>JAEIFG010001638.1:3125000-3750000 GCA_018901795.1 Drosophila sp. st01m
CACAAAAAATATTGACGTTAGTCGGTTTTTCTGTATGTGTAAGTAGAGACTCCAAAATTTGAAATCTATATGTACGTACAGTGGTTTGAAGCATATTTCGTAAACGACTCCCACATACTACAAGTCTCGAATTATTTTATAATTTTATTAGAAAAAAATCAAAAGTTATAAGATTATTTTCAGTTTATCACTTATATAAATCATATCTATAAAAACAAAAAATGTGAGTCAAATAAGCTGTGTGCCACTGTATATAAAAATATTGTGCCTTGTTTTTCCCATTAATATGACATCATTGGATCCAAAACTTTTCATCAGAGTCTTGTAAATCGGTGAATTTATTTATGGTATTTGGAAAACCAAAGTAAAACTTTTCATACATATAACCAGGGAATTGCACCTGGTCTAAAATAATGCTCAATATTGAGAATAGCTAATAATTATCAGGTGAGTGATTCGATTTACAAATTATATTTTATTTGAAAACTGTTGTAATTATAAAAATTACTTTTATCGTTACCATTTTCAGGCAACAATATGCACTCGACTTTATTAACGAAAACGGCGACTACGGAAATTTCTACGGAGGGAAAATTATATACGGATAAAGACAAGTAAACATTCATTTATTTTATATACATTTAAATAAATTCGTTAGTCCGTTCGCTCACATTAGAGTGAATGAATTAACAGTTATCATTTCAGTTTTTATTTTAAATTTTAATTAAATTATCTTTTCGTAATTTTATCTTACTAGTTGATACTAAATAATAAATTTAACTATTAATTTATTAATTTTAATGTACCAATTTGGGCACATAAAGCAGTTCTGACAAAAGCCTAGCAATTTCAGCGTACTTGTACTAATTTTAGTACACTTGTACCAATTTTAGTACAAGTTTACCAAATGTGTTACGCTGCGCAAGCAGTGCATGTTCATGTGCATATTTCTGTAAGCAGTGCATCTTTTTATGAAAATTGAGCTGTGTTTTGTTTTAACTTCTTTTCTTTTAAACACATCAATGACGAACTCTTTGTTATTTTACAGAGTTACCGAAGATGTCTCAAATACGCAAAAATCTAAGCCACCCTACAGCTACGTTGCCTTGATAGCAATGGCGATACAGGTAACTAAATTGCGTTTCTTTAATTGCTTTAATTTAATTTTGTATGGTTTTATTTTATGTTTGAGAACTCGACAATGAAGAGAGCCACATTAAATGAAATCTATAATTTTATTGCACTAAAGTTTCCATACTTTGAGCAAAATAAGAAGGGATGGCAAAACTCGATTCGTCATAATTTAAGTTTAAATGAATGTTTCATCAAAGTGCCCAGAGAGGGGGCAGGCGACAGGAAGGGGAATTACTGGACCCTCGATGTGCATTACGAGGATATGTTCGAGAACGGCAATTACCGGCGCCGACGTCGAATGAAGCGTCCGTATCGCAATATCAGTCAGTTTACCGCTACACACGCTTTAACCGATACATTCAAGTCGAAAGCAACAACAACAACAACAACATTACATCAAATACCGAGTCAAACTATTTATCAATACAACGCCAGGTAAATACGAGTATTTAACTATTTATTTTATATAAATAACACAGTCATTGCATTCATTTCAGCTCCCAATGGATGGCATCTCAAACATCTCATATTAATGCGTATACTTCAAGAATGAATAACTCGAAAAACTGCATGGTAATATTTTTATTTTAAATATCTGACATTATTGATATTATCGTACCTTTTATAAAAATATTTCACATTTTTATTTTTATGCGCAGAATACAAATAAAACATTATTAACTTGAAGATATTTTCTGTTTCTTTTCTTTAGATGTATTCACCGCAAACGAATTTGGTAGCTGCCAACAATTATGGCAATAAACTTAACTTGGGTAATTATTTTCTATTAGGAGAATATATTTATGATTAGTGTTTGATTAGACCTTACAACTTTTAATTATCTACTTTTCAGTTTTTAACTTAATCAATAATTTATGTAGTTAGTTGAAATTTTAAATTGTTAGACTATTCAAATTGAAAAGAATTTTCTGTTAGCTGCTTTTAATTGATTCTTCAGTAACTGTAGAAGCAATTCTTTAAGTAATTCCAATTATATAAGACTATAATAAAATATTATTTGTTACAAATTTCAGACTTTGTGCATGAAAACATCCCGATCGATTGCTCCAAAATATTTGATGGCCATGCAGTTGCTTCTTGGGAAGCTGAAGGTAATTAATTATATATAGTAGATATGTAAATGGAATTACTGTAGGTATTTTCAAATAATTTCTAAGATTATAGAGTGTATACGTGTATTTAATTATATTTTTAAACAATGCATTATCCAAAACTCTTGTTATTTCAGCATATTATCAATCAATCAAAAGAGAGGCTCCACATCAGTTAGCCACAAGTTTAACCAACTACCAAAACTCATATTTATCACAACAACAACAATAACAAATGTCTATAAAATAAACTGCATTTCTTGTGTCATCACCTAACTTAAGGATAATTTTAGTATAAACGCTTTTCTATGCATTAATAAACTACGCCATTTTATAACAATTAAATATTATTACTTTTATTAAATAAAATGTATCTCTGGTGAGTTCAATATATATTTACATTTTTATATTGATATGCTCACAAATGTTGCAAACTTTATGAAATATTCAAGGCATAAATATAACAGGTAGTTTGTTGATTTTCCCAATCAAAAGATTTCACATTCCAAATCAAGTGTCTGGAGTTTTCAAGTCAGGGATTTCACAGATGGACAGACAGATGTCGGAGCTGTTCACTTCCGTTTTGCACCTCAATTATTATATTTAATACCCTCTCAATGGGTACTAGGTACACATATGTGCACGAACAGCATGGAAAATTGAATTTATTTAAGTGTTCCCAAATACGAAATACGGATTTAAAAATGAGTTAACCCAGATATGAAAATCTGTACCTAGGAAATATCTGTCTGCTATATATATGATATAAAAGAAAAGATAAAACCACCAACTCATTTAAATAGAAACGTATAAATACTATGCGAATAGTCAGTATATTCGGCACTTTTCATGAGTTAAAAAAAGTTAATATTTCCTTAATTGCAAACACTGAATTTTTTCCAATTTAAATGTTTGTAGTTTCTGATTTATTTTATTGAATTCTATTAGGCATTTTTCTATTCTTAAACCTTTGTTATATTGCTAATATATATTTCAAACCGAGTGCTTGAAATTCGTAATCAATATTAAGAATATTTATTAAAAATTCGAAATATTAATCACTTATATATTTAATAAATAACTCAACTAATTTGGATTGCTTTGTCGTCAGATTTGAACCACTGTTACAGGGTATTAAAAGGGGCGTGTCTTTAACATTCAGCTTAAGCAAAGAAAGAGACGGCAATAGCGGTGAGCAGTCAAGCAAATATTCTTAGCACAATTCCACTCAACTTAAAGAAACCGGATCTTGACTAGGCACTTGAGTTACGACAAGAAAATAAAAAGAATAATCGACTCGATTTTTAGTTATGAATGAGAGTAGTAGTTGTAGGCCAAGTGACTGCACCTGTTCCATCCAGAAGTGGTTGAGTGTGTGTGTTGAGTGCATCTTAATAAGCATCTTGTCCAATAGAGTGAGAGAGAGAGCGAGCGTGAGGGAGAGGGATGAGTTGTGGGAAGAGTGGAAAGAATTTTGAAGCGATCTCTGTCAATGATCCTGTCCTGAGTAAAAGCAGCTCAATGCGCGACTGCGAAATTTCATTCAGGTAAACACATAATGGCCATGTTAACTCCACAAGAGTTAAAGCAACAACAATGCTATGCTAGCAAGCCCGACTATGCAATACCTGGTACTTGGTTGCCATACACATATATTGAGTCCTATCAATTATAATGCCAGGATTATACAAATTATTGCATACATTTCGGCGCAACAAATGGAAACTTTCTTAACTAACTGTATATGAGATGTTCCGGAAATGTAAATACTGCGATTATTGTTTGGGTTTCAATTGGTTTGTATTTCTGGATCAGTCCTGTTATTTATCTGATCTTTAAGCGATTGAGTGTGATCATTAATATTACTCATTTATTTATAAAATATTTATCTGTGTGTAAGCTTTATAAAAGTTATTATTCATTTGAGAGAGTGAAAAATGGCAACAATGTAAAGCTTGATCTTTAATTGGCTTACTAAAAACATCAAATATATGTTTAGGAAATAGTGAACCAACAAATATAATACAAATAAATTCAGTTTTCAATAATTTGAGAAAACTCAGTGGACTGACTGATCATCCACTGTTGTAGTCAACGATTACCGGGTATATTGATACAAACGGCAGCAAAAACTAAGGAAGCTGAAGCAGAAGCCGCTGCCGAAGTCAAAAACGAAGACAAAGGCGAAGACGCAGACGCAGACGAAGAACAGACGAGGCGAAGTGAGGCAACGATAACAAGCCGCTCGCTCACCTAACAATGCAACAGGTGATGGACGGCAAAAGCGGCAAAGTCTGCGTCTTGGAGAAAAGTCAAGTTGCTACCTGTTAAAATATACATATATATGTATGTATGTATGTATGCATTTGTGTGTCTGTGTACATCAAACGAAGCCTACAAGCAGTAAGCAAGTAGTGTCACACACACACACACACACACACACAAACACAACTGAGTGACTGTGAGCAGTAAATGCACTGTGGAGAATTTGAACATTTTTCTGGCTGTATTTTCAATAAAAGTTGAGTTATTTAAACACCTGTTGCATTAAAGTAAACAAACTATTTTTATAAAAAATCCAAAAATGATAGGAGTATAATACGTTATACATCACTATTGGTGATTCCATATAAATTGCAAATATTAATTAATATCTCATAATTGTATTCAATTGTAATTTAGTTGAATAATATTTAAATATATTTACATTTTTTAATTCATTTGAAAATGGAATCTAAGTTTGAATTCAACCAAAATCTTATATTTTTATTTAATTCTATTCTTTTTTATTTTTCTACAAAGATTTCATAATAAATAATTGCTCATGTTTATCGACTTTTAAGTTATTATTGGCACTAAGTAATGCTGATTTTTATTATTATATTATATTATATTCTGGATTTGTAAAACAATAATAAAAATAGTTGTGCCAAAAGAACTTGCTCTGTTAAAAAAAGAACTTAATTGATGACAGAAAATGGAATAGATGGCCCATAGTGTAGACGACACACATGCTGAGCGTTTGACTGTGTGTGTGTGTGTGTTTGTTGGATGTGTGTGTGTGTGTGTGAGGCGAAACGTGCACAGGTGCTCGGCGCTCGCTGCTCGTTGATCGCTGCTCGTGCCAGAGCGTCGGGCGTCGAGCGTCGGGCGTCCAAGACGAGTTTGTTTGAGATCAATTGATAGCCGTAGCGTTCGTTGTGTAATGTTGATCTTGTTTTGGTAACGTAGTGGAGCATTGAGTTAAATGAGCCCGGCTCTTAATTTTGCTTGTTGCCTGCTGGTCTTGTCCGCAAGACGACTTTTATTTCACATACAAACATGCTCGTATATTTGTGAGTATTGTGAGTATTTGTGAGTATTTGTGAGTAGTCGCATGAGTCTGAATGGTATTGGTATTTCAAGTGTTTTGCAGTTTTCCTCTCAGAAGGTCATGGCCGATTCAAGCGATCCTGATCACGCAGTATTTGTTGAGCATTGAAAGAAATGGGAGCGCTAAACTTCACTCGTTAACTAAACTAAACTAAACTAAATTAAATTATATCATACGAATTGTCCTTATGCTCTCGTTCCCCACAGCGCATTGCGGAGCATAAAATAATAGTAATAATAACGATAATCATAGTTCAATAGTTCAATAATTCACTTATCAATAAATTAACTCTTATCGAAAATGGAATCGTGCGTTTTGATACCAAAAGAGTTCGGTTTAGCGCAAACTTTGCTATCGGCGAAAAGCGAGTGTCTGTTAACGGTGTGTGCAACGGTCAATATCAAAAAGGGATCGCTCTTTTATCCCTTCCAGGGTACAATTCGCACCGACAAAATCGATAGCCTCAAATATCCCAGTGAAAATGATGTAAGTATATTTTAAATATTTTCGTTATTTTAATTAAACTTCTTTTATTCTAACATTAAATTCACTTTAAAAGGGATTTTGATTTAAAAAAAATATATCATCTACATCAAATTAACATAATAGTACATATCTCTCAGATTTTGACATAGTTTCAGATTTTTAATAAAATCTTTTATCAAACTCTGGAGAAATGTAGAATGTAAATCTTCCATTAAAACGTTGAAATATTAGCTACAGATAATTCAGAATAATAGTACATTATTTTATACATATATTCATATATTAAATAAATATTTAATTAAACTGCTGAAATCTGATTTATAGACATATTATGGTATTGACTTTATCTAATATGTAAGGTCAGGCTCAATTAGAGAGATTAATAACTACACTTAATTTTAGTAGTGCAGTTATTGATAATCCTAATTAAATTCATGTTTAAGTTTGCGCAAAATCAGCTCACACAAATTTGAAATATGGATAAGAGCAGGAGAAGTCATGAGCAATGCATTTTGTTGATCGTTTTTCAAGAGTTGAGATCAGGTATTACTTCATCTGCATTTTTTATTGCGCTCCCCACTCCATACTCCATGCAACATCTTAGTTTTGAAGCGAATTAAAACCGCATTTCAATTCAACTCGAATTGCTCCGGTTTTCGCAGTGCAAAAACTCTGTGATTTGATCGCAAACTGCAAAAAATACTTGTGTATTAGTCCACAAAATGAAAAGTTAATTACAATTGGCATTTTAACGAGACATTAAAACTTGGTTCATACTGTTCTCGAATGTTTTGAAATTGATACCAAGGTAATCAAAATGCAATTCATAAGATGGCTGCAATTCCATTTATATCAAATATAAAAAAAACCAGAAGTAACAATTTATTTAATCTGTAATCGCAAATATTCAAGTTACAAATATTTAAATCTGTATCATATAACTAATATATCATTAATTTGATTGGTAAAGCTTAAAATTACGTATTTTATGAACTTGAACAGGTTATCTTCAAACTAGTTAAAGAATTACAAGAGAGTAAAATAATTCTTAAGATCCTTTAGAAGCATTTTACCATAAAGCCGAAAACTGTCATAGAAAGAGCACAAAATTACGTTTATAAGATGGACGGACTCTGTCTTCTTGAATAACCGTGAGAAAATTCACATGCTCCTCTATATTTAAGATATAATAACAATTTAGCTTTGACTAGATCAACGTCTATTCTTCCAGAGACCATAACTTGCTTCACATTGTGTGTGTGCGTTTTTCATGCATCGTTGGTGCAGAATTATTTTGGAGAAACATGCTTATAAGTCCCTCCTAAGTTTTCCCAGACTTGCGTTGAATAATTGCTGAAGCATTAAAGAAAACTGTGAGAACTTCTTTAAAACGTCTTGGGTTCGTCTTTAAGAGTTCCCAACGTCATGGGAGAGTGATCACCCCATAGACTTAATATTACAAATAATTTCCGTAACACATTCCTGTTTACCTCCACCTACACACCCTATATGTCCACATCTATACATACACCATTGATATCTTTTATTCCCACAAATCAACATCGAGTGCATCATATTGTAAAGTGTTTAATTTCATTTTCAAAATTAAAGTGCGAATCTCGGAAACCAATTGGATTACAGTAATCCCTCGATAGCTAAAGTTTTGTTAGATCTAAGATTTTAAATCTCATTTGATATTCGAATTATTTAAATTTGTATATCAGTGAAATATTGTATAGTGACCATTGAAAAGTATTGCAACACTTTGAGCAGATAAAGGGACCGTGTTGTTGACTGTTAAGAAATTTCGAGATATTTCATTTTTTTATTCGTTTATTAATTAGGAATAAAGGTAAAATGTTTGGCAATCGAATCATGATCGAAATTAATAAGTTGTTAAACTAATTTAATTAGTTTAAATGAAAGCTAAGATTAAGTTCAATCTTGCCGACGGATATTCGATGTGTCCCACATTCTTCAAAGTCATGAATGTGATCTTAAAGATCTTTGACTTTTTATGCGAGTATTTGTATCAATTGCAGCATCGCTTCAACTGTGTTCAGTTTAATTAAAACATCCGAAGCACATATCCTTAGGCAAATAAATCTATATTGGAGAGTAATCAATGTACACATAATATGCGAGTACAGATGTACAGATGTGTGGATGCTTTAGCAACCGTCTGCAAATGGTATTAAATCTTCGGCACCTCGAAGATTACAATCCTTGCTGGCAACATATTCAAACGCTTCAGGCTAACCAGTTGTGTCTGAGAGCAAGAGTATCTTTCATTCTCTTTCAAGTTGCAAGTTGCGCGCTGCAAGTTGTGAGTTGCGAGTCGCAAACAGAGATACGGACAGGTATTTACGAGTACAACCGGAAGCGGCTACTGCACAGATAGAGCAACATATATTTATATAAACTTGTGTGCCCATAAATTCTCTTGTTCTCTACCTGGAACAGTAGCATATGCAACACGTAGTATTATAAATTATCGCATCGACGTATGAAGAGTTTGAGCTTTGTAATTTCCCTAAATATTTTTAGTCTTTTCAAAACAATATTATGCACTGAAGCATTCTTCTTAATAATAATCAGAACTTGACATTGATTCAATTACAATTTTTAAAAGGGATAAACAAAATTATGATATTTTTTAATCATGAGTAAAATAGAATAAAATCCAGGCTTATAAAGAATATATGTATCCTTGATCAGCATTAAGAATCTAGTCGATTAAGTCAGGGTAATTTATTTCTTTTATTAAAGACATTTTAATTAAAGGATAAAGTATACAAGTTTTGTTTTCCATTTTAAGATAACTAAATAAAAGAATAAAATTATATTTTAGACATGAAATCGAAGTTTCTTATTGTATTCTAATCTGCAAATGAATTAATATGTGTTAATTCATAAGTTTCTAAATATTACAAATGCCTTTATTTACTTTTATAAAAGGTACAAAAGTAAGAAATTAAAATCTTGGCACTTTTAGAACTTTTTAAAGGATCACTAAAGAGTAACACTCAAGTGGAATGCCGTTAGAAAGATATCCAAGTTACGCATATTGCATATTTGAGGACCCTTAAATATATGCATCCCTCCCCAAGACTCCTTAAGTTGTTGTTCTTACACACATATATACATATATATATATGTATATATCTTTATATATATCGAATGTGGCTGAAAAGAGTATTTTAACTCGTAAAACCGGCACATCCAGTTCTGCAACCTCGGCATAATGAATGGCAAATTGCATCTGCTCTTAGCATACGGGTATGAGTATGAGTATGAGTACGAGTATGAATACGAGTACGTATGAGTATGAGTATGAGTATGAGTATGAGTGCAAGGCATCAGTAGGAGGGTTAACAAAAATAGTTAATTGAGAACCAATGATTTCCACTCTCCTCGTTATAGATTATGCGAACTGTGCAATAGTTTCAATAATAAAAAAATATATATATTGGTGTATTAACATATATAAATAAATGCAAAAATTTTAATATAATAATAAAAATAAACAAAAATAGGTGTAATAAATTTAATAACAATCAGAGCAGGAGTATATAAGCTATACTCCGACATCTGAAGCATACAATAGTTAAAAAAAAATACATATATGCTTATTTTTATACAGATTATATTATTTATAATAGCCAGAGCATCAATTAACAAAAGCGTGCTCGATGAGTCGATACCCTGTTTCGAATACTGAGAAACACAAACACACACACACGCACACTCATAAGTAAACGCATTAACACACATACTCAGACAAGGAAACACCTTGCAACGCACGCCAGGTGACGCCAGTATAAAGTACCAAGTACCAAGTGCTACCCTTGCTGCAGGCTATGGAAAATTGCTACTGGAATAACTTCTTTGTTTACCTGTATACCGCATTTTGAACATATGCACAGCGGCCATTTCTAATTCCCTCTAAACTTCGATATGTTATATATTTCAAAATATAAGTATAATATGAAAATATATAAGCTAACAACTAGTATTCGCCATTCGGCTTTTGGCTCCCAAAATCAACCGTTACATCTATTGTAATGGGAATTCGTTCGCAATGAAGGCAACTAAGCAAGCAGCAGATCGGAAGTGCACTGCTTGAAAAACTGCTTGCTATAAGTGTTTTTTTAACGTATATGTCGTTTGCATATACATACATGTACCATATATCTAACTTTTTGTTGAACTATTTTAAGATTTAACTTGCTCAAATTCTTAGAATTAACATATTTGCATATACAAATAAAATTTTATAAGATTTATCCTTGGGGTATTTGTAAAAAGATTTGGTTTGTCTTTTACAGCTTTAATTGATATCGGGACTCTTATACATTTGCCTCGTAAATCGGACTTCACAGAGCATTGCAAATTAAATTTGGATAATTGCTGTAGAGTAGGATACCTGAATTTTGGTTTAATAAGTTCCATATTGCAATGTATTCGCGTTGCCTTTGAGACTCTCCAATATTCCAATAAGCTTTAAACAATGATTGTCTCACTGATTCACATATATTTCCTTTGCATTAATAGGGATCTCAATTAATTAACAAGATATTTTGATGTCCTCAAAATGTGCTTTAACACTATTTTCATAGTTTGGGGAGGGAAAGTTATTTGACTCTGGAGATTTGTCAAGATTTCATAGTCTTTATCTAAGGCGGCGGCCACTCAAAAATATTTTTAAAAAATTTGTGCGGTTTTATTGCAAGTGAATTTGATATTGAATTTTTGTAACTAATATAGATTCGATTTGTTATCGAAATTTCGATAACAATCGTTTATTGTTATGTGATGCATTGAAACACGGAAATGAAACACTTGATATAAATTGTGTATAGTGTTGATTAGCGTGCGTAATTTTCTAATTCAAAACAGAATAAAATATTACCCAAAGCTGCGTAAAATCATAAAAAAGTACTACTTTCAGATCTACAAACATTCAAATTATATATGATATTTAAAGAACTCATTTTATTTAAATTATTTATCCTAACAATATTTATACAAATTTTACATTTATATATATTTCAGTTGAGATACCGTTACGGTCTATATCATGAGGTGTCACACAAATATGGAACTCGTGTGCATCATTGTAATTGGATTAGATTCCTCAGAACCGCTGGCTCGTTCTCCTCTGATGTGAATCTTATCTGTACAATGGTCAAGGGAGATCCACTTTATGAAGTTATTAAGCCAATTAAGACCTACCAAGAACTAGTTGCATATTATCTTCCCGAACGACCGGAAGAGAGTATGTTTATGAATCTACGCTCAACTCTTTATAGACAGGCAATGGACTCGATTCTTCAAGGTAATTATTAAAAAAATTAATATACAGAAAATGTTGCTAATTTGTCTTTTCTACTTATCAGATACTCCGCTTGACTTGTCTCTAACCTTGATGTATAAAATACCAAATCTACCACTTTCTCCACCTTCAAGTGAGGATGAGCAAAAGTCCATGTTGAGTGATTCTTCTGGTTCTTTATGTTCACTCAATGAAAGCACAATTGACAACTCAACGACATCGTCAACGTCACTGGAAGAAATGAAGAAAACTAGTTATGAGGATGTTACAGTTATCTCACAGAAAAGCAACACAAATCATAAAAATTATCAATACTCAGCGACAAAAAAACGCATAGGGCGAAGTGAAAGATCACTGCTACCGTGTGAAGTCTGCAGAAAAGCCTTCGATAGACCGAGTCTCCTGAAAAGGCATATGAGAACACATACGGGTAAATATTGCGAAGAATTTAAAAAAATTAATCCGGATTAAGTTTTCTGTCGATCAGTTTGAGTTCTTCTTAATTTTCTCCGGATATATTATTTATTAATAAGATATTTTATTTTTTAGGTGAAAAGCCGCATATTTGTTTGGTTTGTGGTAAAGGATTCAGTACATCTAGTTCTTTAAATACTCATAGGTACGATATAATATTAAACATGTTTATTGAAAAATAAAAACACAAATTTTTCTTTTTAATAACACAGGAGAATCCATTCAGGGGAAAAACCGCACGAATGTCAAGTATGCGGAAAACGGTTTACAGCGAGCAGTAATCTTTATTATCATAGAATGACACACATTAAGGTAATATACCAATAACATTTCATGTGACATTCAAATTAACTGACTATTTTTGGATTCTTATAGGAAAAACCACATAAGTGTAATTTATGCTCAAAATCGTTTCCAACTCCTGGAGATTTAAAGTCCCATAAATACGTTCACAGTGGATCTTGGCCTTTTAAATGTTCGATTTGCTTCCGTGGTTTCTCAAAGCAAACTAATTTAAAGAATCATTTGTTTCTGCACAGTGGTGAGTTCTTTTGCAAATCTATTTATAAAGAGTACTCATACAATAATTTATATTTTTCGAATTTTTAAGGGGATAAACCGCACGGTTGCGAGTTATGTAAAAAAAGATTTGCATTGGCCTGCAACTTGAGGGCCCATATGAAAACACACGATGGTAAGTTAATAATTGTTTATATCACTCGATCACTAGAAAATATTCACTTTTAATTGACCCTACATTTCCGTATAACTATATTAGGAAACTATCAAATAGAAAATATATGAAAACCAAACCTATAAAATCAATTCACAATTTTTATTTTCTGTTTTTCTAGGAAATCCACAAGACGGATGCGTTAGATGTGGAAAAGTGTTTGTTGTCACGGGCAGCGATTCGCAGCAAAGCAAAAAGTGTACGAAATGTCTGGATTTAAGTGATTTGACTGATGACGGAGAGAAATCTGGTTTTCAATCAGACCAAAGTATTTCGACCGAAGAAGAATATGAGTCTTCAAATGGTGCAACAGAATATAGTGACAAATGAATAAATGAGGAACTATGTTATGTGTATGTGTACTTACTATTACGAGGCCATTCTTTAAGGATCACTTTATACTAGACCGACCGATGACTGATGCTAATATAATAAATTATTCAGAATTAGTATCAGTAGTTTTAGAATATGACCAAAAATTTTAAATTTTTATATCAATTTATCGATTTGTGTGATTTTATACAACAAACAACGCTTATAAACACAATATATGCAAACGTATTTAATTTATTAACATACAAATTACACAGATATTATAATTATACCAGTTAAAATAAACATTATATCTGATAAGATAAGATCAGATAAGTTATCTATTTAAAAACTAAAATATGTTTTATTTGTTAGAGCGAATGATTTAGTAAATTTTGCAAATGGTAGCAATAAACGTGTTTTGGGTCTGTTTCGAGAATATCTCAGCTTCCAAATGCTTGATAAATTGGACACAATTAATGGTTGGTACTTAGTTAACATTAGACAATAAGCGAGAAAGAATTAATTTTATGATGTGGCTAATGTAACATCAAAAAGAAATATAATTTTGTATAGATTCAAAAACGTTTTGTTTACTTTCACGAGTCTATGGACCATTTTTCTACTAATATGCGTGATGTAAAGGACTATTAGACTGCAGCAAACAGGGCTGAGCAACGCCGACACCTTCCGGAAAAGCAATTTTATCTGATCTGAGTACTGAAATGCTAAATTTCCTTCCTGGACATCTGTTTTAAGAAGGCAGTAGAAAAAATCTATTTTCTTACAAATCTATGACTATACTCTTGAAAAAAAAAAATGGAACAAACTCTATTTGCAACTGTACATATTTTCTCCAATTTTGCTTAAGTATTAAAGTTAAAATATAAGTTTAATAACAGTGTTTTTAATCAGTTTGAATTATATTGCGGCGCTATCTTGTCAATAATATTGGGAGTACCAGTAATACGCATATCGTGAACGTCTGCATTAAAACCAAAGCTAAATGGTACGCAACTTTAGAAATACATAGCAATCAGCATTTATACATGAGTGTCGGCCATGTTGGCTTAACACTCGCCATTTGCAGCAAATTAATAAATAAAGTAAAAATTAGTAAAAGGTTGCAGGCGAACAATACAAATAAATATTACGTTAAATATGGAATATCGAATCACTTAAAGGTTACCGCAGTCATTAGCTACATGAAGAGCTCTTCGCATTTATTGCATATGTGGTTTTTATAAAACATCCCATCCATGGACAATATAAAAGCAATTTACAAACTATGTGCAATAAATTGTAAAATTGTTTTGCATATATAAACTGTTCTATTGGTGTTAATGTTTGTGATAATCTCATTATAATAAATATCTGTTTAAATGTTTAAAAGTTGTAGTATGTGGATATATATACGTATATACGCAAGTTCATACATTTGTATGTGCATACATAAGAATCTTGCCTACATTTTCTTTACATACATACGTATATATGTATATATGTTTGGATTTTAAAGTTTGTACACATTCGAGCTGGAAAATTTAAATGATAAATATCATGATACATACATATATGTTTATAGAAATTAATTGTAATTTCAAATCAAAACAAAACTGTTTTCCCTCCATTAGATTTTGCAGACATCGATTTGATTGAAATTATATTTGTATATGCTTTGAGGCATCAGAGTTATCTATCTCTATAATGGGGGACCGTGACATCCCAAGTGTACCCGTCACAACATTAGCTGGCCTAACCAGCACTTCGGATTGTAAGTAAACATATATATTAGTGTTTAACATTTAATTAATAACATACATTTGTATGTATTTCAGTGCTCAGCGAATTACCAGTGTCTGATTCCCTTCAAAGCGCCGCATCGTTTAATAAATCGCTACTATTCCATTCGCTAGTGGCCAACGAGTCCAATAATTTATTGTCCGTGCGTGATGAGAACCTCGTAAGACAATTAGTGAACGCCATCGAGCAAACAAACTCTGATAATATGTACGTGTGACTGCAGAAATATGTGCACTTAAAACATGTTAATAATTGAATATAATCCCCTATTTATCTATACAGAGAGCTAAAGCCGCAATATAGCGCTCAACAGCATGGCACTAACATTAGTTCATATCCTGAACTGTTGCAGGGTATTTACAACTATCGACCAACTGTATTTCACACACCCCGTAGATCAGGTATAAATTTGTGGCTTTAACTCTTGTAATTAATATTAACTCTCATCCACAATTTAAATTTGTAGTAATCAGCGATAATACAACACAGCAAAACATCCTTCCGGAACATCCACAAGTCGAGGGCACTGTGCAATGTCAGTCCATTGGGATTGTTAATGAGATATGTCAAACAGCTTACAATTTAAATGTTGATCACAATCAGCATATGAAGCCGAAAGATTATATGCAACAAACAATCAGGTGGGTGTAGAGATAAATATTGATCATCCAGTGAATAAAAGGAAGTGTACGGACTGACGGACTTATATGGATCCTTTTACACGAAACTTTCACTTAAAAATTCTATTGGTATCACATATATTACGATGTTTAATATGTATTCTTGTAACTAGTTAATATTAATGCTCAACATTTTGGTTATTATTTATTAATTTATAAATTTTAGCCAAGACGTGAACATTCTACCAGAGGCAAGAGTGAATAGGATTCAGGAGGAATCAATAGAAAAACACATTCAAGTGCAACAAATGTCGGCATTGGAAGTCATTCAGCCAACATTACCGATGCAGGAAGGGCATCAGTCGTCTGTGATCCAAGCGGTGAATCAACATGGACACCAAACGCAATCCTATTATCCGAATCAGCTAAAAGAACACCCTGATCAAACAGACACAAGAACATCCATTTATCATCATCATCCACATCAAGTCAATCAGCATCAAGTCAATCAATTTTCCCAGTTAACAGATACAATGCAACAGACGACATTTCAATCTCAAGTACCAACAACAACAACGTCGGCAATACAAGGAAATTTTCAAAATGTATTAAATCTGCAAAGACAACAAATTGCGGAAGTTGCTGCCTCCCAGAATCAAGAACAACATCAGCAACAGCAGCAACAACAACCACAACATTTTAAACCGGCAACTTCACAACCGTTCATACCCACTACAACCACAATGCACGGTAGCGGCACATTTGGAAGTGAATTCAATCCAACATCAACAGCTACATCAACGTCCACATCTTCAAGCGGCAAATCCCAGGTTCGGGTATGTATAAATCGTCTTAACGTTGAAGATGCTCGTCTTATGCAGCAGAGTATTAAAAAGTTTGTACAAAAGTCACCAGAATTGGCTAGAAATCTGGGGTTGCTACACGAATCAACAAACAACAAACACAATGACAGTCAAAGATATTTGACTGGTGAATTCAATTCCGTTCCTACAACAGAAGCTACCGCACAATCATCAGCTTCCGTTGATATGTTTACTGTTATTAAAGCTGATGAGAAACGAGGTGCTACTAAAAGGAAATTGGCAATTTCACTTGGCGATATTCCACCAGAGCAAATATGTAAGTTTAATATCTTTTATATAACTTTTTGCACTCGACCATCATAATTGTATTTATCATACATTTTAGTTTCAAAACCGAAATTACGTCGCGTCGAGCGTAATATGTCGTTATCAACACCAAAAGGTACAAAAGAAGAAGTTACGCGTTCTCAAACCTATCAACAATTTATGAGAAACATGGAACAAATTATTGAAATGTTGGATGACACGGAATCGCCTAACTTTGATTCAGGTAAAGCTACATTTATTAATTTAGTTTTATGTCAAATTAAATCAGGCAACGAAATAATGTTGAAAATGTAAAATTAAATTGGCAATGAGGATTTTTAATTGCCAAAATAATTTATATTAACGTTATTAATTCATGCCAAATCCAGCATCAATAAATATCTTAATAAAAGTGCATTTTTATTTGCAGATGACGTCGATGAGAATATTGAGTGCATTTCACCAAAACTTCTTAACACTATGAGCGATGATGTAGCCAAATTGAAGGCCAAACAAGCTCTGGATTCAATACCGAAAAACAAATTAACGCTCCTTATTAATTACGCCATGCGAAATGTTTATTTAGCCAGAAACTATTCTGCGGGGCCGGTAAGTAATTTTTAAGATTATCTCTGTAGAGATGTTTGTAGTAAACACTTTGTATTTTTATATTTTATAGGAAGACGATGATGAAATTGTCGATGATGAAGTCATAGATAAAATATTAAATGCTATGGACGCTTGTTTGCTCATTTGCAACATTTACTCAACAGTGAGCGACCTGAAATTTTTGCAAGAGGATAATATATCGCACATCATTAAATTTGCTCAATTTCAACTACGCGAAACGATATTTCCATTACACGATCCTGTATATACTGTAAAGAATGTGAAAAAATCGAGTCAACGTAAAAAGACAAAGTCACATCAGAATCATCATCGTAGTCTGCAGATATTTTATTCGAAAGTTGTTGAACTTTTGAAGGTATTTGTGGCGCTCTTCGATAAATGTATATTTGTCGACACCATTGTATTACCGCTGTCAACGCTTGCGATAGAGCCGTTTTTTGTAGACAATATTGAAACACTGCAATTTGTTTGCTTGGAGCTGGTTACCACAGTGAGTACAATACATATTTCAGTATGGAAAATTTTAATATAATACGTTAGATATTATTTTTAATTCAATTCCAATTTTATGATTGTTTTTATTCTTTGTTTCAATTGTTATTTAACAAAAAAAAGGAATTTTAATAAACATTAACAATTAAATAAATTTGTTTCTTACTCGATATATTTTTACTCAACTTTGAATTGAATTTATATCGTAATTCTAATTTGCTTATAATTACAAATAATGTAACTAATTTCGTATATTTTTCTTGTTTGATTTTTAGATATTTCGAAAGGAAAGATACGATAAAATTCGCAACAGTATCCTAGGCGATATATTATCTTCAATTGATCGCTTGCCGTCGTCGAAAAAGAATCTGCGTCCATATAAGCTGACAAATAATGGTGGCAATATCCAAATGGTTACTGCACTTGTTCTCCAACTAATTCAGTGTGCAACAATTTTGACAGACTCTCTTGCTGATATCGGTAGAGCCAATGCCAAAGTTCAATCAATTGAGGATTTGGATGATGATCTTCCAAGCGGCGCATCACAAATAATAAAGCCAAATCAAGATATACTTGTGCTTAAGAAATATGATGTCGCTGTCAGCATTGGCGGTAACTTTTTAACGACTTTTTTAAACAAATGCAAGTCGCGTAACAATGAAACTGATTTTCGTCCGCTTTTCGAGAACTTTATTCACGATCTTTTGGCTACCGTTAATAAACCCGAGTGGCCAGCCTCAGAATTGTTGCTGTCATTGTTGGGAACCATGTTGGTTCGCTATGTGTCGGATAAGTCAATTGAACAAAGTATTCGACTTGTCTCCTTGGATTACTTGGGAATTGTAGCTGCTCGTTTGCGCAAAGATACAGTCGAGTCACGCTGCAAAGTAAATATAATTGATTCTATGATTAAATCAATTAAAGCTGAGCAGGAAAAGGAAGGCGACTTAATCCTAGCTGATGTAAGTATTTCTAAACTATGCTTCTTTTTCATTTTATTAATAAAATGTATTAATAATTTTAGTCAAAAATCGAACTTCATCCGGAAGAACAACGTACGGAATTTCTGCAAAAAATACTACTCGATTTTCTGGCCGTAAACGCACAGGAAGAGAATTTGATCTGGGACTATGCTCGTCATTTTTACTTGGCCCAATGGTATCGGGATGTGATATATCAACGACGACGAATAAAGGAGGGCGAAAAGGGATTTGCTTCAAAAAAACCAAAATCTCGCTTAAAGCAAAGATCTGGTAAGTTTATAAATTACATATTTTTATTATTTATACGAGATAAATATTTATTTTTTTAATTAAACAATAGAAAATGCTATTATATAAATGCTTACCTATTTATTTTATTTAATTATTTTCTATAATTGAAGGCGATTATTCCGACACCTCAGACTCTGGATCCTGCGATGAAAACGACCCTGAAGACTCAAATAAAAATGGAAATCGTGCTGTCGACGCTGTTGACTATGAACTCAATTTGGAAATTTTTAATGTTTTGGAAGAACGAAAAAAATATTTAATCAGCAAAATAAAACCGTATTCGGCGACGGGCGACCACAACCATACATCACTTCAACACATAAAGACTTATATAGATTATAACAATGCACAATTGATAGCACAATATTTGGCTACCAAGCGACCATTTAGTCAATCGTTTGATGGATGTCTTAAAAAAATTATTTTAGTCGTTAAGTAAGTATAGTATTCTTGCAATCACATTGATATTTATTTAATTAATGTAATCTCATTTAATAAAAGTGAGCCATCCATTGCTGTAAGGACACGTGCAATGAAGTGTCTAGCGAACATAGTCGAGGTAGATCCATTGGTTCTTAAGCGAAAGGATATGCAGATGGGTGTTAACCAGAAATTTCTGGACACAGCTATATCGGTGCGTGAAGCTGCAGTTGATTTAGTTGGAAAGTTTGTGCTTAGCAATCAAGAATTAATCGATCAATACTACGACATGTTATCTACTCGAATATTGGTAAGTTGTCTTCTTGTGATGTATGCTGATGCGTCGACTAAAACAAATAAATATTTCTATTACAGGACACCGGTGTTTCAGTGCGCAAACGTGTTATAAAAATATTGCGCGATATTTGCATAGAGTATCCGGATTTTGAAAAGATTCCCGAAATCTGTGTGAAAATGATTCGTCGAGTTAACGATGAGGAAGGCATCCAGAAGCTTGTGACGGAAGTATTTATGAAAATGTGGTTCACACCTTGTATAAAGAATGACAAAGTACGTTTAAACTTCTTTACTATTTATTTATGTTGATTTTAATTTCTCTTTGAATTTTATAGCACGGCATACAGCGAAAAATAAATCAAATTATTGATGTGGTAAACACTGCTCATGACACGGGCACCACTTGGTTGGAAGGACTCTTAATGAGTGTAAGTATAAACAGTTTCTCAAGGATGTTGACAATATAAACAAATACATATTTAACTTTACATGTTTTAATTCTTAGATTCTATTTATGAATGTAAAGAATTCAAAGCAGATTGCCTTACTATTGGTTTTTTATTTTATTTTGATTCTCTAATTATTAATGTAATTTATTTAAATTTAGATCTTCAAACCAAAAGAAAACATGCTAAAGCTGGATGGAAGTGCTCAGGAGCCGGTGAAAAAGAATACAGAGCCGCCACAAGAGATTGTATTAGCTTGCCAGCAATTAGCTGATGGTCTTGTTGACCGACTAATTGAATTAGAGGATACCGACAATGCACGAATGCTTGGCTGCATAACGACACTACATCTGTTGGCTAAAGTTCGTCCTCAACTGTTGATACGGCATGCAATGACAATAGAACCATATTTGAACATAAAATGCCATTCATCGTCGGCTGCGAAATTTATATGTGCTGTTGCCGATATTCTTGAAAAGGTTGTACCTCTTGTTAACAATGCAAGTGAATCATTTTTGGCATCGCTGGAGGAACATTTGATGCTTCTTGTGGTTTCACGTAACCAAGCCGAAGTAACAAGTTGTGTTTCCTGCTTAGGAGCCCTGGTCAATAAAATTACAAAGAATTACAAGTTAATTCGCGATTGTTTCCAAAAGTATGTATTTATTAGCAGCTATTCTGTTTACACCTTACTAAATTATGCTTTTTTTTAAGGTTCTACCGTGTGCTTGATCTATCCCGAAATCAAGTCGTGCAAAACGGTTTTAACATCGACCATATTTACACGCCCAGTTTTCGAAGAAGTTTGTTTACAATTGGTATTCTAATGCGGTATTTTGATTTTAAATCCCCCAATACTCTAGGTAATTATATAGTTTTTTTAAATCTTAGCTACATTAAATTAAACATGAATCTTTTTATAGGTGAATCCAATAATGGACTTCCAGCTACAATATGTGACAATGTTTTTGAGTGTTTAATGTTCTTTTGTGGTTGCTCCAATCATGAAATTCGAAAACAAGCACTCATATCACTTGGCTCTTTTTGTGTTATGAACGACGATTATCTGACGCGATCAGAGCTTAAGCAATTTTACTGTGATTTACTAAGCTCATCCTCAAACGATGGCGGCATCAAAATTATATGTATGCGTAATATTTGGGTTTACTTAACTGAATCTGAAATGTTTATGCACAACAAAGAAAAAGAATGTAAGTATATTTTAATTTTTGTAATACACTTTGAGAAAATCTCGACTTGTCTTACATATCTTTTTAGGGGAAAAGCAATCAAAACACGAAGACCTTAAGGAAATGAATGACGTTTCGTCTGGCATGGCGAGTCGAATTATTCAACTGTATTTGGAAGAAATTCTTGACTGTTTCCTTAATCGTGATGACACTGTTCGTCTTTGGGCTGTGAAAGTCGTGCAAATTGTTTTGCGGCAAGGTCTGGTGCATCCAGTCAGAATGGTGCCCTATTTGATATGTCTGAGCACCGATTGCAAAGTCGAGGTTGGTAACAAACGCACAATTTATTTAAATATTGATTAATTTTAAACATATTTTGTTTACAGTCGGCGCACAGAGCAGATGCCTTGCTGAAAGACATTGACAAAACATATTCGGGCTTTGTAAATATGAAAGTTCAATTTGGACTTCAGCTTTGCTTTAAATTGCAAGAAATTTTGCAAGTTAATAACAAGGGGAAAAATGAAATAATTCGTGGATATGCGTGAGTTACCCAACAAATCATAATTTTAATATCGATTTATTAAATTTAATTCTAAAATTCTATACAGTAAACGCGGACCAGATCAAGTAACAACAGCTTTAAACGATTTCTTGTATACTTTGCTGCGAACAACAAAACCACAAAGACGCGCCTTAGTTCAAACAGTAACGAAACAATTTGATGATCAGAAAACATCGCTACAGCAAATGCTATATATTGCCGATAATCTCGCGTACTTTCCATATGCCGTACAGGATGAGCCATTATATCTGATACATCAAATTGATTTGCTAATTTCCATGGCGGGCACACATCTGCTAACCACATTCAAAGATCATCTGAGACCAAGTGATAAGGGAGGCGACGTCCTTGAGGATGATGACGATGAGGAGGATCCACATGTACTTTTTAATCGATTACCTGAAGATATGACGGAAATCAAGAAGTGCATAACGTCCGCCCAAGCGTGTATGCTACTTCTGGTACTTAAAGAACATTTGAAGGAAATGTACGGACTTACCGATGGCAAAATATCGCGGTACTCGCCATCTGAGCAGAAATTATACGAAAAAGCTGTAACGCGACGTAGCGTTGCAGATTTTAATCCAAGAACAACAGTTGATGTGATTAAAAAGCAACAGTCGCAAAATTATGCAACCACTGAATCTGAAAGTTTTTTGCGACCACTCACAGATGAGGAAAAATTAGATCTTGTCGTTAAATACTTGGACGTAAGCATTATAAATTCAATTTTGTTCATATGCCTTAAATTATTCATTCAATTTCATTTCATTCCAATTAAATTTTTAGTTCAAGCAGCTTATGCTCAAACTGGATCCGGAAGATGCAGATTCTGATGCAGATGAATCTCGCGAAAAATCGAAATTGAATAGCTCTGGAATTTTGGATGATTCAATGAATCAATCCTTGAATTCTAGCAGAACAGGACACATACTAAATGAAAAACCCAACACTCTTTCCACGCCGAACGTTAACAATAGCAACATACAATCGTCAGCGACTGTTGTAGCGGCGGTAAGTTAGCAAAAAAAAAACATTGTAAAGATTTGCAAATTTTAATAAATGATTCTCGCAATAGGAAAATCTAGGTGCGGTGGCGCCCACGCCACGTTCCACGAAATCAGCACTCTCCCCTGCAAAGTTAATCGCGCGAAAGCCGAGCCAACAGCGAAGTAAAAAGAAAAGGCGCAAAATCGTGTCATCCGATGAAGATGACGAATACAGTGGCGAAGACTATGCGTGAGATAAACTGATTTAGTCTCTATTGGTTAAACCATAGTTTTTAAGAATAAGAACGAGAAGCACATAAAATAATATTACGATGCATAGGCTTAAAGTGTAATAATGATCTTAAGTAGTGCTACATGTATGTATGTATTATTTATTTTCTAAAATAGTAGTGTATAAATAGCAATAAACATTAACTTTAATCTACAACGTCGAAAATAAGCATAATATCTTTTGTAGTATATAAATTCAGTCTTAGTTGTTGTTTAAGGCAAAACAATATAATAAAATACTAAACGTGTATATTTTTTATATCGTATCGTAAAATTTTATGTATTATTTAGCAATTATATACATAAATGTAAAGGTACTCTAGATTCAGCTAAGTTCCAACTTAAATTTGATACACAGAAGCTTATATACACTTGTAGATTCACACAATTCAAATTTTTTGCTTTGATCACAATTGTATAAAGCTGTCTAAGTCAGAAATGACTGCATTTGTTGTATGTTCGACAAACAAATAAGTTTTCATTCGGATGATCTTTCTGATATCTATAACTTTCTGATATTCATCAGATCTATTAATATTTAGTTAATTACTCTAAGACAAACTACACATACGATTTCTAAATTTAAATTTTTTTAAACGCAAAACTACTTTGACTTTATATTCCTACCACAATGTAAAACAAATGTCTGCAAGGCTAAAAAATGGAATTTATTACACATGTTTTAAACACAAAACGAGAGCAGACAAATACACACACACACACAAACACACAAATATGAAACCAATAAACGCCACTAAAAACGAGTAACGATGTAAATGGCGAAGCTTTAAAGGATCCCCACTACTATGGATCAAATTCAGCCATATCGAATAATGTACATTATTATAATTCATAGCTGCGAAATTCAAGCTCTAACTTTATTTAAAGTCGCACATATTTGTACATAAATCTATATTTATTTAATTTAAGCAATGATGCAGATATTATAAATATTTATTAATATATGTAGCTAAATTAATGTTGAATAAAAATCTAATTATAAGATACAAATGGTCAAAGAAATTCTAGTTCCAGTTTATTTTAATCACAGAGGGGGTTTTAACAAATCTATTGTGTTAAGTAAAAAAAGACCATGCATTAATTAAGCAGTAAAAACAGGAATTAATTATTTCCTGTTACTAAAAATGTTTTAAAACATATCGAATTGCGTCTTTTTGAAATCCCGAATGTGAAAAGCGCCATTTCAAAAGTACGTATTTTTAAATGTTATCGATAACGGATCTAGTATTTTATTACAAACTGCAATTGTACAACCTGGCAACTCTTACGGCATTTATTTTTATATCGTTTTTTAATGGCGCGAAATTCAAACTAGATTATTTTATTTTGTCCCCATATTGTTTTTCAGCTGACCAATAATGTGTCCTAAAACTTAAACTTCATATATCCATTCACACATTGATTAATGTAAATGTTGACGAAAATCTCTGTTTGGAAAGCATATACATTTTTGTTTAATTATAATTGCACAGCTAGATTTCTAGCAATCTAAGTTGACTGCACACAATAATTTTAAGAGAAAATATATACAAAACAACAACAACAAATGCAATACAAACACTCTCTTAATGCAATCATCCCTTTTACGCAAGTGTATATACATACATATATGTTTGTATGAGTGCAGCTTATGGTTTTTCTCTTATAAAACGTACACACCGCACAAATATGTATGTGTGTGTGTGTGAATGCATACAAATGAGAGCACACAAATACTATTTGTATTTGCATTTGTATTTGTAGCAGTGCTTAATTCGAGAAAACGAATGCGATTGCGTGAGTTACGCAGAGTAGAGTATAATACTTGTTGTCAACTCTAATTTAGTCTTCGTATGGCGCTTCCGAAAAGAGGTCCTTTCTTTAAGTGAAGCAGTGCGGCTCCAAATTAATGAAAATTTGATTTGTGCATTTCACTACATACAAACATACATACATACGCATACATGTGTAAGAATAATTGATTTGTTCTTAGTGCTCATAAATCGGTGAAGGAAATGAATGAAATCTTCTTCAAAATACAAATTGAAAATTCATGACTAAATATGCATGTACAAAATACGACCATATGTACATACAGTCAAATAATCAAATACACATAATGTGGTTGCACACAATCAGGCATACATACATATGTGCATATATATGTATGTTTGTGACTTAATTAATAGAGTCGAATTAAATGTGATGAAGAAAAAGAAGTCTTGGAAAATTATGTTTACTCGAAATCAATCAGCATGCACGTATACATACATACATACATAAATACACACATACATGCACTAATATGTATGTATATAATCAAATATTCTAAATTACAACAATACAACCGTTTTTTTTCGTTGAAGTTTATGTATACAGTTTTGAAAGTGTTTTTACAATCCAAAATTTATTTAATGTATTCTTAATTCATTACTTACCATAATATACTTGTGTGTGGTTAGTAAAACAAGTGAAAAACAGATGATTTTATTTTCATGCAATTTAAGTGTTTTTATAAACATTTGTCAAAGAACTTTATTGACCAACTGTATGTATTTACATAAGGATGTAGTTTTTTTTGTATTAATTAATTATTTATGAAATAAGTAATATTTGAAAAGCGCAATAAATTCAGATAAGTTTGTATGTATGTATGTATGTATTTATTTATATATACACATGTGAGAGTGTGTGCAGTTGTGCAAACTGCCTACACATACACATACATACATAAATTTGTACACTTCAATAAGCTTAAAGCAATAGGTTGTTATTTAACAGAAGCTTCTGAATAAGTGTGTGTAATAAAATATGCATATACATAAAATTTTATATTTTGGATGAAAATATTTTAAATGCTTTTGCAGGAAACTTTGGCAACCAATATCACATAAAGTTTATGGAGCACATGCAGTTTATATATATATATATATGTATGTACTAACATACCTATATAGTTGCACTCCTCGTCACTTGAATAGGCCATCCCTTAAAGTGACTTAAGATAAGTTAATAAACTTATTTTTCTAAATTAATGTTTTACCTTTTGACCCAAAACAAAATTGAATTTAAAGCTTTTAAATGTTAACAACAAATTGTTAAACAGAAACTGACAAAATGTGTTAATTTTGCGGTTGTGTCCTATTCAGGTGGCAAGTGGTGTATATGTGCACACATACATGCATATGTTAAATACTAAGTGTACTTCTGTAAATACAAATAATATCAGTCAGAGTAATATTCACATATTTTATTCAAATGACATTTGCAATTCTTTGCAGCAAATTACCACAAAATAAGTTTTAAAGTTTAACGAAACATGTTTCATGCACAAAATATTAATCGTAAATAAGATATTCGGGAGAAAACATAAATGTTGAAATAATGGAATCAGAAAAATGGCATATACGAATATGTTTCTTTTTGCTATTAATAACTTCAACATATTCAAGTAAGTGACACAAATACTCAATTTATTATTACTATTTATTTTATATTTAAACTTGTTACCAATCGTTTGATTTATATACTCAATATTTTCGATATTGTATTAATGTTAACTTCTAAATCTAATTTAAATACTTCAGATTTAGGAAAGATGACGTCTTCTCAAAATCATTTTGGGAGCAGCATGCAGAGTCAATTCAACACCAAAAATAATACTCGTGTCATCGCCCAGAAAGGAGGACTTGCCATTTTGCCATGTGTCGTTAAAGTTAATTCTCCGGCTACGGTAAATAATAAGTCCATTAAAAATGGGAAAGTGGGTATAATTTGTTTTTATATATTTATTTGAACACCTTGACGACTGTTTAATGAAAATACGAATCGATATATGTTTAAGTCGAACCTTTTTCTATATCAAACATTGGACGAAAAGAAATCTATACTAGATATATATTGATCCGATAACTGTTTTTAGTTTTTTAAATACGTAAATTGTGTCATTGAAGTGGTGGTAAATTATAAAAATGCGGCCTTCTTTGGTACTTTGATTTCTTTTCCTATATCAATTTTTGTCATATTTTTAATATTTCCATCTTAGTTTTTTTATTAGTAATGTATATAAAGTTATTCACAATTTTATACCAATAAATAGAGGTGCACATTATAAATACATTTCACCGGTCTCATAAGTTTTCTTCATTTAAACTCAATTGAAATTTCCGTTTAACACGCTCCATGAGAAGAAATATAGCTTGCTTCCTGTTATGTTCTAGAAATAGAATGCACGCCTGGGGTTTGACTATAGCCTATAGCATTGGGCATCTTGTGATCATTTACAGCATTCTGGCGAAGGGAAATTCTTTCTAGTCAACGAGTTGAGGAAACTGTAGGATTAAATACAATGTAGATTTGATGCTATAAAGATACCGAATCGATTCCCATGTAATTTTATTTATTTATTACTATCATTTCAATGAGAATTCACTTAATTAACAAGCAGTAAAAGGGTCTTTTGAAGTTGACTTTATCCCTTTAAAGGTTAATGATTTAATTGCATTATTTTCTTATCCTATTGTTACAATCACTCAATTATTTTTTAGGTTTCTTGGATTCGAAGAAAAGATTTTCAGTTGCTAACTGTTGGTTTGTCAACTCACAGTAGCGATAAGCGATTTTTGGTTGAGCACACGCGTCACATGGGCCACTGGTCGCTCCGGATTAAAGCTGTGAAGGAGGAAGATCGAGGTTTTTACGAGTGTCAATTGTCTATTTATCCAACTCAATCAATTTTAATAGAATTAAAAATTGTTGGTAAGTAGCTAATTTACTTGATTTACTTCAATTTTATATGTATTGAGACTTTTTTTTTATATATAAATTATAGAAGCGGTAGCTGAAATATCCAATGCATCTGATATTCTTATTGATGAAACTTCCACTCTACAACTGCAGTGCAAACTTAAGGGTGCTACGGAAAATCCCTCGTTTGTCTTTTGGTAAGTTACGATCATCTAAATATTATAGATACTTATTTTAATTCTGTCTCAATTAAAACAACCAATTAAACTTAGCAAATTTTCAGTAGTTTGCTATATTTGTACTTTAAGAACTTAACATACAATGAAGCAAAAAATAAGGATTCAGAATATTATTTATTATATTAAAACTCGGAGTTAAGTTTGTATTTAATGCAACTATCTTAATTTTCAAGGTACCACGAGAACAAAATGGTTAACTATGATGCACAAGGAGGCTTCGTGGTCACATCCATAACAGAGAATGCGATCCCTGGACTCGAAAATGTACAACATTCACCGACCAGGGGAAATGGAGGTAGAAACAAAACACTGCGCAGCGCAATGGAATCAAATAATGATAATGCGATCGGAACAACCGCCGCAATGCCATATGCTGTATCTCCTTCGCCAATTAGTCCCTTTACAATGTTGCAAATGCAACAGCACAAATCGCCATATCTTCCAAATTCTTCAATGAGTGTGCTTACCATAAAGACGGTTACATTTCATCATGCTGGCAATTACACGTGTGCACCGTCAAATGCGAGGCCGGCCAGCATAACGGTTCATGTGCTGAGAGGTGAGTTGAAAATGCGAATATTATCAATATATTATTATTTAATTTCTGAAATAACTTTACCTTTCAGGAGAAAAGCCAGCGGCAATGCAACATGCAAACCGAAGCATTCTAGATGGCGAGTACATTTCCAATAACAACAATAACAACAGCAACAGTAACAGCAACAGCTTTGGATTAAGCAGCATTAAAGGATTCAACGGCACGAATAGCCTACTGGTTACCGTTCCCTCACTGTTTCTATCTGTTCTCTGTTTGTTAGTTAATTTGCCTTCTGCATCGCAATTACAAAAGCAGACACCAATGATATTCTTCGTATATCTATTATGTACTCTTAATAGCTGAAAATGCTTAGAGATTTAATGCACACGAGATATGATTAGTGTAATTTCAATCAATTGACCTTGGCAATTATTGATTAATTAAGGAATTGTATATAATTAATGACATACTATACATACATACAAAACATACAATAGATACTCATGCATAACGTACATACGAATACATTAGTATCACGATACAAATATTAAGATGTTTAAGTTGATAATTGTAAAAAGGACTTGATTATATTATAAATGAATGAATGCTGTCTTCGGCAAAGCAAAACTGATATAACAAAGTAGACTTATTCAAAAGTTGTTCCTACGGTAGCTATATGGTAGTTTTGTCACGTTGTCACGTTCGATCTATGCATTTCCATTCTACAAATGGCGGCTATCGGGGTTCAATTAAGGTCTCAGTGTATAGACTGTGATATAATTTGATATAAAATGTAATCAAAAAAATGAAATTGTCAGTTAAAAATGAATTGTTCTAAATTTGTTATTCCCCCTTTGAAAAGTCAAAACCGACTTCACCGTAGAAACGTGTTGAAAGAAACATTTTACGATTTTATCTCAGCAAAGCATTATAATCTTTCAATGTAGTTAGTCATTTTAGAAACCAATATCAATAAAAACCACTTTTTAAACATACATTTTTAAATATTTGGGCCAAAAGTCTTGTGTATTTCCTTATATGAAACCCGTTGAAATGCATTCGGTCAGTGAAATTCGTTAATAATTCAATTAAATATACGTAAATTCTAAAATTGTAAAATATGTTGAGTATCGATAATATAATAAAGTTGTGCAAATGTAAGTATAATTGCATTATGAAGGATGTGTTATAGGTATTGAAAAGGAATTTTTGACTTTTTAATTGAAATATTTAAAACAATTCATAGCAGCAATGAAAATATGAATGGATCAATCAATCAATAGGAATATATAGTTTTAAACAAATTTAATTCTTAAATATTACTTGAATTACTTACATTACAAATATTTAACTTGTATTATTGATTTTTTATTGAATGTTAAATTATAATTGTATGATTTATTTGTTTAATCGTTTCAATTATTAAGTTAAGAATTCTTTGCCAAATTAAAATGAAGAAATGAAAATTTTCGATTGTTACCAATACTTACAATTATAATAATTTGTATATATTCAATATATAATGCTTTTGAATTACATACGCGGATAATAATGGGGTAAGGTAATTAAGTAAAATGTGCATATAATCTTTAGAGTTAAGCACACTCTAGTATTCTTTTATATTGCACTAATTTTTTCATTGAATTAACAGCGGCGTTTAACTTTCGTACAAGCACTGAAGTTTTTTAGAATGTATCTAGCGCAAGTTATTAGAATGTATCTACAGTATTAAGTTAGTTTTTCTTCCACTTAAACATGGGTTTCTTCCTAAAGAGCTTTTAAATTTAGTGTGTGCGGGGGAGAACTATTAACTATAGCTCTGGAAATGTAGAAAATCAATATTTAATCAATGAACTTTTTAAATTATATTAATGGTATGAAAGTTATAACTGTCTTTTAATTTCATGTGAATCTGAAAATGTTTTTCAGATATTGTACTCTATTTACCATATATGAAGAACAGAAGATCAATATAAAAAACATTATCAAAATTTTCGAGCTCAACTGAATTTTAAATTGGATTAGTTTGAAAATATTTAAGCTGAGGAGCTCTTAAATTCACAAATTTAAATTAGACTTCTAAGAAACCTTTGTACCAATGTACAGATACTCATTTATTTTTTTTTGTTCTGTATATGGAACAAGAATCTATGCATATACTTTATAGAGTCAGAGATACCTGTCTCTACTGACTGTCACATAACCATCCATAGCCATCCATACTTTGTAAAATCTATACTGGAAACTATGTATCTATCGTATAAAATCGGATTACTATATCATATGGCCGCCAAAGGAATAAACATTAAATCAAACCAAATCTTATACTATAGAGATTTTCAATATATATGTGGAGGAGATAAATTAAAGTATTCTTGAAGAAGGTATTTCTGATTCTTATAAAATGTTAGCATGGAATTGATTGGATGGGATAACTACTTATATTATATAGCTGCCATGGGGACAGATGTTAAAATAAATTGATTAAGATCTTAAAACTACCATAGGAACAATCTGCGAGAGTTAAATCTTCTATCTTGTTAAAATTAATTGATGAAATAATACAAATCAAATATTGGTGTACAACAAAAATAAAAAATAAACACACTTAAAATTAGTATCTCATCCATAAACTTTTACAATTGTACAACAATTAATGTAAATAAAATGGTCTGTTAATGATATAAGAAAGTAATGAGAAAAATCCAATTATTGAAATTTAAAAAAGCTTTGTAATCTAAGCATCAAATAGTCACGATTATTTTTTAATTTGTAAATAAATTATATCTCCCTTATATGTATGTATGCATTTACTATTGTGATTACGTTATGTTTATTGCAAAATAAACACAACTTTCGTAATAAACTATACATTTTAAAATACTCATAAGTTGTTATTTATCGTTGAATAAATTAAAGCAATAACATATTTATTTGCAAACACCATAAAATGTTTTATAATTGATTTTAAAAACCGCTGAATATGGAAGAATTGGACTAGTTGGTTTCTTTATCAAGTTCCCTGCTGACGACAATCCCAATTGTCGACTGGATGAGATGATATATCAGTTTTGACAGGTAGAGTATGACTTTCTCATAGATAGAAACATAAATCGACCAGACGTGCAACTTTGAAAACGTGAATACTTGTACCTTATCCCTGTAATGTCTGAATTTTTATTTGATAATATTAAATTAACTTATTTCTTATACTTTTATTTATTTACCCATGGATAAATAAACTAAATTTATTAACGACCTTTAGCTTTAACTTAAGCGTTATTTAATTCGCACGTAAACATTTAATTTTTTTTAGAGCGTTTAAAAAACGCATCTTAAATTAGCATTGTTATATTTTATAATGATTATCACCCCAAAGATAGCTGATCTGTCTTATATTTACTGTGGTATTTAGTATGTCTAATATCATTACTGAAGTTGGATGCAAAAACTAAGTTTTGATATTTTGTTTTAATTAGATCGAATTTTAAAGTATAGAAATACAAATAATGAACTATGGTCTAAAATATATGTTATTTAAGTTAAAATATATATATAATTATATTAGTCCTTTGATCTTCTTGGTCTTCCGACTTTTCCTTTCCGTTGTGCTAATGTTCCATTAGAATTTGAAGGATTTTTAAGCAATTTATGCCAATCTTGTTCACAAACCAGACTAGCTCCTACCATTGCGTACCTAAAACATAAGATTTTAATAGATTTCAATAATAGTTCATCAGTATATCAAGTATCGATAAAATAAACTCACCTATCACCAGGACGCAAATTAGAGCCACATTTCGCACAACTGAAGCATCTAAGATGAAATACACAATTTATAATTTGTTTTTGTTGATTTTGTAAATCGATATTGTTGATTCCAGTAAGAGCTTTTGCTACCATCTCACTCGGGGGTATAGTTTCCCCGCATCCAGAACAAACCCCGGACGTACCAAACATACTGCAAAAATATCAAGGAAATTATATATTAGTTTTAAGAAAAGTAACAAATCAAACTAGATCACTTTGATAACTATATATAGTCTAGATTTTTACGATTTGGTTTAATATCAACAGAAAATAGAAATTAAAGACTTAGGAACAATAAAAGTTCACAACAATTTACACTTTTATGAATATTTGATTTATATATAGTATATATTTAGAAAGTATTGCCGTATTTATACTAAAAATTTCCATAGATAGAAAATTATTTGAATGGGTACAATATAATTACAATATGTATCAAATCTTCGCCAATAATTTAATGAATCGACAAAAATAAAGATTAATATTAAAAATTTGGTTACAATCGTTGTAGTATATTAAATAGATATTCAATATTAGCAAATCGATTATTAAAGTTGATTGAAACCACACATGTATATATATTATTATTTTCTTTATAACTTACACTACAGATGTGCATATCAATCATTGTTTCCATCATACCTGAAATAGTCCTTTTTACAGAGTATTAAATCGCGCCTTATGAAACAACTGGAGCCGACGTCGGCTAACATAGCTCCACAGCAGTGACATTTTAGGCAACCGTTATGCCAATATCTGTCTAAAGCATATAAAAGATATCTATCACTTATTTTATCTACGAAAATATAGAAAAAGAAAGAAACTTGTTAGTGCATAAGATATATACGGGACATTATTTTGAGATGTATGTTTTGGGCAAATGCAACAATTAGAACATATGTATTTAGTTGGGGATATATTTATACGATATTTTAGAGGGTTTCGATTTAATTATCTTAACTCATAAGCATTGACAAATTCATCTTACCGATCATTTCGTTTTATTAGTGTTTAATAAGTAAATTCTTGAAATTTAGCTGTTAAACTCTTAACTTTTAAAATGCAGTTTTTTTTGCTATAACTTTCTGATATTTTCCTAGTATGTCAAATTGTTTGTGTAATATAAAAAACCGAATTTACAAAGTATTCTAAGGAACTACGTGACAAAAATTTAAATAATTTCTTGCTGTATTAAATAAAAACTACATAGATTTGAGAACAACTTTATATATTAACTCTATCTAGATTCCAACTTTGCTGAACGCCATACGAGTGTAAAAATTGACCCACGAACTAAATTATTAATTGCGATTATATTTATGTGAACTATCTTTGTAAATTTAGATTTGTGCATTTAGAAACTTACCTCCACAACCGCCACACTTCTTAATTAATGTGCTAGGATGTATTAACTGTTGATTATTGAAGTCATTCGAAGATTCATCCATAAACGACAATTGAGACGATGAAATATTCGAGTTACTTTCAGCAATATCCTTGTTGTGGCTCGTCCTATAGCCAATAACTACTGATGGAAAGTTCTCCGGACTAGAGGAATCCTGCTGATGTGCCGCTAGTATATCAGTATATGAATGGAACGATGCATTCATTGCAACAAATTTCTATTAATTACATTAATAAAGGCATATAGGTGCTGTTTATTGCACGGAGATTTCTGCAAGTACACAATTAATTATATTATTAGATGTAGTTATTTCTTTTATGTAAACAAATATATTTTAATATTTAGCTAATCTTTGATTAGACTTTTTAATTATTTCTGTTTGCCATTAAGATATAAATTCATTCAAAATCTAATCACTGTATTTATCAGAAGGCTAATGAAATGTAGGGATTTTTCCAATAAGAATCCTGTGAACTTATTCTACAGTTATTTAAAATAAAAAATGCACATCATTTGTTTTAATTTAAAAAAAGTTCACATTAGCTGAGAATACTATTGTCGGCTTGCAAAAATTTAAAACCAAGAAAAAGTATTTTTTTATTTTGTCAAAACGATTTCTTGAATAACTGTATGTATTCTGAAACCAACACATACGCACGTGCATATCAAATAAGATGTTCAGCCTCTGCAGAGACTCGCAACCGGTAAATGATTTTGCCCTACTACATACATATGTATGAATTAGGATATACGTGTGTAAGTATATACATATATATATATATATGCATGTATTTATTGGTGTACCTATTTAATTAGCTTGATTACTGAAAACATATAATTATAAATTCATGCGTATGTATATCTGTATCTGCTTTAAAAGCTTTGCATGTTGTGTACATATGCATAAACATATCTTCACATATATATATTTATATATATAAATATGTGTGTGTGTGTCTGTACAGACTTACTGGGCAAATGTTGCCGCTTATTTTTTGTATTTGATGCTCAATTTGCATTTTAGTACTTGTTGATGAAACATATGTACATACATATGCAGTATAAATGTATGTATTAGCATGCATATGCATATATACATATTAACATGCAAATACTTACAAACACATATACATATTCTGAATGACTTGATAGTTTCACACTATATGTATAACTAATTACGTTTATATGTGAATATTTTAATTGGCATTAATGTACATTAACATTGTTCGTTTGCACACTTTCAAATATTTGCAAATACACAAACATAACTATTCACAAATGAAACAAATCTCACGGAAGATTGTTTTTGCAACACAAGTTTCCTGTACCGGAATGCCCTATTATCGATTACAACTTACATGTCAAAGATATTAAACTAAATTCGGTTTTTCCGTAATTACTTTGGTTCTCATATATAATAACAAAGGTGTTTTGATAATAAATAGCGTTCCTAATGTTAAATACAAAATTCATAGAGATGAAAGTGCTGACAATCGATAACTCTAAAGATGTGGCAAATCTTAACCATAAGCAAATTTTCGTTTTCTAAAAGTTGATTTACATCTTTTTCTTAACATGACGTTATCATTAGCAAATTTTAAATTAGATTTGTTATCTGGGTAGAGATAAGCTAGCTATAAGGAATGCTATTTCTTTTATTGCAATTTGTTTGTTTTATTAGATTAAAACTTATTATTCGATTATCTACAATTTTCATATCGATAAATGGATATAGAAGCGATAAAAGCTCAATCTAGTACTCAGATAAACAGAAAATTCTGCCCACTGAAAATCTGAATTTAATGGTTAAAGAACTTTAAACTCGGCCTACTAGTCGATATGGCTTGCAGAATAAAAATAGAGCTATCACCTGACAGCAGCTGACGTTTTAACACTGGCATCACTGGGACGATGCTAAATATTGATCACCGTCCGCTGGTGTTCCCCCTTATTTACCCTAATATTTACCTTTACAGGAACCTAAAATAATGTTAAGCTTCTGTAACGCCGTTTTGAATTATCTGCAGACTGGCCTAAAAAATAATTTGACAGAATATTATGTCGTGATTTTGACACCCTTTTATTTGTCGAATGCAGTTGACAACTAACAGAATGCAGTTGGTCTTATCAGCCAGTAATCCACAATCCAAATAACGCTAAAATTGACATTCTGAAAGGAAACTACCACACAATTAGATCGAAGAATCATTGCCTCCTTTATTGATTTACAGTTTATGCTCATTTTAATTGACAGGCACTAAATTGTTTGTGGCCTGCTTGAGCGTTTTTTTCTAGCTTAAAAAGTCCAATTTAAAGATGTTTATCTTCCTTGAATGATGACATTGATTCGATGCTGTTAATATTAACACCTACATTGATTTGGACAATTTCATTATATTTCAGTATATACATATGTATGTAGATTAGTTCCATTCAAATTTGTATGTCTTTTTAGCAATCAACCGATTTTGAATTTCAAACAAATCAGAAAGTCTTACACAGAAAAGGCTTTGGTTATAAATTTGTACAGAATCCAGCTCTATTTAATTGCCTTACTGAAATGCCCATCAGATGACAAGAGATGGTTGTAGTATCCAAAGATAACTCCTATTAAATATTGAAACAAGATTTAGTATAAATATATATAATTATACCTGTGCACCTGTCGTTCATATAAAATACTACATTGATTTTCATTAAACTTTAAAGCTTTATAAATTTTTAAACTCCCTAAATGTTTAAATATTAGCGATTTTTGTAGAAAACTATAGGTTTAGCATAATTACGGACTAAGTTTAAAATAAAGACATATTTAAAATATTTAAAACTTTGTAGAAATGTTTGATTATATGAACTAAATAGATTTTTGTCAAAGATATAACAAAAGAATATATACACGATTCTAAAATGTATTTTAAACAAGTAACAGTGTTCTAGTATAGAGTGCTCGACTTGGAAATACCATGTAACAAGGCATTTTATTTTAAAAAGCCACTCATGGCTTTTTAGGCACAAGCTCATGACACAATACAGATTTCAGATGACTTTCAATTTAACTAAAAGATAAGATGGATGTGTAATTGCCTACTTGAAAATCTAATAACCAAAACTTTGTGCAAGTCAATAAAAAACAATCTTATGCATATGGAAATCAGAGTTTGAGGCATTCGAACTTGGTAAGCTTTCAAAATAATCAATTTCAACAATGTGCAGGGTGTTTTGTAACTGAGCAACATTGAAATTCATTTTTTCGGGCTCGTACTTAAAAGGTGAAAGATGAAATTTCGGCAGCCTGCAATACAAATAACAAGAATTTCAAAGAACATTTTGCGAAATGCTCTTTACAATAGGTTATGCGTACACTAAAAATATATTTGCTCGCACGTATGCCTGCCTTATTGCAATTTATTTATCATTTATTTATATAAAAGTAAGTGTATACATATATATAATTATATATGTACATTTATATATATAATATATATGTATGTTTACAATACAATATATGTTAATTTATTTATAGATAATGTTTAGATTCACTTATAAAATAAATCGAATGTTGCAAAAGAAATGCTCTCGTCAATAAAAACTTTAGTTAGTTTGAATTAAGCGAATCTTAAGGTAGTTTAGAAAATCACTACACTGATATATGTACATATATTAGATCATAAGAAGTGTCAATAAATAAGAAACTTGTCATTATTTTCGTTTAAGAGATTTTATGAATATTTAACAAACAGTGTTCATAATGGCATACTCTTGGGATAATCGAGTTGACTTCGTTGTGCGATATATGTATGGTAAGTTTTCGAAATAAATGCGTTACTATCATATAATAACTATGAATGTATTTGCCAAACCTTATAATATATACACGGACTTTTTTAAAATTACCTAATAAAATTATCGATGAATAATTTTTATATTTTAAAGTGATTGAAACTTCAATTTAAATAAATCCTTTAAGGCACATAAAATATCAGATAACGATGTTCTTAGAAATATTTGACAATTAGGTTATGAGTGAATGTCCATCAAGCTTCAAGGATTGCAAATACTCTTTTTTTCAAACATTACAGGTTTTTTAGTTATGATCGTTAAAATCAAATTTATAATGCTCGGAGACAGTGAGAAAAACGTACATTATAATTTCCTACATGTATTTAAACTAAAAATAGATAATATAACAATAAATACGAGCTACGAGCTAAGTTGTTAAAAATAGAATATTTTAGGGTTTCGCGACAAAACGGGTCGAGCTAAGCATTATAATTAACATTGACCGAAAAAATAAATGAGGTAGTTTGAATGCAATACAACTAGGAAATGCACATTTATTTATGAATGTATTTTAAGCTCAAGGCTCCTTAACATTGCTTTTGAAATAAATAAAATAAATAAGTTGATTAATATTAAGAAACAAAAAGAAGTTATACTTAACTTAAGAAACAGGATTCTATACTAAGCAGTGCAAGTCCAAAAAAATTCTTATAAGTAATATCCTTTTCACAAGGAAACTTAAATGTGATTCTGATTAATTAACAAATGATCGGTAGTTGACAATCTGTTAATTTAATATAATATTAGGACACTCTTGAGTGGTGATCGTTTAAGAGAATCAACAGACACTTTTCTGAAGATAAAGCACACAAAGAAAAATATTTTTAAATTCAGACGAATATGCGGAAGCGTTTTGTATTTAAAAATAGTACTTTAGATACTTCCTCTATTGAACTGTGCCATCCTATCCTTGAATGAAATAAATTTGTCATGCTTAATAATATTTTTAATTTACTCCTTTACCAAAACATTTTGTTATTTGAAATTTAGATTTGAAAAAGGAAAATCTAAATTATTTAAGACAACACTTTCAATTTGTTTAGTTATTACTTTATGCTTCAAGCTTTTTTTACACGGGCACAATGAAAATTTATAAATAGAATTTAGCATCAAGTGAGTAGAAGGCAAAGATATTTTAAATGAAAATAAATTATTTCCTTATTTATATAAAAAAAAAATTTGATGATTTTTTAATTTTAACATTAATAAGTATTATAAGTATTAATAAGAATTTCAGTATAAATATCAAGTTGAATTGCCTTTACTATGACATTACTTTCAGATATCGACAACAATGGATTCTTGGACCAAAACGACTTCCAATGCATGGCAGTACGAGCTTGCGTTGTGGAAGGAAAGGGAGATTGCAGTGGTGCCCGATTGGAAGACTACAGAAAATTAATGACGAATTTATGGGACGAGATATCTGCTATTGCTGACGACGACAAGGTAAAGTTAATTTAAGAAAAGGTTAGATCAATGTGACATATTGCAAAATTTTATGTCTTTATGAATTATAGGATGGAAAGATTTCCAACCAGGAATTCAAAGATGCCGTGAAAAAGACTTGCGTAGGAAAGAAATATGATGAATTCCCACAGGTGAGATAAGTGTTCTGTTGAAGATGTGATTCTTTCTGGTGGTAAAACGATATACGTATCGATGTCAAATACAGGCATTTTCTAATACCTAACTTTTTATTGATAAACCTAAAGGCAATGCGTGCTTTCATTGAGTCCAACTTTAAACTTCTCGATATCGATAATGACGGAATTGTGGGAATTAAGGAATACCGCTACAACTGCATTACAAGGGTGGCTATTGATGATATTTCACCCGTTGACAAAGCTTTTGAGTCTCTATTGAATGTAAGAGATCTTTGAAGGCTATCAAATATATTTTTTAAAAATGTTATAAATCTATTTATTATCGTTCTTTAGGATGATGACAGGAAGCGTGGTGGACTTTCGCTTGACCGATACAAAGAGCTTTACGGCCAATTTTTGGGTAATACGGCTGATAATCATCCAGCGGTCAATCTATTTGGCCCCTTATAACTTAATTACTTAAATTATTATTGTCTTCGCTGTTGTTCAACTACTATTTTTTTAAGTTTAATATGTAATTACTATGACTTTAAATTAACTAGGTTAAATGCATTCATATCATTTGTGTAGAATCGTCAGATGAACAGTTCGTTAACTTTAAAATGATTTTATAATTAGAATAGATATTTGCTCTCCGAAGTTAACCTCAGCATAAAATGTTGATTTTCTCTCAGATGAAAGCTCTTACAAAATGTTTCTCTCTCCAAACCAAATCTTGTAACATTTATTCAAATTGTTATTATGTTATGTTTATTTAGAAAAGGGTTTTGTGTAAAAGCGAATAAACTAAGCTAAAAGCGAAAATACACTTTGTCTTCAAATACAATAAAATTATTGTCAATGGAAAGCTGCAATTCTTTTTTATCATTTCATGTTATTAATCATAACATTACCTTCTTTATAGAATACTTTGATAAACTGGCAGGTCCGGCAGGTAATGGAAAATAATAAAAGTGACATTTTAAAACAGTTTCCTTTTAAAATGTTTTACGAGGGCTGTACAATTAATTTCTACAAAACCCAGGAAGTGTCCGATACTTATCGATGTTTAACGGAAGATAATATTTTACAACTGAAATTAATGATTGCAATATTGTTGCAAAGTCTATTCTGAGGAGATATTTTTTTAATTTAATAGCACGACATACGAAAAAATGAAAAACTTAATAATTTTCGAATTTACATATTCCTGTTCATCATAAATAGAACTTTATAAAAAAATAACTGTATGTTAGTACAAAAAAATAAGAAATAGCGCTTATCTGAGTGTATTTTAAATAAATCGATAAGTCCATATGTGCTCTGGATTTCTTCACTGAGCCTTTAATCGCTTTCAGAATGCATAGTACAACATTGAAATGCTTCAAAATGCTTCAAATTATTTGTTACAAACCCTGTTCGATAATTTTAAGATAGTAGGCTGATCATTTTTTGAGTGGAATTGAATGTACTTTATAAGTGTAAAATTTATATTTATAAAATCGAAAATACAAATGCATATTACTTCCAACGATAAATGTTATCGACATCGGTAAAGCTACAAATATATTTGACAGAAACGCCACAAATACGATAAAATATTTTAATTTTTAAATTTTACCAATTTGTATCAAAAGAAATTAATTTTAAACGGCAACTATATTATTTAGCATTAAAATTGTGAAGTAGTTGAATATATTTTTTGCGTACGTCAACATTTATCGACTTCTTAGTCTTTACACATCACTCACTTGCATGCATTTCTCTACCTATTTTTTTTTCCGAGTGATTGTTTTCGTGTCATTGGTACTATTGATATCAAGTTGTAAGGCTGTAAAGGTTTTTATCGCTCGTTAGAGGTTGTATTTGTGATATTAATGAGCCGTTATAATAAACTCACTCTGATATTCTGCTATTTGTACTGCTCGGAGCAACCGTAAAACAAAAGAACACTAGTTTTCAAGTTACCATATATACTATTAAATAGAGCAGGTAAAATTAAATCAAGTCGGAGTTGTCTTACAATATGTGTGGACAGATAAATTAAAAAACACCTCTTTGTATCTTTAGATCGTAACCCACACTGACACATAATAATTAAATTGAATAAACCGCAAGGATGATGACAGAGAAAATTGTACCCGGTGGTCACTCAAGTTTGGTTAACAAGGGGTTCGTATATTAAATGTGTTTTCATTTACTTATTAATCGCAATGCATTCGAAAGTTATTCTTCCTATGTATTCGATTTTATGTATGTGTACATAATAACATACATATTTATATTTTGTTAGGTTTAGCAAGGTATTAACTATTTTATACATCCAAATACATCTACATCTTTGTGTGTACGGATGTATGTATGTTTACATACATATGTATGAAAGCTTTGGGCAAAAGTACAATGTATATTAATGTTATGTTTTATTAGTTTACACATATTGTTTATAGACCCATTTCTAAAATTTTCTTAAATCTTTTGTTCTTAGGCACACGTGTAATAAATTCATCAGTGTGTTTTATATATCATCATACAGAATTCATATGTATGTATGTACATACACTCATGGACACTTGAGTAGCTACAGTCCATTTTTTTCTTCTATGCTTTACGATTTACAGTTTCTTTTCATTTCTCACAGTCAACTAGTGGTTTTAAAATAAAATAATTAAATATTTTATTTTTAAGTAAAATTTATTTTACTGTTTAAAAAATGTAAAATCCAAATATGTGAAACAAAAAGTATGTCGGAATAATTATTTCTTATACTGTAAACTGCAACCTGTTGAAAGAATCTTCAAAAAATATTTTACAATTTTTTACAGCTAACTTAAGGCATTTAAGTATCAGTTATTTATATAAAAACAAATATTAAAGTGAGAAAAAGATATACATCTTTCTAAATTATATACATTGAATAATGTTACTTTGACTTACTGTCTGTTGAGGTTAAATTTTAAGCGGTGTTTTCATCAAATCCATCGATGAAACATAACCTTAAAGACTTTGAATTCGCTTTAAGATTTCCATATTTAGTTATAAAATTAATTGAACTAGCTTAAATAAATATTTTTGTTTTCATATACTAATAAATAACTGTGGCTATTAAGTTATTCTAATACAACTTAAGCTAGATTTTATAACTATTGGAAGACATGAGCATACATACACATTGTCCAATTCGACTTAAATTTGGCAAGAAATATAATAAACCTCAAATACTCTACGATTATATTTATAAATAATAATAGCAAATTGTATTGTTTATAAATTTAATTTTTCAATATTTTCATATTTTTCAAGGATGTTGAGTGATCATCAAATTGCGAGCAATCTAAGTGATGATATGGGTTGGAAATCCAAACTAAAACTCCCCCCTAAGGATAATCGATTCAAAACGACAGTAAGTTGACAATCAAATATTAATATTTTTTATAATAAAATTAATTTAGTGTAAAGATCAAAGAACTAGTGAAAAATAAGATTTTTGTTATTAATCTTGAAAACTTGATTTATTTTCTAGGATGTGACTGATACCCGTGGCAACGAGTTTGAAGAATTTTGCCTTAAGAGAGAACTTTTAATGGGTATATTCGAAAAGGGTTGGGAGCGTCCATCTCCAATTCAAGAAGCTGCCATACCAATTGCTTTAAGTGGAAAAGATGTCTTGGCTCGTGCCAAAAATGGTACTGGCAAAACTGGAGCATATTGCATTCCTGTTTTGGAACAAATAGATCCAACTAAAGACTATATCCAAGCTTTAGTGATGGTCCCCACACGAGAACTTGCCTTGCAGACTTCACAGATATGCATTGAACTTGCTAAGCATCTGGATATTCGAGTAATGGTTACAACTGGCGGTACAATTCTAAAGGATGACATTCTTCGTATATATCAAAAAGGTATATTAATTCCGTGGATTTTAAGTTTTGATAAATCTATTATTTAGAAATCTGAGTAATAGAAAGTATTAATGCAATAAGAAATTACTTATGTATCAAAAATATTAAAAAAAAAATTTATTTTCAGTACAATTAATTATTGCAACTCCGGGACGAATTTTGGATTTAATGGATAAGAAAGTTGCGGATATGTCCCATTGCAAAATATTAGTTTTGGATGAAGCCGATAAACTGCTCTCATTAGATTTTCAAGGCATGCTGGATCATGTTATTTTAAAACTACCGAAAGATCCACAGATATTGCTGTTTTCAGCAACATTTCCATTGACGGTGAAAAACTTTATGGAGAAGCATTTGCGAGAGCCGTACGAGATAAATCTTATGGAGGAGCTGACACTGAAGGGTGTCACCCAGTACTATGCATTTGTGCAAGAGCGACAGAAGGTGCACTGCTTAAATACGTTATTTTCCAAGTTGCAAATCAATCAATCAATCATCTTTTGCAATTCAACGCAACGTGTCGAGCTGTTGGCTAAAAAAATCACTGAGCTCGGCTATTGTTGTTACTACATTCATGCCAAAATGGCGCAGGCACATAGAAACCGAGTATTCCATGATTTCCGACAAGGTCTATGCAGAAATTTGGTATGCTCTGATCTGTTCACCCGTGGTATCGATGTGCAGGCTGTTAATGTCGTTATCAATTTTGATTTTCCACGAATGGCTGAAACATATTTACATCGAATTGGACGATCTGGTCGATTTGGTCATTTAGGTAAGTTTAAAGTTGTATTTCAATTATCTAAATGTATTAAAACCTAATCTGGACTTTAATTTCGTTTAGGTATTGCTATAAATTTAATAACCTACGAGGATCGATTTGACCTACATCGCATTGAAAAGGAGTTAGGAACGGAAATTAAACCCATACCGAAAGTAATTGATCCCAGCACTTTATGTGGCAAATGTGGGTGGTGTATCGTCTGGAGAAACATGCAACAATAGTGATCTGAATAATTCAACAAATGAAGAAGGCAATGTTAGTAAATAGAAAATTACAAAAATTGATTTTAAAAAATAAAAGAAAAGTTTTGAAATATCTAAAACATGAAAACAATAAACGAAATCTAATATTGCAGTAACTTTGATTTATTTTATTTACTATTATTAAGGTAGTAGGTGTTTTACCTAATTGAGATGCAAGTCGTAGGTTGATATTTAGTTTTCTACCTCAAGTGGAAATACCTAGTATTATTTCATATATAGACTTGATATTAATGAAAGTTTTATTAACAGTATTGAGATAATTTCTAAGTTTTATTTTTGTTTCGAATAGGGTATGAGTTGTGTCTTTGCTTAATACAAATACATTTATAAATTATTCAATTAGCCAGAGGCTACGCCTAATGCAATTCCTCCGACGAATGCGGTTAAGAAAATGTGCAGATCATTTATTTTTGGACCATCTTCGTCACCAATATATTTAGCGTACCATTTCTTCACTTTCAAAGCTTTTCCCCTTAATTGATTTTCGGCTTTGTCCAGTTTGCGATCCACAAATCTCTCCGTCTACAAATAAAAGTGAAGCAAAAACACAATCAATGAAAATATATGATAATCAGATAAACCTTTTATTGTGTTTACCTTATCAATCCAGCTTGGATCTTGGCCTGATATGGAAGATTCCATCTTCTCAGCAATCTTGTCCACGCCTCTGGTTAACTTCGGCCAGTCAATTTTGATGAATCCTTCTTGATGAGCTATCTCGATTAATATAATACTGCCACCAATTGCAAAAGCCGCAAACTTTCCAAACTTCATAGTTGTGTATCCAGTTGCCCTACAAAAAATATGCAAACATAAACAGAATTTGAAATATCTTCAATCTAATTAATTATTGTCAATTTATGGTTAGAAAATATATGTAATACATAAATTGCTAAGTTAACTCTAATCATCTTAATTCATGGACTCAACGATGCTCAATTCAAAATACGTAAATAGTCAAATTGTATACTTCCAAAAATGTGTTTAAAAGTTTATGATGAGATGTAGTGACAAATTAAATAGTCCATTTATTTAAAAGCATGTTTTTAGATTTCCATACTTTCAGCATGATTCAGAACATACTCAATTAATAGAAAATTGAGGTGAGCTTAAGATCAAAATGTCAGAGTGATCATGAAATCGGCAGAAGCACGCGAATCTTTAATCAAACAGAAAGCGAAACTTTTGGGAAGATTTTCAAGCTCAATTGGTCTGAAGTCGCCAAGTCAAAAAACAGTTTCAGTAGCGATCGGAATAGTATTGCACCTATTTCATTTCATAAAGAAATACCGAGGAAATGTGTTAAGAAACTCGTTAAATTATCCACAGTAATTTCAATATTTATAGGAGTTATTCAAGATTGTCCTACGTAAGTTGGAAAAATTTATTATAAGCAATTTTCTTAATAGATTAAGCAGTTTTGCTAATTTGTTTTTAAATTTGGATCATTCTAAAAAGTGCAATTTGATTTCTGGTAAAAAAAACAATGTATATGGTCATAAATTATGTACAAAATATTTCGAATCGAAAATTCGTCTGCATAACATTATATAACCGATGTTAAAATAATTTCATTAAAATGCAAAGATGTGTGATTAAACAATAAAATGAATAAATAAATATAATACTCTCGTCATTCTTCTCGAATTTGTGCAATTTTACAAATATGCATGAAAAAGATGACTTGATTTAATTTGATGAATACGTATGTACAGTGATTCATACTATTGTGTTGACAAAAAAATGTCAGAACATTAACTTGACATACTGTATGCAAATTTTGACCATTTAACACCGCACAAGCCGGGCAATAAATGGATGTATTTTCCTTTAATTCGTCAAATGAGTAAATGTCTAATTTTGTAGGTACTCTTACATCTGAATGTAAATACATATTAGCAGGCGACGTACATATAAATTTCACAAAAGCGCATACCTATTAACGTACATACATAATAAGCTGCATTACGCATCACATCTGTATATAGATATGTATTTAATGTAATTGTGGATAAAAAGGAGTGTATAATCACAAGTACTTAAATTCGCAAACTTAGTTTAATCGTACCATCCTGAAGTAACACCAATCAGCATTTGTGAGTAGGCTGAACGACTGCTAATGTCGCCCAAGACGCCTTTTAGGAATTTTGATGCTCCGTCCATCTTCGGGTTCTTTAAAATTTGTTTGCTAACTTTTTTGACAGAATCTGCGATAGTTCAAAATAAGGCTGCCAACTTTCTAAAGAAAAAAATGACAAATGTAGTTTAAGAGCTGCCAACTTGTTTCAATAAAAGTCATATAATTAATTTTTCCTTTTTTTAGGTACACAAATCGAGCCAAATTGTAAACTTTTACTGGGTGGCAACCCTTGACAGAAGTTGGCAACAGTGATAAATAGTAAAAAATTAACCAACAAGTTAAATAAGTCAGAGGGGCTTACAGCTGCGTTGCTTGAATGCCATTAGGTGCCTATATAAAATATAATATTTGTGTGAACTGTCGTAGTATGAACTATAAAGTTAACTCGTAGGTATTATGGTTAATCTGCTTAAATACATTTGTATATATTCATATACATACATACACTCAATTATATACTTATGTGCATAGTTATACACAACACAAATACAAAGTGCAAATCAGACTGTTTATTTCTTTGTTTGGAAATACAGATATCTACGTATACATACATACATTGTGTATGCTGCCTAGTTTCCTCAAAAAATCATAACATTCAATTGACTTATCTGTATACAGATATTGACATGCGTAAGTAAGTGTGACGCATTTAAAAGTTATCTGTAACTCGAATGTACGTGATACCAATCTATTTACATATGTAAATATACATGGACACATTGTTATTCCTTGTACCCAATGAAAATTGATAAGACGCGAATAAAGTTGTGCAAATGTAAAAGGTGATATCTTCGACTCTATAAATCTTGTCTGTATACAGTTCCTCAGCGTCAATAGCCGATTTGATTTTCTCGTCTTCGTCAGTCCGTTCGTCCGTCCGTCCGGTATTCGGATAAGCGTGTTGATCTTATAGACTCCAGGAGCTGGGTATGTAAATAAGAGTAGTGCTTTCTTTTTTTACATAGTCAAAGTCATTAGTCATTTTATTTTTTTGAAACCATTTAAAAATATTACAGTGTATTTTTAAAATTTTTTGTTAATAGCAGAAGGTAATTAGTTGTTTTAATGATATTAAACAATTAAAACCTAAAATAGTGAATAAACCAATTTTATTTTAGTTGCAAGCTTCACTGAATTTAAACATCAATATAAACTGAAAACTTATTATAAATATATTAACCGATATTAAAAATTGTCCGGTTGAAAGTGGATAGTTAGTCCAAGGCTCGACTTTGCATACAGTTAGTCTTGTAATTGCTTTGACAAAGTTAAACACAATTACTTAACTTACTGTACATACTTAAAATACTTCATTAAAGTGTTAATGTTTATCCGGTTTTTGTTTGACTTAAAAGTTAATTAGAAACCTGAATACTGTTAATCTCAGCTTGTTTGACGCACTACTTTTTCATATTTCTAGTAAATTTATCTTTTAATGCAAATTAGATTTAAATTATACTTCAGCGCAGTTTTGTTAATTAATTGAGTAATATATTTTTCTGTCAATTTTAAAACATGTTTTATCTCAAGTGAGTCAAATAATATGTGAGCCACTGTATACATAATGTGAAAACTGTTGTGGTTCATCAGGTCGCTGCTAACCGATTTCACCTCACATCTATTAGCTTATTTCCAATGTTATTTGGTTACAAACAAGTGTTGAATCATCCCCATCCGTCTGATTTACTGAGTGCGTCAATCCGAGCACGAAATTTGTAAGTTCCCATACAGAAACAATCTTTAAACACATTTATTTATTGTGGAACGCAACCCATTAAACAATTCTTGGTGACTGTGTTTGTTATTTGTCTGTTTATGTGATAAGTAGTCTGTCTGTCTTGAATCTGTATGTGTATGACATTTGCTATAGATGTTTCCAGCTCATATTCGCCGAGACACGCTCGATTTTATTGTCATGGGATTGATTGCAGCATTATCACATGCTTAACATAGAAACTATATTTAATTACAGCATGAGTCATTTTCTTCACCCCTATAGCGTCAGCTTAAAGTATACGCTAACAAATTCATGACCATTCAAGCCTTAAATAAACATTTTAAGTGCTATCAATCCATATCTTACTAATTACTATGTATTCATTGTGAATCAATAACAAAAATTGAGTTTTATAAATAAAAGATTACTTCACTTTACTGAATTTTGAGATACCCTTTGAAAAGCTACATTTAAGCTCAGATTAATGTTTAATTCCTATATCAGGGATATAAATAATGAAAATATGTATAGATAGACAACTCATCACATATTTTTAGGCTTCTAATGCAAATTATGCATTATTGACTTTTAAAAATCAGTTAATTCTTTACTCATAATCTGCGTGGATTTGTTGAGCTTTTTGCGTAAATTTTTCATAATTTATGGACAATTTATCGTCTTTTCGACGGGTAAAATTGAAATTTTGTGTGAAATCTGTAAATGTCGACAAATTTGAGCTTCAGCTTCAAAAATATTAAAAGTACATAATATATAGCAAATATAAAAGCAATCTGCACAATAAGAAATGTTTGCATACTTATTTACTGTAACTTTTCGCAACTGTAAATATATATATGCATATATGTATACTATATATTGAACATCGCACTTTCAGTTGTAGAGAATAAATTGAACAATTTGAATTTACAATGGAAATGTGTTTTTCTGATCCACTTCAGTCTGGTCCGAAATATATTTCAGATAGTTACTCAGATCTCTGCAGTTCGCTAGTGTAGTAATAAATATTATTTTGAAAGTTATGTAAGTTTCTGTTGTTTATAAAATATTTATTTTTTACATTCTAGATATGTTTAAGCAGAATTCTTAAAAGACTACAAGATGATTGTACTACCAAGTACTTCAAATGGAGTGTATATCCTCATAGTTGGCATACTGGTTTCTTTGATTGGTGTATCAAAGCAGGTGAGTAGCAGCAAGAAATATCTCTTTACTTGCTGTGATTAATAAATCGATGCTTCTTACTTTTCCAGGACTGTGTGTGGTATGGTGTGTGTAATAAAGATGCGGTTGGTCACAATCAATATTGTTCCTATAATGGCACAGCAAAAGCCATGAATGATGAAGGATTGCAGTTGCTGGCAGAAAGATGCAGTTTTTTACTTGAATCAGAGCAAACGAATTTCTGCTGTGACATTGACCAGGTAATTTTAAAAATATTCCCCTCTTTATTTCATAACGAATTCAATCATGTATAAATAAATATTATTATTTTTCAGGTGAAAATATTAAACGAACAAGTGAAATTAGCGGCGAATATTCTTGATCGCTGTCCCGCATGTATGTCAAACTTAGTTCGGCATATTTGTGAATTCTCGTGCTCTCCATCACAATCTGAATTCATGAAAGTGGTTGAAACAAATCAAAATAAAAATGGTAAGACAAAAGTGTTTTCAATTGCTCGAATAATAATATTAATTCAAAAAGACAACATAATGACAAGTGTGATATTTATACTCTTAGATGTTCCTTACATAACTTCTATCGACTTACACATAACGGAGGAATATATCAACAAGACTTACAAGTCGTGCTCTCAGGTTGGTAATATCTGTGATTTACAAGCTTTGATAGTCAAAATATTTGTGTTTTTCAGGTATCTGTGCCACAAACTGGTCAATTAGCATTCGATCTAATGTGTGGAGCATATCCAGCGTCCCGTTGCAGTCCAACTAAATGGTTTACCTATATGGGAGATAAACGCGGAAATATATTTGTTCCATTTCAAATATCATATGTTCAACATCCCACAAACGCAACTAAGGATGGCTTCACTCCAGCGAATCCAAAAACTACTCCTTGCAATAAGGCTGTAAATGTAAGTTCTTAATCCTATAAATTTCAAATTAAACAAATATTTAAGCCAAGTATAATACTTAATGAAAACTAAAATCTAGATTATTCTTTGCAAATTCGAAATAAAAGGTAATTGGGAGACTTTTAGTTAGTTTATTTCTGTAGTTATTTAGTTACTAACGTAAACTAAACAGTTGAAAAATAAAAATGATCTAGAACTAAATAATAAATTGTTATAAATTAAATAAGGATTAGCGAATAAATTGAATAATATAATGTACACTGCTTTCAGAGTGAACTTCCTGCTTGTTCATGCTCGGATTGCGATTCGTCATGCCCAGTAGCTCCAGATGATCCGGTTATTCCGCCTTCATTTAAAATTGCTGGATTTGATGCTTTCACAGTTATTATGACGGTCGTGTTTTCGGTTGGTACGCTTATTTTCCTAATGGGAACATTTCTATTCACAAAAGACTCAATGAATGGTAAGATGATTGATAAAATTAAGTAAGATTAAAGTGTAACTTTATCCTTTGTTATCCTTTCTAGATGAAGACTTTCAAGTTGGCAATGATGGTGCCACAGACGATTCAATGTATAAACAGGAGCCCAGATATTTTGAAAAACTTGGTGCACGCACAGAATTCTTCTTGGAAAACTTTTTTTACCAGATGGGGCACATTTTTTGCAAGCTATCCTTGGATAACACTACTTGGCGGCATTGTCCTTGTTGTGGCATTCGGATATGGTATAAAATTCGTGCAAATTACTACAGATCCTGTCAAACTTTGGGCATCGCCTACATCCAAATCCAGAATCGAAAGAGAATATTTTGATTCCAAATTTGAGCCATTTTTTAGAGTTGAGCAGGTAAATTATACTACACATGCATTAATTGAAATTTTCTAATGTTATACTACTATGTTTTAGATTATAATCAAGGCCGTAGACTTGCCGTATATTAAACACAATACATCGAATGGAGAAATTAAATTTGGTCCAATTTTTAAAAAGGATTTTTTAGCCGATGTCCTAGATCTGCAGGAGCAAATCAAAAGCCTCAATGCAAGTGGCACTTTCCTGAATGACATTTGCTATGCGCCCTTGAAAGATGAAGACAGTACTGTAAAGGCTTCAGATTGTGTTGTACAATCAATTTGGGGCTACTTTCAAGATGATAAGAGTCGATTAGACGATAGTGAGGAAGATAATGGTTATAATGTGAGTATTAAGAAGATTACTAGGATAGATACTGCTAGGATATATTTATAATGTCTGTTTTATCTTGCAGGTTACCTACTTGGATGAATTGTATCAGTGCATGAGTAATCCATACTTATGTTTAGCCTCCTACGGTGGCCCCATAGATCCGGCAATTGCTTTGGGCGGCTTCTTAAAGCCCGGTGATCAGCTAACAGGCAGCACTAAATTTGAGCTTGCGGATGCGATAATTTTAACATTTTTAGTGCGTAATCATCATGATAAAGGGCAATTAGTAGGCGCATTAGAATGGGAGAAGCATTTTGTTGAGTTCATGACTGAATATATAAAGAATAATAAGAGTGCCTCAATGGATATTGCATTCACAACTGAGCGATCTATAGAGGATGAGTTGAATAGAGAATCGCAGTCGGATGTATTAACGATTTTAGTTTCATATATTATTATGTTTATTTACATAGCCATATCTCTAGGACATGTACAGGAGCTTAAACGATCACTGATCGATAGCAAAATAACATTGGGTATTGGTGGGGTTATCATAGTTTTAGCATCGGTTGTCTCTTCGGTTGGAGTTTTCGGTTACATCGGCCTGCCGGCAACCTTAATTATTGTTGAGGTGATACCGTTTTTAGTACTGGCCGTTGGAGTCGACAATATCTTCATTCTTGTTCAGACCTATCAAAGGGATCAGCGAAGAACAGATGAAACCATCGAACAGCAGGTCGGACGTGTCCTCGGTCGTGTAGGTCCAAGTATGCTATTAACTTCCGTAAGTGAATGCTGTTGTTTCTTCCTTGGCGGCCTATCTGATATGCCCGCAGTTAGAGCATTTGCATTGTATGCCGGAGTAGCTTTATTAATTGATTTTATTTTGCAAATCACATGCTTTGTGGGTCTGTTCACCTTGGATATTAAACGCAAAGAGGAGAATCGCTTAGATATATGTTGTTTTATCAAATGTAAAAAATCAGACATAGTGCACAGTAACGAAGGACTTTTGTATAAAATTATCAGTGGCGCGTTTGTTCCATTCCTGATGAAAAAGGTTGTTAGAGCTATTGTAATGATCATATTCTTTGCCTGGTTCTGTGCTAGCATTGCGCTTGTTCCAAAAATTGATATTGGTCTTGATCAGGAGTTGGCAATGCCCGAGGACAGTTTTGTTTTGCATTATATTAAATCATTGAACGACCATCTCAACATTGGACCTCCAGTATATTTTGTTCTCAAGGGCGATATCGATTTTGCAAATACGACAAATCAGAATTTGGTGTGTTCGGGACGATATTGCAATGACGACAGTGCTTTAACACAATTATACTTGGCTAGTCGAAGATCAAACTTGACGTACATTGCACGACCTGCTTCCAGTTGGATTGATGATTATTTCGATTGGACAGTGTCATCATCTTGTTGCAAATTTCATCCTAACAACGGCAGCTTCTGTCCCCATCAGGGTAAGTTTGAATGATAATGAAATATTTATAAAATCAAGTAAATTTCATCATGTATTTTTCAGATACATCCTGTTCAAAATGCAATATAACAAAGAATCATCTGAAGCGACCAGATGCACATGATTTTGGCGAATATCTGCCGTTTTTCCTTAAGGATAATCCAGATGATTCATGCGTCAAGGGAGGTCACGCTGCCTATAGCGGAGCAGTGCGTTATAACTTAGATAGAAAGTCTCTAAATGTGGACGCTTCATATTTTATGGCATACCATTCAATATTGAAAACATCGTCAGACTATTTCTTAGCATTAGAGTCAGCCAGAAAAATCTCGGCAAATATTACGCAAATGCTGCAGCGCAATCTGATTTCGAACGGCCTACCAATGGACTTGGCATTACAAGTCGAAGTATTTCCCTATTCAGTATTTTATGTGTTCTATGAACAATATTTAACCATGTGGTCAGATACATTACAAAGCATGGGCATTTCAATACTTTCCATATTTATAGTTACGTTTATTTTAATGGGCTTTGATATACATTCCGCTCTTGTTGTAATTATCACAATAACAATGATAGTCGTTAACCTTGGAGGCCTTATGTATTATTGGAATATCTCTCTCAATGCTGTTTCTTTGGTCAATCTTGTTATGGCTGTGGGAATATCTGTTGAGTTTTGTTCGCATCTTGTGCACAGTTTCGCACTCTCCAAAGAGCAGACTCAAGTAACTAGAGCTGCTGATAGCTTAGCAAAAATGGGTAGTTCTATATTTTCGGGCATAACGCTTACCAAATTTGCAGGTATTTTAGTGTTAGCTTTTGCAAAGAGTCAAATATTCCAAGTATTTTATTTCCGCATGTACTTTGGAATTGTTGTTATTGGTGCAACTCACGGGCTAATCTTTCTGCCTGTGCTCCTGAGTTATATTGGTAAGTTACGAATTATTATTATGTATTATTAACTTCTCTAATATTTCACTATTTTCCTGCAGGTGCACCGCAAAACAATGCACGGCTTGAATCTCATCACCAAGACAGTGGTGAACAGGAAACATCCTTATCTGGGGTTAGATAATTATTAGTTTTAAGACATTTATAGCTGAGTGTAAACAAATCTCTATCAATTTCAAAATTGTTATGAATCAAAATAATTTTGATCAGGTCTCGACATGTTGTCAGAAAGTGTATTATTATAATATTTTTGTTGATAGACATTTAATAGGAACTTACGAGTATGTAAACACCATTGAATTGTTTAGTTTTTGTTTTCTTCTACAAACTGTACATGTAAACTGGCTAAGGTGTGATAATTTTTAATCAATATTTATGTAAATAAGTATACACCGCTAATAAAAAATTAAAAGAAAAACTTACTTTTGTACATACTTTTTTTTTTTATCAGTTTCGATTTAAAATTGAGCACAACAATAAGTTTTCAGCATTAGATATTTATTTGTATTATACAAAGTCAAACTCTTTCTTAGCATTCGATATGTGTAATTGCATATAAATATAGCTGCCTGTATATTTATAGAGACACCAACTTATTTCAAGTATGCGCAATCCTTAGACTATATGATATTTATAGCTTCGTGGGCTTGGTCACTTTGGATATCCAGTTTCTCCAAAGAGAAGATCCTGTCGCCTGGCTGTGCGTCCACGCACTTTTGGACTCTTGTCGGAAGAGCTAATATTTAAAAATAATATAAAAGTAATAGATATTAATTTGTGCGTTACTAACTTTAGACACTTCTTAATAATCCGAGAACTGGCAGACTGTTTCAAATAATTGGTTGATTGTTGAATAAGCTTCGTTCTTTTTTAATCGAATTGTGAGCATTCCCAGTTTTCTTGCATCATGTAAAAAAATTAATAAAATTCTTTCTGTTTTTTAAGCAAATAAATTACATTTAGTTGATGATATCGTTTAGCAAATTTTAGCGCACGAAATTCAACAATTAAATGTTAAGGTAGTTACGAGAAAGAGAAATGAATGCTAAAGAAACATATATTAAAAAACAATATCTTACGTTTCGATTGTAGTGTTAGGTGACGCACACCTAATTTTCGAGAACGGTTCCTCGTTACGGGAACCATACTGTAAGGCTTCGGAGCGTGGAATATCATAAGTTCCATTGCTGATCAACGATTTTTGGGACCAGCTTCTGTTTAAATTGTTGATGTTCAGTTTGTCATCAAGATTCAATGATTCAAATAGATCTGAAATTTGCACATTCGTATTGTTTGACAGAAAATATTGCAATAATTGTTGTTGTATGCCACTTTCATGTTGTGCTTCCTTAAGTAATGCCTCATGCTCTTGCATCCGATTCTCGATCATTGATGAATTGCATGTCATGTAGATGGCGTTGTCTGACAACTTTTGAAGCAGATATTTTGCCTCCTCGATTGTGTTGATTTTATCAAAGATACTTTGTATTTTACTTGTATCACTATGCACAGGATCCTTGACATCTTCAAATTCCATAATTGCCTTTTGAACATGCTCAATATTTTCTTGTAAATACCCAATGTTGGTTTTCAAATTATCCTCTTCATTGGAGTATTCAGATGCTTTCTCCAGATTATCGGGATCTTGAATACGTGCCAGTTCCCGGCAAAGTTCTTCCCTTTCCTTAACTAGACGTTCCAATTCAGTTTCCAACTGTGTTATCAATTGCTTATTTCTCGCCGAATGCAAAATCGTACGCGATAAAGTTTCCCAGCGATGATGTGGCGAACGATTCTGTTCCATTTTCGATGCTGACTGTCGACCGGATCTTTGAAATGTTAGTCCACGTTGGCTTTTACGCAATGCAGACACTTCTTCGGATTTTCTTTTCAATATTTGTTCCTTAGCATTCATTTTAGCCTGCAGTGTCAAAACTGCATTCTTTTGTCGGCGTTGTTCCTTGCGTAATTGGGCTATTTCTCGAGTTTTTCTTGTGTTTTCCTCCTTATGACGATTGCACTGCTCTGATATTTTCTTCATCAGTCTTACCTGAAACAATGGAATTATATTAATAACAGTAATCAATTACATTCATAGAGTTGAGTGCGATATCTGAATAAAAATACATACCTTACTGCATTTCAATTCATTCAACTCCATTCGCAAGTTTTGTAATTTCACTTCTTGTGTTTTGAGCTCTTTTTGTTGTCGAATATGTTCGCGCTGTGTCTGTTGTAATCTTTTCATCTCACGATTCATGTCATTCAGTTTACGTTCATATTCCATCTTGACAGCCTTTAAATTGTCTTTGGGGTTGTTTGTCGAACCAGAAACGGAACCCGCTTATTAAATAGATACATGATTATAAACACAAGTCTTGTAATGTTTAATGCATTCACATTTACCCATATTTGCTAAGACTTCATCTCTTTCTTTTTGTGTGTTGAAAATTTTCGAAGTTAATGCCGTTAGTTTCTCCTCATAATGTTGCCGCATAAGTTGAATTCTCTCCTGTGACAGTTCCAGCTGTTCAATTAATTTAGTTTTTATCTCTATATCTGAATTTATTTCATTCAAGTTTTCCTCCATTTCCAAATCTGTAATGAAATAAAAAGGGTTTTAAGTCCTATATCATTGATTATCATATTTCTAATTACCATTTGAATCACTTTCACTGTCGGAAGACTCCAAATCTACTTGCGGACTACCGTCATTTGGTATGCCCGGCAATGAGCGAGACATTAAGAGCTCACGATCTTTTTCTAAGCCTCGCTTAGCTATATTTATAATCACATTTGGATCTGCAACATACACAGAATTTTTTAGTCAAAGTGTAAAATGTTTTATAGTTGTTTTAAAATGTGATTCGCTTTTCGGGTTTTCAACTTACCATCATAACCACTTTTCGCAGCACGTGGCGAATTCCCAGTCGAACTTAATTTGTTTAATTGTTGGCACATCGACTCCGATTCTATAACCTTTGCTTGTAATTTTTCAATTTCGCCCAAATAGTTGCCAACCAAATTGGCAACAGCCAACTCTGTGCTCTCGTTCCTTGTCCATTCATGAGCTTGTTTCTCCAGTTTGAGCTGTGCATTTCGATCCGTTAAGATGTCTATGGTCTGTTGCATTGATTTCAGCCGCTGCTGCAAACGTTTATTATCAGCTAAGAGCATGGAATTCTCATAAAATGTATCAGAAATTAACGTATTCCCATCCGAGTCCAAAACACGCTTTCCCTGCAAAATAAATTAAATTTTATAATTTGTAATATTACAAAATTATAGCACCCTCTGCAAAAGTAATATAAACCTGTTTATATTCCAAAAGCTCCAATTGTAAGGCAGCTATATCCCTTCGCAATAGGGAAATGGTTCGAGATGTTTGATCCTGGTTAATTTGAACCTTGTTCTTAATATTGCGCGCTCTATTGGCATACTTTAATGTATTCAGTGTTTCCATAAAGTCCCGATCACTTGGCGATATGCAAGCAATCATTAAAGTTTGACTATTGCCACCCAATGAATCCTGCAGAAGGCGTGTCAACTTCGAATCCCGATAGGGCACATGCGAAACCCTCTTCGACTTGTCACCCAGAGCGGAAATACAATTTCCCAATGCCAAGAGACCACAATTAATGGATATACCTTCCCGGGCCCGCTCTCCCGTGGCCAGTGTTCGCTTCAAACGTTCCGATCCAGCTAAATCAACAAAATGAAACTTGGATGTCAACGTTTCAAAGTCATTATCTGTGAAATTGTTTTTCGATTCCAGTAGGTGTTGGCGCCGCACAAACAATGTGAAAACCGCATGAGATCGAGATGACAAATCATTCATTTTGGTGGATGCTGTGGTTCGTGCTAAGGCGCCTTGCTGAAGCAATCTGCAATAAGAAACAACATTCAATACCAAACTACAATAAGCAAATACTGTAATGATTATAACTTCAATAGTGCAAAGTGGAAAATACATTTAATGCGTATATTTTTTATTTGTTTAGTAAACATTGATAACAAGAGCTTTTTGATTTGCGTAAGAAATTTAAGAGTATTAAATATAATATCAGCTTTCTTCAAATATAAACTTACTTGAGTGCATCTTGGGGTTCGTTTATTGGCTTAATGGTAGCACCTGCAATTGTTATTTGTCCAGTTCCACTCTCATGAATTTTAAAGGATGTACTCTTATTGAATGGGTCCAAGAGATCGATAATGTCCTCGTTGTACAGCTCTATAAATTGTACAGCCACACTAAACTGTGGAGCTGTACCGGACGTGCCGTCATTATTTTCCGTATATTGCGCTCCATCGATGCCAGCAAATATATGGCGAATCGCTCGTGGTATAATGCCAAGTTGATGGTCTCCAGAGGCCTGATCAAAGCCGGTTCCCATTGTATATGTCTTGCCAGATCCCGTCTGTCCATATGCCAGTACAGTGGCATTGTAACCATGCAAGGTTCCCTCAACTAAACGATCCACACATTCGGTATATATATCACACTACAAAAATATATAAATTACTAACACAAATTAGTTTTCAAATTAAGTTGTTGACTTACCTGATTTGAGTCCACATCATACACATAATCAAAGGTGAAGGCCTTGTCAGATCCTAGAACTATTTGTTGCTCGCCTGGAGTTACCGTCGTGCACACTCTACACATGTCAATTAACTCTCTTGAGTTTTGGGGACGAATTCTGAAAATAATAATTAAAAGACAATGTACGAGGGTGGGATGATAAGTCATTGGTCTAGATCAGTTTTGAAAGAAAATACATTTATGTACTTCTTTGTATCCTTTGTATCTTACCGCACGGCCACTCGAACTAAACAATCCTTGTCAATAGCATCACTTTCAGCAGCCATAATGGATTGCTACACTAAAATAAAAATGTAAAAAATATTGCGTGTGACTAAGTAAAAATATGTGATATTTATAATTAACATACAAGGGCAATATGCTTATAAGGATGGATGGTGACTGATATTGATTATAAATTAACAAAAATTCGACAAGACGAAATAATTTAAAATTAATCACTTCGTCTACCCTTTTTTGGATTTGAATATATACACATCCACATATAAAAATAATACAATATTTGATCATTTGTATATTTACATGTGGGTGGGTGTGTAAGTATTCTAAATATTGCAAATCGATCGTATTTTAATCTGGCATCAGCTTAGTTTTTGAGATCTCTGATCTTGAACATTATTGTTAGCAACACTTATTTGCATTAATTTCATTACACGCAATTTGGTCACAGCAGTAAATACTACAAGTATTCGTTAAGCAATACATATGTATGTTTATGTATATCCCATATGTATACAAATGTATGTGCGTATGTGTTACCTGCATTTAATGGAATACAACCTGGTTTAAGCCATTAGACACCTGCTGCTTAAAAATACGTACAGAGCGTTATTATAGTATTAATACACTTATAATTAAGATTATATAACATTTAATGTCATACCTACAAATATAATTTACAATTACGCTGTTCAAATACTCACAAACTTTTAAACTCTTAATATTTTCCAGATAAACAGTTTATACGTGCATTTATATTTTTACACACGCAAATACATATGTAAACACTTAACAGCTGACAACAGCTGATGACATTAGAGGTGTCCGATATTTTTATATTCACCTATGAGTGTTGTGACAGTTAAGGTTTTTACTAAATATCGATAGCATAGAATACAATTTAATAACTCTTAAATATTTAATCCGACAGTTGATACGTCATTTATTGCAATAAATTGTATCTAGAATATTTAAGTACAATCCCTTCTTTTCATGAAATTATATACTTATCAAATTCAAAACTAATATATCGATATAAGATGGAATAGTTCAACTTAAATGTTATATTCTCTAAGAAACACATCTCTAAAACGTAATTATTGATACCAATAACTCAACAAAGACTTGTTTGTATAAAGCAAAGTTAAACCAAAACCACGATGGCACAAGCAAGTGACCTTAATTTTAAGGGAAAAAAGAGTAAGTATTGTTTACAACATGTACACCATTCTATGTTTCATAAACTTTTTTTAATTTTAGCTTCGGAAAAAATATCGGAAAATATACATATTTTTGCCAATGATCCCTCCTTGGCTTTCTTCCGGATTCAGGTTCTTTGTCTTAATAAGAGACATGTAAATGAAACTAAATGTATGCTTTGATTTTAGGAACACATTCGTAAGGTCCTTCCAGCGATTTTAGAGAAACGAACTGAAGTTCTAAGCTTGCAAAGCAGCCTGCAAGGACATTGCTATGACATGGAATATGGAGTTCAAGCTCTAAAGTCGATAGAAAAATCGGAAAATTCATTCCACAATATCCAAGAAATGATTAAAACTTCAATTTTTTTGAAGCAACAGCTTAAATATGAAGAAAGTAAGAAAAGAACAAAAAAGGACAGCGTAAAAAACTCAGTGTATAAGCGTTTTTCGGCACACCTCGCATTAGACCTTCCAGATCTGCCCGATTTTAGTGTCGTCATGCGCGACACAACCCAACGAATGGAAACTATAATTGCACCAGGCCAAGGGCGTGCAGAAACAACAAATCCTCTATCTAACTCGGGCGAACTTCAGAGATCGCACACCACATTACATTAGAAAATATTTTAGAATAATTAAATATATACAAGCATAGTATTTAGTCTGGTCTCAGAATTATAGTACTAAAAAATATATTTAAAAAGCAAAGAAGTCTCTAATTTAAATTGGATTTTAAGGTCGTTGCCATCGATGCTGAATATGTTCCTATTGCTGAACTCGCTGCTTTCCTCTTCGAACCATTTTGTTTTGATTGTAATTATTCAGAAAGCCAAAAAATAAAACCTGAAACATGATTATTCGACTTTCATTTGACAAGCCTGTCCTTCCCCTTCCACCTGAATAAAAGGGTACAAATAAAAATGGTAAGAAATCCCGGCGATCATAGTGGGAATTTTTTTAAATAAATAAGCCAAATCTAGAAATTTTTATTTTGTATACTTACAAAAACTCAAGCTTACTTTAAAACTATGTATTGTGTTTCCTGATATGCATCTTTAAAAGATGCGAATTCTAGCTTATCGTTGAGATATTTGTCAATAATTGGCAGCATATTTTGTTATCAAACTATATTATATGTATTTAGATGAACTTTTCTTAAATAATTTTGTTATTTAGATTAATTTTTGGAATACCGGTAATGTATTAATATCATCGATAACTTTTTAAGGATAATTCTGTCTTATTTTCTCTAACATCGCAAAATTCATAAAGCACATCACTAATTCTGATTATTACAATGCGATATTTGTATCACCAACGTCAGTGCAAATTCATTGTTCGTGCATTATATCTTGGAACTGCAAGCAAACGTAAGTGTTAAACATACCATATATACATGAATTCAGTGCAACTTTTTCTTTATTCTTATGTCACGGTTATTTAGGTACGCTGAGTATTAACACCGGTATGGCAGAACAGACTGTAAACGTTGTTAAATCAATTACGGAAAAATTCGTGTATCCGGTTGCCCGCAAGGATACAACAATTGAGGATAACTTTCATGGCGTTAAAGTACAAGACGTTTACCGTTGGCTTGAGGATCCCGACTCTGCAGAAACACAGAAATATGTCGATGCCCAAAATAATATAAGCCAACCATTTTTGGAAAGCTGCGAACAGTGGAAAAAAGTGAATAGTAAACTGACAAAGTTATGGAACTATCCGAAATATGGATGTCCGATGCAATATGGCAAATATTATTACTTTTTCATGAATACCGGCTTGCAAAATCAAAGGTAATTGCAGTTTACCAAACCTAATGGAACAGAGTTATTGATAGCATTACTTGTTATCTACTTTTATCTTATCTCAGTGTTATGTATCAGCAAGACTCTTTAGATGGAGAGAGCAAAGTATTTCTTGATCCCAACAGTCTGTCAGAGGATGGCACGATTGCACTTTCCCAAAAATCATTTTCCGACGATGGTCAATATATGGCATATGGACTTAGTGAAAGTGGCTCCGATTGGATTAAGATTCGCATTCGAAATGCTGAAACTGGTAATGATTTTGATGAAGTGCTCGAGAAGGTGAAATTTTCGGATATTTCTTGGACAAAGGACAACAAGGGATTCTTTTACGGAGTATGCTAAACAAATCGAATATAATAATATACCATACTAAAACAAATCGTTTCAATTAACAGAGATATCCCGATCAAGACGGTAAAACCGATGGTTCTGAAACGCAACAAAATCAGAACCAGAAACTTTACTATCATCTCATTGGCGAAAGTCAGGATAAGGATGTGTTGGTAGTTCAGATTCCCAAGGAGCCGTCGTGGCGTTTGTATGAAAATATTATTGAAACGCTTGAGATTGTTTACTTAAGGTTGTGACTTTACTTACACATTTAGCCAAACTGTTGTATCGGACTGTGGAAAATATTTGATTCTGGCTATTGTAAAGGATTGCCGTGACAATATAATATACTATGCTGATCTTATACCTGGAGAGGATATTAAGTCTGAACTCGATGTCAAGATCATCGTAGATAAGTTTGAATCGGACTATGATGTAAGTGAATAAAATATAGATATATCTTTTTGTTTTAAGTTTTCTAATGATTACTTTCTATATGTATTTTTAGTATGTCACCAATGTCGGCTCCAAAGTATACTTTCGTACAAATAAGAATGCACCAAATTATCGGATCATATGCATCGACTTTGAAAATCCAGCTGAAGAAAATTGGGAAACCCTTATACCGGTAACAACAACATACATAGTAATAATAATAGTAGCTCATTATAAAGTGTCCCCAAATTTACTTAAAAGGAACACGAAAAAGATGTTTTGGACTGGGCCAAATGCGTAAATGAGGACAAGATTCTTCTTTGTTATATAAGAGATGTGAAAGTAAGTTTGTTTTCATAACAATATTTGCATCAATAACCGACAATTTGTAATTAGACAATCTTGCAAGCCAATTCGCTAGAAACTGGAAAACTTATACGCGAATTTGATCTGGATATTGGCACTATCGTTGGCACTTCGGGCAAAAAAGAAATATTCCGAAATTTTTTATAATTTCTCATCATTTTTGAATCCGGGCACGATTTATCATTATGATTTCAAAACACCAGATGAGCCACCAAAAGTGTTTCGAGAAATTGAACTCAACTTGGAAGGATTCAAGCGAGAAGATTATATAGTTGAGCAAATCTTTTACCCCAGTAAAGATGGCACCAAGGTGCCAATGTTTATAATTCGCAAAAAACGCGATGCAATCAAACCACGACCATGTTTGCTTTATGGTTATGGCGGTTTCAACATTAGCATGCTGCCATCGTTTGGACTCACGGGGTAAGTTCTTATTAACCTATTTTAATTAATTTTATATTAATCAAGCGAAAACAGTCTTATGTTTGTAGACACCTTCGATGGCGTTTTGGCCTATCCCAATATTCGTGGAGGTGGCGAATACGGTGAAAAATGGCACAACGGCGGGCGTTTGCTAAACAAGCAAAATGTATTTGATGATTTTCAATATGCTGCTGAATACTTGATTAAAAATAGCTATACGTCTAAGGATCGACTGGCGATCCAAGGAGGTTCCAACGGCGGCCTCCTAGTCGGTGCCTGTATCAATCAACGGCCAGATTTATTTGGTGCAGCTGTTGCTCAAGTCGGGTTAGTAGACAGTCCTTTTGTTTATAATAAAAAACACAATAATTACTATGAATGACGAGAATGTAAGTCACACCATTGTTTATGTGGTGATGAAGAAATTCAATATGGCTAAAAACGTTGAGTACGAATTTTTCAGCTTAATTATTGTGTAAATAATTTAATTTATTTTATACACATAAAACTAACAAGTTTTTTGTACATGATTCCTTTCTCGACAGTGTAATGGATATGTTACGTTTCCATAAGTTCACCATTGGACACGCTTGGTGCTCGGACTATGGCAATCCCTCCGAAAAGGAGCACTTTGACAATCTTTACAAGTTTTCGCCCCTGCACAATGTGCATACTCCGAACAGTGAGAGTAAAGAATATCCATCTACACTGATTTTGACTGCCGATCACGACGATCGCGTCAGTCCATTGCACTCATTGAAGTTTGCTGCTGCATTGCAAGATGCTGTACGCGATTCTGAAGTCCAAAAAAATCCGGTGCTGCTGCGCGTATATATAAAAAAGCTGGTCACGGTGCCGGGAAACCAACATCCAAGAGAATTGAGGAGGCCACAGATATTGTTACATTTATGATAAGGAGCCTAAACGTGGACGTCATTAATCTATAATCTATTCATTTACATTTTTATATGATTATATTTGCATAAATTTATTGTGTCCATTAAAATTTATATGATATGTAGAAGTCGTTTGGACCCAAAATAAAGTGCATTTACATTTGAATGATACAGCAGGATAATTTAAATGGTATATTTTCGGAAAATCCCGATACTTTTGATATTTGAACATTTGGGGTTGAAATACATCGAATACAGCAAGTTAAACATATTTAGGAATTGTAGATCTAAACATTTTTAATGTGTTCTAGAAAATCACTAACAAAATATTGTAGTTGCTATGGAGAACGTATTTTTATCTAGAATCAGAAAACTTTTATGTAACTTGGTGTCCAATAAAGTTAACGACCGACTGACAATATCATTTGAGTCTTATCTTCATATTTCACAGACATGTTTTTTTAAGAATAGTCTACAGTTTGAGTAGAAAGTAACTTCACTTCCAATTGAAGCGAAATTTTAATATATACTCTGAAATGAAGACATTTTAAAAATTGTACACAAGATAGATTTCAGGCTTATCAATGCATTTTATTGATTCAATTACACTGTTTTTAAAATGATGCCTCACTTAATACGCCATCATCCTACTTATCTACTTTTCTTCTGGTTTGCTGAACACAAAAGTCAAGTTGCATTTGCCGCAGTAGTGACGATCCTCGTGAGCAGCCATAAAGACTCCAGCACCACAGTTCTCTCCGGGACACTCACGTCTCAGACGATGGATCTTTCCATTCTCGTCAACCTATGGCATACACAAAATAAATAGATAAAACATAAACGATGTAGAGAAACAATATTTAAATAGATTTGAGCAGAGACAGCACTTCCAAACCTAACAATCAAGTCAATAAGCACAAGATCAAGACTCAAGAATTCCAAGAACAGATAAAAGTATTTCTACTGTGTTACTGTTCGTATTATGGATGGGTGCATTGGATTGATGGATATACCTTGTAGTATTTCAAGACAGCTAGCTTGACCTTCTTCCTCTTGTGCTTGATCTTCTTGGGTGTAGAGTAATTCTTCTTCTTGCGCTTCTTGGCACCACCACGAAGGCGGAGCACCAAGTGCAAAGTTGACTCTTTCTGGATGTTGTAATCGGACAGAGTGCGACCATCTTCCAGCTGCTTGCCGGCAAAGATCAAACGTTGCTGATCTGGAGGAATTCCTTCTTTGTCCTGAATCTTGGCTTTGACATTTTCGATGGTATCCGACGGTTCGACCTCAAGAGTGATGGTCTTACCCGTGAGGGTTTTGACGAAGATCTGCATCGTACACTTTTGTCACCAACTGTAATAGAACATTTGAATCAAAAAGATTAGTTAATACATTAATACACATTTTCTAAACATAATACTACACTTAATCATACAACATTAAATTACATGAATACAAAGCCGCACGTTTTGTTTAATTATTTTATTTGTTTTATTACCAAATTGTTTTGTTAGGAAAGCACTTAAAATCTAATCTACACAAGTAATACAGCATTAATAACGCCATCGTTCTCAGGATTGTTTGTAACCTGCGCGTATTTGCCCCAAACAACTTTGCCGGTCTGTGTTACCAAACCCAGCTCAGAGATGTTGACCTCAATGACTGTACCCTTGGTGATGACTCCCAGCGATGTGAACATCGGAGAGCTTGGATTCTTCTTTACTCCAATAATGGGCAGATGGAAGGTAGCCTTTAATTCGGGATGCGTTACATGCGCCTTCTTCATGCGCAGTGCCATCGGTCGGATGAAACGTTCAAATTTGGGGGGTTTTCGTGTAAAATTCTCGCCAACAAATGTGACTTTTGTGACCATACGTTTCCAGGCCTTTCGCTTCGTTTTGCCCGTTCGCAGCACCTTGAATACCTCGGCATCCGATTGGGCGCGCACTTTAGGTATGGGCACATCCCATTTGCCTGCCTTCTCCTTGCGTTTCTGCTTGATCATGTTGGACAGGACCTTGGCACTTGATTGGATGCCTCTGTCCAGCAGGTAATGGGGTAACGCTCCATCTTCAACCTTTTCCTCTTGCTTCTTCACCTTCTTCTCTTCATGAGCTTGAATCTTCTTCTTGATCTGAATCTTTTCATTGCGTCGCTCCTTGTTAAACAACTTGGCCTTGATACCGCGCAACTTGCGGGCTTTGCGTGCCCGATCCTTAGGAAGACGAGCTTCCTTCTTGCGTTTACGCTCCTCATAATCAAGTCGTCTACCGTATAATTTACGGTGACGTTCCATATACTCATTCTGCGGCATTCTGATGTATTGTGTACTTGCCGACCTGCAACGTTCAATAATATTGGTAAATAAATATATTACAATATATAAATATGTGCACTGTGAATTATCAAAAGTACATACATACATATATACGTACATACATAATCGCTTTGACTTTTGACGATCCACAAGTGACATATGTATTCCATCACTCACCTTCCTTTACATATTCATGTTAATTGCATTCATGTATACGCAATTCTTTTTTTCTTTCACACAAGTTGTATGTATGTACATATGTATATATTTTTAACTAAATGTAAAACATAACCACATGTATTAAGTACCACAATGGAGGCACACATGCATACATGTAGTCATGTGAATATAACCCGATCGAAAATTTGATAAAAATCTTACAATTAATGTACACTTATATATATATAATTAATTAACACATATTCTCCTGTTCTTTTTGTTAAACTATCACAAATATTTAACTTATTTAATAGCAAAATAACATAGAGAAAAAATGCACCCACCTTAGTCTGGCAAAAGTACGATAGGAAAGAGTCTCTACACGCGGCGTAGACAGGAAATGGAACTGAAAACATGCAGAGTTGCTTTGAACTTTTCATTTAATGAACCAGTCCAGAATGAACCAATAAAATTACTTGTTCAAGCATTGCCAACCGTCAGAAACATCGGAATGAAACGCAAAATGACAATATATTAAAATTTCGGCATTATTCCATTTCATTTAAATAAATTTAGTCGGTGTATATATTTAAACACCACTTAAAGCGCTAGTACATATAATTAATGGGGCTCAAACGAAGAAACAAAACATCCGTTTAATTCGGTGACGAAATTCGATTAGATCACTAAGCTATATATATTTATTATTTACTGAAACCTTTTTAATTCGAAATTAAATACAGTAAAGGCACTAATAATTTTAAATTGAACTTGTAAGATGATCTCTTTAATAATATCGAAATTCAACAAATTTAAGCATGGGTTTTAAAAGTACCGTACAAGAGTTGCTATTGACCCTAAAATGCTTTCATCGAGCGTTTTTAATTTACTTAAATAAGCTTAGATGCTTTTCTTATTTAGTACACATTTTCGGCTTATCCATAATTAAGGAATTCAACTCGCTTTTTTTCAAGATTATATTTTATTAATACATTAAATTTTATACGTTTAAAAGAAGTTTCTTGATTTCGTCTTTTTCTGCTACGTCAACATAGCTCTGGCCATCTGGAGTTGCTCCATTCTTTTCTGCACCCTTTTAATAAAAGTAAAATAATATATGCTTGTTTTTTTTATTTTTTAAGTTAAACTTACTTTTTCTAGTAGATACTCCACGCAATGTGTGTGACCTTCCCAGACGGCAGCCAAAAGAGGAGTAATACCATGTTTGTCTTTTCTCTGTCAAAAATAGAATCAAATTAAAAATTATAGTCATATGTTGGGACATGTTATACATCGAATGCGACAACTAAATTTGGGTATACGTTTTTAACAGCCAGTTTTCCTGCTGTAAGCAATTTTCCAATTTTATTTTCAATTGAAATTGTCAATACTAGCTATAAAATATCTAAATTGACAGCACTGAAGCGAGTCAGCCACCTTATACAATTTCACCATGACACAGCCGACACCCCCTTGTTTGTGTGCAATTTGGTGTATTTAAAACTGCCGGTAGTTGAATTGCCAGGGAATGTTATGTCGTTGATCTTATAAATTACCTATAAAGTAGCACTATATTAAATATATATTTAAAATGTATACCTGTAGACACATTATGTATACAACTACATATACATACATATATCTATCAGTTCGTTGTACACTCGTACATATCTAAACGAATATGAGTAATGTATAAAGTATGTATACATTTGTAATACGAAGTCAAGTATTTAGGTTTGCAAAGTAATTTCATATGCTTACATTCACATCAGCTCCTAATTTAATCAGATATTTGAGAACATTAAGCTGACCAAAATCCGCAGCATAGTGTATTGGGAATCGTCCTTTGATCTCGTCATTAACTTTTTGAGCCTGCAAAAAAAAAATTGTTAGTCTGGCAAAAATATTTGACGAATTCTTTATACGCACATCGTTGCAAAACGTTGTTTGCACAGCCTCTAATTCTCCATTCTTTATGGTCCAGATTATATTTTCATTGTTATCTTCGCTCATAGTTTGATAATATTAATTAAAACTTTTTTAGTCTCTGTATAAATAAGAAAATAAGTGCTTAACTGATTGTTGATGTTATATCGATACTTTCGATGTCTTAATTTGCGATACGATAAAGTTGCGATGTTATTAAAAATGGTATGGTGTTACGCACGCCTTAAGCGACATATTACAATTTGTTTGTTAAAAATTAATGATTTATAAAACAGAAATGTTTTAAGTATTTTTATATATTATATTTCATTTAAATAAAATAATTTTTAAGAACTAAGTTATTTTGTATACAAATTTATGTTACTAAATATTAAGATCATTACATCTTATGATACTTAAAAAAAGAACCTAAATGTCAATTCAGCTACTTTCAAAACAAATTTTTGGATTTTAAGATATGTCATTGTTTATTAGGGAATTTCCAACACTTTCACCAACTTTGTTATTTTCTTCGCGTAGTAGCGCCATCTGACGTTTATTGTTTGCATTTAAAACCTTGCATTAAACGGTATCACTACTGATAACAGTTTTCCCGTGCTTTTTACGACCAATACGAGCAATATCTGATAAGATTAGAAAAACGTCGGGCGAAATAAGTTGGCTAAGCCTAAAAACGAAAAGTTCACTACATTAGTTGTTAGTCAGATATTTTCGTGGGTGCATCGCTGAGTCCATAACATTTTTTAAAGATAAAAAATAGTTGGTCAAAAGATATGATGAGCAAATTAATACACATTACATTTCTTCTAACGGCGCTTCTATTTCTATTTCCTGCGGGCAACACAGTCTCAGGTTCCGAAAATAACACACCAATATCTACAACAAATTCCACAACAAACACAACAACAATAACACCTCCAAAGGTACGAAATACGCATTTAATCACTCTTACTAACATTGTATAATAGGTTTTTAAAAACGTATGTATAGGTTGATCAATACGTTCTATATCTGACTCATTAAACGATGCACACTCATGTATAAATATAAATACGTTCATACTTAAAGATATGATAAGCTTATGGGTCTTTAATTTTTTGGTTGTGTATAAAATATGACGAAGCTGCAATACCCTTTCTAGATTACATTTACTATCCAAATTTATTATATTATGGACACACCCTGTACACCTTATCTTATTTAAAACTAACTGGCATTTGCAAAGTTATCGCTAACTTGGTGGAAAATCCGATTGTATTTTTTTAAATTATTATTTTTGCATTAAAAATTAGAAATCAGAATAAAATGTCATGTAAAATTGCTGGTAATATTGCTCATATTTAAAACTTTTATTAAGACAAACATACTATTTATTTATTATAGCCAAAAACAGATGTCCTGACAAGTAAAATATGCAAGAAGTGCAGTTGCGATTCGGCAAATAAAGTTATAGATTGTACAAAAAAACTGGAAGATTGGTTTTCTGCAGAAGAATGGGAAATTCTTCAAAGTGGAAATATAACGTTTGACACAATTAGATTGTCCCACAACAATTTGACAAATATTCCCATATTGCCGACATATGGAGTGAAGAATTTGTACTTGGATTATAATCAGATTTCAACGATTACACTCGGAGCTTTCCAGAATTTGACGGAGCTTACGAAACTTGATTTGTCCAACAATAAATTGACTAAAAAGGTTTTAGTACCCGATGTATTCAAAGGTCCATATTCAGCTCAGGACTTTGAGCCATTGAAGAACCTTAAGTCACTGAATTTAGGATATAATCAGTTGCATTCCTTGGATGATGATTTATTTGAGCATGTTCCATTCCTTGAGGAGCTGATTTTATGCTCAAACATATTTCAAGTGGTCGATAAGCTTACGGAAACTGCACTCTCAGGATGTTCGGCATTAAAGGTAATTATATTTAATAGAAATATTATATTTAAATAAAGCAAGAGATACCTTTTTTTTAATTTAGATCTTGGACATATCGTATATGGAACTTAAAACCTTACCTGAAACAATTCTTCATGGTCCACGAGATCTGGATACATTGATTGCCTCTGGAAATCTATTTGAAAAATTACCCCAAGCTCTAAAATATGCAACTAACTTGAAAACACTTGTTCTCGATGAGAATCCCATCACAAACTTGGAGGGCGATAAGTATGTGTTAGAGAAAAATGAATTAAATAAAATTGTGTACTTACTTTCTTTAAATTTTCAGTGTCTTTCCTGGCTTGACAAGCTTAACATATCTTAGTCTCTCTTATATGCCCGATATCTACAAAATTGGGCCAGGTGCTTTCAGCGAACTCCAAAGTAAGAATATTTATATTAGATTTAAACTATTTAAAATATTTATATAATAATTCTCTTTATAGATCTAACTGAATTAATTTTAAATGAAAACACGCACCTTTCTGAAATTGACACTCATGCTTTCTCAAAGAATGTTACTGGCGGTGACTTTTTGGACTATCCTGCACTTGAGAAGGTAAAGGCGTTCTATATAGTAATCAGTTGATTATTAATTGTTATTATTGTCATTATAGATTTATTTAAATAATTGCAACCTTACTGTATTACCAAGAGAGTTAATTGTTCGCTGGGATAAATTGCACGCTCTGGATCTGCGTTTCAATCCATGGGAATGCGATATGTCCAACGAATACATGATTAATTACCTAATTCAACATGTTAACAAAACAACGCCGACCCTAGCAACTGGTGTCACTTGTCAATATCCAGATGAACTCAAAGGTGTTGAAATTCTAAAAGTTTCGAGTGACAAACTGATGGAAGCTTCACATTCGGGAACAAGTTGGATTTGGATTGGTTTACTCACCATTCTATTATCAATATTGCTTGTTTTGATGGGTATCGTATCATATAGACGGGGATACTGCGGATTGGGCAGGAAAAGGGAGGCAGCTAGACGAGCGCTGTATAGTCGAACAAGTTTCAACGAAGACTTTCATATATAATTAACAAATGTTTGTTATCAAAAATTATTTTCTTTAAATAAATACTTATTTAACCAAATGTAATCTAAACTGCGTTTAAATAAATACATCTTTGAAACGGAAAAATGATTTCCAGTGAGAATAACAGTTATCTATGCATTTATAGAATTATTTTCTGTTTATACATTTTATTAGCTTTATTAATTTCTCTCGTTAGTAAATAATTGTATTTTTAATAAATTGTATATTTGGTTTTTTTTTATATTTTCTTTTCATACTTTTAAAAAGTAATTATACATTTTGTTCGTATATTAACAAGCACTGACTATAACAAAATAGTAGTTATGAGTTGATAGTTTTATATCGAGTGTATACAAATAAAGTTTTTTGTTTTGTTTTGCGTATGTGTGTATACATGTAGTTAAAAAAATATTTGACAAAAACGATTGAAGATTATTTACTAAACTTAATGTGCAAAATATAAATACATATTGTATGTAAGGTAATAGCTTTACAGGTCTTTTAAGTTACATTTGATTTTTTTTTGTTTGTTCTTTTCATTTTCACTACCAATTAAATCAACAACAATTCCCATATGCACGTGATAAACTTTGATAAATGTGCTTTTAACATTTACATCGACGCATAATTAATTTAAAATACTATTCTCTATATTATTTTAAATTTATATATGAATTACTAATTTGTAAGGTCAACATTGTATATATATCAAATATGCAAATATGCATATAGTGTATTCAGTTAGTCGATTATTGTATTACAAATCAGTACACGTGGATTGTTCTTTCTTTTTGTCTTGTTGGTTTGTTTCTCGTGCGAACAACATTTAGTTATATCAATAACGAAAATTCACAAGACACGCGCACAAAACGATTAAACATTATGTAAAATAAATTTGTATATAGTTATAACAATATCTGGCCAACAATAATGTCGAGTATATTGGTACATATTTGACTTCGTTGTGCTCTTATTGTTATTTCATAATTTCTACTTCGTTTTTTGTTTATTTTTTGTATAATTTTATATTTTCTACTGTGCTTTTTAAGGCATACCTGACAGACCAGTCAAGCTGCCTCCGGCAAGATGCTGCTGCTGCTGCTGTTGATGTATGAGGTTGACGCGTGCTCTTTGCTGCTCAAGCCGTTGAACAGTGGCTGTCAAATGTGAGTTCTCCACATATAAATCCTTGACAAGAATGTCAGCATTCTGCAGACGTTGCGTCTGATCCGCTAACAAAACTGCCTGCGCTTCTATCCGACCATGCAAATCATTGAGATCCACTTGATGCTGTCGCCAAGATTCTAAATAATAATAATATATTAATAATATATAATCGAATTCTGCGCATATTTATACTTACGCTGCATCAGGGACTCGGTGTATTTTTGTTGCTGCTTGATAACATTTTGCAAATGACGATTACGCAATTCTAGTTGGTTAAGTCGTTGCTGCAGCGTCGGATGCGTTGTTCGCTGAAACGACAACAAGTTAACTAACAAATCGAGCTATTAAATAGTGAAATTATTCTCACCGCATAAGCCTTTTCGAGCACTGGTCGCGCCTCCTGCAACTGTTGCAGTTCCATTACCAAACCGTCACGTTGCAGGCTCAAATCCTTAATCTGCTCCTTGAGTGAGAGCTCAAAGAATTTGAGGCGCTTCAGCTCCTCCTTCAAAAGACTCGGACTGTTGCACTTCTCATTGCTGAGACAAGATGTTTTGCTGGTGGACACAACGCTGTGGGAATCAAAGCTCTTGTTCGATGCTGTCGATGACGTCTCACAATCCGCAATCTCCCCCTCCGACTGCGCCTGTTTCGGCTTACAGATTGGCGGAGGTGGACAGGCGGACGAGGCATATGTGACATCAATGTTTGTGGGCGATGGACCCGATGATGAACTATCTAGCGGTGTAGTACTAAAGATGGAGGTCTCCGATGTGGTAAGATTGTTTCTAAAAAATACAGTCTCATTAGCGTAAGTTCAGAAAACATAAAAATAGCTCTAAATTAGGTGAAATATTCTGTATATTTTAATATACGACTTAAAAGCAAGTGGACTTTATTATACCTTTCCGTAGTTTATTTAAAATATATTGAAGCAGACTTTTGTGCAGATTTAACACTTTTCTATTCTAATTTTTACATAAAATAAATGTAGCATAAGATTTTAATATATATAAATCCGGTCTCTTAAAAACGTTTCTAAAAAATATCTGAAAGAGAATATACCCAATATATTTAAAAATGTAAAGAAAATCGAAACCAAATAAATTGAATGATTTTAACTTCTGTGAAACGTCTGAATTTTATTTTTATTTTATTGATACCCCTGAAAATTTTTTATGATGCACTATCATATATTTTAATTTTTTATTTTTATTTTTATACGATAAAGATATAGATTAAAAAAAATTTTTATTCATACGCCTTTTATTTAGCCTACTATAATTATAAAAAAAAATCCAATAATTTTTATGAATATACCAATATTAAAATTTTATTATATTATAATAGGAGCTTTTCCTAATTTTTTTAGTGTATAAAAACTGATATTTGAAATATAAAATAGTTTTTATTTAAGAAAAATCGGTAAGATTAAAATAATGTAAATGTACGTAAGCAAATACGTATGAACTTAAATTAACTTAACATAACTTAATTAACATAAATTAAATTCTAGTTTGACTAACTATTTAAATTTAGAGGAAACATGAAACATTGAGATAGGATAGACACTAGACTTTCTAGACAGCTGGGAAACATTCACAAAAAGATAAAGATAATTAAAGATGGTAATTAATTTACTCACCGGCTGGTGGCTTTGTGTGTGGGAGATGCAGCAAGCAAAGCCATGGAACGGACATTGGATTCCTCTGTGGCGCCATCAAAGGATTTGAGGGGCTCTTGGATAGTGCTTTGGTGCCATAGATAGCTAATGGGTGAACTGGCCGGACTCTGGCCAACCTGCACATTGATTTGATGCAGAGCATCGGGATTAATTTCGCTGGCACCCGTGAGTATTTCAACGCTCTCGCCGAGACGCGTGCGAAGGTCTTCAACCTCGCATTGCAATTGACTAATTTGCTGTGACTTCTCCTCTAGCATGCGTATGGAATTGGTTCGTAGTGTTGTGGCCTCCTCCTCCAGTTCCATGTACTGCTGCTCCAGCATATCGCGCTCATCGATGGGCGACAGTCGTCCATCCTTGCTGAACTGCTCCTCGTATTCGCGCACCTTTTCCATTAGTTCAGTGAACTTCTTGTCGCTTTCCAGCTGTTCATCCTCATAGATGTGTCGCTCCTTCTCAAACATCTGTCGCTCCTCGCCGAGCTTCGATTGCCAGTAATCCTCGCAATCTTCGTACGCACGCTGCATCTGCTCTAGACTGCTTTCCAGCTCCTTACAGCGTGTCTCCGGCGTGGTGGCTCGACTGCCATCGTTGCTTCCACTTCCTGATTCTGTCTTCTTCGTAGCTGTCTGCAATTGCTGTTCCAACTGCGCAACATTTTGCCGCAAATTGGCAATTTCCTCCTCATGGTTTTTACACCGTTGCAGCTCGGCATTGAGCGCCAACCAATCTCCGCTATTGTCGCTCACCTCGCCATCTTCCGAACACTTGCGCTGTTTGCCCAGACGCGGACTTTCCTCAGTTATGTGCGTCTTGCTTGGCGAATCGCCACGACGCTTGGTTGCCAAACCCACCGATACCGCCTCCAGTTCATCGCAATCTTGTTTCTTTTTCTGCCTAGACTTTGTGCGCGCCAAGTCAACATATAAATTCTCAATTTCCATTGTAAGCTCATCGGTTTTGTCACGCAATTGCGCGTTTTCCATTTGCAATGCCGTCATTTTCTCAATCACATGCAACATTTCATCATCTTCCGAGATCTTCTCCTTGCTGGCGCTCTTCTCTTGTTTGTCCAGGGGCTGTGTGACCTCACAACTGGCCAGATCCTGATTCAATTTAATATTTTGCTCCAACAATTCAGTCATTTGCAGTTGCGCATTTTGTTGTTCCGTCTCCAGTTCGGAGTTCTCGTTACGCACCAGCTCCAGTTCGGTCTTTAGTTTAATCTCCTCTTGCTCTAGCGTTTTTATTTGCGCTTCCAACTTAGCTGTCATGCTCGTCCAGTGGTCACGATCGTTGCTCATGCGCTGCGTAAATTCACGTACCATACTCGCATGCTTCTGCTCCAGTTGAATCACTTGCTGCTTGCAATTCTCCTCCATCAGGGCATGGCGCTCATCCACCTCGGCGGCCAGCATTGCCACACGCTGATTGGCAGCCTTGTTATCAGCTCGCAGCTTTAGATTCTCCTCATGCTGTTGCCGGAATGCCTGACGCAATGATCCCAACTCCATTGATTGCAAGGATACCAAGGCACGTAACATATTCGTTTGTGTATCCATCTCTAGGCCACGTAACTCCTCCTCCAGCACTTTGGTCAACTGACTGAGGTTCACCTCCTCCTCATCAAAGCCCAGGGCGTGCAGCAATCCGTGACTATTGACAATACTCGCCATTTCCCAGCTCTCAATAATACTGTGCGCACTTACGCTCTCCAGTTGCTGTGGCGTCACAATATCTGCAAATATTTATGTATAACAATTAATTGAGCATTGATATTTTGAATATTTAATATGCAATACACTGTACACTGTACACTAGGAGTTGTAGCCCAAAAAACCAGATGGAAAATGTAGACGAAAGCTTAAATGGTTGCATCTCATAGAAGCGTTACATTAATTTAAACAAAATAAATAACTTTTACTATCTTGATAAGATAGTATCAAGATTTAATGGTTTTATAAATGACTAATTGTCAAACTTACAAATAATTTATATTTGATTAATGATTTGTAGATCATTCTCAATAAATATCCTCTAACCTTTCTATCCAATTATGTAAAATGTTGCTAAATTTTCTTTTAAAAATTTTGAATTTTCAAAAATTTAAATATAATATTTTATTTTGCACTTTACTTTGTCTATAAAAAAAATATTTTTGAAATAATCTCAATTATTTATTTTTTTTTAGAACTCATTCCTATTGCCCTAACTAATTTTAACTTATACTTAAGGAAAATTCGGTGATTATTTAATTTTTCTTATTCATCTTTCTTATCTTTGGAACCACGTAAAAGTATTTTAATAAAACTTGATCGTAAAACGATGTGGAATTTTTTAAAGATGCCAAAATATATATCTATTAATTGCACATTTAATAAATTGCCCTAAAAAGTTTACTAATGCTTTTCTCAAGAAAAATCTAACGCTGCTCAAATTGAAACGGTTATAGGAAAAAATATGATATTTTTCGAAAATGCAACTAGAGAGTACAGAAATGATTATTTTATGTTTTGGCGTAAAACAGTGCAGAACAGAGTGCGTATATGATTAAGTGGTTTGTTGTTGTGGTTGCTGTTGTTGTTGAAGGGGGAGAGGTGGATCTAAGACTTATTATGCATTTACTGTGTTACTGTTTTTCCGAATACGGACAAACCTTTGCAACTCAAACGGCATCCGACGCTGCAGTGCTCTAACCGTGCTGACTGATGATGCCCTGCAGTGTGTATAGAACCAACAAGTGTTCATTATCATTATAATAACAGATTAAAATAATTGGTAAACTGGGCTAGCGGCTAAAAGTGTGTTTAAATGTTCTATTGTTATCTCAATTTCGCACTCACCCAACGATTCCACGCTACTACATTCCTGATTCGCCTCTCGAAGATTACTCCGATTACTACTACCACCATTGCCGACCTGTGTGGCGACTGTTGTTGATTTCGTTGTTATTGTCGTGGAGGGCAACATTTTATATTGAAGATTCTTGCGCGCTGGTAACGAGGCACAGCGTTTAAGCTTGCTGCCAGTTGTGTGGGTGGAACGCATTCGACGACTGCCTGGCAGATCGCTTTGCGATGATGAACGTTGCACCTGCAAATTACAAAATATATATACATCAATTTCGAAATATTTGCAAGCATTACACATACCAAAAAACTAAACTTATACACGAGTTAAAAAGACATAATGGGATGCATAGAATAAGGCAATCAAACCGAAACAATTATTCGATTCGGTTACAATAAATATATTTTAAAGGATTTTCAATGAGAATATACATTTGGAGAACAAAAATTAAGAAAACATAGTTCTTTTTTGGATATCAGAATAAATTAACTTGAATATTCTTTTTTAAGGAAACAATAAATAAAATGTTTTCAATCGCGTTTCAAAATAACATTTTCCACTATTATATATGATAAATATATATAATATTTATCTTAGTTCAAAACTCACTTGCGCTATCTGTTCGTTGCAGCCATTGAGGCTTCGATGCGGATCTTCATCGGTGTTGTCGGAATCCGTAGCCGAAAGCGCATTGAGACCAAGATCCTGGTGTGGTCGTGAACGGCGTCCGTATTTCTTGGTGCCCACTATAAGCTTGGGTGAAACTTCACGATCGGACGCCTCGGCCTCGGGTGGACTCTCAACATATGTGCTGGTTGGCTCGTCACAAATAACCAAGGAACGCTCTACAAAAATAGGAAGATAATTAGTAAAATTTTGAATTATATATATTTTATTTATTGCTAGTCCTTCTCATAATAAGATGACAATATGTAACTAGTTTCTTTTTTTTAATTAAGCTCAATAATTTACCGAAACGAGCAGATAACTTTTCAATGATCGGATCGTAGCCCTTTTTCTGCTTATAATACAGTCGTGTGCCCATCTTGTCACTATTAGCTGATAATTACAACTGATTTCATATGCACGCAACGATCAATATTTATATGTAAATTTTTGGTATACCTGAGCAACAGATCAAACGACAGATCTACAGCAGGTAGACATCCCATCTTGGCACCATAAAAAATAGATCATCATTTATGATGCCCAGCTGACGCCTGTTTGTTAATCCTTACCTTTGAAGCCAGCTGATGTTTCCAATCCCGGCCGTGATGTTGAGCCGTCAAATTCCGTACCTAAAAAATTAAGCAGCGCTTCCTTGAACTGTTCAAAAGATACGCCCAATTTGGGGCTACTATTCGAGATGAGACTGGAGATTAATGCCGATCCTTGATCCCGAAGCTGCAGCAGTTGGCAAAGACGTGTAAGTGAAGCTTCATCGAGCAGTCCTTTGTTTTGTTGCTGGGATGTATCACAGCTCTGGAACATTTGATATAGTTTCTGCTCATATGGATCTGCCGACACTTCCATTATCTATGCCGTCGCGAATTCAGTTTCTAGCCGCTGCTAAAAAGGTATAAGCATTATAAATTTTTAAATATAACAAATAATTGGTTAAGGTTATTGAGCATTTCAAATACCCTTGCAGATTTATTAATTACTCAGAAGATTGTTTATTTCATATTTAATGTGAATTTTGTGAGTTACTATAAAGTAAAAAAATATAAAAGTGGAATACAATTTAAACAAACAATGGAAAAAAAAGTAAAACCTAGGAAATTTTAATTTGAAAAATATTCTGTGTACAATTAGCAGAATCCTATTATTTAATAATATTATTAATAAGTTAACTCGAATATTTGTTTACCGATAAAAACGGTAACCGCAATAAAGCCGGTATACAAAGATCTTACATAAACGATAACCAAAGTAAAAACATAACCGAACTCTATTTGGTTTGATATCCTTATTTAAATTAAAATAAGAATGATTAATAACAAAGGTAGCTACAAATTAATATTTTAATGGAAATGTAGTGTTCTTTACACATTTTCCCATTTTTAAAATAGTATTAGCAGGAATATTCAGATTTTCATGCTGATTTAAATGTTTTAAGAGTCTCAATTCCCCCTGCAAGGGCATATTTAAAGTTTAAACAAATAGATTTAAGCAGCTACATTATTCTCGCATATAAACTACATACACGCATATGTAAATATAACATGTATAAGTACACACATATTTAGATGGCACTGTTCCCTTACCCATTCCCGTTTAGTCTTATGAGTGCAAATAATTTGAATTTGTTTTTCTTTTACGCATCCGTAATCAGTTTTAAGATCCCGTTTACGGAAATTGTCTTTCTTGAAGATTCATGTTCTATTTGGATATTAATAGTAGAAGAATAGAATACATTAGATTAAATATACAATTTAAATATTATTTTAAATTTGAATATTAAATTGTTTAGTTATTTGTGGAAATTATAATACATATATTTTATGCAAACTGAACATGCTAATGACATACATATTTCTCGCCCTAAAGAAATGAATACATTCATGGAGAAAAGCATTTCAGAACACCCTTATTAAAGAATATAAATATACATACATGCATAACTGTAGGAGTTCCTAAATCTGTATTATTAAAGACATAATATCGAATAGATTTATCAAAGCAGTGTCTCAGTTAATTGACCAGTCTCTTACAAGGAGATAAATAAATACAATAGTTTAACAAAAAGTCAGGACTCTATTTACTATAAGAATGCACAAACAAGTACATGCTTACACGCATACATATCTATTTATAAACATACAACTCATACATTGTTAACAGTGTATTAAGTATTGTAGATTATTCCTTTCATGCGTGATGTTAATATTAATAATTTCTGCATGGGTATAATAACATTTAAAAGTTACATAAATTATATTTTTGTTTTTATACTGTGTTTAGGTGAAATCGATAAAATACTACTACTATTGTGTAGCTGTTGTAAACTCGGCTTCTCGGTTGGTGGTCGATTTTAGCATTAACAAGTATAGTTGCAGTTTTTAAACACTTATATGCACGTCATAACATAAATTTAGAAACTATAAATTGCACAAAATTAATATTTTAGCACTAGATACGTAAATTTTTGAGAATTGATAAAAAACATAATATAATACAGCAATAAACTAGTAGTGTTGGGTTACTCATAAGTAAGTGAACTAAAAAGAGTGTATCACTGAAGTGAGCAAGTGAACAAGTTCCTTCCAAATTGATAATTTTGTGTTACTTGAACTGATTGCTCAGTTGTTCATTCTTCATCAGATGTTCCGGTTTGTTTTCAATTGCTCAGATGTAAATGATGAACTATGAAAGCAATTTGAGAAAGTTGACTCTTTAAAAAAATCATAAACAATTGAACATGTTCACCTAAATGAGCTGTGCTTACTCAGAACTACCATAAGCTAGTAGAGTGGAGATTTTAGGTTTTTTTTTTTTTTATCGATATTTCGATATCTTAGCTATGAAAAATACTACTAAATTCGATTAGACTGGTATATATCAAGTAATTTTCCGTTAGCTTCGTAAAATTATAGTCACATTTAAATAATACGAGATACAAGATTTAACTGAAGGGAAAAATTAAGTGTTTCTAGCTTTTCCCCAAGATGCAAACTAATGTCTCAATTTATTTTATGATCATCTAATATAATTTCCTTCTCAGAAAATGCTAATGACTAGTTCGCTTGTTTTCGCTATACTTAAATACAATTAAATACTAAGTTGAGTTATTTTATTTCCTTTCATTATTTGCCTTCTGAAATATAAATTAATTATTTTAAATATTCTCCTATTTCTTTTCTTAATGTAAATGATTAAAGCTTACATCGATAGTTTGGGGAACATCAATTGTGTGCGATAGGAATACCCTTACATTTGTTTGTCATCCTATGCATTTCAATAACAGGGTTGCTCTGTGTGATATCGTCTTGCCACCACAAAAACGTAGCGATAGTTTTGCAGCTCCACAGCGACATAAAAAACATAAAAAATAAGACAAAAATTTTTGAATTGTTAATAGTTATTGAGTGCAAAAGTAAATGCATGTAAAATCACAAAATTAAACACTAAAAAATATCAGAAGAGTGTTAGCATTGTATGTTATTTGTCGTTGGCATACGCACTTCCTTCCCCCACCTCTGCCACGGCCTCGGTCAAAGAGCAGTGTTTAAATAATTTTTCATTTATTACGAAACTTGGATATACGCATGCAAATGCATTAAACAAACCACAAACGGACCGGCTAGCAATCCGGCAACTTGATCAAAATGGCCATGCATTCGTATATGCGGGCGAACACGAATCCAAACCAAAACCAAACAAACACAGTGAGCGTCAATCTGAGTCCCGATGAGATGCACAGCTTCTTGAAGGACAAACAGGCATGGGAGCATGTTATATCACTATATCAGGGACCCGATCCGCTTGATCATTGGTACAATTACATCTGCTGGTATGAAAATCACGCACACAGCGATCCAGAGCTCAAGTTTCGTGAGACGCTTGAACGCTGTCTCACAGTTTACGAGCACAATGATTACTATCGACAGGATGTGCGCCTGGTGCGTCTCTGGCTAAAATATATTGCCATGCAGACGGATCAGTTGCGTTTCTATCAGGTGCTCTTCCAGCGTGGCACTGGACGACATGTGGCCGCCTTTTATATTGGCTGGGCCAGCTACTATGAATCGCGGGAGCAGTTCAAGGATGCCGAAGCAGTATTTAATCTCGCCTTCCAGGAGAAGGCACAGAGCAATGCCGAGCTGCAGAATGCGCATACCAAGTTCACATACGTACGTTCCTTGTTTTATCAGCAGCAGCAACATCTGCAGCAGCAACAACAACAGCTGCAGCAACAGCAACAACAGCCAACACCTCATGATGCACTACAACAGCTGACCACATACACACAACAGGCGCATCATCCACAACAGCCGCCACAAGTCTATCCCCATCCTGACTCAGCGACACCAGCGCGTCTGCATCAGCTGCCCCAAGAGAACTTTCATCAATATCAATCGCATTCGCAAGAGCTCGCATATCATTCTCAACAGCAGACGGCGGCACAAACGCATTATCAGCATCCAGAACAGGTAATCCTCTGAAATATATTTCAAGCTGTTATAGATGAAATTTAATATTTTAAATTTATAGAAATATTAAATATTGTAAACTGAATTCCTATAAGAATTGCGACAATTAAACCAATGAATATAAAAATGTGAAAACTTATAGACTCAGCTCTTGATCCTGATCAAGAATATATATTCATGTAGTCTCTGCAAAGTGTCTTTTAATACTAAACATATTATTGAAGCAAATTATAGTACTCGCTGAAATTTAATAATAATTGAATTACAAAATATATGTTACATGCGGAACTTCATAAAATTATAGCAATATTTTTCCAATTGTTAAGTGTCCAAACATATTCTTATTTTAATACGTTAGTTTATTTGAATTTGCTAGCTTCCTTTTACTTTTTAGATTATATGCCTTGTTTTTGATTGGAAATTAAAATGAGTCATTAGTAAGTAATGCATCTTATCTTTGCAGCCGCCTCCGCCAACACGCTATGAGCAACAGTTTCAACATTCGGCAGCTGCAGCTGCAGAGAATCAAGCGCTTCAACATCCGCATTATTCACAGATGGAGCAAGAAACACGGGTAAACAAAGCAACTGCAACATTTTAGACATCGAAGGCTTTTATTAATAGTCTTTTATTTGATTTGTAGCCCGCCACAAATCCACATGCACACTATGAAGCACAGCTGCAGCCACAGCCGGAGCAGGTGACAACTCCAGAGGAAGCCAACGTGATTGAACCGGAATTGGAGCAACAATCTGCAAATCTGGCTGAAACGTCTACCGAAATCGCTGGCATACGTTTGCCGCGTAATTTTCATGCATATGGCCGGAATAATCATGAGACGTGGAAGCCAGCGCTGACACTGGAGGAACCAGATGATCCCTCACGGGTCTGTCACTATGCCAAACATCTGGTTTATCCGGCAGGCGCTGGGATCGAGTACAGTCCTGAAGAGCTCTTGGCTCGCAAATATGCCCATGTGCTGGAACAGCGCAAACAGCAATCTCAGGAGCAACAGTCGAAAAAAGGGACTGTTTATGCAGCAGCTGAACAGCAGTTGGAGCAACTGAAAGCACAGCAACAAGAGCAACAACTGTACGATTCCTATGAGTCGCAGAATTCATATTATATGACTGCAATGAATGGTGAAATCTTTGAGCAGCACGCCAACGAGGCTGATGAGGAGCAGGATGATGACGATGAGGAACACTCTGAGGCTGAGGATGAAGCAGAGCAGACAGCACAGCAATCACCGCAATCCGATGAAGCGTCGGAAGCTGAGGAAACCGATGAAGAGGAGGAGGAGGAGGATGAGAATGAAGAAGATGAGGATGACAGTGAGCCAGTGAAGCAGCTATATACAAATGGCGTGCAATTCCGTGCACAGACAACATTTGAGCAACAGAATCGCTCCATTAAGATGAAGTTTAAGAAGGAACGAACGCTGGAGAGCAGCACCTATAGTGCCTATACCATTGAAAGCATTTATCATCAGCAACAGGAATTACCAGCGCCTTCTCCAGCAGCAGCAGCAACAATAAACACACTACCCGCTTCACCCAAGACGACACAGGATTGGCAAGCAGCTGGAGCTGGAGCTGCATCTGCATCTGCTGTCGGCACAGTGCAACGTCAGCGTAATGGTGGCCATCATTTTCATCCATATATGCTGGGCCAAACATCGACGCCAAAGAGCACAATCCACGACAATCGGCGAGCGCGTGTCAAATCGAAACTGAGCAAATTTCAAATGGAATCGCACAGCAATAGCAACTCATCCTGTTCGGTGGCGGATCAGATGGCAAATGGTGGTGTGGACGCATTGCCTGCACCAACGCCAACGGAAACGGCGCCCATACACAATGCTACCTTCAATGACAATGCCAACTTTTCATTCTCCAGTGCCGGCGGTTTAGATAATTCGAATAGTTCTCTCGCCTTGGCAGTGGGTAGATTACATTTTCGTGATGCCTCCCAGTTGGCCAACAACAAAACGCTGCACAACAATAACAATAATAACAACAACAATCTGACAACACCAACAGCAACACCGCGAACAACATTGAATGACTTTTCCACGTTCCAGGAGAACTCGTATTTTGCCACCCAACATGATGTTGAGGCACAGGAGCGTCGCCTGTCCAAGGCGCTGGAGACGATTGATCGGCATTTGGCCAAGGAAGCCATCGATCCGTTTAACAGCGAGCTTTGCCGTGCATTCCTGGCCAAACTCAATTTCCCGGGCGACGATGATGCCCATGCCAGCTATAAGGTTGTGCAAACTCTACTGCCAAAAATCTCCAACACTCGCACTCTCAATGTCCTCGACAGCGTGCAGTTCAACATTGACAAGGAGGTGGGTCGTGGTTCCTATGGATCCGTCTACAAGGCGACCGATATTCGCACCTCCAGCGTTGTGGCACTCAAGTATCAAAAGCCTCCGAATACTTGGGAGATCTACATCTGCGATCAGGTAAATTGTGCAATTAAATATATAATCTTTTAACCTAGATCTTGGTAGCAATTTTAATGCAAGAAACAAATATAGATCTAAATGATATTCTGATTAAAAATCAGTTAAGATTTAACAAAGTAATGACATGAATATTCTGGCTTATTTTTACAGGTGTTGAGGCGTGTGAAAGAGGCGGAGGTGTTGCCCGGATTGATGGACATATCGACGGCGATAATAGCGCCAAATGCGAGTCTAATTGCAACTGAATTCTCGCCATTTGGATCCCTGCTGGACATCAACAATAAGATACGTCAGGCGACCACGAAGGTGATGCACGAATCGCTGGTGATGCATTTTTCGGCGCAGATCTGCAACATTGTGGACCATCTGCATCGTCAGCATATAATTCATGCGGATATCAAACCGGATAATTTTCTGCTAATGCGTGTACCAAGTGTGGACACTGAGGAGCCATCATTGCGTCTAATTGATTTCGGCTGTGCGATTGATATGTCCTTGTTTCCGGATGCTGAGAATACAAAATTTCGTAAGGTCGTACAAACGGATGGATTCACGTGCATCGAGATGCAGGAGGGACGTCCATGGTCTTATGAGACGGATCTGTTTTGTATTGCCAGCACGGTGCATGTGATGCTTTTTGGTGAATATATGCAACCGCAAAAGCGACCCGCCGGTTGGGAAATTCGACAGAAGTTGCCACGTTATCTAAAGAAGCACGTGTGGTCCAAGTTCTTTAGTGATCTACTCAACATGCAGGCCAATCAGTTACCCCAATTGCAGCCAATGCGCAAGATCTTTGAGGAGGAATGCTATCGCATGGACTCGGAATTGCAAAAACAAATTCGCACCCTATCCAATATACTGCATCGGCGATAACCAAATTCATCCCTCTACCATTCATCATTGTCATTGTTAACGTTGTCCGTTTTAGCCACGTTTATTAGTTTCAACTTTCTTGTTTTCTCAGTTTGATTAATTAATCCGACAATCTGATTTATAAAGCAGGCTAAAAGATATTTTGTTGTATCACAAGTGATAAGGAAAATTATATTTGTTAGCCTTTCAACTTTCTTGTATTCTCAGTTGATCAAATATTTCACTAATTAATCCAACAGTCTGATTTTTATATCGGTGTTGTCCAAAGTTGGATTTTAAATACATTGTAGTATGAAATATAATAGGAAAAAGTATTTTATAGTCTAATTTGGACATCGCTGCTTTTAATCAGCTGGTTGACAATTTATCTGATTGTTTATTTATTACACTTCACTTAACATATTTAAATTTCTATTGAGAACTAACCAACGTTGTATGCTTTCAAGTCAAACCTCAGATATTTAACATTATCATTTTCAAGTCAAAATTAAATTGTTTCTTGGTATCAAAACAAACCTTTAACATTTTCAAGTCAAACTTAAAATATTTAAATTCGCATTTTCCTAGTTTTCAGACAAACTTGAACAAAAATTAAGTATATTTATTAATAATTAAAATAATATTTAATTCAGTACAAAAAAGTATTTTTGTATCAGAAACAAATATAACAATTTTCATTTTCTTTCCCTATTGTTCAATTAATTTAAATTCGTGTTATTCAAAATTAGATTACGCCTGTCACTTGTAATAGGTATAATTAATTTACAACCTGCTTTTAAATAACACTGATAAAAATTCATATATCTAAATGTAAATAACATCAAACTTCTAGTTGGTTCAAAACAGTTTCGCGTCACTGAAATACTGAAATATTTAAAATGTTTTTATTAATTTTTAACGTTTGACTTAAAGATACTTAATAATTCGACCTGAAAAACTAGTCAAGAGCTATAAACTTGATTCACGATTTTTAACTTGAGTTATCAACGAATTCTCATTCACATTAATCATTTGATTCATTCATATTAAAAAAAAATTAGTTTTCTTTTGAAACGGACCACAAATTAATTAATACATTTTAAATTTTTTAAACATTTACTTAACATGTAAATAATACGCACAATTTGTAAAAAGTTTTGTGCGAATAATTATCAAAGAGCAAAGAAATAATTATTTCATTTTTCGTGTACAGAAGGAAATGCATAATAAGAAAACTGAAAGAAACTAAAAAAAGAAAAGTTAAGATTGTTTAACGCAATGTAAAATAATAAAAAAATACTGTAAGATTTGCTGTACTATTGAGTAATATATATGATTAAATTTAAACGATAGAGAATAATAAAAATTGAGGAAATGTTAAATGAAAAGTACAAAAAAAAAAAAAAAATTGAAAAAAATAGAAAATGAGAAAAGGAAAAGAGAAAGAGAAAATCATCGTGGTAACCCATTTTCGCGCAAATAAAATGCAAATGCCAGAAAAACGAAATGCACAATTTGCCCCGCTTGGCAATTGTCAAGTAAGTGCAGCATGCAACAAGTAACAAGAGCCGTGTGGCAGCAACATAACAACAACAATAATGGGCAACAATGCTGCGCTTGACCCACTTTTCCTTTTCGCCAACAGGCAACGGTAAACAATTTCCACCAAGCAAGCGGCTGGAAAAAGTTGCAACTTTTCATGCAACACACTCACACACACACACACATAATCTGCAAACGACACAAAGTCAAAGTCGACGTCAACGTTGGCAGCGCTGCAGCTGTCGCGCCGTTACTAAGCACGTCAGTGCTGCCAACTTCTGTGACATAAAACCAACTAACGAAAAAAAGCTAAATTTACTAGTAACAAATGTTATAGACGCTTTTATTTTAAATTTCAATAGAAATCAATAATCTGCGGAAATTTAATTTAATTGACTCTTAAAAATGTTTAAATGTCATAAGAATCTTACTTTATGCGTTGGAGTATTTGTGAAAGGTATATGATTAGATTTTAGTTCGATTTTAATTTGATTTGTAACATGATGATGATTGATCTGCACCTTGACCATTTAAAAAAAAATTAAATCATTGTTATTTCCATCTTCTGCTAGTAAACTGCAAAATTAAAAATTCTTATATATATAGTTTTGATCAGAATCTTTAACAGGAATACGCAAATCTGAAGTGCTGAAAAAATTCCTATTGCTCGCCGTTTTTCCGACTGCGTTGGCGGAAAAAACAAGCTGATGTGGCAGCACTGGTGGAAGCGACCATGCGCGATTGCAGTTGCAGTTTTAGTTGCATTCGCAATTCGAATTCGACGCTGACTCTCGCCAAGTGAAAGTAAAGTGGGACAAATGTAATTATTATTACTTCTAGTAACCGTAACCGAGTTAGAAGCCTCCATTGCAGTTTGCAGTTGGAAAGTTTACAACAGCGACGTCGACGCCAACGACGACGACTTTTACACAATATTTTATTTAATAAAATTGCAAAGAGAAAATTGCAGCAAATAATGCAACGCGAAAACTTTCTATTTTTTTGTGTGTCGGCTTTGACGTCAACTTTGATTGCAACTGCAGCAAGCACACACACACACATTAGGTATTTGCCGCTTGTTGCATGCATGAATTAATGAGTGTGCCCCAGATTGTAACACGTTGGCGATTGGCTTTGAATTTGAGTGACAAACTAAACTAACTTGCCGTATTTCCATGTGTGTGAAAGAATTGAAATCAATTTGGGAAACAGAGCGCGCATTTCCTAATAATTTCTACTTTTCGAGCCAACAAAAAATACATGAGATTCAAAAAATGTAGCAAATTTGTGAAATTTCGGTCAATAATGACAGATAATATTGTCAGCTTATGACATTTAGGCGAAATATTTTGGCATCCTTTACCTATAAAAGGGTTGCCTGGGTTGGTCTTAGATTTAAGTCCATTTTCATATTGCGATTTAAATATAAAATATATTTTTCCAAGGCTATAAACAACTCGAATTTTTAAAATATTTGGAGATGTTTTTTCTTCGAATTTTGTAAAGTTTGTGGATTCATATTTAAAGTTAGCTGCACAATTCCGTCCCCTGAGGCACAACAAACTCCAAGCATTCATTAAAAAGTTTGCAATTATTTTATCTTCGAATTACAATTTTTAAGAAATTATTAATTTTTTTGCTTCAAAACTTAAACATTTTAAGTTGGTCTTCGTTTCTTATTGTCATCCGTTGGTCACATTGACAGAAAATACCAAAATAACGAATTTCTATATCGATCTACACAAAAATGATTTAAATCGATTGGAAATAAAAAATAACTTCCAGTTCTTTTGAAGTAGAACTTTACAGGACTACTGTTCTGTTCATTTAGTTCACTTATTTACGTGCTCCTTTCACAAAAACTTTCCAAATGGTTGGTGTATCAGATCAGATCCAGTTCATTTTTGCTCTGATCTTAAACGTTCCGTTCTAGTTAAAAATTTTAATAAAATATTAAGTTATTTAAGAAAATGTACAACTAAAGGACATTGCAGGATATTTAGGTAAGTAAACAGGATCTGTCGTCATCATACATACATATGTGTATATTAAGATAAATTACTCTACATGTTAAACATGACAATTTTCTATTAGCATGTGAAAGGACGTTTCACTAGCATACATATGATACATATTTACTTTAGTGTTGGCCCTCGCCACTATTGGCCATTTTAATGGTCATGACCAACTTAACACTGCTGTTGTTGTTGTTGCTTTCCCCCTTTCTGCTTGCCACCTGGTGTGGCATGGATAATACTATGCAACGCCATAGCAAAAATTGCACAGCAACGTGAAACTGGGAAAATAGTTAAGTAATTTGCAGTGAAAAGCGGCGTGAAGTTTGCGCATTGGTGAAATTTGCTTTTGTGTTGCACTGTCGGTTATTATACGCTAACGGTAAGTGTATTTTGATTTTGTCCAACAACATGTGACGATCTTCAAATATGGACAGTAGGTCAAGAAAGTGCTTAGACAAAAACTAATTAAACAAACTTAAAATAGACTTGAAAGTGTTTTAATACAAAATATACTTTTTATATATGTTTACGCATAAAATACATTTTTTGTAATTGATAGAAGAGTTGTAAAGAAAGTTTAATTTAGTCTTAATTTAATTTTAACTGGAATTGTTTTGAAAAAGAATTTAATTCGAAGTATCCTTTTAAATTGTTCTTGAATAATAATTTCTAATAAATCTTATTATTAAAATATTAAGGTTGGAGTTAAAAACCATAAAAACAGAAATATATAGAAGTTAGTTTTTATTTGAAATAAAATATGTAAATTTGTAATTTGGTTATATTTTTTTTTTGAAATAATATAAGAACTTTTTAAAGTTGCTTAAATTATATGTAAGGGCATCAGCATCTTCGACAATTCACGGAAACCAGTTAATTTTTTTTGCTTTGATTGTTGTTGTTATTGTTGTTGTATTTGGCACACATAATGCGGCTGCTGCGATCCACATCCGTTAGCAGTTGTAGCCGCATTTTCAGCTGCAGCGATTGCATGTTGCATGTGGCAGTTGCAGTTGCAGTTGTAGTTGTTGCTGATGCTGCCGATGCATTAGAAAGTTTCAGCTTTTCTTTTCCCCCACCCGCGCATTAAACCAGATTCAGATACAGATACAAAATTGTTTCTGTTTGCCAGTTATTCATATGTATTCACTTATTATACTCACTTATACTCAATTGTTGGCCCATTCCAAATGCTAGTATAATGCTGATGACGACAAAAGATTTCAATCAATTTTAACTTATTTAGTTCGGAGAGAGTTCACAGACCAGCAAATTTAAATTGAAGAATATTCATTTTTTCTTATATTTGATATATTTTGTAAATGACAAACATTTTAAAAAATTAAAGTTAATTAATTATCATTTCAGGATAATCAGAAAAACATTATTGTAATAAAAAGCAATGTATATTTTTAAAGTTATTTAGATTGTTTTTTTTTCAATTCAAATCTAAATTTCGGAAAGTTAAAAAACTTGCATTATAAACATGATAAAAAAGATTCACAACAAATTAGTTATATTCGGAGTTCACCAAGTAACCAGTCCTTTTCGAAATACTTTCATGCAATGGAAATCTCTAAAATCTTCCCATTTCTCATCCTCGTAAATTAAGCAATGTTTTTGATTTAAGTATTTATTATCTTAAACATTTTGCAAGATTTCAAATTATGCAAGAATCTTAAATTTCCTGCTTCTCGTTGAACTTTTCCTAAGTACAATATAGATTAATATCTTTTTAAAATATATCTTAAAAGAAAACTTTTAATAAAACTCACAGAAATGAACTCAATAATTAATTGCGCTTAATAATACTTAAGATTGATAATGCTATATATAAATGGTTTCCAACAGTTCAACTGAGAACATACATGACCATTCCACGGCGAGTTCAGGACTTGCGCCAGTTCAGCGACACTTAGTCCGTTGACCGTGGAAAGGACCTTGCACTTGTTGGGAAACTCAAGCCGCAAAATATCCTACGCAATATATCCGAAATACATACACTGTACATCGTGTTGTTGCTTTCGTAACGTGGCAGAGTTCGATGGCATTCAAAATTACAAAGTCCTTACGAACTCGGCAGTCGTCGTCGTCGTCGTCGTCGTCGTCTGATGAACCGACGTCCAACCACAAATGGTTGACGCTTCCGTCGACTCACCAATCGCAAAAGTGAAAGGTTATTATAACAATAAGGAGCAGCCGTGGCCAATGTCTGGGCCAAGTCTAATAACCTTTCCCTTTCGCTGAGCAGACAACGCGCACATCCAGCACAATAACAAGGACAACACCCCTGAATTATATCCCTACTCTGGGTAAAGTATTGTGGGGAGGGTACACCTTACAGTGGCTTATAGCTAATTTCAACTAGCACTAGAACTTAGTGAACTGATCTTTTGCAAATATATATAAAGAATCTAAAAAATGTGAAATGCAGAAATTAGTTAAACAATTCAGCACAATTATTTTTATGTAAAATAATTAAATTAAAAATATGTATGTATTATTAAGTTATTTTTCTTTTTACAGCCTTTTTCTCCTTTAACAGCTGATTAAACGGTAATCAGTTAAGCCATGTTTGAAATCTGCTGCGACCCACTGTGTATGCAAAAGTTCTCCAATACAACTAAAAGAAAAACACAAATTGGCAGTCTGCGTCGCACATACAAACATACATATTACAAAAACATGTAAGTACTTATTTATTTGCGAGCATTAAGTGCAAATGTATTAGTGTAAGATTGCCAATCTCCCAGTTGCTTAAGAGCGTCCTGCATACAAAAAATCATACCTCTATATAACTACATACATATATACGTAATACGTATGTAAGCTCTAACAAACGAAGCGTAGGGAGCATCCTGAGAATGCGAACGTGAGCAATAGCAAGCAGACGGGCAGACATTGTGCAGACGAAGAGAAAGAGAAAGAGCGTAGGAACGACACAGCGAGAGGGACATGCACACTGGCGCGCAAGTGATGATTAAGAAATGAATTAAGAAAATGCCAATTGTTAAATCACTCTTATAAACATGTGTACGCATGTATGTATGTATTTAGTCTATTAGAATATTAAATATATATGCATGCATTAATACTATTATAATTATTAATGCAGCGTAAGTAGATAATTTATGCTGAGTTTTGTTCCACTGTCGAACGGTCGATGCCTCTCTGGCAAGCAAATGTCATTGGACGACGCCGGCAAACTTAACCTTGAAAGTGGGCAACAACACATACAAAAAAAGGACGAACACGAACTGAAAGGCAGATGCATAAAGGCGGCGCGAGGGAGAAAGAGCAGTAGAGAGACAGGAAGAGTGTGAGTAGCTCAAAAATAAACAGTCGTTGGACTTTACAGCTGAGTCACAGTCACAGTTGGTTCATCACATACATACATATGTACATATGTAAATATCTATATAGGTATACATAGAAATTGAAATTAAAGCTTAAAGAAAAAGATCACATTGGGGAGCATGAAATGAGAACGAATTCAAAACATAGCGCAGCATATCAATTGACTTGGCCAAAATACAAAAAAAGAGAAAGCGGGCCGCCGCTAAAAGAACACTAAGCACCAAAACGTTGAGATGGGGACAACTAACAGCAACATGAACGGCCAACATAAAATTACTACCAACACAGCAACAACAACAGCAAAAAGCAACGGCAACAAATAATGAAACTGGGTCGGGCACGCTGCTGCGCTCGTTTTTAAACGAACCCGGTTCGCTCCAACATCGAACATGCTCGATGTTGTAGGTTCGAGTTTGAGTCTGACACTGCAGTTTTAGTCCAATTGGACATGCCGACACACCGACACATACATAAATGCATAGATATGATCTCTCCAAGACACTTCGCAGGCTTTGGACTCTCTCTCTCAGAACACAGAGCGCAATGTGGCTGCAGGAAGAGCATCAGTTTCAATTTTAGCGGCAACAGTTTTATAACACGCCTTTAACGTGTTGTGTAATTTGTGAGCGATTAACAAAATTAAAATATATGCATATATACACATATATAAATAAAATTGCTTAAGTGAATAAACATTTACATGAGTCAAAAAAAAAATCTGTTGCATTGAATTTACACATTTTCTATTGTTAAAATCTAAAACATTAAATTGTATTATTTTTAAAAGTTAATTTTACCAAATAAATATTTTTATCTGGTCTGGTATTAACTTTCATAACTATAATAAAATTTTAATAATTAAAGAAATTTATTAATTTGTCCAAAAAGCTACTGTGTATAAAAGTGCATAAATGTATTTAAGTGTGTGTGTGTGTGTGAGTGTATAAACAAAATTACATACATACATACAACTTATAGAGCCTTTGACCACGCCCACGCTTTTGACATGAGCCGCGAAGACTTGATCAACACAAACAGCTGAAGATTTTGAAAACAAAACAAGTAAGAAATATATTTAATATATTTATATGTATAGCATATATTACATAAATGCATATAGGGTGTTCTTTTAATAGATTTTACATTTTATAGTAGGTATGTACATACATACACACATGCATACACATTTACATTTCTATTCGTAATTATCCTTTCTTCGTTTTAGCACAGCTTAACTCCTCTCTGGCTGTAATACTTGCTCTCTGTCAAACTCTGTCCCTCTCTTCCCGTCTCAGTCTGTAGAACTGAGTCACGCTACTTCTGCGACGACGCTGCGCTGCGCTTCTCTGCTGCTGCTGCTGCTGTTGTTGCTGTTTTTGTTTTTGTTTGTGCTCTTGTGTTCTAATGATTAAGCTGTTTGTCCTCCGAATTCGTTTCGAGTGTCGTTTGATTTTTTTGATCGTGTTTCTCGCTCTGCAACTGCTTTCATTCATTCATGAACTTTAAAGTTTTCCTGCTCCTCCTTCAATTAAAGCGTAACACAAACACTAAACACAAGTGTTGCCAGACGGCGTCGCCGTCATTTGGTTGGCGATTACACGCAATTCTCACACGCGGAAGTCGTTGGATTTGACAAGAACAGTAATAACAACAACAACATCGATGCAATGTCACAGTGCAGCGGAAAAGTTGTTCCTTTGTTTCGCAATATACATATTTATGCGTACATCTACATACATTTACATACAGTTACATACATATGTGAATACATTTGTGTATGTGTGTGTATTAGTGTGATATTTGAATATGTATAACCAGAAGTCATTAAACATTTATTTACATACAAATGTACTAAGTAAACTTTTGTCAGTATCTATAATTACTGCATTTATTATTTTATGAAAGAACAAGAATACTTTTTCAAACGTATAATTCTTCTTATTTTTATTTGTATTAAATTTATTTTGCGTCTTTAAAAATTGCGTGTTACGTATTTACAATTCGTTTAATCGATAACAAAGCGCGATTTTCTTTTCGATATAAAACTCAATTGAAAGTAGGCACTTGCATCACTAGAATACTTGTATAACAATCTAAAAATATAACAGTTACGATTGTCACCTTCACAAAGATTGATAAGTTAAGCATACTAAAACTCCAATTATATGTATGTATTTGTATGTAAATAAGTTGGAGAGGCAGAGTGAAACAATCTCAAGGTCTGACGTCAGAACATGTGCAATGTTGTGTGGGGTCAGCAAATTCGAATTTCGAATTTCGAGTGTGAATATAAAACACAAATACACACTTGCACAGAAATATGAATATTTTAAGATACACGATTACATACACATATTACATGTGTGCACGGTGGGTGTGCACTGAGAAGAAGAAAAAAACAAAAAAATATATTAAATTAAATAAAATGCAGCGGGCCAAGCCCAAGTCCAGGTCCCGTCACAAAGAACAAAATAAATACACGCACACATACATACGTACATAGCTGTTGTTGTTTTTATAACTCCCCACTCAACGCGGCGACTGTGTGTGTGTATCTGTCGCTGTCGACGTCGTCCGATCGGCAGTAGGTTCAAGGCCAGCGCCTGAAAGGTTCAAAATGCTTCTGCGAATGTGTGTGTGAGTGTGTGTGTGTGTGCAGAGAGCAGTCAGCACAGAAGAGAATGATCGCTTTGACAGTATGTGTGTTCTATGTACATGCAAAATTACCCCACGCCCACATACAAACATACATACATACATGCACACAGGATTCTTACATACAGACACAATTTATCGCTTTGTTGACCACCATTTATTGCTGCTTATGTAATACAATCCTGTATAAGGGCACATGCATACATATATCAAGTGTGCAGACATACAGTTAGTTGAGAAAGTGTTTTGACAGTATAAGAACTTACATAACACTAACAGAAACTAACTTTGTTTATAAAATCCCCGATTCATTTTAATTTTCCATTAATAAGTCAGAATAGTGGATCAAATAAGCTGTGAGCCACTGTACTTAACTAAGATGCGTGTGAGTGTGTGAGTATGACAAAACCGCATTCTGGATTCTAGATTACATAAAGCCACAACACAGCCTACTACGAGATCAGACAGTAGAAGTACATACATACATACACTTAAATGCAGTCCGCACAAAAATTCTTACTCGCAGTCGCCCTCTCTTGAACACACACGATACAATACACACGCATGCTTATACAACAACAAAAAAGTTCTGCTTCTTTTTTTTGCAAGCCTAAGCAGCGCAGTCGATGTCGATGGCGCTGTTGCTGTTGTGTGTGCGTGTATGTGTGTGTGTCTGGGATTGTGTGTATTTGCTTGGCCGCAGAGTTAATGCACTCCAATGAGAAGTTCAAGGCTGAACAAATCAGTCGTTCGTTCGCTCAGTTTGTTCATGTTCATGGCGTCAACGCATATGCTTGTATGTTTGTATGTAAATAAATACTTATGCAGGACAGAGTGCACACATCTGTATCTGCTTCCAATAAGATCATTTTAGCTGCAGCAAAATAACAACAACAACTAGAAGGGAAATAATAAAACTAAAGTGTTGCCGTCTTTTTTGTTGTTAATTAAAAATATGTAAACATACATAAATATGTAGGTATTGGCAAACATATGTATGTATGCGTAATTAAGACAAAATGCGCAGCTGACGATTGGATATAACAGTGCTACATATTAATACGCATAAATATACAGGTTAAGGATGCTATAAATTTAATTCATTATAACAATAAAATATGATAATATATATTTTTAATAAATAAAAAAATTATATTTTTAAATTTTTGTATAAAAATTTAACCATAATTCTTATAATGAATTATTATTATTATTATTTATTATTATTTTACAATTTTTGTCCTTTAATAATATGTGAAAGCTCACATCGTAAATTGAATATATATATATGTATGTATGAATATTTTAAAAGTAATTTATAATATAACATTCTTTAAAATGCTATATTTACTCAGTCAAGTATATCTACATACATATGTACATACACTTTTTTTTATTAACTTTTGTTTACCCCAAATGTTGTTGCTTATCTGTTAGCTTGGCCAACGCAATAATTCGCCCGGTATTTTTGGGAAAGAGGGGGAGTGCATGGGTCGTTGCCACGACGCCAAAAGTTCACACATACATTTGTAAATACTGCACGCAAAGTTCATGTTTTGGGCGCCATAACTTAAGTATGTACATATATGTTTGTATGTACATATGTGTGTGTCTTGTTCTATTTGATTGTTGTTCTTATTGGCAATGTTCCGGCTGCAACTGCGCAAATTGCTTAACTGAGCGCAGAGCAGAGGCTCGCAATTAAGAGAGACAAACACAGAGAGCTGGCGAGCGAGTGAGTGAGCGAGCGAGAGAGTGTTGGTTTATTGAATGACCAATCAACCTACTGCTTGGTTGGTGAGGGTTGCAGTCAACTGCTGCGTCGACTGCAGCTGAGAAGGATTTGGAATGTGTTGTTGTTGTTGCTGCTGCTGCTCTAAATTTAGCATTTCTCAAGAATTTGTGTTGAGTCGCGACGCGACGCCTGCGATGACTGCGCCGTTGGCATTTTCGCCTATAAAAGGGATAATACGTTGAATCGTCTGCTCGTTCTAGAACTGTTAAGTATACATACACATGTATGTATGTGTGTATGTATGTATGTGCATCCAAGCATCGGTATTTACATGCTTACAGGCATACATATGTGATCATACATACATATGTACGTGTGTATGTCGCTGGGCTTTTTCTCTTTTATTTTGTATGCATTTCGTTTTCGCTGTTGTGCTGCGCAGTTCATTCTTATTCTTCGTTTATTTCGTAATAATCGCAACATCCGCTGCGATCAGAAATGGGGTGTGGTGTGACCAGGGGCATAGTCATGTTGTTAATGGGGGTTTAGCCTACCGCTTAACCTAAAACATATCCTACAAAAAATTGTCGGCACTATTTCTTATTTGTACTGCCTCTTTGAAATAAAAAATTTTTATTAATTAAAGTAATCGGCATTTTGTTTTAGAAACACGATTATTTAATATTTTTAATATAAAAATATTTTTCCCTTTCACTTTATAATAAAAAATAATAAAAAAAAATTATATATTTCTTTATAGAGATTAATTTATAATGTATTAATATCTATATATAAATGTATGAGACAGGCGACTCGAACTGTTGAGCTGAAAACTTCGGATGCGAACTGAATGAACGAGCCCCCTAAATTGATGTGCTTTCTACGCCCATGAGTGCGTTGTTGTTGGGATCTTACTTTGTTCTTTGTATCGCTGCGTCTGTTGTAAGAGGCGTCGTAATAAAATGGCTCTTTCTGAACTAAATGATTGCAATATTGAATCTCACTGCTTATTCATTTATTTTTTATACATATACTGTAAGCATACATTTTTCTGTGTGCTTATCTTTGCATGTATTATATAATTGTAATTAACAGTCTATTTGTTGGTGAATAAGATAAACAACATATGTATGTACATATTTTTTACATTTTTTTTATCATATTTTTATTGGAGGACAAGAAATTGAATTTCAAAAAACAGTTTTTTGTTAAAAACATCTTTGAATTGAATTAATATTACGAATTAGAATTAACATTTAATGTCCATAAAAAATCGATGCACTTTAATTAACTACAAACAAGATATTTTCATCAGATTTAATGTGCAATTGTAAAATGCTAGAGTTTTCTATTTTGGCAGCAAGTGTAAATAAATTAATTGACAATAACTGTGGTAACTGTGACAGCAACAAAAACAACAACACAAAATACAACAACGAAAGCAATTTGGAAAGTTGTTAGTTGCTGAAATGCATAATTCATTTGTATGTACAGAGCATATATATATATATATATATATATATGTGTGTGTGTGTATGTATGTATGTAAGTATGTATGTGTCTATGACACATTAGCAATAGACACAATTGCAAAATGACTAGCAAAAGAATTAAATCGCAGCCAAGTGAAAAGTCAAACGATCAGCGCACAATGGAACAATTGCATATATAACATAACAAAATTCAATTTTAATGCTGTTCCCGCAATATCCGTTTTAAGTTCAATTTTTGTAGCGTTTTAGATCTCTTCTTAGATATATAAAATATATTCTGAATGAACTGTACTTCATAGCAATAATTAAATATACATATTTATATTCTGTAAATTTTGCGCACTTTTTAAATTTAATGTTAAATCAGATTTAGCTTCTCTAAAAATGAAATTGATAAAGCAAATTTTAATTATCACATACATTGTTTTTATAGCTATCAATTATTTTGATAATTTTTTCAAATATTGCCTTTGAATGATAATTAATTTATCGATAATTATATTAAATTATTTTGTTAGCTAAATTTTCTTTTAAAGCATTTACAATATGCTGTTTATGCAAAGTACAAATTTTCTCAGTTAGTTAACTAGATACAGATTTTTGTAGGCCAATTTGCTGAAATAAACCACAGTGCCGAATAGACTGAAGTGGATGTGAGGCAATAGAAGAGACGAATAGCGTCACAAAGGGAGAGAAGCGCAGAGAAGATGTTGTCAAATGAACAACAAATGAAGCGCATTGTGCAAAACTTTTACTCTGTGGTTATTGACACCGCAATACAAACAAACATACATACATACACATGTGTGTGTATGCATAAGTCGAGTAGCTTCTACTCGCTTACAAGTGGCAAGAAGCAAAAATTAATTAAACAATCAATTGGCGTAACACTTTCTCTTCTTGAGCAATAAAAAAGCCAAAAGAAACAGAAGATCTTTATAGCGTATTTTGCCAAAATGAGCATGGGGCGTGAGTGAACGTTCTAAACCGGTGTGTGTTTAGCTCATTATTATTTTCACCAGGCGGAGAGTTGAAATGTAGAACAGCAGTCACACACACACACACACACGCACACATTATTCCACTTCACACATCATGCATACAAAGCAAGTTCGAGCTTAAAACGCTTGCAACGCAACATGTTGGAAACAAACGCAACCTGCATGTCAGCTACAATGCCGGCCACTAGGTGAGCAGAGAGCGCACGCGTATTAAGAGAGCGCCAGAGGCAGCGCCGAGAGAGAGAGAGAGAGACCGGTTTGTTGTGGTCTGAATTTGAAATTCGGTTTCTGTGCTGAAGTGAGGTGAAGTGAGTGATGACGCAGCTTGAAGCTTTGATACGTTCTTGAGCTGATCTTGCCACAGCAACAGTTTGTTTGTGTGTGTGTGTATTGCCGCTGCCACGCAAAGCAAATACACAAATCCGTTAGTTGACCCAATTCTAAACTGGAAACGAAAGACGAACAGCCAAAAAAAAATAAACATTGCAGCAGCGACAGAACGTTAATGTTAAGAGCGAGAGAGACAAGCAAACACTCTTACATGTGTGTGAGTGTTTGTGTGTGTGTGTGTGTGTGTGTGTCTTGCGTGAAAGTTTCGTAATTACACGAAGTTGTGTTGTATTGTGTTGTGTTGTGTTTGTTAATCGTGCTCTGCCGTCCTACTTTAATGGAGAAAGTAAGAACGAACGCGAACGCGAACGTTTGTTGGAACTCAACTCACCGATCGTGCTTTCTTTATTATCATCATCATTCTTATTGTAATTGATTACATAAGACGAAAATCTTGCGCGCTCTTTTTATTTTTCTTTTTGTTATTTTATTTTGTGTTTCGCTTGGCTTCGCTTACGTTGCTCTGTTGTCTAACAAAACTCACCTAGACTGACTGACTGACTGACTGACTGAGCGACCCATTGATTGTCGCTCTTACGGTTCTTGTTCTCGTCGTCGTCGTCGCCTAACGGTATTTTGGACTCGAAATGTGTCTTTAATAATGTTGTTTACCTAATTCTGAAAAAACTTGTTTGGCATTGTCTTTCGCTTGCGCTTTATCGACGTGTGTGTGTGTGTGTGTCTTGTGTACCATTTTCACCGTTTACTATTTGACCTGATTAAATAAATAGCTACAAATTTAACTGCTTTATCTGAAGGCGTTACATAACACACACACGCGCGCACTCTCTCTCTATCTCTCTCTCTCTTTTTCACTCACCCTTCTCTTTCTCCCTTAAATAAATATCCATGTTTATTTAAACAGGAATTTATTTTGGTTGAAGAAATCGAAATCATTATTTATAATTTCCTTATTGGTTTATACACAATTCATCAGAACTAAATATATTTCAGATTCCTCTGCTGCAATTCTTAAAATATCATATGTATATATATATATATATATATATGTATATATTGATTTCATAAATAAATTTGTATATATTTGAAAGTAGCTAGAAATATTTAGATATATCCTTAATAGGTGGTACATAACTTTTATACATTTCATATCATAAAATCAGGAAAAATTTTCCCTTGAAATACATACAACTTTCTAATAATCGATCAATTTTTGTTATACAAAAAAAAAAAGAAATTAAATTCCACTTAAAGTCTGCAGAAGTTAGTTTAATGGAGGATTTTATAGGCTGATTTTATAGGAGGCATAGGAATTCCCCATTGTATCAATTAAAAAACTCAAAAAGAACCTGGGAAATTACGACATTATGCGACAAAGAGATTTAAATAATTTATAAATTTGACTATAGTATATAAATTTCGCTTAGTTATAAAATAAACCCGAAATTTCATAAGATAAATAATTACATAAGAGATATTCGAAAACCAATTTGTATAACTTAAGATTGTATTGAAAAATTTTTTGATTGGTTCTTTAAATCTTAATGTATTTCTTGTCTCGTTTTTTTTTTGCATTTGGGAATTAATTAAATTTAGAAATTTTGTATGGTAAGAAGAACAGAAAGTTTACAAAAAAAAACGAACTTAAAAAAAGATGAGCTGTAAATCAAGTTAAATCAAGTTACCGCAATTAGAAAACAAAGATCTGCAATTCAAGATGGCAGAAAGAGATTTCTATTCTTTTTACGCTACAATATACGCTACATACTGATACATTAGCGATTATTTTTATTGCGGATACTTAATTTATGCAATTTTTTGGTATATTTGGTATATACCATGGCAAAATAAAAGAGAAAGAAATACTTAGTATACAAAATAATTTCGTCAATTATAATTAGCAGCTTAGACTTGATTCGCGAAATGACAATGGCAAAGACATTATGTGAAATTCTAATAATAATTTCATTACGAAAAAGAAAGCAAGAAAGCAATAAACATGTCACGTTGTTGCTGCTGCTGCTGTTGTTGTTATTGTTATTGTTCAAATTTCTGCTGCCTTGCGTCGCGTCGCTGTCGCTGCGTGCATTGACTTTCCATTCTTGCGCGGGCAGCGCACGTTGGTAGGAGAGTGAGAGAAACAGGGGGGAGGGGCGGGGGGTTGCTTGGCAGGGAGAGCTTTTATTTGAGTGTCTGAGTGTGTATGAGTGTATGATATTTGCCTTTATTATTCTACTTGTTCTGCTAACGACATTTCATTAAATAATAAGTATTAATATGTACAGATTTATGTAAAAAATATTTAAAAAATACATTAATTAATTTTGTATAAGTTTAATCATCATACTGTGTTTAAATTTGTTTAATATTCCCAATAGTTTTAGCTGTAGAAGCTGTGAACCACTGTATATATCGAATTATCAAGAAGTGTTTAAGCAAAGTGATAAATGAACTCAAATTGAATAAGCAATAATCATTTAAATATTACACATCAAATTATTTAACAAACATACATATGTATATTTTTGAGTGATATGTATGTTTATTTGTATGACAAATTTCTTTCATACACTCATTAACAACAGTGGCAAAGCGCAATAACAACAAAAGCAACAGCAACGCAACGCACGATAAAAAGAAAGCAGAAAGCGATGACCGTTCATTCCCTGCCAACACACCCCCCCCTCCCCCGAACCCAGCATACAATTTTATTGCTGTTCGTTTTGTCCATACATTCTGTCTGCGCGTAGACGTTTCCACAACTGACGCGTGAGTTCTGCACAACGCAAGAGAGAGCACACTCCCACTCCCGCTCTCCCGCTCTCCCTCTCTTTGTTGCGCTCTTGCATAGTGTGAGCATTTCTTTTTTTTTTTTTTTTGGCTTTGCAATCGATCGTTGAACTTTGGTTGTGAAAACTAGAGCAAGACCCAAATTTCTACAGTGCTTAGGAGTCTTTGACAGCGCACACATGCATTCGAACATACAAACAGACATATGTGTACATACATACATGTCTGTAGCTGCTGCGGTTGCTCGTTATCAGCTTGTCACTCTCTCGCTCTCAATCTGCTGCTTTCTTTCTTCGCTGCGTTGCGTCGCTACGATTGCGATTGCTGCTTATGTCAAAATGATTTCTCAAGTGCCCTCAAACCGTACGATAAAAAAGAAATCAAATGCTTTTTGTTGTGCACTATGATAAGCGGCAACAAGCATAAAAAAAAGTATTTGTATTTGATATTTCATATGTTTTGTCTTAATGCATTTGCAGTGGCTCATTGTTAAACTTGCACATTCAAAAATTTGCAAATATGTGAGAGTAGCGGGTGAAATAAACTGACCGCCACTGTATGTGAAAATATGCACCAATTATAACAGTTAACAATTGCTCATTTTAGAATAGCACACACATACATACAGACACATGCATGCAAACATATGCAGAAGTGTAGCAGTTTGATAGAGATAGATATATGATATGGTGAGAGGGGGGAGTGGGGAGTGGTGAGGGAGGGGGGACACACACTCCACCTTTCACATGTGTAAGCGGCTGTTTTCAACTTCTGCGTGAAAGTTATAAGCCAACAGTTAATTTTTGTTGTTGTTTTTTTGTTTGTTTGTTTGTTAAGATTTTTGGTTCGCTTTGGTTTGGCAGAACGGCGAGAGTGAGCGAGCAAGTGTGAGTGAGTGAGCGAGTGAGTCAGTGAGTGAGAAGCTTTGGCTGCTTGTGCGTCTGCGGCAAGTTCATTCACATTTGCACTCATTACGCGGCCAAAGACAACGCCAACGCCGACAGCGGCAGCGCCGTCAATGCCGATGCCGATGCCGTTGCCGTGGCCGATGCTGCTGCGAGCGTTAACGTCGACGTCGCTGCTCTTGAAATTGAAACTGCGGCGAGCAGACGAAAACTGCAAGAGAGGTCAGCATCCATAATGATGTACAGCTACTCAAGTAATTGTTCTGACCAAACTAAAAATGCGCAAACAGTGAGTCAAGTAATTGTTTTGAAAAAAAAAAAATGTGCTAGTATCTTAGTCAAAAGAATTAAAACATAGAATTTAGATAATATCATAAATACAAGTAATTTCTTTTATTGTCGCATTGGTCTTGTGCGCATAATATCTTTTTGCATGTGTACTTGATTTTCTATTCTTCAAAATAGTTAAATTCAATTAGTTTCATATTTTTCCCAATAAAAGAGACTTACTGATCTTTATTTTATTTAAAAAATCAGATTAAACCAATAAATTAAATTAATTTAACTTGAAAGAAACATTTGAAATACATATGTCTTATAATTAGGGTATTGAAAATTAAATAGGTTCAAGTTCTTAACTGCCATGTTTAAAGTTTTTAAAGTCTTTCTTTTCTCTAATAAAGTGAACGAATAAGAAAATAAATAAATGATATTTGCATGATTACATTTATCGAAGTCCCTATTTTTATCACGTTGCAAGCTCACAGGTGAGCATTTGATTGCCGCATGCTGTAAGCAACGGATTGTCTGTCTGTCATGTAATAGATACATATTCTATACATGTGATTAATTCCACCAGGGGCGTAGGAATCTAAAGACAGGGAAGAGACTTTATACTTTAAATAAAAAATATGTTCAAGTATTTTATTCTATTTATAAAGCACTTAAAATTGCTGTCACACTTTAAGAACTAACCAAATCCATGCAATTACAGTGAACAACATTTAAAATCTAAGAGTTTTTCAGTTAAAAACTAACAAAGATTGAAATAAGTGGAACCAAAAGGTTTCTCGATGAAAGCAACACTTTAAAAAGTATTAAATGATCTAATTTGTATTTTAATAAAAACGTTTTTAGATAAGAAAGTACATTTTTAAACATTATTGTTAGAATCCGAATTGAATGCACAATTCTGAAATTGTTTCCCCTGTAAATTCTCATACTGCCTACGCCCTTGAATTGCCCCTTCTACAAATCGAACAATCGCACTTGCAGTCTCGCTCCCTCCCCTCTTTTTCCACTCTTCCCTCTCTCCCCCTCCTCTTTTCTCTTGCTGATGCCTGCGTTCGTCAACGTGCCAGCAACATACAATGTAAATTGCTCAATCGAAGCATTCACCCCCCCTATTCGACCATCCCTCGTAGCGTCATCACCTGTTCAGTAGGCCAGCTTGATATCGTATCGAACTTGCTGTCACGTTTGCCATCTTAACCTACTCACGTTTTTCCAGCAGCGCTGTCGAGGCAACGTGTCGCAACGCGTTGCATCGCAAACAGCGTCGAACATGTTTGACTGCAAACCAAACGAATAATGAGAGAAGAATGATGTTGGTGGATTAGAAGTTGCAGTAGAAGCAGAAGATGGAACACGGGGAAGGGGAAGGTAGAGGGGAGATGTAGATGCTTTTGTAATGCCACAAATTTCAACTTTACTCACGTTGCACAGGCGCTTTCCATACATACAGACATACATACATATGATACATAGGAGTATAAAAATATCATAAGTTCGTTTTCGAGGTCATATTGGGTGGGCGATTGTTGCTTAGGAAAGTTTCCAGTTTCCAGTTCCAGTTCAAGTTCTAGTTTTTAGATTGTCGTGCAGTCGTAACTTTCTAGGTCCCTCGAATTTGGGGCAATTCTTAAAGAGAATATGTATCTTAAATTAAAATTAAGTTTTTATTCACATCTCAACAAATTTAAAAATAAATTTGCTATTATTTAAATTAGTTGCCTAAAAATATTTTAAATTTTGTAGCCCTGGAAAATGCAAGCCAATCGACTACGGAACATTACATAATATCCATTAAATTATAGAGGTTGCCAGAGAACAAAGAACTAATCGAATAAGCAAAGTCAAGCACAACTATAATTCTATTACCGACTACAGAATACCCTGCATGAAAATGTGTCACAAATAAACTATATACATATTTAATTTGTGGGGATCCCAAAACTTGCAATATATAGTATACTTTATAGGGTATTAGTTATCACTCTTTGCCTATAGCATACATTTCTACTGTCAATTATACCCGCTCTACTTATTCAATTGCAATTAAGTGCACGGTATGGTCATAATAAATATATGCAATATCACAATAACTTTATAAAAATCTGCATATTTCATCATCAGTTGTACACAAATGTAATTACAAACGGGCATATTTGTTGTAAGTCTGGAAACCAGTTTTTATTGGTCAAGATTTTTTTTATCTTTTTAATTATTTGATACTCTGCCGTTGATAAACTATAAAGCATGATACACATTATGCATAGGCAATCAAAATAAATAAATAAACAAAATGAATTTAATAATATATAAATAAATTTAACTATTGTTTAAATATCAGAATAGAATTTTACATATGTAACTACATATTAAAATAATTAAATATGTTAATTATAAATATCTAAAGAAAAAAATAAATTTTAAGATAAAAAAATAAACAAATATTAAGAAAAGAAACAAATTGTCAGACAAATAAGACTAGAATACTAAGATTATGTATAATAACTTTCGCACTTTGCCAATTGTTGTCCCCAAGCCTCGATTACAGGGTATCTAGGCGCGACTCTGTGTACAATGTTTGCATTTGTGTTATCAGTGCGCTTACAGTTACATCAGCAGCAATCACGTTGCCAGCACAACGATAAGCAGCAACAGTTTAGCTGCGAACTAAAATCGATGCATGTCAACAGCAACAACAACAACAACAACGTAAGCGACTCTCCCCCTTCCCTTCCTTTCCACTTTGTCACACACACTCAAGTTAAATATTGTATTATTTAAGGCGAAGGCAACAACAACAACAAAACGTAGTAAGTAGTAAAATAAGCATAACAATTACGGTTCTAAAATAAGCGCAATAACAACAACAACAGCAACAGAAGCAGAGAAGAGGAGAGCAGAGAAGAGAAGAAAAACGGCACTCATTTCCATAGCGAACTCAAGTCGCGAACATGTGAGTTGGACGCGTCGCGGGAGCGTTGCACTGACGACTGCACATTTTGTGACACGTGACCAGCGTCAGGGTCCGGCAAATATAAATGTGACAGACAGAGATGGAGACGGAGCGAGTGTGAGGCCAGCAAATATGGGATAAAGGCATGTAGAGTAGCAGTAGCAGGAGAGTGCAATGGTGAGAGAGGGAGGGAGCGGGAGCGGGAGAGCGCGCTTAATGGCGATAGCTTATATTACGTTCATGTTGCTGCTGCGCTGCTGCGCCGTTGACTTTGACGGCGACGCCAGCAGTGACGCTGTTTCGTAACAGTTTGACGTCTTATTCCCGCTGTGTCTGTGTGCGCGCGCGTCTGTGTGTGTGCGTGCGTAGTCAGCGAGATTGTAACAGCAGCAATTCGCCACAACGTGAATCCACCCGATATACCCACCACACTCGCCACCTGTGGTGTAAGCAACCCATAAGCGAAACACTAATTATTTAATATTTTAATTTTAATGTATAAGTTCACTTAAATTAATATAACAATATTTTGTGTGTTTTAATATTATGGCATTAAGAGTTTGGGCTAATTTATTAATCCTTTTCTTCTTAGACATTAATATTAATAATTACAACATTTAATTATTTAATATTATTATTATTAAAAATCATTAATTTCTTAAAGCAGCTTGATTTGAAATTTAATAATATATAAATACTTTTAACTATAGTTTATTTATTAGAATGTAATTTTACTTCGGTTTAAAGTGTGCATATTGTAAATATTAAAATAATTAAATAAATTGAATAATATTAATAAGCGTGCGCTTGTTTTTTTTTTGTTAATAATAATTTTTTTTTTGTTTTTGTTCACAATTTTGAATTGCCTAATTATAGTATTATTTGCTTGTTATTATTGTTATTATGCTTGTTATTAAAGTATTTAATTTTTTTTTGTTTTGTGTTCCCTAAATTTAGAATTTTTAAAATTAATTGCCTAAATTATAAATATATATATAAAAAATATTATATATATATGTCTAAAAGGGACTCATATAATTTAAACCCTTCTTCTAAATTCATTAATTTAAATAGAAAGTTTAAATGATTTTAATTATTAATTAAAAAATAAAAAAATCACAGATTTAAATAAAACGTATAAAAATGAAGAACACTTTTCATGGAAATGAAGGTTTTGATTAGATTTTAATAGAAAAATGCATTTTATTTCCGTTTCGAGTGTTACGTAAGTCATGCATTCAATTCACACTCATATTCATTATCATATTCACATTCATATTCACATTCATACTCACATTCAAACACTCTCTCGGTTTCAATGGAAAAACGTTAGTTGAACTTCAACACATGCTGATGTTTACATGTTTCATGTTAAATCATCATGATGAATGAAACGTGGGAGGAAAGGGGTGAAATGAGTGGGGGGGGGGGGATATGGCGCGATTGGCTGGACCACGTGAGTGTGTCGACTCACGTGTAACGGTAACTGGACCTGTCGAATTGACGCCATAATCATTTTGTAATCATGCAACTTATTTATATTCCTCAAATCTCTTGAAATGTATGATTATTAATTAATTAATCATTAAATTACTCTTCTCACATGTTGAGCGCATGCATGCGCGTACTTCTGACCCTCACTGTATTGCAATAATCAGTTTGAAGCCAGTTAATATCAAGATATGTACTGATAATGCAACAACTACATTTAATTAAGCTAATTTCCGTATCTACAATAATTATACGGTATAGTTATTTTTTAAACGGCTTAAGTTATGGACAAATTAATATTAATGCGAACTGATCATTTATGTAGCTAATTTTTCTATTTATAATTTAAATATGATTATTAATATAAAATTTAATATTAATAATATTATTGAAAGTTGCTGTTTAGATATCTAAATGCATTTAAACGAAAAACAATTGTCATTCTTTATACGATTAATTTAAGTCTTTAATCTAAAAGACATATTTTTAAAAGATTTATTCTCAAGACAAACTCAATAATGTTTCATAAATTGTAAATAAATCAAATAAATCAAATTCTAGTAGTAAAAATGAGATAATATACAACATTTTAAAAATTCTATTTTTGATCTACATATATTTTTAATATCAATATTTTGAAATATTGTCTCCTGTACTTATACTTTTCTAGATTCCATAATATTGCTTAAAGTGTAGAAATTTAAGTTAATGTATTTAGTTTCTTCGATGAATCAGATTCTTTAACTTATTTGTTCGGGAACAAATTTATTCGTATTGCATAAGAATATTTGAATACACAATTAGCAGTTGTTTTTTTCTTTCTCTTTGCTTTGTTTCATTTTTCTATGAATTCTAATAAAATTGTTGTAATAAATTATAGGGGCAGAGACAATTGTACAAAGAGCTCAAGTAAATAAATTTAGTGATAAGGTTCGGTCCAATATGTATATGTATTTATGTAGTTCCATCCCGCATTATATTAAAAATAGTACAATAAATATTTATTATTAATTCCAGTTGAGTTTTATAGTTTTCTTTTATGTGTATTTTCACTTATAATTATTATTTTTAACCAAGTTATATTTCTCGGTATATAGTTAGTTGATAACAACAAATTCTTGACCTCTCTTCTACTCTTCCCTCTCGTCCTATTTATAGTTTCACTTCAAAACATATTATTTTTTAAATATTATATGTTGGAATTTTGTAATCACAATTGAGTTTACATTTATACTAATTTCGTAGAATTAGCAAGTAAATTAGCCTTTTATTTCCTCACTCAATTGGTCGGCAACTTAGTTAGTCACACTCTTCCATATCGATAGCTCGTAAGACTTACATAATGTCTCCCGACCTAACTCTAGCACGTCTGAACATTTTCCCGTTCCTGTTTGCTGTTTGTACCCTGCAGTTAACGGGTATATTAAGCAGGTCTCTGCAAATCTAAATCATCCTAGTAGCATAGATCAGAAAAAAAATAAGTCTCTACTTAAATAAAAGATTAAAAATATAGAAATTTGTTTTTTTTACTTCGTATTTTCAGAAATTTTCTTTTCATTGCATAAAAAAAACATTTTCTTCATTAAGATCATTTTGTTCCGATTTTTCCTGAAAAGTGTTTTATTTTTATTTTTTTTTGGTTAATTTAACTTATACGTATATGTGTATATGAGGTTTATATATATTTTATTATATTATATTTCTTAAATAATAAATGAAATCTTTATAATATCGAAGGATTTTTGTGCATAATATATTGAGATTACTTTCCAATTAGTTATTGGGTATTTACCAATCGAGTACTCTCCACTCTGCAATAGTTTCTTCTACTAATTGTAACTCTATTTTTATAGGGTGTGTCGTAAATGCATTAGCTTCCTGATAAGATAATTCCAATGACTCTTATCGACTGGACTCGATTTGGTTGAGGGTGTGTTTTTAATTTTAGTGTTTTGAAAATAAGCAGACTTGTATCAGACAGGAGGAAATATATGTAATCTGCAGTTAACAATAAATAACTGTACTGTGTTTACTTTCCAGCCGAATATAGTCACAGAATATTAATAAACTATAAAATGGTATGTTAATTAACAGCGCTGTATAGTATGTATTGACTGTGTGTGTGTGAGCTGTTTATTAAAATAACATCTGTGAGAGGCTTCTAACAGCTTACATTATCCTTTTTAAAGCTGTTAAATAACATAACATAATAAATACGGCAGCTGTTAACTTACTTCTGTTAAATAACATAAAATAAAATGTTCCTTGCTGATATTTTATTTTTCCAACTGTTACTTATTATGCATTCTTTTAATATTATTCAACAGGTATGTAATAATATATATATATCTATATATATACATAAATATAAGGAACTCAATTAGCAACAATCGATGAGTGGCGAATTTGTGTGTCAACTTATGTAAGGTGTAAAATATTTGAAATAATAATTCACGCTCAAATTACCGTGGAATGTTGCATTTAGAAAGGGACAGCAAATAGAACTCAATTACATATCGAATTGTCAACGGATTATGATGATTCGTTTGTACTTTGAGTAGTTATATTTTGTTGTCGTTGTTATTGTTGTTGTTGTTGTTGTTCTTATTGAAGGCGATTGCGTCAGCACAAGACAAACTGACACAATGTGCCTACAGTTAGTCATGCAATTGTTGTCACAAAATATGAAAATTCAATTACTTTTTTCCTTGTTTTTATTTTTAAAATTAATTATAGGTTATTTAAACTGTTTTTAACTTGATACAATAACCTTAAAACAAATAGAATAAAATACAATATGTTCAGTGGTTCACAGTTTATTTAAACCACTATATTATAAACAATACTTTATTTTTAAAGTATTCAGGTAAAGCTGAAATAACTATTAACAGTTGTGCGTTTAAATTTTAATTATAACTGTTTTCATTCAAAATGTGTATATGGCTATAAGTCAAATAAGTTAGAAGGCACTGTCATGGGGCCAGGGCAATTATGGAATATATAAATATACATTGTATATACATACACACATATATGTACATATATTCCAATAGAGCACCTTCCCGTCTACCCGTCCACGTATTCTGCCCTCTGCCTCTGCCCTATTTCTTCATCCATGCCACCACTTCGTCAGCAGTCGGCGCAATCACGTTCTAGTTTCCAAATGTGCAGCTCAAAACGATAAGCGATTGACGCTGATTACTCAACAGCCGAACAGCTGAAGCAGCGCAGTGGCAGCGCAGCAGCAGCAGCGCAATGTGATCGGTTGCAACGCGCAACAGGCAAACTTAAGTCAGCTCAAGTCCAATAAGACGCAAAAATTTCACTTTTACCCATGCCTTGCAGAGAGTCAAACGATTGCTGCTTCGAACACGTTCGATGTACGACGTTCGATGTGCGTGTCGATGTTCGATGCTCGCAGCGAGTCGCGTGTCGCTACTGCGTGCAGCGGCAACGTGACCAGGCTCCGATTCGACTGCGGCCGTCGAGTGAAATGCTTTTACAAATTCAATTGCGATTCAGCATTCGTTCGAAGCGGTTGTGAATGCGCTCGCGAGTCGCGCAATAAATTTGTGAGAATAACGGATAACATTTAAAACAAATAAGCCACAAGTGTAAACCGTTAAAAGTGTTTAGGCCAGAAACAGAAATAAAAACCATTGGCCAGCAAAATAAAAAACATTAACAAATACTTAATAAATATAGATCGTGACGAAGATCTTGAAAATTTAAAAAAGAAAATAAAATCTTTTTTAGAACAAAGTTCTGACGCTTAAAATTTGACTGCTAAAAATGCAAATTTAATAAAATATACATATTCAAAATCTGTATTTAAACAAAACTTAAATTAATAAAATGGATTTATATGTTTAAATCATTATGTCGGTTGTGTGCACGTTAGAACAGAAAGTGAAATTTTTCAAAGAGGCTGCAAGCAATAACAACAATTTGCTTATACTCAAGAACAACATCAACGGCAACAGCAACAACTGTACGGATACATTATACAGCAACAACGATAATATTATTATTAACAATAGCTTTGCGCAGTATACAACATCAGCAACAACAACAACAAAGAACCACAACAACAACAACAACAACGCACAATGTAAGTGCAAGAAAATGAACAGTGCATAAATTTGTTTATTAGTTAACAACGCAAAATAAACTCATGCGAAATATGTAGTCAGGCAGAGAGTGAGAGAGTGTGGAGAGCATGGGAGAAAGAGCGCAGCAGCAGCACGCTTAGTCATGTTGTTTTTGTGAATTTCGAACCGACTGCGACGCTGACTACGACAGCGACAGTCGGCGTAGGAGTCGTAGGGGTTGCCGGCGGCTGCGACAGTGACAGCGACGTTGGCAGCGTCTGGCTGCTGACGTGAGTAAGCCTGTTTATGGGGAATGAGAATAACCGAGTGTGCATGTGTATGTGTGTGTCGTATGTCTGTATGTCTGTGTGGTTGTGTTTGCTGTAGCACATTGAACTGCAAAACGCCAATTCGATGGTCACGGTGAGGGTGAGAGACGACAACAACAACAACAGCGAGCACAAATACAGACACCAACAATTTTGCCGTGTGATTTCTTGTTTACGTTGCCATTGCCATTCTATTGCATATACGTACAGTGTCACCCAGCATATTTGACCCACTGCAATTATAACTGCTCAATTCCAAAATATTTTACATATGCAAATTATATTTTTATATTTATCGACAGCTAAAACCAGTTTCCAAATTTTTAAAAATAAGAACAAATTAAACAAAAATAAATTGTAAATATTTTGGTCAAGCCTAAATATAATTAAATTAGTCTGATTAAATAATTTGCATTTTTCATGTGCATTAAAAAAAGTTAAATGTAAATTTGTAATAGAAACAAACAAGTTGAGGAACACTGTACATACACATATGTACATACATATATATGTATGTATGTGTTAGTGCTTTCGTCTAATTCGCTGATTCTTGCATCATTCGCCGTAATCATTGTGTAAAAACGAAAGCAAATGTGCACTCACACAAATGCATGCACATATTCATGTGTGTGTATGTGTGTGTATTTTGTGTATTGTGAACGATTTGGGAGCGAGCCAGAGTGAGAGCGAGAGCGAGAACAAGTGCAAGGCCAAGGACCAGACAAAGGAACACACACACACACATGCATATCAATAACTGCGCGCGTGTCTTTCTGTGTGCGTGTTTGTGTGTGTGTGTGGTTGTGTGTGACTAGATCTTATTAGACTGTTTGGCGTTGTCTACACTGCGTTTTCATTGTCTGCACTCGCATTTCATAGATAAAGAACTTTCGGCCAATTCATTGATAAGATTTGAGCGTTGCAGATTGAAGTTACAATTTGATAGAAAGTAGGAACTACGTTAATTATTTATAATATGTATTTGAATTCGACATTTGTGTGATGTAATGTTAATTATTTTCTCATTGCGAATGCCGACCGAATTGCAATGTTCTAGAAATGTCGATTGTATTTATAATTTCAGTATAAACAATATAAGAAATATAAATAAGCATTTCACTTAATTCAATTGCAACGAAATAACAAAATTTATAAAAGAAATACATCTTTAAATAGGTATACAATTTCTTTTTAAGAAAAACAATACTTATAATATGAAAATATTATAGCTATAAATATAATATGAAAAAAGAGAGAAAGTGGGAATTTGTAATATGGATATTGGCTTATTTATTATACAGACTTTTGTAAATTCAATAAAATAAATTAAAATAGAGAAATATTTTCGGGATTTACAATACTTATGTGTAGAAATGAAATTTATAAAGCTAAATTTGAATATTTTATCTACATTATCACAATCAAAACAATAAAGTTTCAGGTTGTAAGGATTATATTATTCATTTATAGATGTGCAGAATCTGAGTAAATGTGGGAATATAAATTAAAAATAAAATCTTAATAAAAAATTATACAATAAAAAATCAAATATAAAACGGAACACTTTAATATAATGAAATTCTAAGAAGAGTTAATCTACAATAGTCTATAATATATATACAATGTTATTTATAAATATATATATAGTCTTTTGTATTAGAAAAGTTTCTCTGATATTCCAACTTATCTAATTTATCTCCTATTTGATCTTCTTCCTTTTTTGCAGTTGTGCAAGAGATAGAGAGGAAACAGGAGCATTATTCTCTGCAGGATCAGCACAGAGAGTTCTTGACGCGTCAACTGTTGCAGACAGTGGCGCTGAAGCAGGAGAGGGAGCTGGAGAGAGACGAGGAGCAGCAAGAGGATCACAACAAAAGCAACTCGATGGTGATGAACAGAATGACGACGATGTCGCCAACGCTGTCGATGAACGGCAGCTCAAACGAAGCCAGCAATTGTAAGTGATGAATGAGTGATGAATGATTAATGATTAATGAGAACAATCTTAACTTACACAAATGTATGTTTTATATTTGCTGCAGTGCATCCGTTGTCCATGTACGGAGGATCCATCAGTCCACAGTCCAATGACAGCGGCATGTCGGACAGTCACAGATCCAACTATGGCGAGAGTCACGCTCACAGTCACGCTCACAGTCACGGTCACGGTCACGGTCACAATATGATGGGTAAACCCGGATCACAATCCCAATCGCAGTCCACACTGACAGCCGCACAGAAGGAGCTCTTCTCGCAGCGCAAACAACGTGAATTCACGCCGGACAACAAGAAGGACGAAAGCTACTGGGATCGTCGGAGGCGTAACAATGAGGCAGCCAAGCGAAGTCGCGAGAAGAGACGCTACAATGATATGGTGCTGGAGCAGCGTGTCATTGAGTTGACCAAGGAGAATCATGTGCTTAAAGCTCAACTCGATGCCATACGCGATAAGTTTAATATATCCGGTGAGAATCTCGTGAGCGTGGAGAAGATATTGGCATCGTTGCCCACCAGCGAGCAGGTGCTGAGCAATACCAAGAGGGCGAAGATGAGCGGCAGTGGCAGTGGCAGCTCCTCCTCCTCCTCCTCCAGCTCCTCCTCATCATCCTCCTCCGCCTCCTCCTCGACATCTTCGCCCGCTGGCGACGTCTACAGCGTTGCAGTTGCAGCTGCTGCGCCGCCGCTGTCGCCGCTCATTTATGCAGCAAACCAGAAGAGTGGCCATCATCAACAGCAGCAACAACAGCAGCAGCAGCAGCAACAACAGCAGCAGCAGCAGCAACAACAGCTGCAGCAGCAACTCAATCTTCATCACGTGCAACAGTTGCCGCCACTTGGCGTCGCAGCTGCTGCCTCAACACATTTAACGCATTCACATGCACATCCACTTGCGTATCAGCAGCAGCTGCATTCGGAGGCAGTTGCTCCTGCTCCCAGCAACAGCAGCAGCAGCAACAACAACAACATCAACAACAACAACAGCAGCAGCTCTACCATTGCCAATCTGCACGTGCTGCAACAAGCGCTGCATCGCAATGTGCGTGCCGAGGATTTGGACAGTCTGCGCAAAGTGGTTGCCGTTGGCGCGCTTTACAATGCAGCAGGATCAGGATCGGGAGCAACTGCAGTTGTGGCAGCAACCGGCGCTGCTTTATATGGCAGCGCTGCCACGCCCACTGGCGCCTATGTGGCCATTAGCAAGGAGCAACTGGAGGCGGCCAATTATCTGCATCATAATCACAGCAGCAACATTGAAGCCGCCGTCAGCAGCAGCGCCAGCGATGCCGTCAGCTCCAGCAGCTCCAACTCCAATTTGAACTCCAATTCCAACTCCTCCAACTCCGCCAACTCCGTCAACTCCGCCAACTCAATTGTCAGCTCTGCCGCCGCCAGCGTGTTGAATCTGTCACGCCGCGCCTGTTCGCCCAGCTATGAGCACATGTTGTCCTCGACCACATCCTCCATGCATCACTCCCCCGCCTCCTCCAGCGCCTCCTCTGCACTCTCCTCCGCGTCGTCGTCGGGCGCCGTTTCCGGTGACGATGAGCAGGAGCACGACCTGGCCGAGGAGACAACACATCCACATTCGCTTCCTCATCCGCTCCCGCTCCCGCTTCCGCTACCGCTTCCTCATGGCATCCACCTGGCACCGCCAGCGTCGCAGTCGCAGCCGCAGCCGCAGCGAGCGATGCCAACAATTGTCTGCCCCTCAAGCTGCGTCACAAGTCGCATCTGGGCGACAAGGATGCGGCTGCCACGGCGCTGCTCTCGCTGCAACACATCAAACAGGAGCCAAGCTGCAATCGCGCATCGCCGCCAGCGTGGAACGATAATGGTGACAACTCCAGCGATGAGCGTGACTCGGGCATCTCCATTGCCAGTGCCAGCGAGTGGACAGCGCAGTTCCAACGCAAGCTGCTCACAACATCGCCCAAGGATGCGGCCCTTGGAGTCGGAGTGGGAGTCGGAGTCGGAGTTGTCTCCCATGTGGAGCGCGATCAGATGTTGAAGAGTCAGCTGGAGCGACTGGAGTCGGAGGTGGCGAGCATTAAGAGCATGATGATACTCGCCGAGTAGCTGCGACAGAGAAACAGAGTGAGACAGAGAGTGTGAGACAGTGAGACAGTGAGAGAGGGAGCGAGAGCAGAGGAGAGAGAGCGAAGAGACAGACAAAATTTGTAAAAAGGCAGAGACTTTGGTTCAGGATATATAAATTTAATGCTAATGCTAATGCTAATGCTAATGCTAATGCTAATGCTAATGCTGAAACTGATAAGAAAGTTAATGCTAATGCTAAAGTTGAAGCTGAAACTGAAACTGATGAACAACTTAATGAAACAGATTACGCAGATGTCAACTCATCAGAAGTTAAAGCAAATGCTAATGCTACAACTGATGCATTAGCTAATTATGTTGCTAATGCTAATGAAAAAGCCAATGCAAATGAAAATGCTGATGCTAAAGCTGGACTTGATGCTAATGATTAGGTTGATGGTGAAGCTAATGCTAATACAAAAGCTAATGCAACAGCTAATCAAACAGCTAATGCTAATGCTAATGCTAATTCTAATGCTAATGCACATACGTTCAGCACGTACTATATTAAATTGTTTATTCAATTCACATTTTCTGTGTAGAGTTTTTTCCAAAAACGTATCTAAAAAACATTTTTATAAATACATAAATATATATATATATTTATATGCGATAAAACTATATAGATCTCGTCTTAAACGGACTTCAGTCCTTGCAAAAATCAATTAATAGAAATTTTCACATTTCACACACACACACACACACACACAAGAGTTCATTAATTGTGTGTTCAACATTGTTGTTCTCTAAGTTTCCTTATTCGCGAAAATCATTATCTATATATGGACATAGATATGTGTTTGTACATACATATATGGTATATATATACTATATATACAACTTATTTAAAATATACATATATGCTTATTTATATTATATGTTGCTAAGTATTTGCTATTGTTAACAATTTGTTTAATCGAAATAAGAAATAGGAATAAATATAAATATAAAAACTTTGTAATTAATGTATTCTAATTCCAACTGTTGAGTCAGCGGAATAAAATCCTATATAATCACTGTACATACGTAGATTGTAAGCTTAGCTTACTTGCATAATAATTTAAATATTTTAATACTTTATATAATATATAAACACTTAACACTTATATAAAAATGATACGAGATTAAACTATACAAATATTATATGTAATGCATAGGAAAACTGGTTTAAATGAGTTTCCGTTTTTCCTTATCAGAGTTTTCAGTAACTATAAAAATGATTTGTGCATATGTATTGATGTAATATAGAATGGAATGTGAGATGTAATCATGTAATCATGTAATCATGTCCCCCTTACTCACTTTACTCGTATTTATAATGTGTTGTTATTGTAGTTACTGTGTAAAAGCTTAAGAAGCTTAAGCTTAGTTATTAATGAAGTTCTAAGTTGTATTACTGTTAATTTATAAACGCATAATTATATACTACAATATATATACATAATACACGCACCACTATAAAGGTTAAAACTACTTGTATTCATGTATTTAGAATAAGTAAAGTGAGAATAATAATTATATTGTGTACATAGTACATAGTGTGAGTAAATACGTTGTGTACCTATGTGTGTATCTATGTGACTCTCTAAATACATACATACATACAGTCGCACACCAACTACATACATACATACATACATATTAAATCGTTTGTTCTGATCAATGAAAATAAATATATATAATATTAATATTGAATTAACCAAGTGTGCTTTCAATTCGGGGCTCAATTTGTTTATATATTTTGGAAGAGTTTTTAGAAATAATATGAGCATAAATTATATTATATTTCTTAAATTTTAATTGTGGATCTGCGTGCGAGCAATGCGAGGATTCAAAGCGGCCCTCCAATAATTTATAAAGTGATCACGAGGTTGAATTAAATAGTTAGAATTAAAACTCGAATATTCACAATCCAAATTCCATCAATTATTTTCCGATTTCAAGTATGTTTTATTTTTTTGACAGTTTATTTTTAAAACAAGAAAATAAAATGATGGAAAAAATAACAAGTATTATAAATGTAAGTAAATAATTCAAATTTCAATTTTGTTTTATAATAAAAATTAGAATAAGAATAATTTAATCATTATTTATTTTTTATTCAGTTCCAAAAAATTAATACATACAAGTTTCTATTCAAATTGTTGTCAAAATTCATAATTATGTCAACTGGAATTAAGCATATATTTGTTGCCTTTTTAGTTTTCTTAGTATCATGGCAAGTGCAAGCAAAATTATTGGTTAAAAGATTGGATATAACACTCGATCCAACGGGCTTTGCAGAGAGCATAGAAAAAGGAATTGTTCTACTTGAGTTCTATGTGCCCAATTGTGCGCAGTGTACGCGTCTATATGCCCTATTAACAGAATTAAAGAGTGCGGTAGAAGAAGAAAGCAACAGCTATAAAAATATCACAATTGGCGCAATCAATTGTAGAAAACATGAAGAGTTTTGTAATGCTAAGAATATAACAACCTATCCACGTTTATTATTATTCGAAGAAAATAATGATAAATACAGAGAGCCTTCAATATATCTCGATTTGATCGGTTTGTTAAGAGTTTTAGGACTAACTGAGGCAAAAACTTGTAAATCTGGCAAGGTATTTCAACTGGATCCTAACAATTTCAATTCTACGCTTTCCCAGGGGAAATATTTCATAAGATTCTATAAACCTGGTTGTCCCAATTGTGTTTTACTGGGTCCCATCTGGAGAGATTTGGCCAGGGAAATGCAAAATGACAGCAACTTGTGTGTAACCGAATTTAATTGTGAATCGAACATTTCAGTTTGTCAAGATTTGAATATTCGAACTGTACCGCAGATTCTCTGGTTCGAGGATGGAAGAATTGTTCGACAATACAAAGGCGAACGGAATAAGGAAGCCCTGAAGAGATTTGCTGCAGAAATTATCACATCCGATGGCATCTATAGATCGGAAAATCGGGTTGATACCTTGGCAGCTAATCAAAGAATCACTTTGACTTTGACTGCAGCAATAATAATTATTAAACTCTACACTTACGCATTGTAAAAGAGTCTAAAATATAGCAGACATCAAAACTTAACTTATTTCTGTCCCAAAATAAAACAATTCACAGCTTTGTATTAGAGATTTATTTATTAGAATTTGTGTTTTGCTTACAACGAAAAAAGGTTGAAAATTCTTATATATTTAGAATAATATCATGTATGCCTAAATTTAAATTTGTTCGGTTAAATTAAGTTGAAATACAATCCAAAATGAGTACAATAATTAAATGTACAAACTTTAAATGTTATTCTGTACGTGTATATATGTATATATATATATATAATATATTTATTTATATGTGTAAATGTAAATCTTAAACATCACATGAAAAGTTTCTAGTTGTGTTTCATTTATACGGGGAATATTTGCAAATTTGTTGATCGTTATCGTTATCGTAATCGTTATCTTTGGTTAATCGTTCACAAAAATCGTTCATTTGGTATCGTTATCGCTAGCCTAGGAAAAGCCATCCAGTCCACAAAAGTTTAAGACGTAGGATGAAGACCTGTTTTACAAATTTCATATAAGTGCATATGTAGTGTGTGTGTGTGTGTGTGTGTGAGTGAGTTTATGTGTGTGTATGTATGTATAAAAGATGCCATACATACATACACATGTATATATATACATATTTATTCGAGGGTAAAAGGAAATGCTCCCAAATGGAATTTTTGCTTGTAAACACTATGTACGAACAGTGCGTCAAGTAATTGTTTGGACTTAATTAAAAAAAAAATATGTAAGAAAATAAATGTATTTGCAATTTGCCTGTAAACAATTTGTACTTACAGTACGTCAACTAATGGTTTTGACTTGATTAAAAATAAAAATATATAATAAAAGAAAATAAATTTATTTCATTATTAAATTCTCTTTGCAAATATGTATAATAAATAATAAATTTTTGGGCCAAACAATTACCTGACCAACTGTATTTGCAGTGTGTGTAACTATGTGATGTAAGTGATGTATTATATATATAATCGATATATTTTATTTTTTGTGTTCTTAAATCTTCGATTTGAAAAACAGCAGGCGAGATATTTGTATAGAGGTCGGTTTCCGATGCATTTATCGATACATCGATACATCGATTGTTTTGAGTAAAAGTTAAGGTTTAACTGTAAATTGTAAGTACTTACTAACTAACTACGAGACCACAGTGGCACCTAAAAAGATGCTTTCTCACTACAGCTGTAAATTTATATTTCGATTTCTTTATCATATTCATTAGTTAAGTTTTTGTTTGTGACTTTTCTGAAAAATCCATCAAAATTCGTCTTGCTATCTACAAAGATTTGGTAATTTCTTGATTTTCTTGATTTGTTTAAATTATTTGTGGTTTTTTCTTAAGTTATCGTTTGTTTTTTCTTTTTGGCATTATCTAAGAGAGGTCGAAAGTTGAACGCTTTTGGAAAACGTTGATTTTGGCCTTAAATACTTTGGTAGATTTGGTAAACTTGGTAAATTTGGTAAACTTGGTAGTTTCGGTTGGGTTGCGGTTCATTTTTGGTGTGATCGACCGATAGATCGACAGATCGACAGATCAACAGATCGATAGATCGATAGATGTAAAAGGTACTTGAATAAGATTGTTTGTTAATCGTGAGCTTCAGTTGCCAGAGAAGTCAGCGAGGATGCAACAGCTGCGGCGGTTGTTGCACCTGCCACTGCAACTGGTTGCGTACTCTGCTCCAGATGGTTGCTCCATGGATGCACCATATCGTAATACTTGAGATAATCGTAGTCGAAGAGCTCGAAATCGATGCGATAGATCTTGAGCAATTGGTCCAATGTTGAGCGTTCGAGATCGGCGAAATAGCGTTCGACCAACGCCTCGGATTTGATGCCACTCCTGGCCAGATTGCCGATCTTGCGCTGCTTGCGACGCGGCAATTTGCCGAGCAGCAGCGACTCAAGACCCGCCTGGCGTATAATAAACTCCGAGTCCCTCTGGAATGTCTCCGTCTTGCCGATAATGCTGAAGTTGACACTGCACGGCGTGCAGAAACTATAAACTGGCGCCCAGTGCTCATCGAAGCGTCGTCCCGCCCGATGCTCCTCGATCAGGAAGCGCACAAACTCCTCGAAGGTGGGACCGCCCGTGAAGGATCTCTGGCGATAGCGATGCACGATCTTTGTGCCCAGCGCCTTGTAGAAACTGTTGCGATTCCCCTCCAACTTGTTCCGATACGCACTCAATATCCTCTCGAACGGATCGCGCACGAACAGAAACGACAATGCGCTCGGCAACAGTTCCAGCAGCTCGGACAGCTCCGGACGTGGAAATCGCTGTCTCGCCAATTCCAGCGGCTGCACCTCTGTTCTCTGCAGATACTTGAGATCGTAGCCAGCTGTGGCAAGACCATATGGACAGTATGACAATATAATATTATTAGGTAATGTCAGCTTGAAGTATTTGAAAAACTGAATATTAGGGGAAAGTAGAAAACTAAATTTCTATTTCTATTTTCTATATGAACAAATATAATATTGATGCACAATAAATTTTGGGGGCAAATAATGATCAAAATGATATTCCGCTTGAAAATCGGTTACATTTTGAAAAAGTTATGACAGTTTGAAGTTTTTGAAAATGTGGAAAGGGAAAGTATGTAAATAAATAAATAAATAAATAAATGAAAAATATTTTAATATATATTGAGTTAAATTTGAGCACAAATAATGAATACATTTACAATCCACTTGAAAATCGGAAAATTCTTGATAATGTTATGACAGTCTCAAGTTTCTGAAAAAGTGAAAGGGGTAAGTATGGAAAAATAGACATTAAAGACCAAAAAAGTAAATTTTCTAAGTAAATAATATTTTAATGCAGAATCAATTTGGGGATAGAATAATGATCAAAACGATATAACGCACGAAAATCTGTAAATTTTTGATAAAGTTATGACAATTTAGAGTTTTTGGAAGAGTGGAAAGGGGTAAGTATGGAAAAATGGACATTAAACGCCAAATAAAAGAATTTTTTTTAAATAAATAAAATTTTAATGCAGAATCAGGTGAGATTCGAAATAATGATCTAAACGATATTCCGCATGAAAATCGGTAAGTTTTTAAAAAGTTATGACACTTTTAAGATTGAAGAGAAAGTGTAAAGGGGAAAGTACAAAAAAACCCTTATTTTTGATGAATAAAATAGGAGTATTCCAATTTAAATTTTAGATAATTTAACGAACATTAATGAATAATGAATAAATGTTGTGTATTAAAAAGAGGATAATACTTGAGGATATTTTAATTTATATTAATTATACTTGAACTCACCAAGTATGTTGAAGTAGTACATCCAAGTGCTGCTGGCCGCCTTGAAGACATTGCACCAGACGAGATTGTTGTGGCCGGGCGAGATGAAGAATTCCCAGGGATTCGGTGGGTACTTTTCCTGCAGATTGTAACGCTCGCAGACGGTCGCTAAGTGTTCGCGACGCGTCTTCAAGTCGCGTTCGGTGCGACTGTGAAGCTCCTCGGAGTATTCGTAGACCGGATTGAGAGTGCTCGCCGGTATCGCCGTTGTCCTCTCCTGGACAGCGAGGCTTCCATTGCCAGTGGCAGCAGCTGCTGAGTTGACTCGCTGCTGATCCATTAAACGTTGACGCTGTAGCTGTTGGCGTTTCAACTTGAGCTGTTGCTTCGATGGTTCCGTCAACTCCGATGCCTCCAGTTCGGCGGCCGTTGCCCGTTCCCGATGCTCGAAGGCATTGAGCGACTCCCGAAAGAGGAAGGCGAAGTAACAGACGCCCACCACGACACAGGTGCCGATCTTCAGATACGTCTGCAGGCGACGTCCCGAACGCAGTCGAAGTTGCATTTTGTGTGGATTCGGATTCCTATTCTCCTAGCCACCGCACAGGCAGCTACTACATGTTCCAGATATCTGCAAGATGGTCAAAATACTGATCAAAGCCAGTGTTGAAATTGATGATAATAATGCTAATGCTAATGCGAATGCTTCTGTCATTCTTATTCAATTTTTCAGTGCTATTTGAATGTCTTTTAATCAGCAGTAAAGTTTCAATGGTTTTGAAAAAATCAATCAAGTTTATCATTCATTTCTTAATGATAAGGATAGTAATAATAACTTTGATCAATATGTATTCAAATTTATTAAATTAAATTTTTTATAGTTTGTTACCTCTTACTACGAGTTCTAGGCTCGATTCCCTTAATTTTTTTAAAATTAAATTTTTATTAATTTTTCTATTTGCAATTAAGAGATTAAAGTTAACTGCTTGTATGTCTTCAGTTAGTTTTTTTAGTCAAAGTTAAAGTTATTAAAAAAAGTGCAACAAATAAATTAAATAGAGAAAAAAAATAAAATAGAAAATAAAATAGGTTCCGAACCGGTTTGCAGCTTTGAATCCACATACACTCGTTCCACAAGAAAACAGTTGAGCTCAATAGGAACCGACACTTGTTGGTGTGTGTACATATACACACACGTACACGCACACACGTACACACATTAACTGGGTTGCTGGCAAACTACGTCACACTTGAGGGACACACACAATCACATTCAAACAGTCAACACACTCGAAAAATAGGACATCATCCTTAAGTGTCAACATTTGCTTTTGTTTCTGTGAGATTTCATGCTGTCACTCGCAGTTTGACTAGTCCCTCCACCTTCTTCTCCCTCCTCGTCCTGCTCCTTCTCCTTCTCCTCTACCTCCTCCTGCCTTTGCTGCTTCTCCTGCTCCTTCTCCCCCTCCACCTGGCAACAGTTATAGCTTTATTTATAGAACTAAGGACTTCTTTTCACTGTGCATTTGCTTAATTTCTTGTGTTAGTTTTTTTCTTGCACTTAATTTACTTTATATATAATTGTGTGTATTGCTTGTACAGTTACTTAGTGTGACTAAAGTTAGTTAAGTTTAAGGTAAGGCACTGTGAGCACTTGATACTTAATATTCCCACCTGCGAGTATTGGTTATGGCCTCTTCCTCTGGATATCCTGACAGCCTGACAGTCTGACAGTCCGACAGTCTGACAGCTCAACCGACAGCTACTCCCGACGACGACGGCGGCTCGCACTCAACTGTCGTCCGTTTGTCGTCGGTTTGCTGGCCGCCTGTGATGCCTTTGGATGTGACTCTGTGACTCTTCCATCCCAAGTCGATTGCTCCTCCTCCTCTTGGCGCATGCGCTCAGAGAGCAACTCATCATCGGAGTGGAGAGAGCAACTTGCAGAGTGTCACGAATGGAATTTGAATACTTGGTCGCATTCAGCATCCATCCACAATATAGAGCATTTATTAAATAAACTTTATATCAATATAAATAAGCAGCAACCGTTAAGCGTTCAATTTATAAAATCATTAAAATTACACGTATGTGTTAACTTTTGTAACAAAAGTTTAATTTTGAAAACCAATTCCATTTTTTATGTATTAACTAATTTTGTAATTATAAGAAAATATTATTTCTTAAGAAAAAAACATAATGCATCTGCGTTTCTAATTTTTTATTACTCCTATTATAATTTTATATTTTTGAAATTTACTTTATAATCTGCACCAAAACCATTTGCCTGCTTCTGCTTATCCAAGACTAGATCGTAGTACATTTAAGTTCTGATTTGTTTATAAAAATCAAAACTTATTTCAATTTCTGCTTTAAAAATTGAAAATACTTACTATTACTAATTTTTTAAATTTTTAATCAATTTATTTTATTTCATTTACGATTTTTTAATAAAAATGTAGGTCCAATAAATATTTTTATCACTTTTAATGGTTGATTAAAAAATAGTTTAATTCCTAGTTTTCAATTTTATGTGACAAAATTGTAGAATCAAAGAGTATCCTGTTTGCAGTAACCCTGGAAACCCGTAAAAGTATGTCGAACATTTTTCCATTCCCAAATATCATTTCATATTCAAATCAATATTGAATATTCCTATTCTCGAAATATTGCAATTGAATAAAAACCAACGTTTTATTTTTTGAATTTTTGTGTATATTAAATCTTTGTATTTTCTTTTTTCTATAAATAATTTTTTACTTTAAAGTTAAAGTACAAACAAATAATTAATAATAAACTTCTAATACTACGTTTTAAGACACTTTCGTTTTTGTTGTTGTTGTTCTTCATCTTGTGTTGTTGTTGTTGTTTAATGCAATTTGCTTTTAAAATATATATTTTTCATTTTTTCTTTTTCTATATGTGTGTGTGTATGTGTGTGTTTTGTTATTGGTATATAAAAATTAATTATGCTTTTTACAATTCTGCCATTAACATATTTGCAGTTAATTATTGTGAACATTTTAAGTTTGTTGTTGCTGTTTATTTTGTGTAGGGAAAGATGTGAAAACGGCACTAAATATGCTTTAAACTAATTAGATTTCTCATTATTGTTTCATTGGTGAGGGTGAAAGGGGAGGGGTCTCTGTATGCATAAACGAATTCACTTAGTATATGTATACATAGATTTAATATATACATATATCGATTCCATATTTGCACGTTATTCTAAGGGGTAAGGGTAAGGTTTTTCTTTTGTGTTCGTCCTTCGTTCTTTCTTTAAAATAAACATGTACAAAGTATCAAAAGTCTTATTTAATATAGCAATCATACAATACACATAAGATAATAATATTGAACAATATATATGCGTGTGAAGAAATACAAGTCGATATCATATATATATATATATACAAATACATATATATGCACATATGTGCCATATACATGTGTAAATAATAGCATAATTATTTAGACATGCATATGCCAATGTTAGTATATATATGTATATATATATATATATATGTATTTTTTATGTGTTTTTGTTTAGCGCTTTGCTTTTGCTGTGCATCTTTGTTTTCCCCTTATTTGTTCAAATAACATTTAGCAAAAATAGAGCCTGCCTTATATACAATGTACAATACAACTTTTGCTTCTGTGGTTTATTATTTTTTCACTTCATTTTTGTTTTGTATTTTTTTTTTTTTTTTGTTGTTTTTGTTGTCTTGTGTAAGCAAAATATATAACATTATATACGATTTGATTCTCATCTATTATTGTATATAAGGTATATACAGACGACAAACAGTTTTCTTATATAATTTTCTCGGTTTTCCCGTGAGTTGCCTTGACTAACTTATTGCAGAGGTTTTCCATGTGCATATTGTATTGGTAAAGGAGTTTCGTTAATATTATAGATGTGGCTTACAAACTACGGTTTTTTTAAAACTAAAAAACAAATTTTATTTTTTTCGAAACAACGCAAACTTATATATATATATACTATATATAAATATATGTATGGTATTATATATAAATATACATATCTAAATATGCATAGTAATATATATAATGTACACATAAATATATAAAACTATATATAGACTATATCTGTATATCGTGTGTCTATATATCTAAGAAATTATTAAATTAAAAAATTGTTGTAAATGTATGGTCTGTTTTTTTCTAATGTTCGACTTGCATTAGCTTGCTAAAGATAACCTTTTGTTTTTTATTATTTCGTACTTTCCGTATGTTGCATTTATCAGAATTATGTCTAAAATATATATACAATAGCTGAGATGTGAAAATGAAATACACATGCGTGTCAGAGCAGGTTGTCTCGGTCTCGGTTAACTACTAGCATATACAATATTTATTTGATTTTCAACTAATTTGTTCAAGTTTCTGGTTTTCATTTTCATTGAATTTTTTTTTATGTATAATTTCTTTGTTTTTAATGATTTTTTGAGCTATACACAAATTGTCTGTTCCACTTGACTAGCACATCCATTTACCAAAGGATAATTGATGGAAAGTAGCGCTTAATTAGCAGGGGAGTTGTAAGTCTCAAGTCTAAAATTAAAGGCAAACAATATTTATGTATTAACATCATAGATGGGCGTATGAGAGTGTGTGTTTGTGTGTGTGTGATGCTGCACGCTTTGAGATGCAACATTATTGCAACCTTTTGGATACAACTAACTATACAAAATTCAATACAGTATAAGTATACTGTATTTATATGTTAAAAAAATTAAACACCTTTTCAATTACAAAACGATAGTGAAAGAATTAGTTTCGCGTGTGTGTGAGTGAGTTAAGTATTTACAAGCAAACATTATAAACAATTGAGTAACTAAACGCCACTAGGCCAATTGCGATGAGCTGCTGCTGCCGGAACGATCATCAGCCGTCAACGTCATACTTGACTCAGTAGCAAACTCCTGAAAGCTCAGCCCTAGATTGTTACTTAATGGCACTATGCTGAGAACATCGCTGACATCATGCCACTGCTGATGCTGATGTTGATGCTGGTGCTGATTCTTGCCAGCATTTAAATTCGACTCGGGCTTGACAGCGAGCTCCTCGTCATTATCCTGCTCGCTGAGTATGTTGTTCAGACACATGTTGAATTCATCATAGTCCACATAATTGCCACATTCCAAGGCAGTCGCATTGGCCAATTCCGGCATTAGCAAACTAACCGCATCCACACCGACATCAGTTTCCGTGTAGCTACTCCTGCTTCTGCTGCTGTTGTGATAGTTCAACAAGTGCAGATGATCGCTCTCATCTCCATTCTCAGCACTCTCCATGAGACTCAGCGCTGAAGATAGATCCACAAGTTGCTCTTCATCCTCATCCTCGTCATAGTTATCGCCATCATCATTATTATTATCACCATCATCAGTGTTTTGCGCCTGGACCAAAGGGAAACTAGTGCTGATATCAAACCGCTCCACAGCATCCAGTTCGATCAGCTCGATCAAGTCATCCTCGTTAGTATCCTCTGCATGGTTCAAACCCTTAGCCAAGGCGCAAAGCTCTGGTCACTTGTAGTCACGCGATGTCCTTCTCCGTCGTCCCTCGGTCAACATGGACTCGCCAATAACTGCAAGTGGGAATTTATTTTGTTGATAGTTGCTCTTAAAATCGACTCCTCTCTTTGCTCTCACCTGCACTTCGTGTCTTGCGTCGCGCTTCTGCCACACTTTCAATGTTCGCACTGCTTGCATTCGCATTTGTTGCCCCAACAACTCCAGTTGCGCTGCCGCCGCCACCGCCACCAGCTCCACCTGCAGATTTACCCGTCGTTCCTTTGGGTTCTGCCGCGGCAGCTGCCGCCGCTGCAGCAGCAGCTGCATTGCTACGACTGTATATGATCTTATTGGCAGCTGCACTTGCTCTCACGCTTCTCCTCGTGCCGATCTTCTCGTCTGTTGGCGAACTCGCATTCACAATTGTTGTTGTTGTTGTTTGTGTTGCTGCTGGTGGTGGCAGCGGCTGCTGTTGCACCGCGTGTTGCATGCACAACATTCGAATTGTTGGTGCTATTGGATGCTGTTGCTGCTGCTGTTGTTGCTGCTACTGCATTGCCGACCGACTGCAACGTTGCACTGCAACTATTGCTGCTGTTTGCGACAGCAACTGGCTGTGTTTTGCCTGCCTTCTGCACCTGACTGGCTGCGGCATTCACATGCATTGCTTCTGTAAGGTGAGACAGAGTTAGTTAAGAACAGATCTCAACTCTAGTTCCTAATATTGTTGTGGAAATTACAAAATCGAAGTTAATAAATCTTTTAATAAAAGTTAAGAAAGCAATAACTGAAAAATTTCAAAATGGTTATATTTATATATTATTTAATTCGCTATCTATTGGATTTTAAATCTGTTCTTGTGGATCAATCATTTAATTTGATGTCTGTAACTTGGTTGCTTACACATTCTTATTTTCTACTTTTCCTATATCTTTCTAACTTGCCTATAACCAAACTGTAGTTTGATTTCTCTAAATCCGCATGACTATCACTTCCAACTATTTAGGTATATTTTAATTCTTTTAAATATTTCTAAACATATGAGTTTTTTACATAACTTAGATATTTGATATCCTTTGTATTATTTATTAAAGTTCCTAAATAATTCCTTTTATAAATCAAAATAATAATCTCTGGTTGGAATTTGTGTACACTCACTTGGCTGTTGTGGTTGTTGCTGGTGCTGCTGCTGTTGTTGTTGCTGAGCTTGTTGTTGGTGCTGTGCATTGCGTCGGGTCACGTGCTTTTCCTCGACCTGCGCCTTAGAATTTCGCACCTTGCCAGCAACTTCAATTAGCGGCTCATCCGAATCCGATGATTCAATCTCAATCTTTTTCGTAATCAGATGATTGAGACCAGATGGTGATTCTGAGCTTTCGGCAGTGTTGCTGCTGCTGCTGTTGTTGATATTGTTGCTACTGCTGCTGCCGCTGCTGATACGTGTGCGTTTACTGCTGTTGGTGTGGCTGTTGCTGTTTCCACTGTTGTTCTCAGCACCAGCAACAAGCGTGGCATCCGTGGCACCATCATTGCTGCTGCCACACTCGGACTCCTGGCGACGTCGCTTGTTGTTGTTGCTGTTGTTGTTTTGAATTGACGTTGGCGTGCCCAGACGAGGACTGGGAACTGATGACACACGTGTTGCACTCCTCACCACAATTGCTGCTGCCGCTGCTGTTGTGGTTGCTGCTGTTGTGTTGGCCGTTGTTGGTACTATTGCTTCCGGACTGGTTTTCGGCGCATCAAGCGGACTCTCTAGCCGACTGCTGGCACGTGTTCGAATCCGTGGCGCCTCGGCATCCGATTGCGCAGGGATCTCAATCGATATGGGCTGCAGTGACTCAGTCTGTGGCTTCTCTTGCTCCTCTCTCTCCTCTTTCTCCACTTTGATCTCTTTGACCACGTTGCTCTCTTTGCTCGTCGCTGTTACCAGTTGATCCAGTTTCTCTTTGCTTTTCGGCTCGGTCTTGACCTCCACTGTCGCCAGTTCCTTTTTTATCACGTGTAGTGTTGACAATTCATCCAGCTTGATCTTTTCCAGCTTTACTTTCACTTCACTTTTCTCAACAACAATCTTGTTATCCTTGTTATCCGCCTCCATGTTGTCCGTCAGCTTCTTGATGAGATCATCGTGCTCGAGTATATCATGTTCGCCATTAACCTTTGCATTATTGGGCGTCAGGTTGAAGCCACAGTTCATATTTGCTGCCGCAGTCTCCTTCAACACGCTGGCCACAATGTTCTCCAAGTCGTCGGGAAAGTCGCCCTCCATTTTAGCCAGCGCCTTTTCAATCTCATCATCCGCATGTTGTAGCTGCAGTTTCTTAATATTGCTGTTGCAACTGCCTGTTGTTGTTATCGTTGTTGTCGATACAGCGGCAGCAACCGTTGATGTTTGTGTTGCTGTTGCCGTTGTTGTTGCTGCTGCTGTTGCTGTGGCAGTTGCTGTTGCCGTCGTCATCTGTTTGTTAATCAATTGCTGCTGTATGGGACTGCTGGAGGATTGCTGATGTGGACTCTTCTCGGAGAGCGCATCCATGGACTCGATGCCACTATCCTCTCCGCCGCCATTGTTGCCGTGTCCAGGCGTCCCACTGCCATTGCTGGCGGGTGAGTTACGCAATGTGTTGGCCAAAACCGAAGCTGGCGTTGGCGACGATGTGTTGGCCACAATCTGCTGATTCACATGATTATGTTTGGGTTGCACAGTTCCTGGCAACTCACATACATTATTGAGTGGTTGTTGCTGTTGCAGGCTGCCGCTGTTCATTGAGAGCGCCACCGGCAACTTTCTGTCGCCAAGCGTTGCTGTCGCTGTTGCAGTTGTTGTTGCTGCTGCTGTGTGGGGTGAGGTGGTTGTTGTTGCTGCTGTTGATACAGCAGTTATTGTTGCTGCATCTGCAGCTGCTGTTGTTGCTGCTGTTGGGGCCACTTTTGTTATTTCGACACGCTTCAGCGTCGTCGCACTGGGCAACATTGTGACGGCCGCCGCCAGTTGTTGTTGCTGCTGTTGCTGTTGCTGCTTCTGTAGCTGCAGCTGTTGCACGGCGGTTATATATGGCGGCGGCTTATGGTTTTTTGTCATCGGTTTTCCACTCAAAATGGGTGTGATGGTCGCTGCAGTCTTGATGGGAGTCTTTAGGCTTAAATTGCTGAGCATGCGGCTGTTGTTGTTGCTGCTGTTGCTATTGCTGCTGTTACTGTTTGTATTGCTGCTATTGTTGTTGTTACTGCTGTTGTTGTTATTATTATTATTATTATTGTTGTTATTATTACTACTGTTGTTATTATTATTAATGTTGTTGTTGTTGGTGTTGCTGGTAATTGCACTCAGTGTTATGCTGCTTGGCAGCGATGTTGCAATCTTACTCAGCTGCTGCTGCTGTTGCTGCAACGTTGTGGCAGTTCCCGTGTTGGTCGAACCCACCGACAACAGTTGCCCATCAACAATTTGGGATTGCGATTGCGCTTGCGTTTTGTGCGCCTCAACAATCGCACTGATTGTCAGGCCATTTTTACCAGCCACAATTGTTGTCGTCTTGGCATTTGTCTGCAACTGTTGCTGTTGTGGCTGAGGTGGGGCCTGTGTGCTGTTTTTTTGAATGAGCACACTTGAGTTGGGCAATCCATTAACATGCGTTGTTGTTGGCGCTGTTAACTTGGTCTGCTTGTGCTCAGGCGTCCCATCCATAATCAGTAATTGCTGCTGCTGTTGTTTTTGTTGCTGCTGCTGCTGCTGCGTCTCCTGTTCACTAAACGTACGTTTCAACTGACGAATCTTGTGCTCCTCTTCACTAACCGTTGCCTTCTTTCGCTCCTTTCGTGTATTCTTCACAACCACCGAGTTTTTGCCGCGTAAACGTATTTGCAGTGGCGGAACACGTGGCTCATTGAGTCCAGCAGCAATTTGTTGTCCGGTTTGCTGCTGCTGCTGTGTCATGTTGCTGTATACGGGATGATGCTGTTGTTGTGCTTGTTGCTGCGGTTGTTGCTGATGTTGCAGAGATTGCTGTTGCAGATTTTGTTGCTGAAGGTGTTGTTGTGGTTGCTGTTGCTGTTGTGGTTGTGTTGCTGTTGTGGCAACGTTAGCAACTGCGTCTGCAACGGCATTTGTTGCTGATGCTGCATATGATTATTATCCATTATGGCATTGAGTTGCAAGTGTTGCTGCTGCTCATAGGCAACTGGCGGCATTTCCACTTTGTCCAGCTTCAATCGCAACTTGATTTTTTCCTCTGCCATTGCAGCTGCAGTTGCTGCCGCCGTTTTAGCCTTGGCATTTCCCTTGGCACGTTCCCGCTTCGGTTTCGGAGTCAACGTTGCCGTTGTCGCCGTCGTGGTTGCATCCTTGGTTTTGCGTTCCTTGACGCCTTGCTGCAGTTTCTCACGCAGTAAATTGGGCTTGACCTTCTTGTTGTTGCTGCTAGAAGCAAGCGGAGAATTGCTGCCAATCAATGGCGAACTATTGCCAGAACGTGGTGAATCGACGCTGCCCGTGGACAGCTGTTGAATTTGTTGTATTTGCATTTGCATTGGATGGCATGAGTTAGCAATTTGCTGTTGTTGTTGCTGCTTTTGATTCTGATTTTGATTCAGGCTTTGATTGCTGTGATTCGCCTTCAGTTGCGGCGTTTTTCTTGCCCGATTTGAGGCTGATTTGTTGGAGGTGAGCGAGTCACGGGAACGCTCCTGATCACTGTTGATTGCCAGTGGCAACTGTTGACTGCCGCCTCCAGACATGGCTGAGTTGGAATCCTCCTCGGAAAAGAGATTGTTCGGTAGCAGCATATCATTGGCAGGATTAAATCCTCCATAGCCACTTAAACCACTCGAAATGCTGCGGAATTGAAGCTGTGTCGTTTCCTGCTCTGCCTCCGTGTCGCTATCGTCGCTGGCCATTGGTTCCAAAACGCCAGTGTGTGGATTAATAATGAATTGCTTCTGCTGCACAATGCCAACACGTTGTTGTTGCGGCTGCTGCTGCGGCTGCTGTTGTTGTTGCTGCTGCAAATGTAATTTCTTTTGAGCTAGCAGTTGTGCATTTTGATGTTGCTGTTGTTGCATTTGCTGTGGTTGCTGTTGTTGCCCTCGCTGCGCCACTTGATGCTGCTGCTGCTGTTGTTGTAATTGCATCTGTCGCTGCATCAGCTGTCGTTGTTGCAGCTGTTGCAATTGAGTTATTTGTTGCCTCTGCTGCTGCTGCTGTTGTTGTTGCTGCTGCTGATGCTGCTGTTGTAACATTTGTTGTTGATTATAGGGCTGCATATCGAGAATTTGTGATTGTTGCTGCTGCTGTTGTTGTTGCTCTAAGCAATTAGACGCATCTTGCAGCGTGCTAAGTGCATCTCCCACATCCATGCCCACCGCTGACAAATTATCCTCGATCAAATCCAAGTTCAGATCCTTGGCATCCTGCAGCAACGATTCAAGCTCATTCTTATCCTCGAGGCTCAGCGTTGAGTCGAGATCACAGTTTAGAGTTGGCAGTAAAGCGTCCAAGTCGTTGGTGGTTAAGGCGTCAAGGTCCGACAAAGAAATCAGTGGATCATTTAGACCATGGCCAACAGATGATGTGTTTGTCACATCCGTCTGTGATTGCTGTGTTTGTGGTTGTTGCTGTTGTTGTGTTGGCAATTGCTGAACTGGCATTGGCAGCAGTTGTTGTGGCTGCTGTTGTGGTTGTTGTTGCTGCTGCTGTTGTTGCTGCTGTTGTAGCTGCTGTTGTTGTTGCTGCTGATGTTGTTGTTGTTGCTGCAGCTGCTGCTGTTGTTGCTGCTGCAACTGTTGCTGTTGCCTTTGTCCTGTTGGTGGCACCATTTCCACTGCATTCGCTGTTGCTGGCATCGGGCCATTGCCCAAGTTGATTTGTTGCTGCTGCTGTTGCAGATTATATTGCATCTGATAGCGTGTAAACTCCTGGAAACTGCTCTTCGTTGCTGAATCCATGGGTTTGTTAAGCGCCGGCCAACGTGAATTTGCCGCCGCCTGGTTATAGTCCGGAGGCGGAGCTACAGGTACAAGGTGTGCATTTTGCATATTAGAGATTGAACTCAGCTCTTTCTGCTGTTGTTGTTGCTGTTGAAGCTGTGCTAATTGCTGCGGGTGCGGGCTATTGGGCGCTGTCGATGGCGACAGCATTGAAGATGGTGGCGCTGGCTGATGATTTGTCATTAACGGACTGTGCATCGAGTGGTGACTGGAGGCAGGTGAATGGGCAATCGGCGAAGCACCACCATGACCCATAAACTGTTGAGCTTGTGGCGATGCCAACGGCATGCTCATAAGTCGCTGCTGCTGCTGCGGATGCTGTTGGTGCTGCTGTTGCGGATGCGGTGGCGGCGGTGGCAGACCGGCTCGGATTTGCTGCTGTCTCAACTGTTGCTGCGGCTGTTGCACGTTTAGATTACTGTAGCAGTCTGTGGCAATAAAGAAAAAAGAGTGAGCATCAACTTCTAATAATTAATGTGAAAATCTAAAGAGTGATTCATTTACAACTTTATTTGAATCATTAAAAAAAAACACTTGAAATAAAGTTACCTCTTTTAAGTCTATTAATTAAAGTTAAATTTTAATTTGCGATTACTTACCATTTGGCTGTTGTTGTGTAATAAACGGTTGTTGCTGCTGCTGTTGTTGTTGCTGTGGTGGCATGAAGCGTGGTGGCATACCTTGCAACTGATGTTGGCGCTGCTGAAGCAACTGCTGCTGTTGCACCTGTTGCTGGTGTCGCAATCCTGTAGCATTAGGAAAGCGATGTGTTGCTTGCCCTTGATTATACAGATTCGGTGTGCTGCTGGGACTAAGTAACAACTGTTGTTGCTGCTGTTGTTGTGGTTGTTGCTGCTGCTGTTGTTGTTGTTGTTGTTGTTGTTGCTGCTGCTGATGCTGCATGCTTCGGATTACCACGGACCCGCCGCCTGTTGGAGATGAGGGCACATTCCCGTTGTCGAGTGACGTCAAGTGCACAAAATCACTGGGCGTCGGCGGTAGCGAGCATGGACGCAAAGGCGAGCTGCCGTCCATCAATTGCGGCGACTTCAATTGGCTTGTCAAAGCATTTCCATCGTTTTGCAGCAGATTAACCAACAGAGGGGATGATATTGCAATATTGTTACTGCCAGTCGACGTGGCAGTTGGCGTGACAGCTCCTCCTCCTGCAGCTGCAGCTCCTCCTGTTGCTGTTGCTGCTGCTGATGTTGACGATGATGATGTTGGCATGTGATAGCTTTGCGGTGGCTTTGTACACGCACTCGCTGCGACAGCTGCTGAATTATTATTATTGTTATTGCTTGTTGCAGTCAGACTCGAACTCGGTCCCAGACCAGGATATGGCGGTGGCGGATGTATGAACTGAGATTTATTAGACACTCCTTCGCCATTGGGCGCCGTTTGATTGTTCAACAGCTTGAGAGTTACATTTGGCGGCGGCGGCGGCGGTGGTCCAAGACCGCCAATGACGGGCGTGCCCGCTGACGTCTCCCTGCCCTGCAGGACACGTGCCTGCCGCATGCTTTCGAACGGGAAATCCCTTGGCACATTGAGTGCACCAGCTGGCGAAGGCAACAGCGGCACCTTGCCCTCCATAGGACATACCGTATTGGGGGACTTGAAGACGGGCGGCGTTGTGGCCGCATTATTGTACGGCGATGGTGGCGTCTGTGGCGGTGGCAACGTTTGTTGTTGCATTATTTTCTGCTGCGGCAAAACATTTCTCCTCTGCTGCTGCTGTTGTTGTTGCTGCTGTTGCTGTTGTAGATGCTGTTGCTGTTGGCTTGAGATTGCATCGACAAGTCGGTGTTGTTGTTGTTGTTGCTGCTGCTGCTGCTGGACATAAGCTGCCTTGCTTGTACTGGGGCCATCGAATGCGGACACCGACAAATGTGTCGTCCCGGTGAGAGCGGCTTTGTTGGAAGACGTGCCAGCCGCCTCAATTGCACCGCCTGCGACATCGTTTAAATGATCTACAAATGACAATTGCAATTAACAAACGAATTACACACTAACATTATATACTTACCCTTGACTTTAATATCTTGTCCTCCAACTTTGTAAGTTATCACAGAATCGCCTTCAAGCTGCACGGCCAGAATACCGATGGCTCGCAATGTGGAACTCCCGGACAGTTCACGCAGTCGTTGTGCTGCATGCCAGGGCAGAGACACCGATATCTGCTGCACTGACGGTTTAAGCTTCTGAAAGTTGAAGAGTTCCGAAATTGTTTTATTCATCTTTTAACAAACTTGTCAAATTAACCAAATATTCATTAAACTGTTTTTTTCTTTCTTTTATCTCATTTTGAATTAACAACAATAAATGTTTTCTCTTTTAATTCCGCGCAAAGACAAACGGTCGATATGTTTTAATTTATCGACTATCGGTGAGTGCATATTTGCAGCCCTGGTCTAGTTAGCCACACAGAATATTTGTGCGCTCGTATATACAATTGTATTTACACAACATTTAAACAAATCCGCTAACTTTCATAACAAATTATAAAAAATTGTTTATTAATGTATCAATAACTAATTTGAGCTGTTTCGTTGGAATACACAGGGACAGATAAAACCAAAAACCAATTAAACATTTTGACATTTCTGTTTTGTGCTGCTTCTTCGTATAGCGTGCGAGAGGGATGGTTATATGAACTTGTTGGAAATTCCAACAACAATTTATTTCAACAACAGAAATATTATATGGACCTACAACCAAATTAAACTAATTTCTATGCTCCCAATGGAAAACGATTAAAATAATATTTGAAACGTATTTTCAAAATAACTAAAATAAGAATAATTTGGTTTGATTACTGCCTACAGGTTGCTCACGTACTCATTTTAGTCTCTTGTTATCGATACCCCGTCGCCATTTTTCTTCTGGCACTTGGGAAGGGTGTGTGTGCAAGAGGGAAAAGGTAACCAAAATACTGCTGCTTTGGCCACCTTCGCTTGTAAACGGCGGTCAGTGGGATCGCGCTTCAATAAAATCCCAAAAAATAGAACCACACACTGACACACACACATGGGCACACTCAACACATGACACGTTCAAAAGAAACACTTTTTCAGTAAATGAAAACTACGTGGGTGACGCAAGTGTTTAATAAGTAACCGCGACTCCCACGTCCCCACTCCCCCTCACAACCTATAGCTTCCTCATAGCAAATGCAATAATCTCGGATCAGCTGTTTTTGCCAACTTGATGGCGGCAAAAGGAAAGCTTCAAATTAACACGGACGCAATTTTGGAGAAGAATTTTAGTTGATTAAATATTTATTTACTCACCTTTTTAAGTGGCATATCATCACACGGCAATCGCACCCGTCGTAGATTTAATTGGCAAAGTAGTGCACAAATTTTGCATTTAGCACAAATCACACACAATTCTTGCTATTTCGATTTGTATAATCACGAACTCGTATCGAAATCATCATTGTGATCAATAAATGAATTCGTTAAACAAATTATAAGCCGCTCACTTGGTTTATCTCGTCCTTTGCATTTAAACAATTGCATGTTTGCACTAAGCGCATTTTCAACAAATTTATTATAATCTTGTTTCCTTTCTACATATATATATATATAAATATATATATATATATATACCTCCCGCACTTGGAATTGTTTTTGCTCACGTTACACTAATATATATTGCTGTTGTTGTCTTTGTCCGTCTTGTATACATGCATGCATACATATGTATGTTTATCTGCAGCTAAAAATTAATGTTGTTTTTACTTTACTTTATTTAACTTTAACCTCTGCATCTTTGTTGTTGCCGACGCTTTCCGATTCGAGACAACGTGTGGTGCGGTGCGGACACGGGCGGGCAACACTGGGCGCTCCTCTGCTGCTGCCGCTGCTTCTACTGCGGCCGATTGCGATTTTCGTGAGGTTTTTCAACTTTTTTAAATGCTGCTAACTGCATGAAAACGCACATATTTCTATTTACAATTTCGATAATGCACTTCTCACAGCTTCTCGTGAACTATTTTGATGACACTGTTGTTCATTTCATGCACACAAACTAATAATATTGCTTTTCACTGGCGCCTGAATCTTTTTCTTGTCACGATTTGCGTTTCGAACCAAAATTTCTGGCGTAAATTAAGACGACGTGCGAGCGAGTAAAATGTTTGTAACCACACGTGCAGTTAACTGATTAATTATATTTGCTTTGTAGCTTATTGTTATGTCTATAGCGTTGTGTTTTTGTTGTTTATTTTGTACAAAAATCTTCTTAATTATTGAAATTCCACGAACAATAACAACCGCCATTTGCATTCGCCTTCAGTGGTAGCCATTTTTATTTTCCAGTCAGTGCTAACCTACTGTCTTGCTACTAAACACCCTAAATATTACCAAAGAATTGTTTTTCAGGGCTACCATATAAAATGAATGCATACATTCATCGAATCATAACATATTTGAATTATTTAAATTCATTTGAAGGTTTTGGCATAAATACAAGAAAACTATTTTTATTTTTTTTAAAGCAGTTAAAAGTTTGATCTTTACATATTTTGTAAGATATGTTAATACATCCTGAAAATATATATATATATAAAATATTTGCGGAAAAATTGCTTGACACACAGTTGTTTGACCCAAGACTATGTTAAAATAAGATTGATAATTCATTAGATCGATAGATACGGAATTTCCAACTTAGCTATTTTATAGCTAGTTTTTGTCAGAAGTTGGCAGCACAATTCCGAGCAAACCTTTGAAGAAGTGTTGATGCCACACTTTTAATATATATTTAATTGGCAGCATAATTGAGATTACAATACTATTAGCATACTAGCAATTTGATTGAATAAAAATAATATTGAACTAAGTGGCTCTATTTTCTTCTGCGTTTTGTCAAAACAATTAGAGATGCTGGTACCCATATGAGAAATTAGCACAGTCTGGCAACATTCATTATTAAAATTTATAGTGTGGCAACATTCATTATTAAAATTGATAGTGTGGCAACATTAAGCAGTGAATAAATATTCTTTGCAAAAAATGTAAGTAAAAAAGGCGAGGTAAAACTAATAATTACTTTTAAATACTGGTCTATATCAAAGATGCATAAAGATTACCTATTTCAATAAAGACGACCAAATTCATAAGCTGTAGTTGTTTGCAAAATGGCGATAAACGCAAAATGTTGTACAAAAGGTTACATAACAGCTGACGAATAAAAATTAAATTTCTATTTGCAGTTCCCGTTTAACATATTAAGATGGCCAACACTCCAGCAACGTCGAGCGCCGGACCCGTCCTGCGTGGTCTGCACAATGCCACCATCAAGCGTAATCTGGCCGTGGCGCTCGGTCTGACCGCTGTTATTACGGTTGCCTACAAAGTCCTCATCAACGATCCCAAGAAGACCGCCTATGCTGAGTTCTACCAGTAAGTATAATGAATTTTCCCCAACCCAGCAGGTATCAAATGAAAAAATATTGAAATGATTTTGAATTGCAGGAAATATGACGCCAACAAATCATTTGAGCGTATGAAGGCCGCTGGCCGTTTCCAGTCATGCTAAGCGATAAATGGATTAGTCTAAGATATAAAGTGTGTTTACTATGCTGTATTGAAAACTAAATTCAATTTCAATTGCGCTTGAGCTGTTTTATTTGAACGAGCCTGACCCGAGTCAATGTCTTTGCTGTGTCTGGTATTATAACCATATTTATTTACTGGTATTTACAATCTTATCGAAATAGTGCACATAACAAACACAAAAACTAGAAATATATACAAGTATGCTTGCGTATCGTACTTGTAGAAAGTATATTTTAAAATCTAATGGCAAAGTCCTTGTAATCCAATCGATTCAAATTGCTTTGATTTCGCAGCTCGCATCGCTCGATTTGACAACCCGGCGAGCCTTCACTGGACAGCCAGGTGATCCTGTTAATTATCATATTAGAATTAGATTAGATGTGAATTCTTAAACAATTTATTTTCATACATACATTTTATCCACTTCCTCCTTGGGACCCTGCATCTTACCCACTATGGTGCCACGCTTGCTGTTCTTAACCCATCCTGTAATTCCCGCCTTGGTGCAACGATCTCGCGTGTCTTTTGTTAGATTAAGGCCTGGAGATTACACAAGCAGTACATATTTTATAATTAAATTCATTTAACTTTCTTAACAGTCAGCAACAACGACATCAATAGGTTTCTCTAAATTCTAAGCAGATTATTATATTCTTTTAAAAAAGATTTTTATTTTCATTTTAAAAATGTACAAAGCTTTTGGCTACTGTTATGTATTTTTGATCTGTTCTGATGCTGATGCTGTAGTAATGCTTAAAAATAGTAAGAACTAGTTTATATGCTAAGAAGGTTAATTTAAAATCCAGAAACTAACTGAGGAAAGCTGACGTATTTTGGCATTTTAGATTGCGTCATTGACTCTATTTGATTTAATTAAATTAATAGACAGTTTTACACAGCAAGTACAGGATATCCCTCAGTCGAGTTGACTCTGCCATAGACTCTTGCACTAGTTTACTGCATAAGACAACAATGGAAGATGAAACAAAGCCAAGGACATTGAAATAACGAGCTACTGTCTATAGCTTATTTTTAGCACATGGCGATTACTAGAATCGGATATACACATATAATATAAATAAATCCTGTACTGCAAGTTCTACAATCGTACCTTGTACATGTCCGTACACCTCGAATTCCAGTGTGATCAGATGACGTATATCCGGAATGCCCATCATGAATGAAATTAATTTTATTCTCTCTTTTTTGTTGGGAGAGTTTCCTTGCGATTATATAAAACTGTGATCGATATTTTCAAGTTTATAATTTGTCTTCAGACACAACGATTAACGCGACGAGTTTAATGCATATTAATTTGATAGCTATATCGTATGACCCTTCATATATATTATATGTATATAGTATATATATTCCGATATATATATCAGCGTGCAACTATTTTTGCAATTGCGGGTGTGTGTTTTAAGCAAACCGTCGACAAATTGAAACTAAAATGCCAATTTTCTTTATTTTACGCCTTGCTAGAAATATCAATTGCTTTCTTCTATTTTGCGCTTTCGATTTGTATCTGCGTATTTATTTTAGCTGCGCATTTTTTTGTTTCCCAGTTTCCTTTTACTTTTTTATTTTAAGCAAAATTGGCCTGACGATTTAAGCATGACAATCGCTGGATACCCTACACGTTGTCTAAGGGAAACTATAAGAAGTACTTGGGATTTAACCGGAATGTTGTCAGACAGCTAAAACAACATTTAACATTCACGATTAAAGAACTTTTTTGATAACGTATTTAATACAAATGCACAATTTTCTTACAAAATGTACCAATTTTGTAAGTGTGTACCTCATTTTAGGATATCACTTTGATAAAAATGTACAAGTTCCGTTAAAAACTGGATAACCGTTTCGTAACGGTTACTGGTTTTAAATAAATAAATTATAAGAGTTTCGAATTGAATTGAACGTATAATCGATATAAGCCGTTATACATGAATACTTACTTTTATTATTTTTACATGAATACTTACTATTACAATTTGCGGTTGAATAAACAGTGTATTAAACATCTTATTTGAATTGAAAGTAACTAAATAAAAATAGGTCGCTAAACCAACGACAGAATCACCAATACTTAAGGGTAGTAATTCTGTTATCTAGTAAAAAATTTTGTTTTCGGTTATGTGCTTAGTATCGATTCCGTTGAAGATTACGGTTGTAATCCCTGATGAAAGGTGGTTCAGCTAATTTGTTTGCTTTATTGAAAATGTGTACCATTTAAAAAAAATATATTTAATAGTGTAATATCAATTGTACCAATTGTGCCGAACGCGTCTTTAGGTACAGGTACAGCTCCTATAATGTTGATGAAGATCACCTAGTTATGGTAATTTTTAAGTTTTGATCACTCAAATGCCAAACATAAATTATATACCCTTGTAAGTATGTAGGGAACTATGGTAATATGTATGTAAGCTTTTGGTAATTTCAGGAATGACAAGTGCATGGTTTGTACCTCGAAAAGTTTTCTAGACGATAGAATAAATATTTCTTCTTTAAAATTGTCTATTGTATTTACAATTATTTATTATATGTTTGTAGGTTTGCGTGTGTTTTTGTGTATTGAAAGCGAAATTGAAATTGAAATTTCAATGTACAATGTACTTGCAAAATGAAATCGAAAACAAAAATAAAAAAAAGCCTAAAAAGAAAATGCGATTTCAAATTTTTAACAACATATATATAATCGTATGGTAGTGTATAGAAATACAGTAATTATTTTGTACAGTTCTAGATAGTAATATAGAGGGCCCAATGTTAATTGTTAACAGGCTTTTTAAGTTTGCTTGATTTAAGCAAGCACGAGCTACAATTAAGTTAATGCATTTAAAATTAGTTTAACACCTAGTAAACAATATATATAGTTTCAAAATGAGCGTAATGGTAACGGAAAGAGTATCTGGAATTCGGAATTCACCCTCTTAAATGATCTGTGCTGCGGTGTGTGGTTTCTCGATAAGACTATGCTGTGCCTCCTTGTCCTTCTCCGAATGCATCCCCAGCGTCGCATGCTCTCCCTTCAGATAATAATGCGGCGGTTCCGAATGCCCGGAATGTCGATATTGCTCCGATTCCAATTTCTTACGTCGTTCCCGTAGGAAATGCAAACGTATATAGTTAATCGGCAAATGAACACACTCGGCTCCCGATCCCTCCGCATCGATAAAGACTCCACGCACGAGGATTGAGTTGGAGCACTTGAGTGCGGCGAGCAGCAGAAAGGGAATGATGTGTGTGATCCAGAAGCTCAGTATGCGATCATCTACAGATCAGCAAATGAAAGAATTGAAAATTAAATTTAAGCATATCAAAACAACTATAAATGATTGATGTCAATAATCGGGAATTTTAAAAATATCATATGTACGAAGACTATAAGAAATAAGAAAGTCCGCATTAGCTTTTCTTCATTGTTGAACTAAAGATCATAATAGTATTTAAATATGTACAAAACAGTAGTAGGAAAAGCGCAAAAGCCAAAATAATTAATGTTTTTAATAAAATATTGACTTTTACAGATTTGCTTCAAATCAAATAAACTTTCTTATTAGATTTTTATAGATTTTCTAGATTTGCCAAGTCTCCTAGTTTTGAAATGTTGATATTCCTGTTCGCACTTGAATCATAAAATAGTACAGTTTTCTATTCCTTACCTGGATACACATAAACATCGAGAAGATTCCAAATACCACGCCATGCATTAACCGCTCCAAAGAAGATCATCAGATAGTAAATATCGCAAATGATGAGTTTCAAGATGCCCTCGATGCGACGGCAAACATAACGCATTAGAGGTTGTATGACAAAGGTGACAAAAACAGTTAGGTAACCAATAAGCTGCAGAAAAGTGGGAGATTTAAACAGATACATTGTGAGAGGAAAAGTTCAGAGAAGTCAGCTGCTTACCAATGAACCCCACGCCGACTTTGCTTTGTCCTGTGGAAATAAGGTAAGATCGAAAATGCCCCAAAGACCGCGCCAGGCAATTACCACAAGGGTGCCAATAACGAACACTGAGAATAGTGTGTCCAGCAGATAGAGGCCTGGTTGATTGAAGCCCTTTAAAATATAGTATTTCAATAAAGATCATTACCATGTTAATATTCAGTTTAAATCACTTTTAAATTATGATATATATGATATATATCAATAATAAACAGCTATTATCTTTTAGCATTAGAGTTTTACAATCATATATAGAATTATTATTAAATTATTACAACAAATTTGACATTACTTTTCTGCAAACATCACAAAACGCGAAGTACTGTGCTATAAATTATGAAGCTTCTTTTTGGCACTTTAAAAAACATTTTTCCTAAAATTTTTGAAAGAACTTTAAGAGTAATTACAAAATTAACAGACTTACAGTAAATATGTAAATATTTCTCTTATTTTAAGAACTTTTAAATACGTTTCACTAATCAAACTACGAATTTTCGCATAAAAAACTGTTAATCTAGTCTAAATTCAATCTAGATATTAAAATAAACCTTAAATAATATTAGTGCTCCTTTGAGTACGAACAAAAGTAGTTATTTCTGCAGTTAATGCTACTTTATTTTTTTTTTTGGAGTTCTTTCTGTAGTTTTTTCTGTAGTTCTTTTCTGCAGTTATTTCTGCATGTCAGCATTTACTTGTTATACAAATTTATACAACTGAACTTACCGATATCTTAAACATAGTGTCCACCTCGAAATAGTCACTCTTGTGATCCATGGTGACAGTGTAGGGAGCAGCGCCGAGATTGCGAAGAGTGCGAGTTCCGACCAGAAAGAGAAGTGCGACAAGAGTTACCACTGAGATGATGACCAGAGAATCGATGCTCGTCAACCAATCGCAAATCATCCACGATCCCCGCCACATGTTCACACAGACGATGCCAAAGACAGCGGTGTAAATCCGTGAGGTGACATAGTAGGTCAATCGTCGCTTATCGGGATGTATGTGATCCTTGAAGAAGTTCTGTGTCATTATGAATAAAAAGTGTCCCACGCCGCCAATGACAAACGAACACAACGAAGAGAGGGGCAAACTGCTGGGGAAGAGCAGGACACCCATTAGCTCCCAAGTGCCGCGCCAATAGGCGATCACACAGGGTGCAACGACAAGGCAGGAGAGCAGCACGTCCAGCAGTTCCAGCAGCAGCTCATGGAGATTACGACGCGGTGCATCCGCTGAGTATTTCTTCTGTGGATGTGTGTGATGTGTGCTGTGCTGCAGTTTCAAATGGGAATGGGGATGGACATGAGGATGGGGGGGGGGATGGGAATGGGGATGATGTAGCTGCTGCTCCGCCGTCTGGCATTGAGATTTGCAGCTGCTGACGATGATCGGCGTTGGGCCAACTGATGGGCACTTGTCCGTGCTCAACATTTTCAATTAATTTCTTAATTGCTAATTACGAAGTTTTGGATTCTTGTTTTTCCGTTTTCCCTATTTGCTTTGTGGATATTTGGGGAAACGAACACGGGCACAAGCTCGACCTCAACCTGAACCTGAACGACGTCTCTCAACTGTTCAACTGGCTTTTAATACTGTTTTTGCAGTGGTTTCGGCATTGGCGAATCGCAAATGTTGACATTGTGTTGATTACGGAGAGCACGCTTCCTTCTCCTGCTTCTCCTTCTCCTCCTCCTCCTCCTCCTTTTCCTTCTACGCCTACAATGATCGTTGCACCGCTGCACTGATAATACGATTACTCCGTGCACTGATAATTATTATAGTAGTTAACTATTTGTCTGATTGCCTCCACCTCTCGGTCCGTCAGTCCGTCAGTCCGTCAGTCCGTCCGTCCAATGGCCAGCCGCCATTCGTCTATCTAGGTTGTATAATCCACAATCACAATCCCATCCAAACCTCCTCTTCTTCTGCTTCTTCTTGCTCTCGTTGCTGTCGCTGCAAAATCCGAAATAAAAAAAATATGAGAAACATCATTAAATAATGCCACGCGATTTGCATTTGGTTTTATGACAACTCGAATCGAGTTGACGTAGATATTATGGCCAGTTTAAGGATTAATCTATGAACTTTATGAGTTTGTTTTGCATGCAATTCATTTAATCTAGTTTTAATTAATTTACCACAGTAATCAGCGAATTGCCAACCTTTTATCTCATGTTTACAGAAGAATATGCTAATTGTAAACTTTCAATTTCAAGCAAACAATATTAAACCATCTTTAATGCCTGTGATATTAGAAATATGTGTACCAATCAAAATCAAAAATTGATTTTAATTTATTAAGATTACAACATATTTCAAGGTAATTTTGAATTTGCTTAAATTCAGATTATCTTTAATTATCAAGATTTAGATAGAAAAGTAAAAGGTGTCTAATTCATATTTTATGATTCTGATTGTATATTAAAGAAATTAGTAACTGTGATTTTAAGTACAAATCTGATATTGGAAGTAATATACATTTCCTTGCGGAATATCAATTTTATCATTATTTGGTTCTGATTAAAAACTGGAAAATTCAATTTATCATACTTGTTTATAGAATTAAAAAAAAAAAACAACGCTTTTCTCATGACTAATTTAATAGGGATAAATTTTGGGTTTATTTTTGGTTTGATTATATATCTGAAACATCCCAACTTTAATCCTAACAAATCTCTTATTTTCCATACGATTAAATGCAATTTAATTTCTAATTAAACATCAGCTAAAAATAAGAGAAACTTGAACAGATATAATATTTAATTCGTGAATCTGTTTATATAATGATATGCGAACTGTTCTTCCGATTGGATCTTCGCAATGGGATCTACATAATATTATAGCGATTCCCTTTTAAGATTGTCAACAGAGGGTGTTCACTTGAGAGTGAGTGCCCCTACTGTTCACTTAAATATCGCTTCAGTCAAGTACTTAATGGATTCAATTTAAGATGTCATCAGCATAGCTAAAATAAAAGTGAAATCCACAATGTGTTGATGATAAAAGCGAAAGTGTTCACATCTCAAGACCCAGACAAGACATTGACAGAGACTGAAAACCGAAAACCGAAAACGGGAGACCGGAGACTCGGAATTGAACTTGTCATTTGCCCAATCTACAGATACTATGTGTACCTATGTATATATGTATTACATATATATTTACAGAAGTTAATACTATGCATAGGTGTCAATTAGGGCTGGATATGATTTGAACTGCGAACGTGTCAAGGCGTTAGGTCAATTCTAATAGCCTTGCATAGGGTATTATATTTTGTCACGAATCCTAATCGAAGTCATAGATCGAAGAAAAATCTATATCTATTAGTATGAAAAATGTTACCGAAATTTTAGAGACGTTTCTAAATTTATTGATTAATATTTGCCAACAGTTTAAAGCTACGAATTAAAAGAGTAATTCTAAAATCTGTAGATAAATTTAAATACTTTACAACATTTGATTTTCAAAATTTAACTTGTTATACAAATCAAGTAAAATTCAATTAAATAAAGATTTGACAAATATTTAGACTACGATTAAAAAAGTCACATTTTAAGCTTCAAATAAATAAGATACAAAATTACAAAATTTGATCTTTAAAATACAATATTTAACTTGTTATAGAAATCAAGAAAAATTATAAAATTAATAGTTTTTAGGCTATTTAATTGAAGAAAGCTTTGGCAACTATATAAGACTACGAATAAAAAAAGTCATATTTAAATCTTTAGATAAAATGAAATACTTTACAAAATTTGATTTTTAAAATACAATAAAAATCAAGTAAAATTAAAAATTTTAATGTTTTTTAGTGTATTCCATTATTCAAAGTTTACTAACTGCTAAAATCGAGTCATGAAAAGTCACAGCTGCGAACGGAAGAAGCGGGATATTTTTTATTAGAAAAATATTAAGTAAATTAACCTGTGATTTAAGTTATTCTTGAGTTTGTTTACAGACCCGATTACAGTACACACGTAGATATAAATACAATATATATGCTTGTTATCTGTGTTGTGTGGAAAAACGCTTGGCGTGTGTCTTGCTAATTAAAAAAAATCTAAAACACATGTCTGACTGAAAATTAATGATGAATGAATTTAAACAGCGCAGGATGTTTGTGATTTGCTATTTCGAGAGCGTAATAATTAAACATTTTGACGCGAATCGGACTTAAATCGGAATAGCTATCTGTAACTGTCTCTGTCTCTGTCTATGTGTCTCTCTTCTCTCTCTATCGTTGGCATTGACTAGTCACTAGTTGAAGGTTCATCTGCAAAATCATCAAAAATACAAATGGAACTGGAAAATGTTGTCGAGTTTGGGTCAAGTGCATTCGCATTTACATATATCAAAGTGGTGAATTCACTACATAAATAATGAATGTAATGCATGTAATGAAAGTCCCGCTGAGCAGCTCATTAAAGTTGTGGGCCGCCCAGCAAGACTTCCTCGTAATTCCAGGGGTCCCCAGTTGTTGATGATGATCATACTGATCAAGTGATCATATGTTATGGAATATTACACTCAGCCTGCACTCACAGAAAAAGCCTTTAAACTCTTCATTTTCCAAATATTTCACAGCTAATATAGCATTAAAAAACTTGAGTAAAGAATATAAATTAAAATTTTTAATTCCATTTTAATAAATTAGATTTTTTAAAATTGAATTATAATTGAAATATTGTATTTTTTATTCACTTTCAATTGTATCCCTGAAATTTTTAGTTTTCCTTACGATTCACCGATTTCCTTGCGGAGTGGAAATTTTCTCATTAATTGAAAATTAAAATTGAAAATTGTATATTTTTAAAATCAAATATGACTGGAGAATCTATATGTTTATCTATGGTGTTTTTTTTCTCTGTGTGTGACATACGCATTTCAAGATCAACAGAGACAGCGATATAGTGTAAGTGAGAAGGGGGGATAAGGGAAACATTATTCAAGTTCAAATCTAAAAGTAGAGCAGCTAACAATATTATCCCAATCATCTATATATATGCACATATTGTATATTGTACTCCAATTATCGCAGCTAATTGACAAGGAACGGGTGACAATACAAATTTCAATTTGTATTGCAACTTTTTGCAAGGCTTTATCAGAAGAATCGTAATTCCCAACCCCAACCCCAAGCCAAGATCTGCTTAGCTCCAAACTAATTACATTTATCAACAACAATCTACAGCTACAATCTACAAATGATACATGGTATACCATATACCATACACCATATACTATATACTAAATACTAAATACCATATAATCGAGTGTTTGCTTTAGTATAACTGCCTCCATTGTAGAGCACTTGTGAATATTATTACTTTTTACAGCTTTACCGCGAGATTCTTGTACAAACAGGTGGAGACTTTATCATTTTTATCATATTTTCTTTATGACCCGATTTGCTTTATTCATTAGCATTGCCGGATCTATATAAATTGCGACAGCGACAATAGTTGAACATTGTTCTCAAATAGCTCGTCAGTCTAAAATTACATAAATTTGTACAAAGCAGAGCTGTGATTATTTCAGTGCCATAATTATTGCCTCAAATGGATTTAGTTTTCGAAGATAGTGTTATTTTAAATAACAGTTTTTTTTTTCAAATAACAATTATAAATGGAATAATGTGGATCATATTTATCCGTAAACATATGCATATATTTTAAATTCAATTATTGCATTTAATTTCAGGTGCCCAAGGAAATATTTAATTGGAAAGATAATTTCCTTAAAAAAGAGTTACTCTAGAAGTTATATAATGCTTAAAATACATTTAAATATCTTGAGCAGATGTTTAGGTTTTTTTAAATTAATAAACATTTAATAAAGTGATACATTTTGCGTTGCATATCGAGTTAATATTTCAAAAGTAATGTTTCTAACTTTATCTGACTTAAGTTACCATTATTAGTAGTTGTTCATTGGTGATGAATTATGGCTAAAGTGTATAAGTTATTTAAACTTTACAGAGAATCGATAAAATGCCGAATTGGACCCCACATAGAACTGAATCAGTCACTCAAAATCTGTCTATCTTATCGAAAAAAGCAAGTGTTATCAGCTATCGATTTACGATCCTGAACGAGGAAACAATTAAATATATGTGTACAAACGGCAACAGCACAAAATACGAGTCTACATAATGTATGCAACAAAATAACAACAAAATATGTGTATAATAATAGTAAAAACAAGAAACACACAATATATAGCGGTAGCAATTGTTTACCGTTCAAAATTAGCGGCAGAGCGCTTATGCTACGGCAGCGTCGACGTTGGCGTCTGCGTCTGCGTTGCCGTCGACGTCGGCGGCTCCGGCGACTGCAATTGTGGGTGCGTGTGCGAAAGAGTGCGATAGACGATAGAGCGAGGGGACGAGTCGTTTTGTATTTATTATTTGTATATTCATATATACATATGAGTACATATATATATAGATATAGATATATATGTGGATATGTATATGCTGGCACTATAACAAATAACAATGTATTTGTCAATTATTCGCACTGATTGTAAGACACGTGTAAATTGTGGAAAACATTAATGATTTTCGATTCGAAAGCAACGACCATCCTCCAGGCTTTCTTTCGGCCTTCCAGTCTTCCAGTCTTCCAACGCGACACACCGGAAGTGAACTGTTTCCTTACTGTTTTTGAATTGATTTCTATCGAACTTCGATTTCGATTGCTTTTCGATTAAATGTGGCGACCGTTACACATTGACGTTTGTCGAAGAAGTTTCGATGTCGAATGAGCAGACGCGACTTTTGGCGCTACTATATATACGTATATAGAAATGGACAAACACCCACACACACACACACACACAAACACACATATGTATATGCATACATATATATCGGCACACACACTGAGACAAATGCAATCTAGTTTATTTGTACGGTTATTTGAACTCGGAGATATTTTTGCGCGGCACTTGGAGGCTGCAACCGTCGGACTCGTCGTCAGTCGTCGTCAGTCGTCAATGGCAGCTAAATCTGAACTGCGTTTCATATGAGATTCGGTTTTGAACTGAGTTAGGGTCGTCAGCCGAGTCCGTGCTCGTAGCCGTAGCCGTAGCCGCAGCCGTAGCCGTTGCCGTAGTCGTAGCCATAACCGTGTCTCGCTCCCCAGATTTCCGATTTCACATTTCCGAATTCACATTTCACACGAGTGCCGGCTGAGCGAGGTTATCAAAAAATATAGTTCGTTTTTGGATAAACTATACATTACTATACAGCCTAGTACTATCGTCGTTCCATCGTTGAACCGATCGGACGATCTCTGAGCTTAGCATAAAGCACTCTGCTCACTCTGTTGACAACTGTTGATCTCCGAATTCGGAATCCGTCTCGGACCATTTGTTTTCATTGATTCTTTAAAGCCGTGCAGCTTTTTAATGAGCTTCTGGGTTGTAATAATAATAATTTTTATATTTATATCTGTTTTTGAACGTTATAATTGAAAAATGTTTCAATATATGTTCAAAAGAAAAAGCAGCAGATTTCGCTGTTTGCGACTAATAAATATTTTATTTCCTTACACATTCTTATATAATACCGTGTTTATTTTATTATTTAATATTTATTCCGAAAACTAAAAATATTTTCAGTCAAAAGAAGACTATACCAACTTTCCAGGGATTTTGTATATTTAATTACACTATATTTTACTTCCTTTTATTTGCACTTACACATAATTAGATGAACTTTGGAATTTCCCCTAAAAGTGCAAAATAATTTTAAATCATAGAATAAAATTAAATAATTGTAAATAATGGAATTTTTTTGACGCAGGGTAAGTGTGAAAGTTTGTGTCGCATTTAGCATGTGTCTATTTAATTCACAATGAATCTTTAAAGGTGCAAAAATAGCCACAATTATTCTAATTGTTCTTAATTCCTCAACTAATAAAAGAATTGAATTGCGAGCATTGATAATAAGTTTACAATAAATCTTTAAAGGTGCAAAAATAGCCACAATTATTCTAATTCTTCTTAATAATTCCTCAACTAATAAAAGAATTGAATTGCGAGCACTGATAATAAGTTTACAATAAATCTTTAAAGGTGCAAAAATAGCCACAATTATTCTAATTCTTTTATATAATTCCTCAACTAATAAAGGAATGGAATTGCAAGCATTGATAAAAAGTTTACAATGAATCTTTAAAGGTGCAAAAATGGCCACAATTATTCTAATTCTACTTAATAATTCCTCAACTAATAAAGGAATGGAATTGCGAGCATTGATAAAAAGTTTACAATGAATCTTTAAAGGTGCAAAAATAGCCACAATTATTCTAATTCTGCAAAATTCCTTGAACTTACAAAATAATTGAATTGCGATCTAACGCAAGACGCAAAATGCAAAAGTAAATCTGTTTTCGTTGAATAAATTGGAAAATTTGAAGCGATTGATTGCGCACCTGGAAATTGAACTTAATAAACCGGCATTATGTCTAATAAAACTTTAAAATCACTTGCACTTAATAAAACCCATAAGAATACATTACTTAATTAATAAATATTCATTTTACAATTCCCATGAGAAACTGAGAAACTATTTATCTGTTGACCAACTTTCCCCTTTACTTCTCGCCATTAATTTATGCGTGAATTGAATAAATTTTAGATAACAAAAAATATTAAAATATCATTACGTCTCTTGTGCAAATATGAAATGCACTCGATCAGATCAATTCCATTCGATATAGTGGCTTTTCTATTGTACTCAGATATATTTTTCATTTAATTTTTTCTATGCGCTCTTGAAAATTAACGAAAGTACAATTCGTTCATACTTTTTAAAACCACAAGTTTCCCACTGAGTGAAAAAAAACAAATATATATTTTAAATATATAGGCACTTTTCTATACAATTATCATACCTATTCCCAATTCGTTAATTTGCAACTATTTAATTTTTGTTGTTGAATTTCGAAAATTGATTTATAGTCAATCGTAAGTGAATTTAACTTTAGCTCATTCAACCTTGAAAAGTGCATTTCCCACCGAGGGGGCAGCATTAATCGTTACGAGTGTTAAGTATATATGTATACATGAATAAACAAATGCATTCACGCCTTAACTTCTTCTTCTTCAAGTGTTCACTGTAACTATCGCAAATAAAATAATAACTCTTGATTCTCCTTGATTTGTGATGTCTTCTCTCAATTTGCTCATTATTCACTAATGCGAACCATAATGATAATTATAATCATTATAATAAGTTTTAAGCGATAATCAAGTAAATAATAATAGAAAGTTCGGCTTAGAATAAATTTTATACTTTCTATAATTTAATTGCAAATAAATAAAGAATACATCGCTATTAAATGTAATATTAAGTTGGATTCATTAAAAAATTTTACAATTCTTTTGTAAAAATTGTATTCGCCAATCATCAAGATATAATTAAAGTTATTCAGAAATAAAAATTGTTTTATTGTGTTGTATTTATTTTTTGACTTCTTTTTTATAATCATGTTAAGTTCTGACTAAGAGATATTTTAGTATTTATGAAAATACCTTTTAGTTAGTTAACTGGTTTCGCATTTAATCATAAATAGCAAATTTTTTTATGAAGAATTGAAGAATTGTAGTTCTGACTAATATAAAGAATTTAAACTATTGCTGGAATGATAAGAAATATTTGTAATAGTCTAATCAATATTTACAAAATTTGTAAACTATAAAATGATAATGGAAATGTTTTCATATTTGTGACTAACAAAGTTAATTGACCCACTAGTCAATCGATTACAATTTCTAAAAAAATTTATTTTTGTTTTATATAGAAGTATGTTACACAATTTACGTGCGTAATATTTATTAATTATAAATTAATGTTTCAATTCAATCGAAATAGTTTTTCTTCTAATTTTGAACTTAATGTATTATATCAAAATGAAGCATTACAATCAAAACAGTTATGCTGAGAGCCGCTGTATATACATATTCAACGTGTTCGATTATTGGATTAGCATATATAAAATATGTGTGACGCGTGATTATGATGTGGTTATAACTTTTAACTGACCTAGCATAAAGTTCATTGAATAAAACTGTTTTCGATTCCGATATTCAAATTGCATGTGACACACATTTGTATTTTTCAGATCAACTCACTGTTGGTTTTGGTTTTGTTTTTGGTTTTTATAGCAATTACCTATGCAAATTAATTGGCGTCGATAACTAAATCAACTGAGGTATTAACTAGCTAATTATTAGCTCATTTGTGTTAATATTAATTAATGTGGGCCACAACAAACTTTGAAGTCCAAGTCTTTCAAGTCGAACGCGTGTTTCCGTAAACTGAAAACTGAAAACTAAAAACTTGTGAAATATTTGGGCAAAATAAGTTTGTTCCCGAATTGAACCCAATCCAACTGTGAAATCAGACCAGACCTGACTGTGCCTTATCAGCGGTGATAAGGGCAATTGGGAGGAATATAGGTACACACAATATATTTACAATCCAAATAAATATAGTCGTAATTATGTATTTTTCAATTATGCACTTAATTAAATAACACAAGGCGAATATATGGTGTATAAATCTTACTCTATTCATCGCGACATTTCTGAAATCACACCCCAACAAAGGCGTGCGAAAACAAACAATTTGCTGTGACTTCGGGCTTGCCAGACTAGCAGATACCCTGCCTACAAATACTTCTTACTAGCGCTGCAATTGAATTGAAAATCAATAAATATAGCATACTTTTAGGATCACCCGATGAAGTAAGAAATTTGATCTTCCGCTTAAAATGTATATATATATATATATCTTTAGGTTTATGGAAACCATTAAATACTTTTCTTTAATGTAGTAATGTAATCTCTTAGAAATTCTCATTTATCTGCTTAAATTTATAGTATAAAAATAATTGTATCCATTCTTTTATCGAGCAAGTTTTTACCTGCTAAAATGCCCATCAAATGAGTGCAGGGTATTCAAAAGTGTTACAATTTGACTACAAATTCAGGGGTCATAAAACTCGGGCAATGGCTTCTTATCAATTGCTTATCAATTTGCCAGCACACAAGCGAGTAGAAACGTCTATTAAGCTCATTTTAATGTTGCTCTTAAAATATATAAAATAATCAAGTGGGCGCTAATACTCTATACTTTAGTTTGGCTATCTGTAATCTATATTCGACTTGGAAAGCATCAATAAAATATTTGATTAATCTATTTATATTTTTATGGAAAGCTGAATAATCTTTGTCTGTCTGTCTTTATAATAATTATAATTCAATCAGTACTAATTAAATAAATAATTAAATAAACTGATAAACAATCAATATTATTGTTTTAAATTCCACTTCTTACACATGAAACTCACTATCTATATGATTAAAATATTAAATACACGCTGATTTATGCTATTAATTAATAATATTATATTTGAACTGATCTATAATTGTACTTGTTTCAAGTGCTCTCTAAATAAACAAATATATGTATTTATATATTTTAAGAGCTAACAGATAATATCAAAATTACATATAATAATCTGAAACACAACTGATGAAGTCTTCAATATTATCTAATATCAACAATAACTGTAGCATATAAAACATTTAACTTTGTAATCCAGATTTTTAATAAAATAATAAATTGTAATGAATATTTTTGTCAATTCTGGTTTGTTTATTTACGCATATTGTGTTATGTTTATGGACTTTTAATATCCCCAATAATAATATTATACAAACATCCAAAAACAAAACAGGATTAGTTTGATTTTTATTTATATATATATATATATATATTTTGTTTTTTTTTTTTTTTTGGTTTTGTATAGATCAAGGAATGAAACTCATTGCATGTGAGACTATAAACATCTTTAGACTTAGAACACTAATTAAAATTAAAAGATGCGACAAATGTGCACAAATTTTTAGCGTATGTATGTATATATATAGATATAGATATATTTGGTAAGTTGGGACGTCTAGTGCCGTAGTTGTGGCTCTCAAGGAATGCTGCTATTCCCGTATATATAATTAAAAATGATGTTTTGTGTTAGATTAAGAAGAACTGCCAAGAATCGCAGAGTGTGTAGACAAAAAATGTTTGGACCTGGATGTGAACAGACTCTGCAAGACGGCAGTTCCGAATTGTGATGATGTTGTATTGTGATGATCCTGGAGATGATAATGATAAAGATGATTCTAGTGCTAGACATTCCTTGTAGCGCGATTACATAAATTCATTAACTAAATGTGCTAGCTAGAATTACAATGTTACAATAATGAAGCTGTGCATTTTCCCTTTTCTAAAGGATAGAGAGCAAAGGAGATTTCCATATATGCATATGGATTACAGAAAACATGAGTATTCTTTATGTTTATGCGCTTCGAGACATCGAACTTCGAAAGTCGAACTGTGGCTAAGTTGGCTGCTAATTGAAGAGTCGCTTCAATATACTCTGTATGGTCGCCAGCGACTGATCCTCAATCAGGAACGTGCGATGGTTGCCCTCCACTGTGTGCACCTCAACGGGTTTTGTGCAGACCTTTAAAAGAAGCATAAATAAGTTAATAACGCATTGAGATACACTTCAATCTATGATAACGCACCTCCTTTAGACGATAGTCCTCATCCAATTTGGCTGAATTATCTGTTGGCTTCACCAGCGTGACCTTTGACTTTAGCTTCAATGTTGGCTTATAAGTATCGGCTAACACCAGTTTCTTGTAGAACAGTTTAGCTGCTGTGCGAATCTGTATTAAGAATTGATTAAATGAAGATTCTTTAGTCACCACTTAATGTGCAAATTGTGTGTGTTTTAACTTACAGTTTCCTCAGGCTTCTTAATCTCCACACTCATTATTTCGGCAAACTTCTCCAGTTTTTCCTCCCAGGTGGGTATCAGGAGTAACAAACGAACCAGCTGATAAAGAAAATACAAGCTATTATTAAGCGATTTTAGTAATAGAGACTTATTCTATATATATAAAACTGTTTTCCCAAAGTCAGTGATGTTAAGACCTGTAATTTGGACATAAAGTCGTTGAGGGAAGTATATAAGAAAAATCTGTGACTTTGTTCGAGATAACTCGATAGACAACAAAGTTGTTCGGGCTGAAGTTAAAGTTTCAACCGATCAGAATTATAATATAGTGAATATATATACTACCAGCAGTTGAGCTGAATCAAGTTTAATCAACATTTAACATGAGTTTCATCATGATAATAATATCTGAAGTTTTAGGACTAATTCGTTATTAAAAAAAGGGATTTTTAGAATTGTGATTATAAGAAATTGGAATTATCTTTAAGCTGCATTCTTTGGCATACATGATGCATATTATTTACTTTTGTAGCACTCAAAATTTCAGCACGATCGGAAGATAAACTTGCCAGTCATTCGATGTAAATTCGATATTCCTAACCTAACTTATTCAATTTACAGTGCTTGCCACTTGTTTACTCACCGCCTTGTAGTCAATGTTGGCCAAAACGATGCCAAAGTAGGCCAGAGCATGACTCTGTTTGCTGTTGTCGTCCTCGACATCGTAGCGCTGCCTGAAGCTGCTCGTAAACCAGTTCACATAGGTGGGAGCACCGTCCAACATGATGACGCTGGCGATTTCATTGGTCTCCTCGAGGATGGCGGCCATCACGTAGGTGAGGAGGCAACCGAAAGAGTAGCCTGCGAGTTTGTAGGGTCCCTTGGGTTGCACTGTGCGCAGTTGCTTAACATAGTATCGGGCAGCTGCCTCGATGGATTCCATTGGCACCTCGTTGGTGAATTGCAGGCCATAGGCGGGCATCTCCAATCTCTGGGCCAGCGGAGCAAGTGCCGTGGCAAATCCCTCAATGGGTGACATGAAGAATATCGCCGACTGTTTGCTTTTGGATGGAGATTGTGTCTCCAGGCGCACAATCAGCTCGGTGGGTATGAGATCTCGGGTGAACACCACCTGGGTGCCATCGCCCAATGGACTGGCCGTTCTCGACGACGGCCGCGACTTGGCCAACTCCTCCGGGATGGCGGCAATTGTCGCTGAGCTGCTCGCTGTAGTTGTCACCTCGACGGCTCCTCCGCCGTCCATTTGCTTGAGAGCTCCGAAGCTAAGTTGTCGAATCTCTTGGGTGGTCAGCACAATGTCAAAGTTACGCTCCAAGGTCTGCTTGATTTCCGCTCCCATCAGCGAGTCCATGCCCAGATCGGCCAGGGATGCGCCATCCTGTATATTCTTTGTATCCCGCAATCCCAATATATTCGATATGGTGGAAATGAGACTGACACCGGCAGCGGAGTCAGATTTACGCTTCTCGGCGACCACCATGGAGGCGAGCACGGGATGCGGTTGCTGCAGGAACAGATCGATGGTCTGCAGGCAGGATGGCATCCGTTGTGGCAACGTGCCACCAATGACTGTATCATTGTCACCGAGATTCTCTAGCACCAATCCGGTGTCTCCGATGGCACCCCATTGGATGGCCGTGCCTGGGAAGCCGCTCATCTGTCGCTGCTCGCAGATGCGCTCCATGGCGGAGTTGGCCAAGCCATAGTTGGACTGACCGATGTTGCCACGTCCGCAGGACACACTCGAGAAGCAGATGAAGTAGTCCAGCTCGGTGCAAATGCTGCGCGAGTATTGATCCAACCACTTGGTCGCTGTCACCTTGGGATCCGCGACACTCTTAAAGTCCTTGGCCGTCTGATCCTCGATCAGAGCATCGCGCAACACGGCGGCCAGATTGAAGATGCCGCCCACCAGCGCCAACTTGTTGCTGGTCTCCAGCAGCTTCTTGGCACCTGCCGCTGTCGTCACATCGCTGGTATCGATCACCACCTGGACGCCACGCTCCTGCCACCTGCGGATCATGAGTCCCTGGTAGCCGGTCTTCACACCCGACCGCGAGGTCAGCACAATATGCCGGGCACCACGGCTCACCAGCCAGTTGGTCAGCTCCAAGCCGAAACCGCCTAATCCTCCCACCAGAATGTAACTCTTTTCCGGATGCATATAGGTGCGGGGAATGGCGTTGATCAGACGAGACTTGGGCACCAGCGACTTCTTGCCGTCTTCCTCGTCGCGCACCTTGATCACCACCTTGCCAATGTGCTTACCCGAGGCCATGAAGCGGAACGCCTGCTCCACCTGCTTGTCGTTGAACACGGATGTGGGCAGAGGCACCACAGCGCCGTTCCTGATGCCCTCGGCAACGAGGGATACCACTTGATCCTGCATCGCCTCCTCCCCTTCCATCACACTGTCGAGGAGAATGCCGTGGAACGAGGTGTTCTTGAGGAATACGGACATTCCCAGTGGACTGTTGTTGCTCAGATCGAATTTGCCAATCTCGAGGAAGCGTCCATTGAGTCCCAGACAGCGTACAGATGCCTGGAGCTTCTCCTCGGATAGCGAGTTGAGCACCAGCTCGACACCTTCTCCCTTGGTCTCCATCATCACCAGTTGCTCGAAGGATGTGTCGCGGGAGTTGCCAATGTTGCGAGCCTGGAGCTTGGGGAAACGCTTGAGGAGGAACTCGCGCTTCTCCTTGCTGCCCACCGTGGTGAAGACCGTCAGTCCGTGATGCAACGCCACCGAGATGGCAGCCTGGCCCACACCGCCGGATCCGGCATGGATGAGGATCCTCTCACCAGCCTTCATCTGTCCACGGACAACCAGAGCGTAGTACACGGTCGCATACACACAGGGCACCGTGGAGGCCTCCTCCATGGTCCACTTGTCGGGGATTTGCCACATCATCCGCTTGCTGGCCAGGCACGTGGTGGCCAGGGACTTGGCCGGCACCATGGCCATCACACGATGTCCGGCGGTGTCGCGTCCGGCAAACTCCAGACCCAGCACGCAATCCTGTTCGGCCAGATCACCGGGCAGAGCATCGGCAGCCAGTTTACCTGAGGACAACATAACATCCCGGAAGTTAACCGGAGCATAGTAGACGGTGCAGGTCTCCAGATCCTTTTGAACGCTGCCATCCGACTTGGCGCCCTCGATCCACTTGAGGGAGGCCAGGTCACCCTTGACCAGGGCATTCACATAGGCGTGCTCCACCTGCAGCGTGGCCTGTTGGGTCTCCAGCTTCAGATGACGGTAGCTGCCCCAGTTGCCGTTCTTCAGCACATTCGAGATGAGATCCTTCTCCAGCTGCTTGGCATAAATGGGTGCGGTCAACGAAAACTTCTCGGACACCTTGTCCTGGACGAAGACCAGACGTGCCAGCTTGCCGCCGTTCTCATTCTTGATGCAGGTCATCAGACCGACAGCACCGAACAGCTCCTCATTCTGGCAGACCACATAGACGTACTGCTCCTCCGTGCTGGCTGTGGCGAGTGCCATCTTCAGCTCCTCCACCCAGTTGAAGTGCTGCTCTGTGACCTGGACGACAATGGATTTGCGGGATTTGAGATCAACACGACGACGTGCGAGGATCAAAATGCGTGTACCGCCGAGTGTCTGCTCCTGTACGGCCACAAAGCCGTACTTGAGGAGCAAGGCACGTCCGGACTTGTTGTAGCTGGCCAGAGGCTCCTCCAAGATGAGGAAACCCGTCTCGCGGATGCTAGCAATGCTATGCTCCAAGGTTTTCGTGTCCGGACGGGACAACACATCGATGCCGTAGACAAAGTGACAGTTCTGCTCGACCGGCTCCTTCGTCACATCCTTGGACACGACACGCACGCCGGAATCCCCGAGAGAGCTGACAATGAGCTCTTCATTGTTGTTGGAGGTGACCACAGCGATGTCACCGGTGAGCACCGGTTCACCCTCGATGATCTGCAACAACTGATTGGCCATCAGGACATCGGGGTTACGTCCGTTGGCGAGTTCCACACCCTTCAACTTTACCGCTCCACTCGAGTTCTCAATGATCAGTTGTATGGCCACGTCCAGCGCATGCAGACGCGCCTTATCCGTATTCTCGTTCAGCTCCGTCACATTCTGATTGGCCACAAAGCTATAACGCTCCAGGGTTGGAGGATTCTGTGTGCCAGGACGACGCTGGGCGAGCGAAGCCTTCAAACCACGCAGCTCCACGCCGCCACACTTGATGACATTGATGCTGTCGTACCAGGAGACGGGCAGACCGACTCCTACCTGCGATTCCTTACTCATTGCGCTGATCAGCTGCAAATGCTTGAGGGGATTAATCACCGCCTTCTCGATGCGCGTGGGCAAATAGAGTTCCCGCAGGTTCTTGCTCAGAATGCTGAACTGCAGCATGGTGTCCATGAAGCTAACCCAGTTCTCCGACCACTGCAAGTGTCCGGCGGCGGCGAATGTGTCCGAATCCACAATGCCACGGAAGATTCCCGCGTAGTCGTAGCCGCGCAGACGCAACTCCTTGTAGACATCATTGGTTGCCAGCTGCTTGGCCACATTGCTGGCCACCTGTGGCTCCAGTGGCAGCTCCTCACTCTCAATGCTCTCGGGGATGCTGATCCTTCCAGAGACGGCCAGACTGCCGCTTTCGCAGATCTCAAAGTTGCCGGTGCCGTCAAAGAAATTAATGCCGAACTTCACCACCGAACTCTTGTTGAGGATCGTGGCGCGATGGAACACCAGATTCTCCATGACCACCGGTGTCTTGTGGAACTCTCCGCCTCGCATCTTGGCGTAGGACATCCAGGCGAGGGACATGTAGCCGGTGGCGGGGAACAGGATGCGTCCATCGATGGTGTGACCGGCGAGGAAGGCGTCATCCTCCTTGGACAGATCCACCTCAATGATGGTCTCCCCCGACGACGTCTCCTTATCGAATTTGGCCACCAGCCACTTCTGGCTGTGATCCCAGCCGATCTTCGAGTTCAACATGGGAGTTCCCCGTCCAACCGGATAACTAATCTGACGCACCAGATTCAATACCTGCGGCTGAGCTCCAGCCGCAAACAATTTACCCACATTGGTCAGCAGGAACTCGACGTTGTCGACATGACCGCGCTTCACCAGACTCAGATTGGTGGCCTCCGCGCCCAGGGCACGCTTGAGAATCGCTTGCAGCAGACCATGTGGCGCAATCTCGATGGCAATCGCATTCTTCGGCACATGCTGCAGTGCCTCATGAAATAGGACTGGCGAGAGCAGGTTGTTCACATGATAGGCAGCCGAGGATTGCATGGCAATGGGTGTGGACCAGGCGGATTCGGGAATGCTGGTGCTCACCCAGCGAGCAGTGCGATTCTTGGCATTCGGTATGATCTTCTCCAGACTCTTGCGGAGTTTGGGACCCGCATCCGCAATGTACTTGCTGTGGAAGGCATAGCCACTGCTGTTGACCGCCTTGGCAAAGATCTGCTCACCATTTAGCTGGGCGACGAACGCCTCAATCGATGCCTCCGGACCGGAGATGGTGCAGTTATCCTCGCTGTTGTGGCACACGGGATAACAATCGCTGGGCACACGCTTATGCGCCTCATCCCAGCTTAAACCAATGGCAGCCATCTTGCCCTTGGGCAGCTGTGTGTCCAGAATACTCTTGCCACGCCAGTAGGCAGCGAGTACCGTCTGCTCCGGCGTGAAACAGCCATCGGCATAGGCACAACCCAATTCACCAACCGAGTGTCCGGCAATGCCATCGGGCTGAATGTTCAGGGAGCTAAGCAGATCGGTGAGGGCCACCTGCATGGCGGCAATCGAGATGAACGAGTTGAGGATGTTCTCGAAGCTCTTGTCCGTCGATCGGGTGAGCACATCGATGAGATCGACGCCCTCCGGCTTGAGGACATCGGCGCAACGTTGTATTGTCTTGGCAAACACATCCAACTGCATTAGATCTTTGGCCATGCTGGCCCACTGGCTGCCCATGCCCGAATAGATGTACCACACGGGACGCTTCTCATCGCTAAAGTCCAGGACTTCACGCTGCAAGGATCCCTTGTTGTTGACCACACTGTAGCCGCGGAAATAGTGCAGGGGAATCGGCTTGGAATGGATGTCATTCAGCAGTTGGAGATACTCATCATCATCCGCATGGATGGAGGTGGATTCGAGCAACTGTTGGACCGCCTCAAAGGTACGACCCGAGGCCACCACTAGCTTGGGTGCCGTATTCAATGGCGTCACCGTCTTGGGCTTGGGATTCGATTTGAGAATGACATGCGCATTCGCACCGCCAAAGCCGAAGGAGTTGAGACCAATGATGCCACCGTTCCAGGGTAGATTCTTGTCCACCACCTTGAGGCGACCATCGACGAGGCCGTAGAGATCCGGATTGGGTTTCTGATAGTGCAGATTGGCGGGAATGATGCCCTCCTCCATGGCAATGAGTATCTTGGCCACGGAGCAAACACCCGAAGCGGGTTCCGAGTGTCCCATGTTCGATTTAACGGATCCAATCAACAGTGGAGTCGTACGATTCTTGCAAAAGAAATCCGTAATGGAGTTCACCTCCTGGGGATCACCGACCTTGGTTCCGGTGCCGTGGGCCTCCACATAGACCACATCGTTGGGATTGAGACCGATTTCCTCGTACGTTTCGCGTATCAAGCGATTCTGCATGCTGCCAATGGGATACGTGATTCCCTGCTCCTTGTAGCCATCGGTATTGGTGCGCACATTCAAAATGGAGGCGTACACACGCTTTGCCGTCGCTGTCCGTTGCAGGAGAAGGACCACACAGCCATCGGAGCGAACGTATCCATTGCCAGACTCATCGAAGGCCTTGCAACTGCCGTCCGGACTCAACATGTTCAATCGCTTGAACTGCAACGACATCGTCGGCTTGAGGATCACACCGCAGCCGGCGACGATCGCATTATCGATCTTGCCCTGCTTCATGTCCGAAAATGCCTGCTCCAACGCATACAAGGAACTGGAGCAGGCGGTGTCAATGCTATAGCTGGGACCCTTGAAGTCGAATGTGAATGATATACGATTGGCGAACATGGCCCGAGCACAACCCGTCAATCCATAGCCATTCACACGATCCTGGTCGTGGCACCAATGCTGTTCAGTCTCCGAAGTGGACACTCCGATGTAGACACCCGTGCGGGATCCTCGCAAGTCAATCGGATTCAATCCAGCATCGATAATCGCCTCGTGCGTCAACTCCAGCATTATCCGGAGCATGGGATCCATGCACTCCGCTTGCTTCTGATGCACACCAAAGAACTGCTGATCAAAGTTCTCCAGATCCACCTGCTTGATCTTTCCCATTCTTTCCGGCAATCCAAAGAGGCCTTAAAAGATACAACACATCATATATTGACATATTTACGGAACTCAAAATCGAGTTTAAAATTGAATTATAAACATCAGCAATCGAATTATAATCGAATACTCGATTTATTGTTAAAACTAGACAATTTACCGATTTATCATCAAAGTTTTTAGTAAGAATATTAAACACTTTCGCTGATTTTTTATACAAAAAAGAAAATATTAAAAGCATTTGAATCTTTTCTGATAATTCATAAATTTTATTTTTTCAATTAGTGGAGAATTAAATTAAATATTATCAACGAATTTCTTAATTAAAAAGAAGATTGCATAATTTCTAGTTCATTCTATTATTTCGTTCGATTTATCGAACTTATATTGTTAATTATATCACGATAATTCTAGATAATTTATAAATATGATTCATATGAATTTAGTGGAGCATTAAATTAAATTGTATTTTTATCTAATTTCCATAAATAATATTTTGGTTAAATTATTTCCTTCGATTCATCGAATTTATGTTGTTAATTATTATGGATGTATCGATATTTCGATGCTTTTTGTCATTACCAATTACAAATCACAGATTGAGAGAATAAATCGAATAAAAGTTCAGGGACTCACCACGCTCCCAACGTCTGGGATCATCGTTGACCATGTCGACACCGTCGAATAGATTCTGCTTGAACTCCTCAATGCTGGAACTCTCGGGCAGACGGCCGGAGAAGCCAGTGATGGCAATTTCATCGTTCAAGAGGTGCTGCTGTTGCCGTGACGCATAGTGTCCACCACCCAGGTCCAATTGGGGGGCAGTAAGCGTCGCTGGCTCATCGGCAAATCGGGCTGGCATCGTGTTGTTATCGGTTATCGAATCTTCTTGATTACTACGACAATTGGAGGTGCTCGGTGTTATCTGCTCGTTGTTGGTGCTTGGATTGGGACTGGAATTGGGATCCTCAAAGGCGTCAGGTTGTTGCGAATTTTGTTGCTTCTTATTTCGACGGCGACGTCGACGCAGCGCCCTGGCACTTTTCCCGTTATTCTCTGCAGTCTGCGGTCTTTTGTTGTTGTTATTATGCTTGACCGCAACAGCTTGCTGATCCACGACTTTCAACAGCTTCTAACGACTGCAAAAAGAAACCGAAATACCATCGTTAATACTCTTTCACTTTTAGAAATTCAAATATATCACGAATATATTTCGTTATTATTTCTTTTATCAACATATCTACTGTGAAAATAGCTATATTTGTTGTATATTGAATACCACTCTATCAACATTTTATCATAAACTGTCAATTCTCTATGTATTCCTTACCCAATCTCCAATACTATATAAGCTATAGATATCAAATGTAATACCTTGCTTGTTGTATATGATAAGTTCTATTTTATCTCTTCGATAATTGCGTTTGTTTTCATAAAATATGTATGTATTTAAACGGGTTTTCCTTTTTAAGTCAATATGAAATTGAAATTTAGATACTAATACACTCGAAATTTGACAAATAAAAATAATTTCAACTATTGTCAACACTTAAAAAGCAATTTCGTACTTTTATTATTACGAAGCAAAATGTATATTTTTCTAAATTTTGTAAATGTCGCTAACAGTAGCTAACTTGATTTATAAATATTGATAACACTTGTATGGTGAAATATATTGCATACTTTCATTGCATTTAGTATAAGTATAGCATATTTCATAGAGAAAATAAAATACATGTTAAACATATACAAACTAATATTTATATAAATTATAAGATTATTTCCACAATGTAGAAATATTGCTCTTTGAAAATGTAATTTTTTAAATGATAATAAAACTCTTTCTGGCCAAAAACAAACTACATTTGTTGGCAACAGTGATTATTCATGTACTGTGGAGGGAAATTTGTTTGGTCTAATGCTGCCTATGTTAACATACAGTGTTGCTACAGACTCTGTTAAATGTGTAGAGCTTTTTAATGTTTTGCTCTCTAGAGCTTAGCCGGTCGGTCGTAGTGGAAAGTTAGTAGTAATTGAAAATCAGGTGATTTCTGGAGAAGCTGCGCGCGTGCATTGACTGCTGCCTGTGGCGTGATTAGGGAATGCCTTACAGTAGATGTACATACATATATTAAACATACATACATACATATGTATACATATCTCTGTAGCAAGCATAACAGTGCAACGTAAAATATATTAACATAGGAGCAGCTGACTGCTTACAGCTTACTCATACATACATACATATATACAAACAAACATTGGGCACGCTGCTTTCTTATTCGCCGACAAAACTCGTACGATGTGCAGAATGAGAATGGCACAACAAAAGAAAAAGAGAATTAGACAGTTAAAGTTAAACCGGTGGCTGGCAAGTTTATGGTATATGCCAAATAAGACGAATAGCGCGCCACAAGAGCACTTCTCACACACACACACACATACACATTCCGTGGCCCGCAGCTTATTTGATCTCATCTATTTATTTACAAATAAAATTTTAGCGTCGATTTTTTAAGTCAATTTTTAAATAAGAACTATGAAGTTAAATTAAAGTTACAAATTAACTTTAGCATTATTTTTTTTTTTTTATTTAATATTAATTTTGAATTTTTATTTAAAAGTTTAAAGATAATTCATTTTTTTTCAAATAGAATCAATTTTTATTTTAAAAGTTACAAATAACAGCTTCACTGTGTGTTTGTCTATATGTATGTATATGTGTGAGCGTGTGTACATAGAAACAATGAAAACAATAACAGAAAGCTTTCACTGCATATTCAACACAGGGGGTATTTTTGTATGTATGTACATATGTATGTATGTAGTATGGACCTATTAAAGTATTAAAACAATAATTGTGTTGCGTAGGTTATGCACAGATGTATGTACATTTAAAATCACGATTACTAAGTACAAATGTACATACATATGTATGAATGCGATTAGAAGACATGTTACTCATTTGTTTTATCTCTAGTACATACATACATACATATGCACATATAATATGTACGAAAAAATGTTTGCTCTGCCGGCAAAATAGGAATCTAAGTGTACACACATTCGCACATAGTGTGTTTATGTTTATGATAGAAAGAGAGAGAGAAAGAGAGCGGTAAACAGTGTGGTAGCCCGCGATAGTAACAGAAGAGAGACGCTAAGTATTTCTTTTTCGGCACAATTTTGCACGACAGCCGGCAACACACACAACTACACATGCAAACGTATGCTCTCTCACATGTACACGCAGCCACACACGCATATTATGACATGAGCATGACGCCTGTTCATGAGCAATTTGTAGAGAGAGTGAGTGAGATAAGGTGGCGTGATTTCCTCAAGTTCAATGAAGTATAATTTCTACATATGTACATATGTATGTACATGTAGAACACACATATGTACAAAAAAACGTGTATATTTCTGTTAGTTTTAAGCGTCGTCATCTTTGGCTGATTTCATATTGTTGTTTGTTTTGTTTTATTTGCCTATGGCAACAATCATGGGCATATCCTTTTACATTAATTACTTAGACAGCGTATTGATTATCAGCACTTTTGTGGCACCACAATCCGAAAATTGCGTCATTCTATACATAAACAAAAGTGTAAACAAAAGTTTCCACTAACCGTGTTCCCCCCTCCCACACATATTTCACTTGCATTATTTATTTATGCACTTATTTCTATTTCCACAATTATCGATTATCGAATACAGTGTCTCCAGGTACGCATCCAACGCCTACGCTTCGTACGTCGTACGAGGCGCGTGCCTCAAGTTCATTGCCAATGCGATAAGCGGGAAAATGGGGTGATTACCGCGAATTGACTCAGCATAGCGATAACGCCATCTCTTTAGTTAAGTAATTGCTTTGACAAAAATAAATTGAAAATAAAAATGCTCTTAAGTGACTCTAGCTTATTTGATCCTTCACATATTTTCACTAAATAATTAACAAATTTGCATTTTAATATAATTATATTTACATTCAGAAACATAAAATCATATTAAAATCAAAACATGTAAAGAAAGTTTACAAATAATAAGCTGACTGTACATTTCTTATTTGGCAAAATTAACTAATTTTTCTAGATTTTCGATGATTTAAATAAAACATTGGGATCCATTGGGATTAACTTAAAAAAACATAAAAGTTCGGTATTTAATAAATAGACAGCGAGATAATATATCGTGGATTGATTTGAATATTTGTCAAAACACTTAGCTAACTTTATGCAATTAGTTTAAGTAGTCCGAACATTGTTTGTGTATGGAAAAAAGAAATTTTCCAATCAATTGAGTCATCTTATTATTTTTTCCATTCTTTTGTTTTAATGGAAATCGTAGAAATCGAGCAACTTGTCAATTAGTAGCTGAAACCCTATCAAGTTCCTAGTGCCGAGAATGAAGCCTATAAACGTTTATAGAAGTCGCAGTTTAACTTTATTTGTTTTACCATTTAATTTTGGGGAATTTGGACTTTAGGTATAATAACTAACAAAAAAAAACTTACTAATGAATGTAATTTGTCTGGGTATTTAAAAATATCATATATAAAAACGAACCCAAAGGTTTGAAAGGTCAAATATAAATATAACATGACAGGTGTGAAATGAGAGATAAAGTTCAAATTTAGACCATAGTCAGCTTATTTATGACACAATAATAAAATTGCAAATTTCTAATTTCTAACTTTTCAATTTCTTTTCATTATATTTTATTTTCTATTTCGATACAGAGCTCAATCTATATTTTGACTTTACATTAATTTCACTAATTTCAAGTTCAAACGCTCGATGGTTAAGTTGAGCTTAACACTAACACTAATGCTTACATACATATGTATGTACATGTTTTCATCGTTATTTTCTCTCCCTTTTGAACTCATTCACTCCACGTTGTGCACACATAGAACTACATAGCTGTGTACTTCTATAGATGTATGTATGTTTGTATGTATGCTTGCAGAATACATACCTAAAAATCAGGCGATTCCTCGACAGCTGTTCTGTGAGTCACTTGGCCTGGACTTCTGTCTTTCTGCCTGGGCTTTTAATGAGAGTGATAAAAGTCGATAGACGGCTCTTTTGGGCAGTTGGTCCTTACTGCTGGCCAAAAAAAGTTACCGTTGACAACTTGAAGTTAACTATTAGTTCTAGATCTTAGTGCAGATCTTGGGCAAAACAATTGTTTTGTTCTATTGTTAATCACTTTAAAACACTGCGTTTAATTGATTTAAATTTTTAAATAATTTCTTTTTATTTAAATGTAACTTGCCGTCTACACTTTGCTGAGTGCAATTGATGCGAAACACTTGTAAATTGTTGGGGTTGATGGCAGAGCGTTAAAACTACCGTACAATTTTGCGCGATCTAACGACGAAATGTGAATAACGAATATTCGCGGCATCAGGTGAGCGCTGGCTTTTATACGGCAACAGCGGCGAAAGCTTCTCTTCTCTGCGCACACTGAGAGCAAGAGAGCCAGCAGCAGCAGCAGCATCGAAAGCTCGTTTTGCATGCTGTTAACCTTTCAGTGTAGGGCCACTGTAATGCTCTGTTGCGCTGTTGTTGTTGTTGTCGCCCTTCCATAACATTCTGTTGCTGTGCTGAACAAAATGGTACGATTTAAATTTAACAGCGATAATTGTTAACAGCCGTTACTTCGTTTGGATGCGTGATATTTGGGAAATCGGCAGACATCAAAATCGGACGACATTTTTCTGTGTTACTTGAATACAAATACAATCACATAAATATGCCTGCATGCATGAAATATGTATTTAGTATAAATTGATAGACAAAAACAATATGCGGCAACACTTATGGGCTGATTATTAGTCTCAGTATAGATGATAAGCGCTGATAAAAATATAAAATTTATATATATATATACTATATATATGCCAATTAAATGTGTGTTTACATTATGAAATGAAGGGTCATGAGAAGCCAGACTGAAATCTGAGTCATCAATTAAACAAGCGATTTAGGAAACAGAAAACATTATTTAATAGAACTTAAATTTGTTGAATGGCTTAAACAATTTCAATTTTATATATATATAATGGTGTAGCTAATTCAAACTTGCACATTATATGGTAATATTAAGGCTATTAAGTTAATGAAAGTTAATGGGTCTATAGTACTCTGACTATTTGTGTAAAACACGCTCGATGATCTGTAACGTCTGGGCCTCCCTAAGGAAAGTCCGGTGTGTGCCCTTAACAACATGCATATCAATCTGCGCAGTGCAAATCTAAAATTAAACAATTTTCAACATAAATATTTTCGATAAATTTGTACAAACATCACTCGATTGTTTACCTCTTTCAGACCGTAGTCGTCTTGTGACATTATCGCATTATGTTCCGCCGATTTGATTAGCACAACATCGCTGTTCAGTTGCTTTACGCCCTTGTAGCTTTCGGATAGCAAAAGCTTCTGCTTGAACATGCAGGCAGCTTTCTTGATCTGTAAATGTCATTATAATAGTAGTTGGAATAATGTTGAAAGGGTTAAAGTTATCTAGAAATTATGCAGACCTTTGCTGAAGGCGTGAAAGACCCTATAATATATATGTATATACTATTCACAGCTATAACTTAATTTTTGCCATGACAATTGACGTCATTTCGATTTAGTCGCTAGTCGTTTTTTATTCCAGAACGAATCAGGACGTAAATCGAACTTTAACTGTATTCTTGATCATCAGTTTGACTGATTTTTTTTAAACCGAGACTCTTAGTTCTTAAGTACTGTAAGATTTTTATCATAGATATAATTCTTGAATTTTAGCATAAGTTTTAATTCAAATTGATTAAAACTTGGCTCAAATTGACTCAATGGATACAAAATAGGATCATATATAGTTAAATAGATTAAAAATCAGAGCTAACCGATATAATTTAATTAAAAATCAGAAGAAACCGTTTTAAAATGACTAAAATTCGGATTAAACCGATTCAAATTAATTACAAATGGGATGAAACTGATTTAAATGGATTTGAAATCAGATAAAATGGATACGAAGGAATTTATTGTAGCTCTTATGTTAAAGTGGATTCACACTCACCACATCCTTGGTTTGCAGAGTGTGCGCTGTCAGAGTATCCGCTAGCTTGTCCAGCTTTAAAGTCCAGCTCTTCACGCCGTCAAGCAGTTGCAGTAGCTGTCATAGATATAAGAAGAATATATGTAATGAATAAGATATATAGTGAGTAAGATATGTAATGAAGAAGATATACAATGAATAAGAAATATAATGAATAAGATATAAGGTGAATAAGATATATAATGAATAAAATATATAATGTATGGAAGAGATAATGACCTGATTGTAGTCCACATCGGCGAGCAGGGCTCCAAAGTAAGCCAGCGTCATGGATTGCTGGCGATTGAGGTCGTCGGTCTGCTTCTTGGCCTCCTGAACATAACCACTGGCCATGGTGGGAGCACCGTCCAGCATAATGACTTTGACGCCACAGCGACGCTGCTCCAAAGCGACACCAATGGCATGGGCCAGAAGACAACCGTAGGAGTAGCCCACAATGTTGTAGGGACCACGTGGTTGAAGTTTCTGTATCTGTTGTAAGTAGTACGCGACACAGGCCTCAATCGAGTCGAGCGGTACCTGCTCCGTGCACTGCAGTCCGTACGCGGGGCAGGTTAAAGACGCGGCGAGGGCCTCCACGGCTATTGTGAAGCCCTCGATGGGGGCAAGGAAGAAGACGGCCGGCTCGCTGGACTCCGCTGTCGCCATGGAATCCAGACGAACCAGCACGTTCTGGGGTAATACTTCCTTGGCGAATACCTTGCGGGTCTCATCCGTTTGGGCAATCGACTGGGTCGTCGACTGTTTCGCCGCCGGATTCGCTGTGGTCCTGGAGCTTCCCGTTTTACCCGCTGTTGTCGTTGTGGCTGTGGCTGCCACTTGTGTCGTCTGGCTGTCAATCTGTTTGAGTGCACTGAAATCCAACTGACGAATCTCCTGCGCTGACAGAACCATGTCAAAGTTGCGCTCGAGCGTTTGCTTAATCTCCGTGCTCATCAGGGAGTCCATGCCCAGGTCAAAGAGTGTCGTCTTGTCCTGTATGCTCTGCACATCTCGCAGTCCCATGATATTCGCAATGGTTGCGATGAGACTCTGTCGATTGGACGTCTCCGCCTTTCGTTTTTCCGCTAGTACCATCGATGCCAGCACCGGATGCGGCTGTTGCATGAACATGTCTAATGTCTGGAGGCAGCTGGCCATGCGTTGGGGCAGTGTTCCACCGATGACAGTGTCATTGTTGCCCATATGCTCGATAATCAGCCCGGTATCACCGATAGCACCCCATTGTATTGCCGTACCGGGATAACCCTCCGCCTGTCGCTGCTCGCAGATACGCTCCATGGCCGAATTGGCCAGTCCGTAGTTCGTCTGTCCGGGATTACCCCGGCCAGCTGCCAAGCTGGAGAAGCATATAAAGTGCTCCAGCGCCGGACACATACTCCGTGAACATTGATCCAGGTGCTTGGTAATCGATATCTTGGGCGCTGCGACTGCTTCGAAGTTCCGCATCGATTGCTCCTCGAAGAGCGAATCTTTTAGCACTGCACCCAGGTTGAAAATGCCACCTACCAAGGCCATTTTATTGCCGCTCTCCAGCATCTTCCGACAGCCCGCCTCCGAACTAACATCGTTCATATCTATGATGACTTTGGCGCCTCTCTCGTGCCAGCGTCGGATCATCAGAGCCTGGTAGCCACTCTTTAAGCCGGAGTGCGAGTTCAGGAGCAGGTAGCGGGCACCACGATTCACCAGCCAGTTGGTCAGCTCCAAGCCAAAACCACCCAATCCTCCCACCAGAATGTAACTCTTTTCCGGATGCATATAGGTGCGGGGAATGGCGTTGATCAGACGCGGCTTGGGTAGCGCCGATGGCTGCTCCTCGTTGCGCACCTTGATGACCACCTTACCAATGTGCCTACCCGAGGCCATGAAGCGGAACGCTTTCTCGATCTCCTGATCCGCATAGACAGTGGTGGGCAGAGGCACCACAGCACCGTTCCTGATGCCCTCGGCAACGAGGGATACCACCTGCTGCTGCATCGCCTCCTCCCCTTCCATGACACTGTCGAGGAGAATGCCGTGGAACGAGGTGTTCTTGAGGAATACGGACATTCCCAGTGGACTGTTGTTGCTCAGATCGAATTTGCCAATCTCGAGGAAGCGTCCATTGAGTCCCAGACAGCGTACAGATGCCTGGAGCTTCTCCTCGGATAGCGAGTTGAGCACCAGCTCGACACCTTCTCCCTTGGTCTCCATCATCACCAGTTGCTCGAAGGATGTGTCGCGGGAGTTGCCAATGTTGCGAGCCTGGAGCTTGGGGAAACGCTTGAGGAGGAACTCGCGCTTCTCCTTGCTGCCCACCGTGGTGAAGACCGTCAGTCCGTGATGCAACGCCACCGAGATGGCAGCCTGGCCCACACCGCCGGATCCGGCATGGATGAGGATCCTCTCACCAGCCTTCATCTGTCCACGGACAACCAGAGCGTAGTAGACGGTCGCATACACACAGGGCACCGTCGAGGCCTCCTCCATGGTCCACTTGTCGGGAATATGCCAGAGGAGATTCTTATTGGCCAGACAGTTGGTGGCCAAGGACTTGGCCGGCACCATGGCCATGATGCGGCGACCCTGCGAATCGCGACCGGCAAACTCCAGCCCCAGAACGCAATCCTGGTGCGCCAAGTTGCCGGGCAGGGCATCCACGCCCAGTTTGCCGGATGCCAGCATAATGTCCCGGAAGTTAAGGGGTGCATAGTAGACAGTGCAGGGCTCCCAATTTGTGGTCATTTGCATTTGGCTAGAGGTGCGAGGACTTTCGATCCATTTAAGGGAGGAAAGATCTCCCTTGACCAGGGTATTCACATAGGCCTGCTCCACCGTCAGCAGGGGCTGATGGGCCTCCAAGGGGAGGTGTCGATAGCTACCCCATTGCCCATTTCGATAGACATTGATCGACAGGTCCTTGGCCAACTGTTGCTGATAGAACGGATCCGTGAGGGAGAAAGCGGGCAAGTCCAAATCCTGCAGGAGATACAAACGCACACGGTTGCCCAAATACTCATGTTTCAGGCAGTTCATAAAGCCCAGAGCTCCAGTGTTGACCTCCCCCTGGGCTACCACATAGATGGGATCGGCTGGGGTCTTGGCTAAGACATTCTTCAGTTCTGCAATCCATTTAAAGTGCACGTTGCTCAAGCGAATAACCGGAGAGTTGCAGAGTTTCTTCTCGTTGCATTTTTTGGCCAGGATCAGGACACGATCGCTGTCGTAGACTTGTTCCAGCACAGGTAGGAGCTGGAAGCGCTGCAATTGATCTCTTCCCGTGGCCTTGTAGCTGTTGGCACTCTCGTCCAAGAGCAGCAAACCCGTCTCCGGCTTCAGGCTATCAATGCAGTGCAGCAACTGAGGATCCGGCGAGAGCAACAGATTCAGAGCATAGAGGAAGTCGCACTGTCGCTCCACAGCCGACGTTGAGGCATCCGCAGTGATCACTCGAACTCCCGTGTCCTTTAGTAGCTCACTTAGCTCGGATTCATTGTGACTGGCAGTAGCCACGATTAGATCTGCCACTAGAATAGGCTCCCTTTCGATAAGTTCCAGCAGCTTGACAGCCGTAATATTCTCCGTCTGGTTGCGAGCAGTGTAAAGCTCAAGACCCTTTATTTTGATAGCTCCCCCGCTGTTTTCAATGATCAGCTGGATGGCCACGGTCAAGGCCACGAGTCGAGCTCGTTCCTGATCCCCACGGGGAACCGTTGTCTGCTGATGCGGCATGAAGCTGTACCGCTCTAGAATCGGTAGTCCTTGAGTTCCGGTACGGCGTTGGGTCTGTGTCGTCTTCATGTGATGGATTTCAATGCCTCCGCTTTTGATGACGGATATATTGCGATGCCAGGAGACGGGCAGCTTTTGCTGATGCTGTTTGATCAGTTCGCCGTGCTTGAGAGGATCGATCACCACACGTTCAATGGCCGTCGGAACGTAAAGCTCCCGTAGCGCATTACTGAGTATGCAGAACTGTAGCATGGTGTCCATGAAGCTGATCCAGTTATCCCGCCATAACAGACGTCCGGCTACCGCCTGTATGTCCAAGTCCACAATGCCCTGGAAGACGCCACTGTAGTCGTAGCCCCTCAGTCGCAGTTCCTTGTAGACATCCTTAGTATTGAGCTTACTTAGTCCGGCACTACCGGGCAGATCACTGAGATGGAGTTGCTCCTGCTGCACATTGGCGACCAGTTGAATCTTTCCCGATGCCACCAGCGTATTACCCTCACAAATTTCAAAGCTGCCCTTTCCCTGGAAATAATTGACAGACAATTTGACGGCCGCGGCGGCCTCCACACCGAGAATTGTGGCGCGATGGAAGATAACATCCTCGAAGATAACGGGCGTACGCTGGTAGTCCTTACCCTGTTGCTGGGCGAGCATCATCCAAGCGAGCGTGAGGTAACCCGTTGCCGGAAACAATATACGTCCATCGATGGTGTGCCCGGCTAGAAAAGCGTTCTCCTCCTTGCTCAGATCTAGTTCAATGCACTTTTGACTGCCCTGTCGTCCGCCCTTGAACTTCGGGTAGTCCCACTTCTGTGTGTGATCCCAACCGATGAGGGAACTCAACATGGGCGTACCTCGACAGACCGGATAACTGACGGCTGGCGACAACGACAATCTCTGTAGTTGTGGTTGTCCGCCAGCTGCATACAGTTGACCAATCTGACCCAGTAGGAACTCCGTGTTGTTGGGATGACCACGCTCCATCAGACTTACATACTTTATGCCTGCTCCCAGCGAACGGAGTATGGACCTGAAGAGTCCATGTGGTGCGATCTCGATAATCAACGCATTCGCCGGTATATGACGATTGGCTTCATTGAAGAGAACTGGCGCAATCAGGTTGTTGATGAAATATGCCGCAGAGGCCGTACGGCTGGATGCGGTCTCCCAATCCCTCTCAGGAACGCTCGTGCTGAGCCAGCGTTGGGAGCGTTGCTTTGGCGCCGTAATCAAACGTTCCAGATTCTTGCGCAACATTGGAGCCGCATCCGCGATATAACGGCTGTGAAAGGCGTAACCTCCGGAAGCGACAGGCCTCACGAAAATGCCTGCGGTCTGTAGTTTTTGAATGGTTGCATCCATTGAAGCAATCGGTCCGGAGACCGTGCAGTTGTCATCGCTATTGTGACAGACGGCATAACAATCGGCGGGTAAATGTTGCTTTATCTCATCCCAACTCAGGCCGACGGCTGCCATTTTGCCCTGCGGTAAACCCGGTGTCTCCAACACACTCTTGCCACGCCAGTAGGCTGCCAGTACCGTCTGTTCGGCGGTAAGGCAACCGTCCATGTATGCGGCTCCCAACTCCCCGGCCGAGTGTCCAATAATGCCATCCGGCTCAATGTTCAGCGTCTTCAAGAGATCCGTCAGTGCCACCTGTACGGCCGCAATCGATACGAAGGAGTACAGCATGTTGTCGAAGGTACTGTCCGTCGAACGGGTTAGCACATCTATCAGATCAAAGTCCATGGGGGCCAGGACATCGGCGCAATGTTGAATGGATTGCCTGAACACCTGCAGCTGCATTAGATCCTTTGCCATGCTGGCCCACTGACTTCCCATGCCAGCATAGACGAACCAAATGGGACGCGGCTCTTCCTCGTAAGCTAATATCTCTGTTTTGGAGGTAGCTAAGGTACTGCCAAGTACGGCAAAGCCACGATATGGATGCAATGGAATTGCCCGTGAGTGAATGTCATTGATCAGTGATAGAAACTCATCGTCGTTTCGATTTTTAACAGCGGCATCCAATAGTTGCTGCACGGCCGTTTCGGTACGGCCAGAGCAGACAACCAGTTTCAATGCTTGATCCTTTGGCCTGCTGTTGCGAGTCTTGTTCTTGGCATGGGATTTGAGGATGACATGCGCATTGGCACCGCCAAAGCCAAAGGAGTTGACACCCACTATGCCACCCTGCCAGGGTAAATTGCGGTCTACCACCTTGAGACGGCCCTCGACTAAAGCGGGTACTGCTGAATTTGGCGTGCGGTAGTGCAGGTTCTTGGGTATAACACCCTCTTCCATGGCAATGATCATCTTGGCCAATGCACTGACACCCGATGCTGGCTCCGCATGACCCATATTCGATTTGACGGAACCAATCCACAGCGGATTGGTCCGCGAGGTACGGCAGAAGAAGTTGCTCAGCATGTTGGCTTCCTGATCGTCGCCGACCGGTGTACCGCTGCCATGAGCCTCGACGTAGACCACATGGTCGGGACTGAGGCCGATCTCACCGTATGTCTCCCGAAGCAACTTCTCCTGCATGCGGCCGTCGGGAAAGGTGACACCCTGTTCCTTGAACCCATCCGTATTGATGCACACATTGAGTATCGAGGCATAGACACGCTTCGCCCGCTCCCTGCGCTGCAGGAATACCACGGCACAGGTGTCGGCACGCGCGTAACCATTTGCAGCCGCATCAAAGGTCTTACACGCGCCATCCTGACTCACAATCCCCAAGCGCAGGAATTGCAGTGCGAAAATCGGTTTCAGTATGAGATTAACACCCGCTACCAGGGCGTAATCACAGCGACCAGCCCTCATGTCCGTGTAGGCGTGCGACAATGCCACCAGGGAACTGGAGCAGGCTGTGTCCACGATGAAACTGGGACCCTTGAAGTCGAACGTGTAGGAGATGCGATTGGCGAACATGGCGCGCGCACAACCTGTCAGGCAGTAGCCATTAATGCTGCTGGGCTCCATGTTGGGTATCTCGTGTTCCGTCTCCACAAAGGAGAGCCCTATGTAGACGCCGGTACGGCTGCCTCTCAACTCTGACGGATTGATTCCCGCATCTATGATCGCTTCATGTGTCAGCTCCAGCAGCATGCGCATACAGGGATCCATCAGCTCCGCCTGCTTCTGGTGCACACTGAAGAATTTGTCATCGAACTTTTCCAGATCCTCATCCCGCAATTTGGCCATGCGTTCCGGTAAACCGTATATGCCTATTATAAAAATCGTAGCGTATGGGAAAATTTATGAAAACTAACTTCGGAAAGCGAAAGATTGGTTCAAGTATGTCCAGAAAGCTTTAATCCAAAAATACTCTAAATAGCTTAAAGCTTGGCAAAGTATTTGCACTAAACTAACAAATATTACCATATCTCTATTCGCTTAGAAATAATGGACGGTAATGGAAAGAAATTTAATTTTTCAATTTTGATGCAGAATCAAATTTGAGTCCAAATAATGAATAAATTAACAATCCACTTGAAAATCGGTTAATATTTGATAAAGTTATGACTGTTTCAAGTTTTTGGAAAAGTCGAAAAGAGGTAAGTATGGAAAAATGGACTTTGAAGACCAAAAAAGTACATTTTCTAAATATATGCATAATCAAATTTGAGTCCAAATAATGAATAAATTTACAATCCACTTGAAAATCGGTTAATTTTTAATAAAGCGGATAAAATGCAAATTCTGAATTTAAAATAATTGTATGTAGAATTTTACCTGCCTCCCAGCGTCTGGGATCGTTTGTGACCATATCGATACCGTTGAGCAAATTCTGCTTGAACTCTTCTATGTTACTGCTTTCCGGCAATTTGCCCGATAGTCCTGAAATGACGATGTCACCCTCTTCCACGGAAGCATCGTCATTTGTTGCGTTCGACTGTTGCGCTTTCTTCTTATTAGCCATTGTAATGATTCGTTCTTAATGTGGTTCAGGGTCGGACAAGTTTCGACTTAAGCTATAGGAAAAATCGTAAAATGACAATAAATATGTAAGATAAATTTAAGCTTCGCTGGAGGTTCAATTTTAATAGAGAATAGTATCTCCGAGTTAATAATAAGAGAAGTAAGAAAAGTGCTAGAAAAATATATGATCAAGTAATAATTTTCATTTTACACAAAATAATTTATTGTATAATATATTTTATTCCTAACAGAAGATGAATAATCTCTCAGTACATACATTAAATTTAATTTGTTTTTCTATACAACGTTAATCTGAATCTTAATCAAAACGATTAGTCCAATCAACTTAAGCACAGTGCGTCTATATATACTATATATGTGTCTGTTTCCATGCAAAAAAATAATCAGAGAATTGAGTTCTAGGTTGATTAGAGGTAATTGAATTGCAGCAGGTAAAATTAATGCTTCTCATAAATTATATTTGGTTATCTACCTAAATTTTTTTACGAAGAATATAAAATATTTTGATTTCGCGAATTAAATATTAATTTAAAAATTATAAGATAATAGTTACGAATTGCACTTTTTTTATTTTTTAATTGGTGTTACCAAATAGTCCAAATGTCTGAGTTGGAAATATAATATTAAAAAAAAAAGTGAATTTTTAAATAAGGAGGAGTAGGTGCTTGTCAGATCCTAAATATTGTTCAATATAGGACAGGTCAATTATTATATGAAAGGAATTCAGCCGTTAAGAAAATATAAATAATTTTTAATTTTCTGTAATATATCACTTGGTTCCAAATAATTATTATCAGTTTTTCCAAAAACAATTAGAATTGAAAATTATGTGTGTTTGTGAAAATTATAAATAGAGATTTCCATGTTACTGTAAAACACTTCACTTTGATTTATTTATATCACATAGATTTCTAGATATTCACATTTAATAATATTGCAAATATTATAAATGTTTTTTAAGGTCATTTTTAAAGGTTTTTGAGAGTCCTTTTTGCACTTTCGACTGATTTATTTCGATTATTTCTATTATTTCTCCTGCAGCACTTTCAGCAGCGTGTAACAATAAATTAGATTTCGTTTTTGGGAACTTTGGACATGCAAAGGAAATTAATAATTAAATCACGCCACTTGACAGTCAAATTCTTGACCCTTGGGAATGTTGCACTTGAAATTCACTTGACGTCAGAAGTGTTTGAACACTTTCACTCACATTGCAGGCGCTGTATTTATAATATTTCGATGTATATCCTTTGGGTTGTGTTGATCGCGATCGATGCGAGAAAGGATATTATCGAATGTATATTTACTAGATATTGGATAAGGATAAATGATATAAATATATTACAATCGACTCCGACTTGATCCGACGGTACACTGAACGCGTCGCGCAGTCTTCGCATTCCTTTTATGCTTTCAGACAGAATATAGTATTGTCTAAAAGCAGAGACTGCATAAATAATTCCCAATATCCATACTAAATACTAAGCGATTTCATAATGAGTGCGCCACGATCGTGATCCACTGAATAATTCAATGAAATGCTAAAATAAAATATACTAAATATGCTGCAAATCGATTTCAAAGCGAAACTACGACGCACACGAGGTACCAGGACAGGTGTGAAAACCTCCTACCCCCAATGGGTACCCCTGCCCCAAACAACACCCTACTCATTAATATTAGCAATTAGTCCAAATGTGCGTCGCCATATTGACCCAGTTGTTGGGGGTCCAGTTCAATAACACTATAGCCCAATATTGTGAACATAACATAACTTTATTGTTTACGACTTCGTGTTATTCGTGCGTCTCGTTTCTTGACCGCTCTGACCGCCAGGGTGCGTCTGGTGCCACCCACACGATTGGTGGCTTTCTTGCACTTCGATCTGCCCATAACCGAAGCTCGCACTTTTCGGTTCTTGGCCAGACGTGGCTTGATCTACAGATAGGAAATTGTTTATATAGAATATAAATAATAAATAGAATAGAATAAAATATAGAATATAATATAGAATATAATATAGAATAAAATATAAAATAAAATATAAAATAAAATATAGAATAAAATAGAATATAGAATAGAATAGAATATAGAATAAAATAGAATAGAAGAACATAGAATAGAATAGAATAGAATAATAAACAGAATAGATAGAATAGAATAGAATAGAATAGAATAGAATAGAATAGAATAGAATAGAATAGAATAGAATAGAATAGAATAGAATAACAAACAGAATAGATAGAATAAATAATTCTAAATACTAATAAATAATAATAAAGAAATGTTAAAATCATATGAAATTAAAGAAATTATTACAATTACAATTTCGAATGTAGAATTTCGTTAATAACGGAGTGTAATTATTTCCAAAAGTCTCTTACCGTTTTGGCCAGACGGCTGATCAAACTGCGACACTGTGGACCCTGCATTTTTGGTTTCGACATATTCGATGGACTTGGCATTAGTTTGAATGGCATTAGGACCTTCTCCTCTGTCAGCGAGAGGATGCCAATGTTCATGCCCAGCTCAATGGCGAATTCCACAGCACGTTCCAAGGATCCGAATGGACTGATCACATCCTCGATTACCACATCCTTCATATGCTCGCACAGCTCTTCGGTGGTGGAGCCTGTCCACAAATCAAAGTAAATTAAAAAGCGATTCGATTGAAGCAACTGAATCATTAACTCACTTAAATTTGGATTGCGACTGAGCAGATCCAACACATATGGCAGCAAGGATGTTGTATTTATTTCCATTTCAAATTTAACGTTTTCTAAACTTTTATTAACTTTTATTTTTCTAATCTATAGAATTGCTTAATTGTTGTTTTAAGCTGTTGTGTTGCCAAACGTTTGTTTGTGTCTGAACAAATAATGAACGATATTTCAGTTACTTTCACAAACAGTTGACATTTATTTTGAAGCCTGCTTGTTTATCTTAAAATTAAATTGAAATGTATTTTCTATATATTTTTTCAATGAAATTAGACAGAAATAGATACTGAAAGAAAGTATACACACAAAGTATCTATAAAATTGTCTCAGCTTAAGTGCAATGATCCCACAGATTCTATAGAATATCAGAGAGAAGTAACTGGTTTTATTGACTTACTCTCTACATCTAAATTAAGCACAATACTAATTTGACCTCAGTGCTATTTATGATTCCTATTAGGTCTGATAACCATATATTAGTTATACAACGCTCTCGACAATGACAGGAAATGACAGATATTGTTGAAGAGCTTATCTTATCCAACGATTTCTGTTGTATATATTTTACATATGTTTTTGTATTTGCTCGGTAGCAAGTGAATTAAATATTATTAGCAAGTGCTTGAGATTTTTTTAAGCCCCTTAATTACCAATTTGATAAGCATCTTTTAGGTGAGAACTCGCTTCAATCAATCTTTAAAAATCTTTCTTTTATTTTATACTTTCTTCTTCTGCGTTTCGTCTTCTTTTTTGAGTTATATCTTTAAGAAATTTGATTAAATTCAAGCTACTTATCATGTAAGAAAGTAAATCTTTGACATGATTACTTTTTTCTGAAATAATTTAAAATTTTATTATTTAAAAATGTATGCGAAGTAGTAGGCTTGTTAAACAATACAATTTTACTATGAATTATTTATTAATCAGAGCAGAGAAAGAGAGAAGAAAGGTAGAAGCTTGTTTTTCTCTGGTTGACACAGCAACAATGACAACTTCTGATTTAATTATAGCAACTCGAGAATGAAAAGAAACCACGCGACTTCACCTGATCGACGGTCGTAGCTGATAAAGTCGACGACAGCAGAGGGACGAAGACTAATTTTGGTATAAGCCTTGACCTTGATAAGACGATTCTCAGTGCATATAGTATATAGTAATATAGCTAATACATGCGAGGGAGATGTGATTAGCGTTTGAGCGCCGCGTGCCACACAAATTCAGAAATTCTAAATTTCAGACTGTAACTGATAAGTGATAACTCAACGATTGGCCAGTCAGTCGGGCGCTGACATCAAATTAGACCTACGGAAATTTACGCCAGACAAAAAGAACATTAAAAAAAAAAATGCTACATAATGGAATATAAAAGTCACACAAAAAGCGTGTGCCGCCGAGTCGACAAATGAATAAGAGACTCATATACATATACATATATATATATATATATATATATATCACAGCCATGGCCAAACGACATGTCCTAGAGACTTGAAAAATAATTTAAATAATAATATCTCTATTAAAACTTTTAATATAAATATTTATGTCTCGTGTTACGAGTGTTCACATAATTTGAGTGCTGTATGTTGATAATGATTGTGAGCACTTGTTCGAAAGAGCGGCTAATGTTGATGTTTTGGTAGTATTAATCGATTACAATTGATTTTAATATTCGCAATGCATATTAAGCATACGACCAGTCGCCCTTGAATTATGAGATGCGGGTGATGCAGCCGCTTTAACAGCTGATAACAGCATTCATTCTATGTGGCTTTTCACGGTTACTTAAAGGTGATCCGCAGTTGGCGGCACTTTCTGATTAACTGATCGCTTCAGCAATTCACACTTTACAATGCACACCTCATACGTCACACATCAGAGGGTAACAATTTAGTCTTTGAACTGCGAGCTGACACTACGAATATTCAAACGAACACTCGAATATATTCGAAATACAAAAGCACTTGCGTCACATGGCAACGTACAAAGTTTTTAGGCTCAAACCAAATTTGCTCTTTAATAAATAAACCACTTTCTGCTTAAAAAATAGAACAGTTAAAAGGGAAATTAATAAATATACCAAGCCAACAAAAAAATAAGTGTTATATACCAAAACAAATATTATTATTTTATTAGATATGTTTTCTTTATTTGTTTTCTTGAGTATTACAAAAATAAACATTACTCTTATGGTTATGTTTGTGCTCTTCGAAATATCAAATATCTATTTTCTGATTTTTATATTGTAATATAACTGTTGTCGCATTCAAGCACCAAAATATTTACTTGAAAATCTATTTTTTTATATCAGTGTGTATACTTCGAGTGGTTCTTTTTTTTCCGTTCCTTATAGTATCATTCAACATGTTCTTCTTTCAGAAAAAGCTTTATAATATTTGTGTAACATAATCGCAAACTCAGAGACAGTCCTGAAACATTTTAGTTATTCGAATGTTTGTATTTAGAAAATAAATCGTATTCAAATAAATGTATACTTATACAAATTACAGTATTTTTTTTAAATATTTTCAATCGGTTTTTGGTGCCTCACTCGATTCGATTTACGATTTCAAGATTGATATTCCAACTATGGTATCTCTTTTTAAGATACATATATATATATATCTACAACATAGTAACACAGACATTAAATATAAAAGTAATAATAATATAATTATAATCATATTTTGAATCGGGATATTTCGCAATTTTCTTTTATTACAAAAGAACATGATTATTTAATTTTTAATACCAACGCAAAATAATAAACAAACTTACATATGAGAAATGTTGCATAACTTGGGGCTGATTTGAAAAATCTTTGGGACGAACATGCTTTATTTTATAACTATACTAGAGGGCCCGATTTTGTGTCCTTCCTCTGCTCGAACAAAGCCCCACACTTCAAGTACCAGAAATATTTATATTAAAAGGTTATTATAAATATGATTATTTAAATTTGCACATCACTAAAGAGGTAAAATGTGTATTTTCATTTGTCACCCTTTTCAACCTAGTGGCGCCAATATCCATAATTCGGCACGGATCGGCAAATACGAGTTGTACATGAATTGGCGAACATGCATTTTTAATTCGATTTAAATTAATATTTTTATTTTCAAAAATAAATTGCAGATGAAATTTTAAAAGGGTTTTTTCGTCTTTTGCACTAATGTGCGCACGCCACTCTTCAATACAGTACGAATGTTTCATAAATAGAATTAAGTTAATTCAAGTTTTGTGGTATGACAAAGAACGCAATGTAAATCACAACTTCGTTCACAGGAACAAAAAAAAAAAAAAATTTTCGATCTTTTTCCCCCTTACCACTGCGAAAACAAAAACAAAAAACAAAAACAAATGCCATGGCTCTTGTTCTCTGGCTCTCTTTCAGTTGCTCTCGCTAAAATTGTGTATGTATGCGTACACAGTGTGTACTACACACGCATTGAACGTTTTCAATGCTTCCTTAGCGAGCTTGTATTTAATGCAATTTTTTCTGATTTTTAAAAAAAAACTTCAAGTCTCTAGGACATGTGGTTTCGCCATGACTGTGATATATCAGTCAGTGAGGACAAAGCATTTTATATATATAGATTATATATTCAGAAACTGGGCACATACATACATGTGACTTGAATATATAGTATTATTCATGTAAACATATTACTTTATTTAATAGTTATAAGTTAAAATCTATAGAATGGATATTACCAAGAAACTATTGTGATGGTTCTGGGGATATTCGATTCACAAATGGAGTATTGGTAACCAATGCAGGATATAGTTCTCATGCAGGGTATAGTCAAGTTATTCTTGACGATATGGTCAATATGCACACAGTTTCTTTTGGTATTATTCGTTTCATCTGGACACCAATCCACAAAATCTGGTCGCAGTCCAGTTGTCATGGAGACAAATTCGCCGTCTTGGCCAAGATCGCTAAGATCTGTCCAGTATTTTAAATTACTAAATTTACTCAGTGTGTCGCTGTCAGTCAGACTTATCAAGTGTCCACCTAGGGAGTGACACTTGTGCAGAGCCTTATACCAAGTTAACTCATAACTGGGTATATAATAATATTTACTTCCAATTTTTGTATACAGTGAAAGCTCATAGAAATTGATCGGGAATGCCAATAATGTGAGTTATACTGGGATCTAAGATGAAATGATTAATCACTTTGAGAAAAATGCAATTCGCTTTTGAAACTTACTTTCAGTTTGAGTCCATGCTGTTGGTAAACTATTGAAAATTTGAATGATTATTAAGATAAGAAAAATATCGCGATACATTATAATAAAACTGGCGTCTGCCTCCGTTCAGTTTAACTTTCTTAAACGTTCTGATGTCGATAAATAATCCAACGATCAGTCATAGCAGTGTAGAGCTAAAATTAGTATTTGGTATATTTAATATAAATCAATAGGCGGTTTTTAATCTCTCACTCTGCTAACTCTCTCTAACTCTCTCTTCTCATTTCGTGACGTAAAGTTGTTAAAAATAATACTTCAAATGATTTAAATGAAATATACGGACATGTAATACTCATACTTTCAACTTAATTTCTTACTCATTATAATCGCAATAAAAATATTTACATTATTGTTTGTTTCTCAGGGGTGTTCCAGAAATTGAAGTCGACCAACAATTTATCAGTTTTTGATTGCTTAACATTTCTGTAACAGCCCTGAAAATATGGGGTCTTCTTTAAAATTCTCCCAAATATAACTTATACTTTTAATTTTATTTCCTTTTTACAAAATATATTGCAAAGTTTTAAAAATATCAAATCTAATGAAATTCAGCTAAAATAAAATTAGAGCTATTCAACTTTAAACAGTTTAAACTTTAAAATTTGTCAAATAAATGTTGTCTAAAAGAAAGCATCATATTCTGAAAGTTTTCCGCTACGAAGACTTGATCATTTCAGAGATACGACAAATTTGATTAATTTTTATCTCAAGTTTATTATTATTATATATTTAATAACACAAGAAATAGAAGTGGATCTCTGAAATTTACTTTTGGAAAATAATTTCCTTTCCAAGTTTTATAAAAATATCTCACAATTTGTTCAGTTAAAAATCAGTTTATTGGAACGGTATAAAAGCCGATAAGGTCAAAGGTTGTGGGAGCATTTAAATGCCTACAACTTAAGGGGTAATATCAAATATCAATTGTGTAAATACAATATAATACAGTGTATAATACAAATATCGTTATCGTTTCGAATAGATACAAATTAAAATATATATGAGTAAATTACGATATAATCCCTTTAACATAAACAAACGAAACGCATTTAGAAATTGGATAAATATTTAGATAACGAATGAAGTTTAGGGTATAAAATGTAAGTGTATACAATGTGCGTTAAACTAATCTAATCCACCTGTTTGCTCTCATCGCGATTGCGCTTGAAGGAGACGGAGTGTATGAGAAGTGGAGGCAAATTGCCACGCAGCATTTGGAGGCGTTTGCTCTTCGCCTGCTCGGGACGACGCAGTTCGTCCCTGGACGTGGACGTGGATGACGTGGAAGCGGCAGACGTGGAAATGGAAGCGAGGGATATGGAACCGGGCAACATCTCCGTGCTCTGTGTCATTTGGAGCATGTTGGAGCGTCGGAAGTAACGTGGCATGGAGTAATCATCCTGCGAGGCACGAGCCGCATTCGCATTCTGTATGGAATAGAGACTCTGCGAGACGCGATACTTCTCAATCGTTGGCGTATCCTCGTAGTTCTTGGGCAGATTACTAAACGATATCGATGGCACCTCGGGCGTCATGCTAATCTGACTGCCAGTCCCGGTTATCGCGAATATATCCGTCTCAGAGGAAGCATCTCTCACATGCATATGTGGCACACTCTTGGCGGAGCGTAGAGTTCGCTTGTTGCCGCCGACATTGGGCAACAGATGTGGATGGCGATCGATGAGGCGTGGTCGCAATATCACCTCCTCATCCTTGTCCTCCTTGTCCACCTCCTTGTCCTCCTCCTCGACAATCGCCTCGAACTTCTTCGGCGTCAAAGTCTGACTTCCCTCTGGCGATGAGTCCGACGTGGCCAAGGTGAATGTGATTCTCTTCTCCGGCCCAGAAGCAGTCACAACTCCAGCTGCGGACTTGGTCGAGTCCGTGGCATCGACCTGAAGACCAGCTGTAATAAAAAAACAACACATTTTCAAGCGTTAATTACAGCCATATTTAATTTCAATTAGTAACAAAATCATAAATAAATTAATGATGCATTTCTGTCGATTCACAATTGTTTAACTACTTTGAATTTATGAAACTCAATCAAATGCGACACAATACTTATTGCATCCCACTGTTATATTCCAGATAAATTAACACAAATAATTCCCTGCGATTTACGACACATAAAAGGTATAGACAATTTTACTACAAATCTATTTTAATGCCTTTGTTTATTTCGATATCAGCTTTTATTTATTTTTGTAAATTATATTAGCTTTATTGTGATCATCATTTCTATAGAAGCATCTGTTTATTGTTTTATTACTGCGATCACGTTTCATTGTTTTCCCTTTGTATTTCTATTATTATTTTTGTTTTCTTTTCCCCTTCAGCGACATCGCGATATTGACAATAAACATGAGCTTTAATAATTTAAGCACACTAAAGTATAAAATACTATAAAGTATATATGTTACAGTTATATTGTTATATCACTTAGTTTCCGATGAGTTTCACTTTTAGTGGATGCCCCTGAATATATCGAATAATTCTGCAACATTAATCATTTCTAAAGATATTATATTATATTAAGAATTTAATACAGAAATATTAATACGTTGACAGTCTTTAAAAATTACACCATATTTTCTATGGAGCTCAAAAGAACTTTATCTATATATATTTATTAATTTTTCTTTGATGGCAATTCCAAGTTATGGGCTTTGTTTTTAAACTTTCTTGATTATTAAAATTGTTTTGAAGATAATGTGAGAAGTAAATCAGAAAGCCAGTGATGCTTAAAAACTGTGTAGATTTTTCGTATTTCGAAAACAAAATCTAGATTATGGTCCTTTGCATTGTGGAACGTCCTAAATCTTTCCGTTTTGTGATGTCAATTTTCTTTTTTGCCAGAAATATTACGAGGGTATATATTATTTTCAAATATCAATAATATATATCAATATATATCAATAATACCAGTTTACTGCAGAAAATGTAACTATCTGAGCCAAGATTTATCCTTAAGAGAGAGACTAGATTACATTATATTTAAATTCTATTCAAATGAAATACTTTAATATAAATTCAACTCTTTCTTCTAAATATAATATGATTTGATAAGAAATATCATCACCAAAATCGGTAAGTGTCTGATTATAATTGCGATAAATATTCGTACATCGTTAAAGAAAGTATATTTCCATAATAATGGTCTTATAATGGTGCATATTGTTTAAATTTGACATTAAATTAAAGTCATACTTAAAAAATATGTCACATTTTGTAAAATAATATTTTTGAGCTGAGAAACAGTTTCAGTTTAAGTATTGTCTCTGGATTTTTATATAAAAACCGGTTTCACGGAAAAATCTCAAAAGTCAGTATGACAATAAAATGAGCGTATTCCACAAATATGTATTTCTGCGTATTACGGCTTGCAAAACAACAAGAATAAGTGGAGTAAGAAAGTGGGAAACTTAAAGAATTCCTGTCATTTTATCAGCGTACACATTTTATTATTGGTGCTTATCAGTGGAGAAGCAAACAAAAATAAAAACTGATTTACGCTTCATACTTGTCCAGAGACGCGCGATAATAGCAAACATATATTCGTATATGTATGTATATATGAATATAGCACGATTACAGTCAAGTTAACATTATCTATTGTGTGTGGTTGGCCGATTTTCTTTATGGAAAGCAACAGAAGGATCGACATTCTTTTTAATGCCATCAATTGATTTTTATTCCTTTTAATAATCGATTATTTTTATTAAGTAGTCAATGAGTTCAATATTATTTACGGCAGATCTCTTTATTATCGTCATCATCGATTATAATCGATAGTTATCAGTTATGAAACTGTTTATCACTTCATTTGGCCACTCAATCCAAATCATTTGATCGGCTTTTGCTCATCATAAACATAAATAGTCAACTTAATCAGATGACAAGATTGCTAAGAAAATATTAACTTTGAAACCTCTAAAAATGCATTACTTAAATACTTTTAAAGTTATAATCTTAAGCTTTTGAATATATATACATACTTAATAAAGGGATTAATATCATTTTCAAATTTCAATACAATCGCGAAGTAAATACAGAGTTATTCCAACGACTGTTTTTCAAAATGTGACACATAGGAATAATGCAAATTCGACGCAATCTAGCGTATTTTAATGTGAGAAAAATATTCCAATATTTTCAGAAAACTCTTATCTCATCTGAAAACAATCGACATATAAATGCCGATTTGACAGACATAAGGATAAAATAAGACTATCGCCATCTAGCGTGTTTAACTGATCTCGTCAGAAAGAAAATTTAATTAAATTACTCTGACAATGCGACAGATATAAATTTAAACGAAACCTTATGGATTCTTTAGGAAGTTCTTTAGCGCAACAGAATTATTCAGAATTTTTTGTCAAATTCAAAAATAAAACTAGCGCCATCTAGCGTGTTTTTAAAAGGTTAGGGGATCCCAAAGTAAAACAGTCATAAGTATAAAGTCTTAAACGGTTTTATCTTTAGCGTTTCCGATAAAAAAAAGAATTCAGATAATGGGGAAGAGAAATCGGAGAAGCGAGAAATGTATTAATAAATAATACACAAAAAGAAAGAGAGCGCATATTCGTAACGCCCAGTAACCGGTATCTTTACGGGTTTTACCTGAGTAATCGTTTAAATTCGATAATTGAATCTTCAATTTCATTTCCTTGTGGAAATATTCAACATTTCGTTTATGTTGACAAAGATATTGAAATCTGACCGCAATTAGATGAAATAAAATTAGCAAACTTCGTTGGGACAAAATGATACAAATTAAATTTGAGAAAAATTACAAGATTGTTTGTTTACTCAAGTAATTTAAAATGGGAGCAGGTAATTCTATATAATGTTTATAAAATGCATACGATGAGTTTTTAATTTTTCCATTTATGTTTTGAGTTTTCCATTTCATTTCAAATCAAATATATAAAAATATATAAGTACATATAGGTTTATAGATAAATGTTTACTATGTCTACGAATATACATTACAAGGTCTAACAAAGTCCATGATGAAATCTAAATACATACATAAGACTTAAAGGTAACTAAGTGCTTACAATACTTATTGCTTTTGTTTAGTAATAATACTAAATACTAACGATTGTTATCTGTTATTTTTCTCACTCTTTACTGGCTGTGGTTTATCAAAAAAACACTTAGTTCTATAATTAATAATATTAAGTCACATTATTTGTTGTGGAAAAGTATCTTTGGCACAAATACTGCAAAAAAGAAAGCCATGTAGATTTTGATATCGTTCTCTTTTTCTTTCGCGTTGTTTTTTTTTTTTTTATCTGCATTTAACTTAAATAGAATTTAACCTTGGGCACGCCGGCGGAGACGATGCTGCTGCTCCGCGTGCTCTTACCACTCGTCTTGCCACTGCCCCCCATTGCCACAATCTGGGCGTGACCATGATGACCATGACCATGAACATCATTACCTTCCAGACGCCGCAGCAGACGCTCCTGTTCGCTGAGACGCGGCGTTGTCGGCATATCCTTGTTGGGCGAATGGATGCCAGCCAAATAAGTCTTTGTACTGATGCGATTCAACTTGGTCGGCTGATGGTCCTGAAAGATCTGCGAATTGGCAAACACGGCCAATATCTCGGGCCCCAGCATCGGTACATTCGTTTGTGTGACTCGTCGATAATCCTCTTCGTGTATCTTGGCACTACAAAAATGTAAAACAAACAGTTTAAAATGCACTTCTTATAGTTAATTCAATATAACAAACAGCTATATAACTGACTGATCCGATTTGAAACTTCTTTGGAAAGTATATATAAAACTAGCTTAAATTTCAATGCTGTCAGTTTTTTTAAGATATCTTAAAAAACCGAAAAGTTTTTCAAATTAAAACTTCATTTTGAATAATAATTCCAGCCATATGATATCGTAGTACAGGAATATGTTAAATACTGTATATATTGCAAGCCTTTCTTCAAGTCTTTATTTTGATCCGACTAAAGAAACTATTGACCAAGTTTGGTGTCTCTAGTTGCTATAATCTCTGAAATCTAGTTACTTATCAAGAATATATATACTTTTTACTATATACTGCAAAAGACCACTGTACTGGTCTACCAATTTGCAAATTGAATTAATTTATCGATTGACGGCACAAATGTCAAAGGCAAACATAAGAAAGAATATTGATAACTTTGTGTTGTCTCATTTGATCAGATTCACAAGCAATTGAATAAAAGATGTGCGAAAGTCAGTCGTGTTTTACTAACTAACTGATTGACTGTCTGACTGACTAACTGTTTGCACACACAATTAGTACCTCATCGGCGTACAGTTTCCGCGACCTGTGGGCTGATCACAAATTGGCTGTGGCACCGTCAACAAATTGTTGTTGTCCGCTGCCGTCGGTTGAATCCGTCCAATGATGTTGCCATTCTTCTGGGCCGCCAGATACTCCTCATCGTCATCGGCATTATAGTTCGCTGTGAACGGAACAACGCGATTAATCTGTGTATTTAACTTATCAGTCTCACTTAATTTATCAAGTTAATAAGTTGACTCTCTCTTTAATAAATAGTATACAAAAACAACTTGATTGATTGTAAATCCTTGACCTCATATACCCATCTCTATCACGCGCAGTCGCTCTCTATCGTACTATATATGTATATACGTATATATCCATAAGTGATCTGTCATTCGTTTTGATAACTCACAAATCGCCTTTCAGTCAACATTCCATTAAAATTCGTTTGATTTCTATTGACAGTGTAGCGAGTAATTGTTTTGTCAAAGAACAATTTCTTGAATTTCTTATTTTTAAATAATTACACCAACAAATAATATAATCAATTTGATTGTGTAATATTTTGTAAAAAATAAATAAATGTATATTATAAAAAAATAAGCGTTATAATTTAATTTAATTTTAAAATTATTTGTTAAAAATTAAAAAAGGCAGCTGTTTTGATTTTAGGAGTAATATATGACAAAGGCATTTTCTAAAAATAAAGGTTAATTTGTTGTCTTTGTAAAAACAATTACTTGACTAACTGTCATTCGATTGATTTTGCACACACTCTTTTTAATGCTAATCACGTTTAGCCCAAGGCGCACGTGTGTGTCTGTGTGTGTAAGTGTGTGTGAGTGTTCAAGATCTACATTGAGTACTTCTGTCGCATAATTTAAGTCACACTCTAACAAATACATATGGGCGTACAGTGGCTCTTAGTTTATTTGATTGTATTATTATTTTGTACTATTTCTATTTAATAAATAAGAAATAAAATAAAATTATTTGGCTTGAGCTTGAATATTAAATAGTAAATCTGCGTGTATTATTATTTTATATAATATTTATATTCAAAGATGAATTAAAAGAAAAGATTATTAATGTTTATCATTCTATTCAATCTTTTCAATTCGAATAGTTATATTTTATATCTTATTTTCATTCAAAGATTAATTTATCATTAAAATCTTTTAAATTTAAATAGTTAAAATATTTTAAATATTTATTACAAGACTCTTGTAGTCTGTGAAATATGATGTGAATCACTGTATATTTACATACGTATATGTATGAGCATTGTACAATGTAAATATCACCACGTAGGTAACATGCACCGGCTAACCGTCAACTGCCCAACAACAACAACAACACTCACAACACCACGAAAAAGAGCAGAGTTAACGACAACAAAAAAAGGCTTAATAAATGTATTTAAATTGAGACTTACCAATCGATTCATCGTAGCAAAAACGTTCCTCAAAGCAATTCCAGTAAAGATCTTCCAAGCAGCTAAAGAAACGTTTACGAAGCGGGGGAAAAGAGAGAGAGAAAGAGAAGTTTGCAGCGAATTTAAATAAGAAACACGTTGAGTGGTGAAAGGGGTGGATTGGGAAACAAAAAGCGAGGGCGAGGGGGAGTGGGGTGGGTTGCTTACTTTTGACAACAGCGGCACATTTTTTGCTGGCCCCTTTTTTTCAACAAGCCTTTCAAATATAGTGGAATCTAAAGTTTTTTCTTAGCTCGTGTCGTTTTAAGTGTTGAATTTGTTGAATTTATGAACTTCTCTGTTGCTGATTATGTGCGACATGAAAGAAGTGAAGAAAATTATACATTTACTTATATGTATTTGTTGTGGAATGTTTTCTGCATTGTCGTGTGACTCGTTCGAATATTATTATTATTAATACTATTATTATTATTATTATTATTGTTTTCGTGACGCAAAGCGTGCAAGCAGTTTGACGTTTTATCGGCAACTGAAGTAGTATGGCCCAAAAGTATCTCACAGATAGCTCACGTTCTCTCACTCTGGCTCACTCACTCAACACTCTCTCTCTCAGTAGCCCTCTCCCTGTCTCGCAAGCAAGAGCGCGGAGTTTTCAAGTGTCGCACCTGTGAATAATATGCACACACACACACATATCTTTGCAAGTAAGTAAGTGTGCGTGTGTACATGTGTGTGACTTACTCAACAGAGTTTGCAACTGGCGAAAGCTTCGCTTCATTCGCTTCGTTTTGCTTCGTTCGCTGCTTTAATTCATGCGAGCTTTCAACATTCAAGTCCGCATCATTAATGTTCGCTTATAAAGTGCATCGTATGATTGATCGTGCGAGAGCGAGAGCGAGAGAGCGTGCTCTCTCTGTGTTGCGTCTCGCTCGCGCGCGCTCTCTGTGCCCATCAAGCACAGCAAAAGCAACAGTAAAATTGCTCTCGCTCTCTTTCCGTCTCTGGCATTTGGCATTTCGCTCTGCACCGTGACGCATCGTTGGCAGTATTCAACAAAATTATTACCAATAAATAATAATAGTAAGTTATGTTAGGCAGAATTTAAGTAGCTACGTTTAATGTTTAAATAATAGCACAGCATTAGTATATATTATTTATTATCATTAAATAACAATCTAGTCGGAAAGTTAACTTTAAAAATGCCGGTTTCATACTTTTACTCTTAACTAAAACTGCTTAACTGCCGGCTAAAGGCATGTGGCAAAAATTTAAAACAAGCTTGACCTGCGCATACAAAAGTCTCTTTGCCTTATCTGGTTGCTCTAGCTCTTCTAGTCTCTGAGATCTAAGATCTTACACGGACAGACGGACAGAAGGGACAGACGGAATCGAATGTTATTTCTGATTGAGAATATATATACTTTATGGGGAGGAAGATGCCAACTTCTCCGCTTTTACTTAATTAAGTAAGTAACGTGTATAAATAAAACACTATAATTTTATAAACCTTAGCTGTCAAGCTAAATATAATATATATATATATATATATATATCAGTCAATACCTAATTTACTGAACCACTGTGCAAGCAGTTAATCTTAAGCTTCGCTACGCACTGTGGACACTGTGTTGTTGCAGTTAACAGAAACTTGTTGTACTTAATCAACACACACGCATTGGAGGTGCACACACACACACACACACATAGGCTATGACCAATATTTACTTAAAATTTATCACTGATAACAAACACGACAAAAGAGTCTGCGAATTGGGAAATATTCCGAGCACAGGTTTAACGAACATTCACTCAGGGGAAAGGGGAATTTTTAAAATATAAAACATACTTTTAGGCAGTTATGAGCGTAATAGTGTTAAGAATAAGCTGCGTATTTCATTGGCTTGTGAAATGCACTACACCATATTTATAAAGTAGATTTATAACTTTATATTTATTTCTGTATCAATATTTTACGATATTTCTCTTTTATTTATATAAATTAAATATTGCGTTTTAATAAAGATGAATAGCTAGCTCTGTATAAAACGATATACAAGTCAGTAATTGTTTTGCATTTCTTTATTTGCCAAAAAATAATGAAACCCAAAAAATACATGTATTTCTTTATTTTAACTCCCATTAGGAACTACTAGAACTTATAGTCAACATTTTCAATTCAAATTCTTCTAGTGTTTATACAAAACTTATTATCATACAACCTATTACAAAACATTTTTTTAATTAAAAGCTTTTGTTTTAAGTCTGTTTAAGTTTCAGTTAACCAAACAATTAATTTATTGATTCAACTATGCAGTTAAAAACAGGAAATTTAATTCTTTAAACTTTATTTGTGTAATGACAATTCTTATCGTCGTTTCATTGTTTATCAATAATGCGTTTGATAAGCAAATTGAATTTTAACGAGAAAAAAACACATAGAAGCTATAGATAAAGCAAAAAAGCATGTGACTATTGGAAAGTTGTCATTAAATAAAAGATATAATAGCTATATAAAAAAGAATATGGATGATAACGCTTGATAACGAAAATAATAAGCAAAAAACATCTATAACACGTCAGATATTTCAAGTCAATAAAACCATAATAATAAAAGAATTAAGGCCTTGTCAACACAGGAATCTCAAGATGAGTATCTTAACAACTGGAATAACGTAATCTCCGACTGTAGAGATATGAAATGTGTCTTCTGAATATTCTTTTCGAGTTGTACTGTGAAATATCCACGAAAGGGGAGAAATACAATTGTTTGAATATTGAATTATATATATATATAACATAACAAATATATATATATTAATACATCATCACTTTTCAGACTAACTCAATGAACCATAAAAACTGGTTAATTTCTTGGCTACTCGATGTGTAAACAAGTTACAGTTCAAAGAGCCGAGTTCATTAACTGATATTAACCAGTTAACGAAGAGTATTTACAAATGGCATCCATTTCATAAGATCACTAATTGAAAACTTACGACAAGTAAGTACGTAAGTTTCGAGTACTCTAACCATATTCATAACAACTTACAATTAAGTTCCCAAATTGAAATGCGTTCAATACTCATTAAATGCCATCGAAATTGGAGTTGAAATTGGAATTGAAATTGGAATTGAATAATTGAATGTCAGTCAGTTTTTCTGTCCACTTTTTTTTATTGTTCAACTATTTTTTGCTGTTGCACGCATGCGAAGTGAATACAAATATGAATAGTATTCACATTTGTAGTCACCAAAGATGTTGAGCTCGTTATGTCGTTTACACACATGTTCATGCAATGCATTTAAAGCGTTTTAATGTTATATAACAGCGAGGGGCAAACAAAAGGTTTTGTATTACCAATAACTTACTTAAACCTTAAATATTTTTAATTTTCATAGGTTCTTCTATTTTTTTTATTATGGTAAACTCTTGGAAAAAGATTCTGTAATTTTTATGAAAAGTAGTATAGGTTTTAATTTCTTCAATCATTAGAAAATTAACAGATTAACAGAGTCATAATTCAAAAACCGGGAAAACATTTCGACTTGTATCGATATTGGCTTTTTTAACCTTTGAACTGTTCATAATTTTTCTGCTTCGTTAACAGAGTCAACAACAGAAACCGCAAGCGAAACGAAAGCAAGTTTTGAAATTAACTTCCGCGCAAAAAAAATAAAGACAAAAAAAATGGTCAGAGACATCAACAAAATAAATAACAATAACAACGATCACGATCCGATCGTACATAACATTCAACCACTCGACCGAATCACGCGATGCTGTTGATTGTTTGAATACTCGAACCACACTCATTGTATGTACATTTGAATATTTTGTCATACTCAAAGTGAGTAGATATTTTACATAAAATTTTAAATTATAAACAAGCTTTAATTTTCATTGAAAGTTGAGATTTCTGTATTCTGCTTTATCTGATTCTCTGGTAATGAGAAATTTCATTTACATCATGGATGATTTAGTATTAATACAGGTTAAAAATGTATCTATGTATCTTTCTGTAGTTGCTGTAAAACAAGTTTTGCAATCATAATAAAACGTAAATGACTATCGTATAAAAACAAATCTAGAATCTCCCACCGTAAAATTACTTTGAACAACAAAACATTTACATACAAATATCTATTTCTATAAAAAAATAAAAAACTATTGCATCTTTCTCGGAATGTAGCTTAAATGTATAGAAATTCAAGTGTCGAATGAGATTTGAATGTTAAAAAGATAAGTGAACTGTTTGAATATGTAGAAATAAATGGGAATCACGGACTTTAACAACAGACAGATATTTTATTCGCTAAACTTAATCAATATAATATACACGTATAGTTTGTTTGCAAATTGAGATATAATGTAAAAAAAAAAGGGGGATAAAAATACTAGCTACATAAGAGTGTATAAAAACTATGTGTATTATTACAAACTGAAAATAAGACTTTCTTAGAAAAGAATGATTTGAATTCTCAACTAAATATTTAAATTAGATAATAATCAAATTAAAATTGTTAAATTAATTGTTATTTAAAAAATATTAGTACAACTCTATTTACTTTGATCGATAATTGAAATTGTTTTCTCTTCTCAAATGAATTTGTTCCATAACATCCATTTTTCATGTTTTTATAACGATCAACTTTTTGTTTGCATACTTTACATATATTATACAAATTAAAAAACAACAGAAAATGTGTTGAATTTAACATTTCAAATCTTTGAAGTTTCTATAGATCAACTATTAAAACAAATAACAATGACTCATAATAATTTTCCGTCATCAACTGTTAAGCAGATACATTTATTAGGAGTATAAGTATTAGTTTTTTATGCCCAACGAATCGAATAAACGCTAACAAGTTAAACAATAGCAAAACTCGAGCAACAATTCATGACTGAAAAATATTTGAATGCTTCATTACAGTTAACTTACTAATTATTAAACTCAATACAGATCACAGCGCGTGTTGACGGATAGAAATGCAGAACAAATGCTGATCAGCTACAACATACTCTATAAAGTGCAGGAAATCATTATGCACAATGCAAAACTTTTTGTTCTATATTTTCTATAATGATATTGTTTAAATTAATAGAAATGCGATTTACTAATTGAATGCAAACATCTAATTTAACGATAAAACTGGAAATCGGTTAAGTTTTGACAAAGTTATGACAATTTAAAATTAAAAGACTTTGAAATAGAGTTCGACTCTAAATATGTGTTGTAATTAAGTGATTTAGTTTTGTCGCAAAGTTTCTATGGTCGTAAACATTGTGAAAACCACAAAGTGTGAACAATAAAAATAATCTATTCAAATACATATAAGCTTAGAGTATTGCAACTTGAAGGCAAATAAGACCTAAATTCGAGGTGCAACAAATAAGTGAGCAACTCGATTGGAGCTGCAACTCGATCGGTTGATCGTTGAATCGTTTGAATGCCTTGCACAAAATAAATCCACTTGATTATTAACTGTCAAAGCCGAAAAACGGGGACAGTGCACCACGTATGGTCTGGTGTCATGTTGTATGGTGTAGTCGGGTATTGTCGGGTGTTGTCGGGGTGTTGTCGGGGTGTTGTCTGGGGTCTGGTTTTAGTTGTAGACACGGGCCATGAACGTGAAACGTGCAAACGGTTATTGACACCTTTCCAATTGGCCTGAATGCAATTCAGCCTCAATGAAAATTCTCGGCGTAGTTAAACTCAGTTGAGTTACGGCCATTGTATTAAGTTCAATTTTTTACAAGTGCATAACCATTAAGCGGGCCAAATATTAAAGTTGTCGCACGATGTGCGAACAAATTAATTAGGACTGGTACATTTTTTATTATACTTTTAATTAAATCACCTTAAATCAATTTGGAAAACCAAAAAAAATAATATTGATTTCAGCTTTATTGAAATTATATTTATAAGTGCAGACAAAAACAAGTTGAAACAAACACGTTAATACAAGTTGTAATCATTTTAATTGAAAATTTCAATATTTACTGAAATACTTTATTAAGTTATTTTCATGTAAATTTAACATTGTTTCAAAAAACAATTTCAGAAGTTGTGCATTGAAATTTTTATCATATAGATTCCTTTTAATCTCAACCATTTTCTATAAGTTCATCTATTTATATCTAATTTCATTACAAAATGTATTTCAGTACATTATATGCATAATCATCAATCTAAGAAAAAGAATGACAGAGAAGAAATGCATTTTTGAAGTAATTGCAACAATGTGTCGTCAAAAAAATATCGAGTAATTGAAAATCGCTTGATAAATCTCTAGTGACTATACATATATATATAAATGCAAATAATGTAACAGTTTTTCAAAAATTGGAAAGACTATTTATAATTTATAAATAAAAAAATTTGTTATCTTATCTTATTTTATATAAATATGTTTATGAAATATACTATATATGTTTTTGGGAAGAAGAATTTATGGTTTTAAGTAGATTAATATGTTTTCGAAATATATATATGTATATATATGTTTTTTGGCAGAAGTCTATAGGTTTTTAAGCAAATTAATAAAACGTAATTGCAAAATTAGAGCAGGTAGAAATGTTACTTCAAAAGAAAATGTCAAGTATTAAATACTTAGTCAGAGTAAACTACTTTAACTCGGTCACATATACATTGTCTATATTTGAATGTATGTTTGTATCTATATCAACCTGAGAGAGTTGTTTATAAAGTAATTGACAATGAAGGCAAGTTATAAACGTCGACAGGTTTTGAATCAATTTAATCAGTTGAATTCTTTCATTAGTAGAACAAAAAGTCAGATCCTGCTTCCCATGACATTTCTATACATATATATATTTAAAATATGTATCTATTGTACTTGTACTTTGTTTACTACGTACTATATTCCCATTAATAATTACATGTTCTTGATCTGAGTTCCGCCTTCTTTGTATACAAAATCAATTACAAGGGATGACGGGAATTATACATATTAATATGAGTCATTCTAGAAATTTAAATTGAATCATTCAATGCATTTCACGTTTTAAAAAGAAACTTCCTCAATTGCCAGATTGAATTATGGAATTGTTCACGTGTTGGTAACAAGTTGTTATATCTATGATTTTTGTAATTATCACGATTAAACTGATTATTTTATCAGCTTATAATTCAATCACATACATATATACGCTTTTATACAATGTCCACACTAAAGATAGGGGGTACATTTTGAGGCTAACACTAGAGACATTGAGCGATTGACTTAAATCTTATCAATATTGAAACTCATTCGATCATTTTTGATATGTCGCAAGCAATATTGTTTTATTTTTTCCTTTCTTTATTGAATCGTTCGACAAGTTTCATCAAAATGCTTCTAAATACTGAAAACTGAGTGAGTCGTTAGCTCTACAGTATGTCAATTTAATATTTTGACAAGAAAAATTAATTATATTTTTTAATTTTCGCAGATCTAACTATTACAAATAAAATGGGGTTCAACTTCTTTTCTATACAGTGAGTCACAGCTTATTGCAGTCAGACAAATTAAAAAAGTACCTTAAACAGCTAAAAGAATTTAACTAAAGCAGTTATCAAATTAATTTAAGAGCAGATTATTGTTTACTTATCAAATATGATCTCATTTCATTTTTAAGAATTCGTTTCATATTTTTCAACAATATATAACTAAAACATTAATTTAATTGGTAAACTAACTAAGCCATAACTACTTTTTAAAACCGTTATAAACTTTGGTGCTCTTAACGCATGTAATATGTATGTAAATACACTCGCGGCTCTAAAAATAAGTACACATGATTGTTGTTTGTTTGCTTTCGCTTGTGTGTTGTTATTAGTGAGTTTTATTGGCGCGGCACATGACAGCGCACATACATACACACACACACACACACACACAAAGCACATTAAATCGCACAATTCAAATTGAAATCGCATTTGATTTGTAATTATAGTTAATTGCGCACACGCATATATGTATATATATTACATATATATGTACGCATGTTTACACACAATTTTAAAAATTTCGGGGAATTCGAGAAACGCAAAGAAATTAGAAAACGGCAACTGGCAAAAAGGAACAGATGATAACAACAGTTTTGAGCGCAGGCGCAGCTCTCTAGGAAACAAGGAACAACAACTGCAGATGCGAGAACGAGATGGAAGACACTCTTGCAAATTTCCATTCACTACAGACACATGTCTCAGGGTCAGTGTTTAGTATGTATGTATGTACAACACACACACACACGTACATACATATGCATATGCATGTACTAAATATGAATGGTAGCTTTTATGCGGCCGATGTGTTGTTCAAGTGCGTTTTCAATTACAGGTTCTTGAACACCGTTTACTTTTGTTGTTTTGTGTTATTTTTTTTTGGTTTATTTATTGTATAGGCGTTCACATCACATTTTATTCGCGAACCAATAACACAAAACAAAAGGAAATGTGTACACTGATTTTGTTTGCTTTTCACATTCACTTCACTGTGATCCCTTATTAAAAGCTTTCAGCTATCAACTTCTCCTTGTTGCACACACACATACCGAATGAGATTTCAACTCATTGCAGCTTACATTTCTGTATGAAGCTTTTATTACCACTATTGGGACAACATTTGTTGCCTTTTATTTAAGAATTTACTACTCTTTTGCACATATGTATGTATGTAGTTGTTCACACAAGAAGAACCGTAAGCGACACCAAAGTACGAAACGAAACGAAACACAAGAAAATAAAACCGTGGTGAAAACGACAAGAGCTAAGCGCGCACGTTTGTCAAGTTCAACATTCGTCGGTTTACTAAATGCGACAACAACGGCGACGTCAACAACTTCTCGTCAACGATCCGATCCGATCCGAATTGTGCTTAAAAGGGAGCTGATCGGGGCAGAAAGGCAGGGAATGATGGTAAATAAATTAAGGCGCACATGACATAAGGAAGGAAGTGTTATGTCATTTGTGAAGGATTACATATCAAAATATAACAATAAATAAACGGTCTCGCAAATACACACATCAGATCTAAAAATAAACATAAATAAATTAATTATATTATTTTAGTATATTAATCAAATGCAATAAATAAATATTAATAAAAGTAGCAAAATACGAACAATGGAAAAAAGGTTTGAACAAACCTATAGTTCAACGATCCCCAGTAACACTAGATTCAGATTTCGAATCTGGTACCATGATATTTCTATCCCAAAATCCCTAATACATTTAAAATCCCGGTTTTTTTTTTGGGAACTTAATTATTACCAGTTTAACTAATGTCTTAATAATAATTTCATGCCAAATGTCTGAAATTAAAAAAAAATCTGAACTAATTTTTAAAGTTCTAAATTTCAAAATTTCATAGATGCCCAAAAAATCCGTTTTTTAAATGATTTAGATTGTCTTTTATGGTTGCCAGCTATTTAAGCTATCGGTATTTTTCTGAGATTCAAGGCTGCCACGTTATTGTGTTCAGGGCTGTCATTTGGTTCTTTTTCGAATTGGGTCAGCTCACTCAGTTCGCTCATTTGTTCAAATAGTTAATAGGGCTCTGTTCCTTCACCGGCAATGATCTTAATTTTTTACAAGACAAAAGTACAAGGAGATCGTTGTAAAATAATGATTTCATTTATATTAATAAATATATAATACAAATAAAATTATTATGTAGTCTTTATTTATGTAAATTTGAAGTTTTACTTTTACAGAGGCGAACATAATGGAACATGTTCACTCACTCACTTTTTTTGGTTCACTCACTAATGAACAACCCAAGTCTATTTTCAGGTGTAGAAGGAGGAAGAAAAAAAAACGAAGCAATAATTTTTTTTGCGGAAAACGCACGATTTGAGATTGGATAAAATTGGTAAAAAGAAAGGAAAAAGAAAAATTGTAATAGAGTGGCATTAATTGATAAGCCAATGTGCGCAACACAAAATGAAAGTAACAATCAAGTCATGGACGGGAGTTGCATCTTGGCGTTGGATAGCGAATGATGAGAATTGTGGCATTTGTCGCATGTCCTTTGAGAGCACCTGCCCGGAGTGTGCGCTGCCCGGTGACGATTGCCCACTGGTGTGGGGTGTCTGCTCTCATTGTTTCCACATGCATTGCATTGTCAAGTGGCTGAACTTGCAACAGTTGAACAAACAGTGTCCAATGTGCCGCCAAAGTTGGAAATTCAATATACACTAAAGCAACAAATAACAAAACACGGAAGAAAACAAAAGATATCAATAACAAAAGAACGAAATTACCAACAACATAAATATAGTATATACATATAAATTTGAAAGCTGAAGCAATTTAATTGATATAATGATGGACAACGCGGAGCAAGCCCAGAGGCAGCAAAGTTCGTTAGCTGGTCTGCCACCACTGCCAAAAAGTCTGAGTGCGGCAGCTGCCACTGGCATTGGGCCAGGATTGCAGGTTGGACACGGACATGGTCACATTCATGTGCAGACACCGCTGCGCTCGCACACATCATCACCAGCTGCTGCTGCAATGGGCGCCTTGACGGCCGCTACTGGGGATTTATATCTGGGACCATCCACCTCCTCGGCTGCACGCAATCGCAGCTATAATGGTCATGGGCGGCATGGCAGCTTGTCGTCCACACAGGAATCATTGAGCGATCGCGAGAGCGTCCACAGTCGTGCCTCGTCCACACATAGCGCCAGCGGCAGCACGGCTACGCCTACTAATACGAACAACGCCTCCAGCACCATTGACAACCAGCTGGCGATATTGCGGAGGGAAATGTATGGGCTGCGTCAACTGGATTTGTCACTGCTATCGCAATTGTGGGCCCTGAACGAATCGATACAGGGATTTCGTGTCTTTCTTCAGGAGCAGGATGCATTGTCGCCACCATCACGTTCTCGCACGCCTTCTGATGCCAACTCACTGTCGTCCGACGAGGATGATGGCTCCTATGCGCCAGTTGCGGTGCCCAAGCTCAATGCACCAGCAGCTACCATGACAGCGGCAGCATTGGCATCGCCAGCGGCAAGCGTTGGATTGCCTACAAAATTGGCCACTGGCTCAACCACATCGCATGCTTCGACTAGCTCCACATCGGGTGCATCGGGTTCGTCATCGGCTGCGTCCTCCATGGGGAAACATCATCATCACCACCAGCAGCAGCAACACCAACAACAGCAGCATCATCAACAGCAGCTGCCTCATTATCATCAGCAAGCACATCAACAGCATCATCATCATCATCAACAACATCAACGCTCTGGAGCGCCACCAGCGCCGCCGACTCAACACAAGGCGCATCCGCAGCTGCCGCGTATACTGCAACAACGCATGCGGCATGCACCACCTCCTCCGCCACCCACGAGACCCAGCGGCGCCAGCAGCAGCAGCAGCAATCACAGCATCAGCAGTGTCAACCAACAGCAACAACAACAGCTGCATTCGCATCACCAAAGGAACGTATGACAAAACCCGTTCTTGGATTAATTATACAAAACCAAGTATAGTTTGTCCAAGAACAGCAATGGGAAATATTTCACAAATGTCAATTGCACATTGATGCAAAAGTCAATTTAATATGCAGCAGTTGATGCGGCGTTGTTGGCCACGCCCCACCTCTAACCGCCTCCCACGATATGCATACATACATACAAACGACATATATACAATACATCATCCAAGCTTGCCATTTGTTCCACAATTCGTTGTAGATTTTTATTAGATATTCAGAGAATCGAAAATGCAAAAGAAAACAAAGCAAAAACAAAATCAAGCAAAAATTGTATTCAATAATAATCTTTAAATAGCTAAGGATGAGATCCTTCAATAAGTACTACATATATCGAATATTTATATATCTATACACATATATAATCTATTTGTATATTACACGTAAAACTAAAGCTGCTTGAGATACATTGAAAATACATTCACATTGTGCATCGAAATAACACTAGGGAAATTTTTGATTGCCCAATTATTCTCTCAAATATTTCAATAATGATGATGATGATGTTGAAATTTAATGAAATTATATAATATGATAGCAAGCACATAACGAATAATTAGTTAAATTACTTATTGTACTATTTGAAGCTATTCTAAACAATCGAAAACTAAGTAAACATATTCACTCATTAGCATTAACCAAAACTAAACTCTTGGCCTAATACATTAAAATTATCTATATCCATAATCATACATTATTTTGTTGCACTTTCTAATGAGATAAAAATAGAAGAAGAAAAAAACATGGTTCGTTCATTGTTCGTAGCTCGTTATGTAGGACACAAGGCTATTAATCCCAAAATCAGAGAAACATTCGCATGTCTATGAAGTCCTATATATATACATATATAATCCTATCTCTAATGTTCATAACTTATATAACTTTAATATTGAAAATTCGAAAAATCTTTTTGAAGCTCATGATGTTTACGACCGATTGTTTCTCTGTTCAGCTTTGAAGACTAAATCAAAAAAGAATATTGAAGAGAAAGGAAAAAAATAGTAACCAACTTTATCGTTAGTCCAATTATCCTCTATAGACTCAAAGTAAACATTACATACTCGTACATACCATTCTAAACTCAACGCATAGATGCTTGTGAGGATATAGATCGCAACTTAGCAATATATATATATATATATATATATATATATATATATCAAAAACAACAAAAAATACAAATTGTTTATGCAATATCTTTATATTAACATATGATCACTAAGAGGATAATTCAAAAGAACATACGTCTGCTTCTGATATATATATATATATATATATATATATATATATGCATATACTTTATAGGATCGGAGCTGCCTCCCTCAGCCTGTTAAAAAACATGTACACAACTTTATTGTAACCTTTTGACCCATTTTATGGGAACACTGGAAACACACACAAATTACATATTTCACATTATTACTATAACTTTATGTAATGTAAAACAAAAAAAAGAAAAACTATTAATCGAATAGAAACCCTATATCAAGTTTCAAAATTCTAAAACAATAGTCTAGCTTAGTTCACGCATATCAAATATCTGTTCACAGCATCGCGATCCAAACTTATCGTTAGAATGTTGCCAGTTTTCTTCTAGTATTATTTTCCAGATACAAATCAAAACTATTCAGCCTATCCAAAAGAGTCTATTTCATTGTCTTAATTAAGAGTTAAATCAAAATCGGAAAACGCGACTCAAGCATATAAATTTTTTACTAAACGTAATGCATTTATTGTAGGTTTAACGTGTGTATCCAAGATTTGGGAAAAACTTAAGAAATCGGCTGAAAAATGTGAACGATATGCGAATTATTAGCAAGCAATTTGTTGATAATAATAATAATAAATTGAAGATGGATTTTCTTATTGAAATCGGGAAAATACAAAATAAATATCGTTGAAATGTAATATGTAATGGATATTGATTCAAGAACAATGAAATGATAAATCTGAACAATAAATATCACTTAAAACAAATACATTTTGCACTTGTTTTTATATTTAATAATTTCGCTTTTATTTCAGACTTAAATAAGTTGAATAAAATATTTTTTATTTAGTTTCGTATAATTATAAAAATAAAAAATTTGTTTTTTTATGTTGATTACGTTAGATTCGATGTGGATTTATTTGCTATCTTTAATATAGCTTGTCAAATTGATTTATAATAATTCACTTAAACTAAGCGTAGAAAATAAAGTCTTAATTTTTTTCTTTGGTTGTCCTCCGAGTTAAGTACTAAATGGTCCACAGCAATTTGAGGAGATTTCTGTAAGGAAATGCAAGGATTAGGAATTTCATTACATTATACAATTATGTTAGGACTCACTATTGGTTTCGCCCCAGCCGAGAGGCACGCCAAGTCGACTGTTTTCCTGCTTGAGCCATTGATAAAGTGGATCGAAATATTCGAGAAGTGCTGCTGGATTCATTTCCGTTTCGCCTGTGAACTCCTCCAACACCTCCCTCCAATGTCTGCTGTTGCCCGCGGACAGGAATGTCTTGAATGCCTGTCCAGCTTTCTTGCTGCCAAATATATCGCAATTGTCCAAGGTCTGACGACTGTCGCCGGGCACATACTGATCTGCCTGGATGCACAATGACTTGTGGAACTGAAACTGAAAGATGTGGGCGGCATAGTAACGCAAGTATTCGACATCGGCAGCAACATGATATTTCGCAGGTGGATCAAAGTTACTCTCGTTGCGTCCAATTGGCGGCTCAATGCCACCAAATTCCGATCGCATTTGCCAGAAGCCGCAATTCCATTGCGATTCATCGAGTTCATTGCGGAAGACAGCATAACGATACTTGTCCATTGTGTAGCCAAAGGGTAGAAATGCAATCTTGGTCAACGCCTGCTTGAACAACTCATTGATGCGACTCTTCTCATCCAGGCGACCGTTGCTGATGAGGCCAATGCTCTTCAGATGCTTGGCGGACATCACAGACAGCGCAATAACATCACCGACAGCCTCCTGGAATCCCGGATTTGCTGCAGCACGAAAAACGGCAGGTTGTTGCTCATACTGCAGATAGTATTGAATGTGTCCCAACTCATGATGGACGACATACAAATAGTGTGTGTCCACCTCAGTGCACATCTTGATGCGCACATCGCTGTCCTGATAAATGTCCCACGCCGATGCATGGCAAATAACTTCACGATCATCAGGTCGGGTTAGCACACTCAGATTCCAGAAGCTTGTTGGCAATGCTCGCATTCCCAGCGATTGAAAGAACTGATCACCCAGCTCAAAGAGTTTCCGTACACTGTACTGTTGTCGCTCCATCTCCGACTTCACGTTGACATAGGGTTTCTCCGGAAATGGTGTGAACAAGTCGATTACACCTTCCCACGACTGTCCCCACATATTGCCCAACAGATGCATGGGAATATTTCCCTCGGCAGGCACAACATCTGGTCCATAATGCTCTCGCAGACGATATCTTACATAGCCATGGATTTGCCTATAGAACGGCAATAATGCCTTGAAGGAGGCATCCAGTTGATTCTCGAAGTCCTTATCTTCATAGAAGTGCACCCAGTAATCGGCATACGAACGAAAATCTACAACAGGCCATAAAAATAAGTAAAAATATATATATAAATATATATATATATAAAATATATATATATATATATATATTGACACCTACATTTAATAGAATTAAACATATAAATATACGATAAAACAAAGATTTCGCCTTAGTAACTTTAATGGTAACTATCGAAACTTGAATAATTCTGACTTTAAAATATGTTTAAAATCTTTTATATAAAAAATTTGCTTGGTTTTTTTTTTGTTTTTGTTAAGCGTAGTTTCAAATAATATAAACTTAGACTATTTTGATGTTTAAAAAAATAAATTGATTTAATATTTTTGGAAAAAGGATTAAAATCAAATAGTTGTGGTATTAAATTAATAAAAATAGGAGAAAAAATATGTTGGACCATTTGTAAACTATATAAAAGTAAGAAATATACGATAGCCATAGACATTAAGAACTTCAGCTAAGAAAATTTAAAATAATTTCGAAATTTAATCAATTGCTAAAATTTAAAAAAATATTTTTGAATTTCCGCTTCTTAATGCTGTTTCCAAGCTTCAAATTTCCAAATTTTCATATCCTTTCTTCAATTTCTAAATACATCATATTATAAATCTCATTTCTCGAAACCTTGGAGTTCTTAACTTATATTGTGGACACTCTAATTGTGAATCCTATTATATATTTCGTAAACAGATTATAGTCTCCTCAAAAAGTATTCAAATTAAAAGTCTTATTTGAGTGCGGGGATCATGCGGGGTTATCTCTATCACTCACCATTTAAATGGGCCGCCTTGCGTGTTAGTCGCACATATTTCTCAAAGCTCTGTCTCATCGGCGTTCCCGCTTTGTCATACCACTCACGCCAATACCAAGCGAGCTCGGCGGGATCTCGGCTATTTGAAAGACGCTCCTGAATGTGCGGCTCCAGAGTCAACGAGCAATCGCTGCGATTCGTATAAGAGCAGACAGTCGTTGTGGCATAGTTGCTTTGCATGGAACTAATGGCATTCTTCAGCTCCAGATAGTCGCTGTCATCGAGAGCATCGATTCCTAAGTTCTGCATTATTCGTGCCTGTCTGCGTATGCTCTCATCATCTGAGTGAATATAATCTCCCGCTTTGACAGTCTGCGCTAGAATCTTGTTCACTTTGGCATTGGCAGCATAGACGGCAACCATGGCCAGGCGATTCTCCTCCGTCACGTTGGTGCTGTATATGTAGTTGGACGAGTATTCGGCATGGTAACGGTCACGCAGTTTCGAGTTCTCCTGCTCAAAGAAACGACGCGCCTGCAATACGGATGCGGAGCAACTGTTGCATCTTCCAAGGGGTAGCTTAAATTTTAAAAGTAATTTAGTTTTATTCCAACTATGCATTAATCAATCATTTTATTGAGAACCCTTAAAGCATTGTGACACTATGTCCCTGCAGTGTGAACGTAGCATAATTTACAGCATCCCTTTACTCACCCACAGTACGATGACAACGGCAAGCATCAAAGGCACCAGCCGTCTGTCCATTTTGTCCACTTTGGCTTATCAGTTAGAAACCTCGAGCTGCAGCAGACTGTATCAACTTTTTGTTCCACTTGAATTTAGTTTGCAGCTGACCAGTGCCAACTATTCGAATGCTTACTTTAATCTAGTAGAATTTACTTGCTCTATTGTCCGATGCTCTTTGACAACTGGACAACCGCCAAGAAGCAGCGCTGCTTTTATGCCTACAGTTGTGTCGTTGTGTGTGTCTACACAGTGTCGCACGATTCACATGCATGGCAAATCAAAAATGTTAGCAAAATGATTTTTCATTTCTTATTTTTTTTACTAAAAAAAAACAAACGAAAGTTTACACCTGCCGCCTAATCTGCATTTGTTGCTGCTGCTGCTGCGGCCAGTGTTGAGCATTGCTGTGAGCATTGCATGTACCAATACTTGCACATTAATGTTCTTATGCATGTGCAACTGATACAGTATATAAAATAATTTTTGTAACATAACCAAATGCTGGCACATCTATGAAGATTATTCTTTTAAATTTATTCATTATTACTTTTATAAAACCGAAATTGTTAACATTTATTTTTATTTTTGTTTAATAAATAAGGTAAAGACAAATGTGTTACAATGTTTATCAGTTGTTATTCTGTATGGAAAGGCAGCGTTGATGCGTTCACGCATTTTAATAGCTCTCAGCTTAGATTAGAACCGCATTCAGATGCATGTCGTATGTAGTTATAAAAGCTTTTTGAATGGTAAACGAAGCACGACTCGCAAATTCCTTAGTCAGCAAGTAACCATATGCAAAGAATCTAGTTGATTCGGCCTAAAAATATATTAAAAATGGTCCCAAATAAAAGACCACATTGAAATAGCAATAATTTATTTGCAATTGTACTTTTGCTGTAAATAATGAATTTATTTTAGATTATATAGCGGTACTAAACGTCGTGAATAATTTAGTTCGATACAGTAATCACTAAAGCTTTGAAAAAAGCTTTATTACACCATTTTTAAATTGTATAATTTAATAAGTATACTTAAATCCTTTAAACTTTGGGATAATAAACAAATAATACAAATCTATAAAAAACAAATAAAGTTTTGAATGTTTGGTTGAGGTAACGTTTATTTCTTTTTTTGGTAGTATCGATATACAAAAAGTATCATAATCTTACAGCACTGAAAATAAATATCGTTTTCGATGGACGACTGCATTTCGATAAAATTAATTCGGTCAAAGCAATAAATTTTTAATCGGAAACGAATTAATTCAATAAAATTTTACTTATTAAAAGTAAAAATGTGGTCTGATACATTTCTGATCGTTTTTATATCAATATGCACGGCATTTTTAGGCGAAGGTATAAATAAATGTCGGCTCTTTTAATTGATAACGAAGCACACATATTCACACGTGTATATTTTTAATTCATATTTAGGACTTACCTGGGTGCTCGTCTACCGCACAGAGAAATATCAAAGGCTAAAGACGGAGGTCGACAAACAGAGCAAAAAGTGTAAGTAAATGAACGTAATGATGATCGTATGCAAATTACCGAATTAAATTCGGTTTTTAGTGGAGCGTCGCAAGGAGACACATGGCGATTCATTGGACAAGTCGGTCAAGAAGAAACTCGAACGTTATGAGGAGAAGCTGAAGAACAACAATCGTGACTTATCGCTGGTGAAGATGAAGTCCATGTTTGCCACGGGATTCGCCTTTACCGCCCTGCTTAGCATGTTCAATAGCATTTTCGATGGACGCGTTGTGGCACAATTGCCATTTACCCCCATCTCATGGATTCAGGGACTGAGTCATCGTAATCTATCTGGCGATGATTACACTGACTGCTCGTTCATTTTCCTCTATATTCTGTGCACCATGTCAATTCGCCAGAATATCCAAAAGCTGCTGGGCTTTGCGCCATCACGTGCCGCAAGTAAACAGGGCGGAGGACTCTTTGGTCAGACACCAGGACAATTTAAGTAGAACTTGTATTCAACATTTCCTAGTTACAAATTTCATTGGGTTTCCTTGCTTTTTCCAAAAAATAACAATTGTACAATAAATTACATTTAATTTAAAGCATTTAACTCATACATGGGTTTGTCCACAATTAATCTGTCGAAGCCCAAACGGGACAAGTCCAATGTGCGAAACTGTCCATCCATAATGAGCTCCGAAATGGCTCGTCCCACTGCCGGCGTTTGTTGAATCCCCTGTCCACTGAATCCGCTGGCAATATACAGATTATGATAATACGGATGAGCGCCAAGAATTCCATTCTCGTCGTAAACATTGTAGTTGTAGAAACCGGAGGAGCTCTGGACAACGGTGGCAGTTTTAAATGCAGGAATCCGTCTGATGAGACTTGGTCGAATTGTTGATTCAAAATATGACAAATTCCCAAGCGATTCTTCCGCATTGTGACCACAAACATAGTGACCACCTAGGCCATCCCTGCGCAGGAATGTGCCGGATGTGTCGACAATCATTGGCATTGAAATTCCAGGCGCATTCGGCTCCTCGGTGTGCAGCACATACATGTGACGCTGGCGAGCATCTATGGGCAGGGGAACACGCAGCATACCCGCACCCTGGCCAATTTGTGCCAGACGAGCTACATTTCCTGACTCCACACCCGCTGCAATGACGCACAGTGCAAATTTAATGGTACGCTTCGATCCATCGGACATTTGGACAACGACTTTATCGAGACTTTCGTAACTGCCTTTCGTGGATTCGGAATCGCCTGTCACAATGATATCCGCTTGACTCTGATACACAAAATCAATCACTTCTCCGTGCACAAAGTGTGCTCCATAGCCGCGGGCAGCACGTCTAAAGTTCGTGAGCAGCGCCCACGGATCGAACCAGCCTTCCCGCTCCAGCCCAAGACATCCCAGTGCAATGTCCTGGGTATTGAGCCAAGGGAATCTTGTGGCCAGTTGTTCTGAAGTAAGCAGCTCATTGCGTGCACCCAATTCATTTTGTAACTGCGATGTCTGCTTCAGTGCCTCCGCATCCGCCTCATTGGCGAGCAACAGGTGTCCGTGAGGGGTATAGCCAAGTGGAATATCGTCGCCAAAATATCCACTGGCATTGCGCATGAATTCGGCTCCAAACAGCGACATCTGTATGTTCTCCGGCAACGAAAACTGCGGGCACAGTCCGCCCGTCGACACGTGTACGCCAGACTTTGAGTACTGTAATTATGTAAAGGCTGCAAATCATCTTATTAGCATATATGAATATAAATCAAACACACCGTTTCATCTTTTTCAACAACTACCACGTTGAGCCCTTCGCGCGCCTTCTCCTTTAGCCAAAAGGCTATGGAGCTGCCCACGCCGCCGCCTCCAATGATAAGGACATCGCAATGCGTCTGGAATTCATCGACTTGTCCTTTGCTTCCACTTCCACTGAATTGAAACTTGCTCGGTGTTTTTGAAGGCTCCAATTCGTTGCCATACTTCTGTTCTTGTGGCACAAAGAACTCCTTGATCTTGCGCATATCATTTCCAAGCAAACGAAACGTTCGCCTTATGGGATGTAGATCCTCCACGTTACGATCTTTTTCATCTTTTCCACTGCCGCCGGTTGGATTAGCGCCAGTTGAACAGGCACGTTGTAGTTGCACCTGCAGCAGGCGCCTCACATGTCCACAACGCAGCATATTTATATATATTTCTCATTCGCTATTAATCCAAAAGTAAATGAAACATTTCAATTCCAAATTATTTAACAACCCGCTCTGTATTTTTTTGAGGCACTGTCTTTGACCAAAGGTTGCCATCCCCTAAAAATGTATGGTTCGATTTATTTTGGCTAGAACTAGCTAAACTAAATAGCTAAGTTGACAACGGTGATTAACCTGTTAGTATTTGTGCTAGTACTGTCAATTCTTCAGTCACACAACCGATTGTCTTTATTTATAAGCAACTATCGAATATTTTTTTTAATTGAATTTTCAGAATTAAAAAAAAATAAAAATGAAAAAAATAAACTGTATGTGTACATAGATCTACAACAATTTCTCAATATCCTTGGCAATGTCCATGGGATCAGTGGTGGGTGCATAGCGGTTAATTGGGATGCCTTCCCTGTTTACCAGAAACTTGGTAAAGTTCCATTTGATGCCGCTGCCCAAAGTGCCGGTCTGTTTGGCCTTCAGATACTTGTACAAAGGTGCGGCATCATCTCCATTAACATTGACCTATGAGTAGAAAAAGCACTAGACAATTGTTGTAATTCGTATGGGTCTCCAATTGATCGTATTATACCTTGGCAAACAGTTCGCCAATGTCAGCCTTGGAGTCGCGCAGGTGACAAACCATGGGCTCACCATCAGCCTCCGGCATTTCAGAGTTAAACTGATTGCATGGGAAATTCAAAATGATCAGACCACGTTCACCATACTTCTCCTTGAGATCCGTCAATTTCTGATAATTCTTCTTGGTCAGGTTACACTTGGATGCGATGTTGACCACCAAGACGACCTTGCCTTGATATTTATTTAGAGATACGTCATTACCGTGTGTGTCCTTGACGGTAAACTCATAGATGGATGAGGCTTTCTTGTGCTCATCGTCAGACATGTCGGCCTGAAAAGGTATTAATAAAAAGGATTAGTATTTGAAACCAAGTAGAAAATGCAACAAAGTTTAACTTGACAGTTTGTGAATATTTGACATGGTAGGTCCAACATATACAAAATGACATTCCCTTTTAAAATCAGTTAATTTTTATTGAAGTTATGAACGTTTGAAGTTGTCAATCTTCTGACCAAGCAACTTTACATGTCAAAATTTTTGTCCAATTTGGCATGATTTTTTAAAAGAAAATGAAAGCTTTAAAAGTAAAGTTTTTAGTGTTGTTTTATACTAACTACCATATAGGGAGTCGATTAAAACTCAAACATTGAAATTTTCAAATATGTCTGATATTCATAATTGAGATCAAGTACCGGCTGCAAGTACACATTACAAATGATCTCATCACTCCTGATTAGCACAACAGACAGACAGACAGACAGTCAACAGGTAGTCAAGTGGTCGGAAACTACGCAGCCGTATTATGAATGCACCGAGTGCATAATTCTTTTAGGATTAGAGTCAAATCGATATTACGAATTAGTCGTTATACAGTACAACAAGTAATTGTTGCCTTTACAAATAAAGTAAATATATGCTTTATTTGCGACATGATTCGTTTATAATGCAATGCTTACCTTTTTCGTATGCGTTTCTTTTTTTTTTTTGTTTTAAAGTTCAATTTCGAACAAAGCTACCAACTTTTTTGGAAGAAACATTAACTGCTTCTGGCTGAGAAAAGACTTTTAACTTTTTTATCTAAAACAATCTAGCCAGTTCGAAAATGTTTACGGTTTTTGTTTTAACAGTGCACGATAGTCTTGCAGAAACAGCTGTAACTGTGATGAGACATCGATATCGATAGCAATGCTGTTAACGTACTTGCGATAACATATGAAACTTATTTAAACATAATCGCACATCTCTAGGTAGGCTTTGCATTACTTGGCAAATTTGTTGCAGTCAGAAAAAGAAGCGAACTAATAAATAAAAATAAATAAGCTAATTAAAAATTACTAGTGCTTGAAATGACAAAGACTGCAGAAACAACCGACGTAGAAATGGAGGTGGATGCCACGGCGGAAACGTTGGCGGACGAGAAGAAGAATCAAGATCTGGCCGCTGTCCAGGAGATACGCGAGCAAATTCGTCAGATTGAAAAATCGGTGGCCTCCAAGGAATCGCGGTAAGTACATAATTAATTGTTTTTAGCAATTAATAAATGTATGTACCTGCTTCAGTTTTATTTTACGTGTGCTGCGCAACTTGCCAAACACACGGCGCAAACTTAACGGCGTCGTATTCCGGAACTTGGCACAGAGTATTTATCCGGTTGGAGCTGATCGAGAAGCGGCTTTAGCCCTCACGCCAGAGTTGGAAAAGGATGCCACCGAGTTGCCCGATGTGGCAAAGAAGCAAGTGGCCACAAAAGCGCCAATTGCCGAAGTAGATGCCTATTATTATTTGCTCTTGCTGGTTAAATTAATAGACGCCAGCGATTTAAAGCGTGCTGGAACATGCGCTGATGCCTTGATGTCGAAAATATCCATACAGAATCGTCGCACATTGGATCTGATTGGTGCCAAGTCGTATTTCTACTATTCGCGTGTTGCGGAGCTCAACAATGCCCTGGAAGGCATACGCGCCTTCCTCCACGCACGCCTACGCACCGCAACGCTGAGAAACGACTTTGAGGGACAGGCCGTGCTCCTGAATTGTCTGCTTCGCAATTATTTGCACTATGCACTGTACGATCAGGCGGATAAATTGGTCAAGAAGTCGGTGTATCCGGAATCAGCTAGCAATAATGAATGGGCACGCTTCCTGTACTATTTGGGACGCATTAAGGCGGCTAAATTGGAATACAGCGATGCACACAAGCACCTCGTCCAGGCACTACGTAAATCCCCACAACATGCCGCTATCGGATTCCGTCAGACTGTGCAGAAACTGATCATTGTCGTTGAACTGTTGCTCGGCAATATTCCGGAGCGTGTTGTATTTCGGCAGGCGGGATTACGTCAATCCCTGGGACCTTACTTCCAGCTAACTCAGGCAGTGCGACTGGGAAATCTGAAGCGCTTCGGTGATGTTGTGTCCCAGTTCGGACCAAAGTTTCAACTGGATCACACCTTTACGCTTATCATTCGCTTGCGCCACAATGTCATTAAGACTGCAATTCGCTCCATTGGACTGTCGTACTCACGCATTTCGCCCAAGGACATTGCCAAGCGTTTGATGCTCGATTCGGCTGAGGATGCTGAGTTCATTGTATCGAAGGCCATACGCGATGGTGTGATTGAGGCGACCTTAGATCCCGCCCAGAATTATATGCGCAGCAAGGAAAGCACCGATATTTATAGCACACGCGAGCCGCAATTGGCCTTTCATGAGCGCATATCCTTCTGCTTAAATCTACACAATCAGAGCGTTAAAGCCATGCGTTATCCACCCAAGTCATACGGCAAGGATTTGGAGAGCGCCGAGGAGAGACGCGAACGTGAACAACAGGACTTGGAGCTGGCCAAGGAAATGGCTGAGGATGATGAGGATGGTTTCTAAGCGCACCGTTTCTACTTTCTTCATATGCATTAATATTTCATAGATGTGTCGCGAATGATTTAATAATAATAAAATTAATTTTCAAAAACTTTAACCTGCTATAATTTTTATTGATTTATAGTAACTTTTCAGTAATTGATATACTTAATAAATTTCAAATTTGTTTACGGTTGCAACAAATTTTAAAAAATACTTTGAAAAAGACCAAGACTCCTACACGTTATAAACCTATCGATTAAGGCTTGAATTCTAGTTCTGTTTCACTGTGTAATTTATTAAGCTCAGATATTGAGATGATCAGTTGGCGATGAATAGCTCAATTGAACTTAATCGGAACGATTTCATCAACGCCGGCTCCGGGACGAAAAACAGTTCACACCTGAATTTATTTTCAGTTAATTTGGAAAAAAGTTTCCAATACATATTTAATTTTATAAAACCTTCAAAATGAAGAAAAAATAAAATAAGAGTGTGTGGAAACTATTTTTGGAAACTATTTTTCACTATCGCACAATTGAAAGGTTGCCAGACGTTCAAACTATCGGTCATTTTTATGAGGTTTATGGCGGCAATCGGATAAAATCTGGTTCATTTTCATGAACTGTTTTTTTAACTATTTCAGAATGAAGTGACACAACTCTGTCAACAACCCTATAGTTGCATTATTCTTGTGGAAGCAGAAAGCAGAAAATTTTGTGAAAACACACACAAAACGGATAATGTGTAAAGTGCGCAAATGTAAAAACAATGTATGAATACACAAAAGTGCTAAGAGAATAAATAATAAAGAGTTCATGTGCGCATCGTTCATAGACGAAAGAAAAACAACTTGCACTAAAGAAAGACCAGGCCAGGCATTCTCTGTGGCCAGCAGCGACGAGTCGTTCGAGTAGCGAGCAAATGTATGCGAGAACTAGTAGTGGGCAGCAGCAGAAGCAGAGGCAGCAGCAGTCGTTGTCGTCTTTGTGAAGCACCACGAAAAAGGAGAGAAAAACGCAAAGAAGGCAACAACACAAAACGCAAATTCCAAAAACAAAAATACGAAACGTGCGTAAAAGTTAATTATCGACGAGTGGAGCATTATCAACATTAGCAGCAGCAGCAGCTGCTGCACCTATACATTTGTTGTTGTTGTGGTTTTTGCACCCACCACACGTAACTAGAGCAGCAGCCACTAAACACACGTACACACACACAGCGAGAGAGAGAGAGAGAAGCACATTCACACACACACATAGACAACTTTAGGCTAGACTTAGTAGTTAGTAGTAGATGCGTGCGTGCCACAACAACACTGGAAATGATTTGTCCAAAAGACGTCCTGCAGTGGTTTAAGACTCTGGAGAGCTACAAACGCATCGATACCATGTGTTCACTGCTCGAGGCCTGTCTACCGTTTGAGCTACGCTTCCTGGGCACCTGCCTCGAGGAGCTGGGACGTCGCGATTCTCCGGAATTTCGCGGCATGGAATTGCGCGCGAATAATCCACAGGATCTGGCCGCCGATATGCACAATTGCCAAAAGGGTGAACCGACAGATATCAAAATTCGTCGCAAGATGGCGCTTTATTTGGCCATGATAAGAGCGTGTAATCGCAGCTGTGTTACCGAAATCTTTCGTACCCTTGAATGCTGGGGCGAAAGGGATTTCTCGAGCATGAGCGATTCGGATACGTTGCTGGAGCTGTTGCTTGTGTATACAATGGCAGCGAAACATCCGGTTTTTTCATATCACCAGCACACCAAGTGCGGTGAGATATTGGCCAAGATAAAGGAGGTGAAACGTGTAACAGATGAGACAACACAAACCGAGAGTCAACTGCCGCAACAACAGCAGCAGCAGCAACAGTTGCCGCAACCACAACAACATCCGCAACATGTGCTCCATCAGCAACAGCAACAACAACAACAACCACAACAGCCAACGTATCCGCATGCGCAAATGATGCAAATGTTGCCGACACCGCAAGTTACAACTCCAATGATATTTCCACAACATTGGCCAAAGGTAAGATCTCGGTTATTCTCACCTACACACCCCCCTCCCCCCAAATCAAATTTTTTAATTATGCATTCACTGTGTCAAGTAAATCTTTTAATAATATACAACTCTACATATTTGCTGCTTAATAAATACAACAAATGCAATAAGCATGTTCTTTGATGTCAACAAAAAATAAAAATAGACGTGACAGTTCTTATTAAGAATTTCCAGATTTATCTATATCTATATATCTTATCTATAAATCTTCTTTAACTGTAAATAAAATTTTAAAAATAACAAGAAACAGAAAAATTAAATTTTTCCTTCTATTATTCAATATTTACAAAAAATAATGTAATATTAAAAAAAAATTATTTTTCTTATTTTATTCAACGATAAAATAAATAAAATAGTTATAATATACAAAAACAAAAATAAACCAACAGTTTTTTTTGTTCAAAATAATAATATAAAAACTAAAATCTATTTTAATTTTGAATGTCTTTATTCAACTATACAAAATTAAATTGAATATTACAAAGTTTAAAAAAAATCATCAATTAATCAAATGTATATTTTTTGGATAGTGTTACAATAATGTAGATGATCGTTGTCAACAGATTTAGTGACTCGATTGTAGACTTGTGAATTTTATTTATATGTGTGCATTTCTTTTTTGCAGCTGATGCAGAGCAATGACGTCGACGCTATGCCACATATGATGCAATCCAATATCACCATTCCAGCGGACTCAAATGCTATAGCAGCGGCAGCAGCGACCGCTTGGTCCATACGCGGCATGTATGCGGCGCCACCGCCACTACAACAACAGCAGCAGCAACAACAGGGGCAGGGACCAGGACCACAAAGTCTGGATCATCAGGTGCCACCACAAGCAAGCTCGCCAATGTTAAGCAGCCAGCAATCATCACCATCGAGTAGTCGCACCACAAGTCCACAACGTGAGCGTGTTGGCAGCGCGCCCTTGCAACAGCAACAACAGCAACAGCAACATATGCGCAGTAGCTTGTCACAGCGTATAACGGGGGGCATTAAGAACGTGCGACGTCCTTCTGTGGAGACAACTCCACCACCACCGTCAGCGTCCTCATCCATCGGCAGTGGAGATGCACAGCATGTCAAGCATTTGGAGGAGGTAAACCCAAGGAAACCCTAACTTAAAACAAACAAGAAAAACGCACACAAAGCAAATATTATTTATGTTACATTAATTTTTATTTTCACCATTAGGTATTTTTTTAACACATATCTGTTATACAGCATTATAAATGTCTGCATGTTTTCTAGTGGTGTTTACAGTACTCTATAATATACCTTTTTCGTAACATTTTTAAAAATAATAGATAATCCTCGCTATTTCGAAATGAAAAACCTACATTTCTTATATTTCTGAAACACCACTTGCATCTGATCTTTTAAAGATTTGCATTACTTATTTCCACAAAAGAGTTTTTTCTCTTCTATTAATATAATGCAAAATGGTTACTTAAAAATTGATATAACTATTATAAATATTTTGAATATATTGTTTCGGTCACGGTTCTACACATAAAGTGATTAAATTTAGTTTTCAGATATAGTATTATTATTATTATGTATAAATTTATATTATATTATTTTTATATTTTTCTTGTGCATTTTTGCAGAGTATCAGCGAAGTCGGTGCCAGCCTGCCCAGTATTATACGAAACAGTTTTCCGCGTGCGGTGCATCAGCGTATCAGTGCGAATGCATATATGCCAGCACACCAGCAACAGTCGTCGGTGGGTCAACAGCAGCAGCAGCAACAACATTATCAGATGAACAATTATATAAAACCGAACAGCATTGTTTATACTATGCATAATATGCATATTAGTGATGATGGCAGCGGTTCAATGCGAAGCATCAATTCCAACAAAAGTGCGGCAACAACTGGCAGCGAATCGGGCAGCTCGAATGGATCATGCGGTGAGATATCCCCACCGGAAACGCCAACGCCGCTGCCCATGCACATGCCCATTGTGACGGGTTATCAGCAGCAGCAGCAGTCGCAACAACAACATCAACAACAGAAGCATCATCTTAGCTATAAGCAGCAGCAGCAATTGAATCTGCAACAGCGTCTGAATGGACGCAATGGTGTGGAGAAGAGTTACCAGCAAATCTATACGACGAGCAATCCAAGTGATGCTTCGAATTTACAGCAGCAACAGCAAGCGTTGCTCATAAGTCCATCGTCGGTAAACACGCCAACAACAACAGTGTTGCTGCAAACACAACAACAGCAGCAGCAACAACAACCACCGCCGCCAACAGGTACAGCATATAATGCAGCCACATATTCATATCATACGGCAAGTGGACGTGGTCCACCACAGACATTAATTCAGGCACATAATGCACCACCGCCGCAAGCATTGCATGGTCCCTTTCGTTTCCCATTGGCGCCACCGCACAATGGTGAACTTATCTATCCGGCATATCATGCCGGTTTGGCATTTTCCCCCGTCCCAGTCCCTGTGCCGGTGACAGCGACAACAGCTGGTGCGCCCACAGCCGTGACAGCCGGACAAATGCGCAACACGGCGGTGAGCACGAATGCGGTAACAGTGCAAACGCAAACTCCCACGTCACAGCAGCAGCAACAACAGCAATTGCTAGCGGCAACAACGCCGTATGGCACATTGAATGTCTGTCCCATCACCGGAGTAAGCGGCGGTGGCATCACGCAGAAAGTAATTTCCTGCTACAATTGCGGATCACAGACGCACAGCGGTCGCGATTGCCAGGAAGCGTCAATGGAGGATGTGACGCGCAGTGCCACCTATAAGCTCGACTACAGCACATCGACAAATGTCAGTGGCACTGGCAGTGCTGGTGAGACCAACCAGGATCACAAGGAAGTTGGCAGCATTCTAAAAAATGCGACAGTGACGACGCCAACGGCAACAGCAGCTGCCATTGGCAAATAGATCGTGTATAATATGCATTGATATGATGGATATATAACCATCTTTATATATATACATAATTAATACCTATTGTAATTCTTAACTATTTACACAATTTCAACATTTATTATGAGTGTAAAAACAATGCGGAAATTCAATTTCACGCCTAAGCCACGTCTCTTAGTTCTATAAGCCATATTTTCAAATTGCGTTAGCCAGATTCAGTCGCCTATAAACAAAACAAAACAAAAAATCAACAGAAAACAGAGCAAAAAAAAAAGATAGAAATTAACAACCTTGCAAGCCACAGGGAAATTATATATACATATACATATATAAGTATAAATACGATATCTATATACATGTATAATGCCACTCGATCCCCCTATCAGATATATATATATATATATAAATATTTGTAATAATTAAGCTGTAATGCAATAGAAATAGTTGATAGAAATGAGAATGCAACAAAATGTAGCAACTCTAAATCAAAGAAGTTTAATAATGACATTTGTATAGCAACTAAAGCTGACGACTCCACGCAATTAAAAATAAATAAGCTAACAAATCTATAAGAATTGCGTGCGTAACTATAAACTAAACTATAAATATTTTATGAATGAGAGAAATTAAAGCAGCACGCATATAAAGAAAAGTAACAATAAAATGTTAGCAAATACTATGCAAAAAAAACATAAATTGTATAAACAAATGAGCGTAATGCACATTCACACACACACACACACACACAGCTGTAGAGTGTGTGTGTGCTTAGTTAACGTTATCTAATAATCTAAGTATAACTAATATTTTCTTACCAGTAATTATTTATTTGCTGCTACTTTGTTTAAGCTTTAAACAAAACGAAACGAAACAAAACAGATTTTAGCATCGGTTTTTACATTGTATTATAGTATTGATATATGTACACATCCTAGACTTCTATTTGAATATGGCAAACATTAATTTCTTCTCTTATATATAGAAATAAAATTTTTTTTTAATCATCTCATTTACTTGGCCATAATGGAAATGCAAAAAATAAAATTAAAAGAAATATAATACGAATGAATTGGCCAGGTTGAGATTTATAATAATTAATAATATAAATTAATTGCCTGTGTTTCGGTTACTTGTGTAAAAACGTTGTTAACTTTTTTATGGAACTAAAACAAAATAAGAAGAAGAAAAAACACACAAAAAAAATACAAATAAATAAGCAAAAAACAGATAAACAATATTGAATTGAAATTAAAAAAAGAAAACAATTCATGCGTAAAATCGATTATTATATTTCAGTGAAAAATAAAAACAAATTGTTTCTTAAATTCGTGTAAAAAAACACAAAGCTACAAAATCCACATGTTTTTCTCATTTATCTTTGTGGACATGGTATTGATATTGTTGCGCTCCTGAAATCTCTGCTGAGAGACCATTCAAGTTTCTTTGGATATGAGCAACAACTCCAGTACTTCTTTGCAGTACCGTGAAGAATGCACAAGTTGAACCTATATGTGTAATTGATATTCACTGCAACTTATAGAATATTTAAATATATATTTATTTTCTACATGTGTTTAAATCTTTTCATACAATTAATATATTTGTTAAGACATCGATTCAAGTCAGTTGTATCGAAAATTTAGATCTTCCTATCAAGTGAGATAGGAATAAATATTTTATTTTCATCAAATATCATTTTCTATTTATAAGTCAACATATTTTTCTCTTTATTATTGCCTACCTAACTATGTATAATTATAAATTTGTTTTATTTTTCGCATAATTTTAACTCTATTTTTTTTCTTTTAATTAATGGGATAAATAAAAGAAATAGAGTTAAGTCGAAAGATTGTACACTGTAGTAAGTATCCGCCACAGTTGCTGGAAATTAAAGATATAATGGTTGCGTCAAAATCTCAGTATAGCTGTATATAAATATATGTAGTAAGTAGTATGTGTGCTATATGAACTCGTATGAACAATCCAAAGACCATTTTAGACCTATTGCAACAAAGCCAACAGCAATATAAGTATGTGTTCATTTACAGTCATGCTTAAAAGTCTCGTACATTTGATGATCTCAGTAGCTATTTTATATTTTTGTTAATTATCTAATAAGTTATGGATTAAACTCATATTTTTTCTATTATTAACACATGTTTGCACATCTAACCCAATTATTTCATATTATTATTATTATAGTAAAGCTAATTACAGAAAGTCGTAATCTAACAGGGACAAAATTGAGATGAGTAAATAAAATAGTCATTTTGAACAAAAAAAATTCTTTAAAAAATGTATGTAACAACAATATTCGCTCACAAAAAATGAGGTTTGTAATTTTTAAATAATGCTTCGTTGTCCCTGTAAAATTAATTGCATGATTCTACCTTAAGAATACATAAAAATTGGGCCTTATTTTGGTCATATATGTTTATACTAATGTAGGCTAGGTATGTTAGACTTCATATCATATATATAATATCATATATAGATATGAAAATATGAATTTGTACAATTTACAGTTTGCTTGCTACATTTTTTAACCAATTATTCGTGAAATGTACAAGTGGCAACACTTTTGCTCATGACTGTAGGTTTCTGTGTGAAGCGAGCAACAGTGGCGTTCTCTCAAGCGTGTCCGCTTTGGGTTGTCGTAACGGCAAGTGGTCTTTAGTTGAGCATAGACCTGGATCCGTTGTAGTTGTTGCTCCAAGAAGCTCCAAGAAACGTTTTCAATAACTTTAAAATCTATAAACACACTTTCAATTTCTGGAAATCTATAAAACATTAGTTACAACAACAATAATTGATGGTGTTCTTAGAGAAAAGTCGCATTTGAACATAAAAAAATATAAATGTTTCATGGGCCTTTTCATAATTATTTTTCTTTGTGTATGCAGTAAGTTGAACGTGCTTGTTCATGCATGCAGTGTGGTAAGTTGTTACCGTTCGGACCTCTACCTTCGTCTGCGTCTTCGTAACCGTCTCTAACTCCCACTCCATCTTCACCTTCAGCTACGTCGAGTGTTGGGAAGAAAGGAAAACGTGGTCAAACAATGCTTAAGGCCGTAAAGAAATCGGCTGAACTAAACAAATCCAAATTAAAACTTACTGCCTCCAATAACAATGACAACAACAACAAAGAAAACAACAGCGAGAAGGACGACAACGGTAACTCGGATGAGTCATCCGATATGCTGGGCATTAAACGGGAATCCGTTGTTGGCCAAAAGGCAGAAGGCCAACCAACTGACAGTCCACCATTGAAGAAGCTCAGTCTGAAGGGCAACCAGCTTTGTGGCAGCATTTTAATCGGCAACTACAATGTAAAACATCGTTATAAATATTAAATAATTCCATGGATTTCAACAGAGTTCTCATCCCGATTTAGTACCTGACACAGCTGGAAGTGTGCGAAAACGAAATGGAGGTCTTGGATCTCAGTTCTCTCGCTCAGCTGGAGACATTGAAGTGTAGTCGCAACAAACTAATTGAGCTTATCATCAATGTCACCAATCTACAGACTCTTATAGCGGATCATAACTGTACGTATTTGGTTTTAAGTAGCTTAACTTTTTGAAACTATTTCCATTGAAATGATTTTCAACTAACCTAACTTGTTTCTTTTTTACTTTCAATCGATTTGACTTTTTCCCTTTGTCACTCTTTCAAAACTTGAAAGTTCATTGTTTTTTATTCCCTGTTTTCTTCGTAATTTTGCAAAAATTTCCAACTGTCATAACTTAGTCAACTTTAAAACTATTTTCTTGATATAATAATCATTATTGCGAAATTTAGAAATGCAATTTTTCGAGCCGAACACATTTCATAATTATATCGGTGAGCGTTTCGAAAGCAATAATTAATTGTCTTCTTAATTCGTAGGCTTACAGAGCATCTGCATAGCGAAGAGTGTGCCGCTGAAGCTGCAGCAGTTGGACATCTCGAATAATTACCTGAGCGAGTTGCCGCAATGGATTGGAGGATGTGTGGCATTGAACACACTCTCTGCCAGCCACAATCAATTGAGGCAGGTTAGGGAACTGCTGCGCGATTGTCGCTTCAAGTGTTTGCGAGCATTGAACTTGGGCTACAATGAATTGCAGGAGTTGGACATGTTGCCGGAGTCATTCAATAGTCTGCGCAAGTTGCAGTTGCAAAGCAATGAGTTGCAACGTCTGCCAGATAATTTCTTTGCCGTCACAAGTTCGCAGTTGAGCGTTTTGAATGTCGCTTGCAATCGATTGACGGCGTTGCCTCGTTACGAGCAGAACAATAATGCGGCATTGTTGGAAATGACGCTGACGGCAAATCAACTGAACGATAACATATTTGATGCACTGTTACACGCGGCCAGTTTAAAAGCGTTGCGTTTGGGCCACAATCGCATTGGCGTTTTGCCCGCCGAGTGTGTACGGAATTGGCCAGAACTGGAGATATTGGTATTGTCGGGCAACATGTTGCAGCAACTACCTGAACAGTTGGCAACACTCAGCCAATTGAAGGTGCTACGCTGTTGCAACAATCTACTGTTGAGCACACCACATTTGGCCAAATTGTCGAGGTTGAAGATCTTGGATTTGGCCCACAATCATTTGGATCGCATCAATTTATTGGCTTTGGTGCCGTCGCGTAATCTCAAGTATTTGGATCTGTCTGGCAACCTGCAACTCCAGGTGGATGAGCAGCAATTAAAGGTCTGCCAGTCGCGGAGTCAACGTGTCTGGAGTCTGGTCGATGTATCCGGCAATAATCGCGATGCTTTGCCCACCAGCAATCGGCGAATTGCCTGTGACTTGTCCAAGCAGAAAACCAAACCAAATCCCTGGTCCATGGGATTTGCGGAGACGCCGGGTGAGCTGCGTAAACTATTGGTCCATCAACTGCGAGCTGCTCACATAAATGACACCACCACCAGCAACGAGGAAACCCTTTTCGGCATGTTCGAGTCGACTGGCGATGCTCGCATTGCCCAGCAGATGACAACCCTGTTGCCGGGTTTTCTCAAAGAGCAGACGCTGCCCAGCAGCACCAGCGATTACCTAAAGTCCATCCTATTGTCGGCACAACGTCAATGCGACGGTTGCCTGCGCAGTGCCTCAATCTTCCATATGTTGCGACTGCCGTGCAAGGTAAGATCACTCAAGGCGAAGCGTTGTGTACTGCGCATGGTCAGCATTGGATACTTTGATGCCTATCTGGTGCGACGAACAACCCACCTACGTCTAACTCAGCCCGATGCTCAGACGATGCTGGAGACTAACAAACGCCTAGCAGTCCATTCCATTAAGGAGCCGCAATTACTTGAGGTGCGTGAGAAACCATTTTCCCCTTTTCTCATTTTTATTTATGTTTAAAAGTAAAACATTTACGTATTCTTAATCAGCCTACTTGATATAGCCAAGTCCGGTTCTTCTATATATATCATTTCCTATTTCCTTCTATAATCGGCACTATAACCCATTTTCCATCTAAAGTTGCCATTATATTGCCTAATAACTCCATATTCTTTCTATAGACGGCATTATATTCTTGTTTCCTACTATTGTCGTCAGTACATATCATATTTACCCTTTGTAAACTCTATATTTACTCTATACTCCTTCTACTGACGTCATTATACCCTTTATTCCAGCTAAAGTCGCCACTATACATCATATTTACACTATATTCTATCTAAAGTCGCCAATATATCGCAATATATACTCTATATTCAAAAATAATAGTATTATAATGTAATATTCATGAGATAATGGCGAACAGACCTTGATTAAATAATAACAGCTGACGATTTTAAATGCAACTTAGTTATTTCAACGTTTTAAGTCCGTGTTGGTTAATACTTTCATTTTTTGAAGCTGCAACACAGTGATGCTCCCTCGGCTACCGCTAAACTGCTCATCTCTGACCAGCTTACATATACATATGTACATTCTCAACAAATTTTATTTTTATTATTTTATCGGTTAACTGTATAATATAGTTGTGATTGAAACAATTAGTTGAATATGTAATAATGCGCATAATAGGCACATTCTTCGGCATGCCTATATATTGAGCCGTAAATCGATAACAATCGATAATGTTAGCTATTTAATTTAATAAAAGCTAGATGGCTAGCTATCAATAATGTTAGCTATTTAATTTTATAAAAGCTAGCTAGCTAGCTATATCCAGTATTAGTGTTAACTGTGTGTATGTTTCTGCTCGTATCGCACACACAGGTAACGCTTAGCAACGATGATGAGTACCTAGTGTTGGGCAATGAGCAATTATGGTCCGTTATGGACATTGGCCGGGCGGCAAGAGAAATACGAAAGGAAGAAAATGCGCTGATTGCGGCAAAGCGACTACTTGAAATAGCGCAGAGCTTTGGAGCCACCGAAAATCTGAGCGTAATTGTTGTGCGCTTCAGTCACCTGGGCACAGATGTGGATCATTTGATTCGGGAGCTCAAGCAGAGTGTGCGTAAAAAAGCCCACAGTGATATTTCCACAAGCAACGGGTGTATCGGTAAGTAAACGCACCTGTTGCGATCGCAGCAATGCGTGTCGTCATCGCACATTGGATCAGGAACTGCTCGCTGGACGCTCCTCGCCCAGTGGGCAAAGCAATCCCGATTTGTTGGCCAAGAATGTGACGGTGGCCAAGGATGAGTTCATATTGGCTCACGCACGTGTGCTGCAGGAAGAGCAACAGTTGGAAATACTGGACGAGACGGAGTCCGTGCTGTCGGAGGAGCAATTCAAATGTTGGGAATACATGCTGGAGCAGAACACTCAACTGCTATTCGACAAGGAGCTGAATACCATATCAAAATCATTCACCAAACAGCGATTGCCAACCGACGGCAACGATCTCAAGTCAAATCTCATACGAAATGTCACCAACAAGTTCATTTCGAGCAGCACACCACAGCTGCCACAGAGTCAATCACACAACGGTGTGTTCCAACAACAGTTAATGAAACATCCACCCACACAATCCACCAATCATCAATTTGGCAGCATGCGATCCTTCCAGCAATCCCATAACTATGGATACAATTTCTTCGATGGCAAAGTCCGAGATGCCTATGCCAAGCTAGGAGGCGGTCCACATGCCGCCTACTTTGGCTCTCTGCAGCGCCGCATGCCCAGCAATTTGGAATACGACTTCCCGATCACACAGGAGCGGGACCACAACATTCACAACATCCTCAACGAGGAGGAAATCGAGGAGGATGGGGATGGATACACTGAACATGAGAGTCGCATGCGCAAATATTGGGGAGTAGCCACCACAGAGCTATAGCCCTTACATTTTCCTTAACAAATTGTTTTCATTCCCTTAATTTCGTCTCAAACTTTTTCTGCAAATAAAATGAATAAGTTCAAATAATTCATGTTTTTTAAATGATTTTTTCACAGTTTACAAATCTAGTTGATATACTTAATAAAAATATTAAGTGTTGAAAATTGTAATTCTTTGGACATGTAATTTGTGGCCCTGAAAAGGGCCTTTTAGTTTAGGTTGCTTTGTGTCCAATGTACATCAAGCTGAAATTTACTTAGGAGCTTGTATACTTGGTGACGGCCTTGGTTCCTTCACTGACAGCGTGCTTGGCCAATTCTCCGGGCAGCAATAGTCGGACAGCGGTTTGAATTTCCCGACTGGTAATGGTGGAGCGCTTGTTGTAGTGGGCCAAACGAGATGCCTCAGCAGCAATGCGTTCAAAAATGTCGTTGACAAAGCTGTTCATGATACTCATTGCCTTGGATGAGATGCCAGTGTCGGGATGGACCTGCTTCAGCACTTTGTAAATGTAGATGGCATAGCTTTCCTTCCTCTTGCGCTTCTTCTTCTTATCATTCTTGGTAATATTCTTCTGGGCCTTCCAGCCTTTTTGGCTGCCTTTCCACTAGTCTTGGGGGGCATTTTCACTTAGTATTCACTGTAAATTCACTTCACAAATGTTTACCTACTATGCCGATGTGCTTCACATTTATACTTTTCTTATAGCAACGCTTTCATGTTGAGAAACTGGTTTGTCAGCTGCCAATTGTCATCCCTTAACTGAACAAGTAGGTAGCGGGAAAAAGTATAAATCTAGCAACACGGCATGCTGTCAGCAACATTCGATATTTGTGTGTTTGAAGTGAAACAGTGAAAAAAAAATATAGAAAAATGTCTGGTCGTGGTAAAGGTGGAAAAGTGAAGGGAAAGGCAAAGTCTCGTTCCAACCGTGCTGGTCTTCAGTTCCCCGTTGGCCGTATTCACCGTCTGCTTCGCAAGGGCAACTATGCCGAGCGTGTTGGTGCCGGCGCTCCTGTTTACTTGGCTGCCGTTATGGAATATCTGGCCGCTGAAGTATTGGAGTTGGCTGGTAATGCAGCGCGTGATAACAAGAAAACTAGGATTATTCCCCGTCATCTGCAACTGGCCATCCGCAACGATGAGGAATTGAACAAACTTCTTTCTGGCGTCACCATTGCACAAGGCGGTGTTTTGCCCAACATCCAGGCAGTGCTTTTGCCCAAGAAGACCGAAAAGAAGGCATAAATTGCAAGCAACTAACAATTTCGTGTACATAAAACAACCAAAAACCCAAACGTCCTTTTCAGGACGACCAAATTTTCGAATAAGAGATTATTATTTTTTAATTGAGTGTCGTATTTTAATTAGCTATGTAGAAAAATTCTTAGTACAGTTTCGTAGTAGCTAATTCACCTTATTCATTTCGTAGTTGTATTCAATTCTTTCTGAGGCAATGGACATAACTATTTGCAAGTCTTAGTCTGAGAGCGAATCAGCAGAAAAAGGTACAGTTAGTAGTTTCAATGTACGTCGAAATAAATCCAAGAATAGATTTTATTACATACACTTTTATTGCTATATCGACATGAATATAAATAAAACAAAAGCAATATTTAGTCGCAGTGAATTTGCCAACGACCATACCACGCTGAATACATCGGTTCTCGTCCGATCACCGAAATTAAGCAGCGTCGGGCGCGGTTAGTACTTAGATGGGGGACCGCTTGGGAACACCGCGTGTTGTTGGCTACGTCATCAATATTTTTTCTCTTCTTTTATTATTATTTTCAAGTTTAACAATTGAAATTATTGAATTATTTAAAGGAAATGTAAATAAAATTATAAATTTAATTGAGTAATATTTTCTCTTTTGAAGTATGTTTTGGTGGTCCTGAAAAGGACCGATTGGTTTGGATTTGTATTTTTGTACACAAGGTTTCTAGCCGCCAAAACCGTACAGAGTGCGGCCTTGTCTCTTCAGAGCGTAGACAACATCCATGGCTGTGACGGTCTTCCTTTTGGCGTGTTCGGTGTATGTGACTGCATCACGGATAACATTTTCCAAGAAAACCTTCAGCACACCACGAGTTTCTTCATAAATGAGACCAGAAATGCGCTTCACACCGCCACGACGAGCTAAACGGCGGATTGCTGGCTTCGTGATACCCTGGATGTTATCACGCAAAACTTTGCGATGACGCTTGGCGCCGCCTTTACCCAAGCCTTTGCCACCTTTACCACGACCAGTCATTTTTCACTTTTAGGTTTTTTAGTTTACACTGCACGAAAGTCAGAAAGATACTAATGATTCAACTGCGCCACTAGCTTCTATTTATACAAAAAAAAGGTGAAAATCAGAGTGAGCCAGAACTACTTGCCTCCTGCTCGAACACTACCCTCGAAAAGAACAACGTATGCGAGAGCGAGAGCGAATGCTTCGCTCTCTTTCTAACCTTCCACCAGTTTTCTATATAAATGAGGCACCCGTGCTGTCGCTCGCTTATTGTGTTTTCAACAGTGATTGTGTAAAGTAAAAAGTAAAAATGGCTCGTACTAAGCAGACAGCTCGTAAATCGACCGGAGGCAAGGCACCTCGCAAGCAGCTGGCTACCAAGGCAGCACGTAAAAGTGCTCCAGCCACCGGTGGTGTGAAGAAGCCTCATCGCTATCGTCCCGGAACTGTGGCCCTTCGTGAGATCCGTCGCTACCAGAAGAGCACTGAGTTGCTCATTCGCAAGCTGCCGTTCCAGCGTTTAGTACGTGAAATTGCTCAGGACTTCAAGACCGACTTACGTTTCCAAAGCTCTGCTGTAATGGCTTTGCAGGAAGCTAGTGAAGCATACCTGGTTGGCCTCTTCGAAGACACAAACTTGTGTGCTATCCATGCAAAGCGTGTCACTATTATGCCCAAAGATATCCAATTGGCCAGACGTATTCGTGGCGAGCGTGCTTAAGTTGTACTTTGCTTAAGCAAAATGAACAAACCAAATCGGTCCTTTTCAGGACCACAAATTTATTTATCAAGGAAGAATGATATTTTCATATTTAAAATGTAAACCTTTGTGTTTTTTTTACTACCAACCACAAATTGAATTTTAAATGCCGGTGCCTAGTCCAAATTGAATAACAGCGAAATGTATATTTATTATAAAATATGTTACTTGCCTATTTTTACACATGTATTATGGTTTAAATATTCTGTTGAGTGAATTTCATAATTTTTAAAGCAACATAAATTTGAAATCAATTTTATAAGGAAATTTACCATAATACTCAATATTTACCATCTTAATGATGCTTAGTTTTCGAACAATCGTCATGCTGATCTGGTACTAATGTACGTATGTTGATTTACCGTTATTAATACCAAAATATATATTTAATAATAATTAATATAGTTTATTTTTAGGCTTATGCTTTTCTTAGCATACTTATTTTGAATGAAAATCCAATCATTATCTGCATTTTTTTTGTTTTGTTAAAAGTTGAAAGATTAGAATTTTTAAAGGGACTTTAAAATAAACTTTGAAATGTGTATAATATTACCTTTATTTAAGTTCTCTTTGTTCATCAACATATTTTTTTTAACGTTAATGCTGCAAATAAAGTATAATTTGTCAGGCAAGTGAATATGCAAAATTAATAATAATTAATAATAAATTAATATGAAACGATCTCACGCTTCTCAACAATTTAAATTGAAGTAATTATTCTAAATGGAATGAATTAATATTCATTTTAAAACATAATTGTCACTGTACTTCGCTAAATATTTTTGTCTATAAATTTATGTTGCGTTGTCGTCACCAATGACAATGGTTTGCACGGAAAGTATTCTTAAATGTTCGATTTAATTATAATTTTTATGTAAACTGAAAAGAAATTGACTTGAGATTAAATAAAATATATATTTATTTTATAATATTGCCAATAATGTATTGTTTTATATTATTTTATATTTTCCCGATCCATTTTTCTATTGCAACTTACAAACTCAGTCTGCTGGATTTTTACAGTAGATGGTCAAGTTTAAAAGTGATTTACAAACAAAAATCGTTAGTTATATAGAAATTAATGACTATATTTTGATTAAGAATTGTTCAAGGAATATATATTTAAAACAAAAGATTACTGTCTTATTCTATTTATATTTAATAAATATGTTTTTATGCAATAATTTGTGTTACGATGACACATAGTGGATTTTGAGGTGTTTATTTGACCCCTCTGGATGATAAGAAGCAAGTAATATAAATAAAATTACGTTGTTAAAATATTTAACAATATATTAAAAGAAATTTTTACTTAAGTATAGAATTACAAACCATTGAAAATGTTAAATAAATAATAGGTCAGTGGCAAACTTATTTGTCGCAAGCGTTCAATGCAAAAAACATTCTCCTACGGCCCTTCTACTCGATTCTCACTAAATCGAGTCTCCTAAATTCGAATTCCGCTTTGTCAAATTTTAAGAGTCAAGAAGTTTTATACCTACAGTGAAGTCGTTAAGCAAAGTGAACAATGTCTGAATCCGCAGTTGCAACATCCGCATCCCCGGTGGCAGCCCCACCAGCTGTAGCAGAGAAGAAGGTGGCCACCAAAAAGGCGGCAACAGCATCGGCATCGAAGGCAAAGAAGACTGCAGCTCCACCATTGCACCCTCCAACTCAACAAATGGTGGACGCATCGATCCTGAACTTGAAGGAACGTGGTGGTTCATCACTCATGGCAATCAAGAAGTATATCAGTGCCACATACAAATGCGATGCCCAGAAATTGGCACCATTCATCAAAAAGTATTTGAAGAATGCTGTTGCGAATGGAAAACTGATCCAAGCAAAAGGCAAGGGTGCATCTGGTTCATTTAAATTGTCTGCATCTGCTAAAAAAGAGCCCAAGCCAAAGGCTGTCGCCTCTGTTGAGAAGAAAACCAAAAAGGTGGCTGCATCAACTGCATCTTCAACAGCAGCAGCGGCAGCAGCCAAGAAGAAGAAAGCTGCTAGCGCCAAGAAAGCAACTGGGTCTGCTGATAAGAAACCATCAAAGGCTGTAGCGACAAAGAAGACCGCTGAGAAAAAGAAAGCTGAGAAGGCAAAGGCTAAGGATGTGAAGAAAACTGGTACTGTCAAAGCTAAACCTACAACAGCAAAGGCCAAGTCGACTGCAGCAAAGCCAAAAGCACCAAAGCCCAAGACCACAAGTGCTAAGCCTAAAAAGGCAGCTGCGGCCGCGACGCCAAAGAAAGCCGCTACTGCTGCCAAGAAGTCAAAAGCAGTCAAGAAATAAGAGCACTAAGACGACGACTATTAGTGCACGAATTTCAAAGTTATGAGATTTGTTTTTTATCAAAGCCCTTTTCAGGGCTACAAAATTTATTTCAAAAGAGAACTCATTTTCAATTAATGTAACAACTGACGAAGGAAAGAGGTTCCCCTGTTAAGGTTAAATTATTTTTAGTAACATAACGATATACAGAATCGTGTGTGGATTTTAATATTTCTCAAGAAAATCGGTCCAGTTAGTAATGACCGAACGCCACTTGACAAGAAAATATTTCGCTTAAAATTGTAGGATAACAATAGTAACAAAACTATTTCCAGAGCTCAAATCATTTTACCATATTAATATATTGATATTCATGTACATTTTCAATTAATGTATCGTACAGAATCGTGTGTGGATTTTAATATTTCTCAAGAAAATCGGTCCAGTTAGTAATGACCGAACGCCACTTGACAAAAAAATATTTTGTTTGCTTAAAATTGTAGGATAACAATAATAACTATTTTCAGAGCTCAAATCATTTTACCATATTAATATATTGATATTCATTTACATGTATTAAGTATTGAAAATTGTAATTCTTTGGACATGTAATTTGTGGCCCTGAAAAGGGCCTTTTAGTTTAGGTTGCTTTGTGTCCAATGTACATCAAGCTGAAATTTACTTAGAGCTTGTATACTTGGTGACGGCCTTGGTTCCTTCACTGACAGCGTGCTTGGCCAATTCTCCGGGCAGCAATAGTCGGACAGCGGTTTGAATTTCCCGACTGGTAATGGTGGAGCGCTTGTTGTAGTGGGCCAAACGAGATGCCTCAGCAGCAATGCGTTCAAAAATGTCGTTGACAAAGCTGTTCATGATACTCATTGCCTTGGATGAGATGCCAGTGTCGGGATGGACCTGCTTCAGCACTTTGTAAATGTAGATGGCATAGCTTTCCTTCCTCTTGCGCTTCTTCTTCTTATCATTCTTGGTAATATTCTTCTGGGCCTTTCCAGCCTTTTTGGCTGCCTTTCCACTAGTCTTGGGGGGCATTTTCACTTAGTATTCACTGTAAATTCACTTCACAAATGTTTACCTACTATGCCGATGTGCTTCACATTTATACTTTTCTTATAGCAACGCTTTCATGTTGAGAAACTGGTTTGTCAGCTGCCAATTGTCATCCCTTAACTGAACAAGTAGGTAGCGGGAAAAAGTATAAATCTAGCAACACGGCATGCTGTCAGCAACATTCGATATTTGTGTGTTTGAAGTGAAACAGTGAAAAAAAAAATATAGAAAAATGTCTGGTCGTGGTAAAGGTGGAAAAGTGAAGGGAAAGGCAAAGTCTCGTTCCAACCGTGCTGGTCTTCAGTTCCCCGTTGGCCGTATTCACCGTCTGCTTCGCAAGGGCAACTATGCCGAGCGTGTTGGTGCCGGCGCTCCTGTTTACTTGGCTGCCGTTATGGAATATCTGGCCGCTGAAGTATTGGAGTTGGCTGGTAATGCAGCGCGTGATAACAAGAAAACTAGGATTATTCCCCGTCATCTGCAACTGGCCATCCGCAACGATGAGGAATTGAACAAACTTCTTTCTGGCGTCACCATTGCACAAGGCGGTGTTTTGCCCAACATCCAGGCAGTGCTTTTGCCCAAGAAGACCGAAAAGAAGGCATAAATTGCAAGCAACTAACAATTTCGTGTACATAAAACAACCAAAAACCCAAACGTCCTTTTCAGGACGACCAAATTTTCGAATAAGAGATTATTATTTTTTAATTGAGTGTCGTATTTTAATTAGCTATGTAGAAAAATTCTTAGTACAGTTTCGTAGTAGCTAATTCACCTTATTCATTTCGTAGTTGTATTCAATTCTTTCTGAGGCAATGGACATAACTATTTGCAAGTCTTAGTCTGAGAGCGAATCAGCAGAAAAAGGTACAGTTAGTAGTTTCAATGTACGTCGAAATAAATCCAAGAATAGATTTTATTACATACACTTTTATTGCTATATCGACATGAATATAAATAAAACAAAAGCAATATTTAGTCGCAGTGAATTTGCCAACGACCATACCACGCTGAATACATCGGTTCTCGTCCGATCACCGAAATTAAGCAGCGTCGGGCGCGGTTAGTACTTAGATGGGGGACCGCTTGGGAACACCGCGTGTTGTTGGCTACGTCATCAATATTTTTTCTCTTCTTTTATTATTATTTTCAAGTTTAACAATTGAAATTATTGAATTATTTAAAGGAAATGTAAATAAAATTATAAATTTAATTGAGTAATATTTTCTCTTTTGAAGTATGTTTTGGTGGTCCTGAAAAGGACCGATTGGTTTGGATTTGTATTTTTGTACACAAGGTTTCTAGCCGCCAAAACCGTACAGAGTGCGGCCTTGTCTCTTCAGAGCGTAGACAACATCCATGGCTGTGACGGTCTTCCTTTTGGCGTGTTCGGTGTATGTGACTGCATCACGGATAACATTTTCCAAGAAAACCTTCAGCACACCACGAGTTTCTTCATAAATGAGACCAGAAATGCGCTTCACACCGCCACGACGAGCTAAACGGCGGATTGCTGGCTTCGTGATACCCTGGATGTTATCACGCAAAACTTTGCGATGACGCTTGGCGCCGCCTTTACCCAAGCCTTTGCCACCTTTACCACGACCAGTCATTTTTCACTTTTAGGTTTTTTAGTTTACACTGCACGAAAGTCAGAAAGATACTAATGATTCAACTGCGCCACTAGCTTCTATTTATACAAAAAAAAGGTGAAAATCAGAGTGAGCCAGAACTACTTGCCTCCTGCTCGAACACTACCCTCGAAAAGAACAACGTATGCGAGAGCGAGAGCGAATGCTTCGCTCTCTTTCTAACCTTCCACCAGTTTTCTATATAAATGAGGCACCCGTGCTGTCGCTCGCTTATTGTGTTTTCAACAGTGATTGTGTAAAGTAAAAAGTAAAAATGGCTCGTACTAAGCAGACAGCTCGTAAATCGACCGGAGGCAAGGCACCTCGCAAGCAGCTGGCTACCAAGGCAGCACGTAAAAGTGCTCCAGCCACCGGTGGTGTGAAGAAGCCTCATCGCTATCGTCCCGGAACTGTGGCCCTTCGTGAGATCCGTCGCTACCAGAAGAGCACTGAGTTGCTCATTCGCAAGCTGCCGTTCCAGCGTTTAGTACGTGAAATTGCTCAGGACTTCAAGACCGACTTACGTTTCCAAAGCTCTGCTGTAATGGCTTTGCAGGAAGCTAGTGAAGCATACCTGGTTGGCCTCTTCGAAGACACAAACTTGTGTGCTATCCATGCAAAGCGTGTCACTATTATGCCCAAAGATATCCAATTGGCCAGACGTATTCGTGGCGAGCGTGCTTAAGTTGTACTTTGCTTAAGCAAAATGAACAAACCAAATCGGTCCTTTTCAGGACCACAAATTTATTTATCAAGGAAGAATGATATTTTCATATTTAAAATGTAAACCTTTGTGTTTTTTTTACTACCAACCACAAATTGAATTTTAAATGCCGGTGCCTAGTCCAAATTGAATAACAGCGAAATGTATATTTATTATAAAATATGTTACTTGCCTATTTTTACACATGTATTATGGTTTAAATATTCTGTTGAGTGAATTTCATAATTTTTAAAGCAACATAAATTAGAAATCAATTTTATAAGGAAATTTACCATAATACTCAATATTTACCATCTTAATGATGCTTAGTTTTCGAACAATCGTCATGCTGATCTGGTACTAATGTACGTATGTTGATTTACCGTTATTAATACCAAAATATATATTTAATAATAATTAATATAGTTTATTTTTAGGCTTATGCTTTTCTTAGCATACTTATTTTAAATGAAAATCCAATCATTATCTGCATTTTTTTTTGTTTTGTTAAAAGTTGAAAGATTAGAATTTTTAAAGGGACTTTAAAATAAACTTTGAAATGTGTATAATATTACCTTTATTTAAGTTCTCTTTGTTCATCAACATATTTTTTTTAACGTTAATGCTGCAAATAAAGTATAATTTGTCAGGCAAGTGAATATGCAAAATATAATATTAATAATAAATTAATATGAAACGATCTCACGCTTCTCAACAATTTAAATTGAAGTAATTATTCTAAATGGAATGAATTAATATTCATTTTAAAACATAATTGTCACTGTACTTCGCTAAATATTTTTGTCTATAAATTTATGTTGCGTTGTCGTCACCAATGACAATGGTTTGCACGGAAAGTATTCTTAAATGTTCGATTTAATTATAATTTTTATGTAAACTGAAAAGAAATTGACTTGAGATTAAATAAAATATATATTTATTTTATAATATTGCCAATAATGTATTGTTTTATATTATTTTATATTTTCCCGATCCATTTTTCTATTGCAACTTACAAACTCAGTCTGCTGGATTTTTACAGTAGATGGTCAAGTTTAAAAGTGATTTACAAACAAAAATCGTTAGTTATATAGAAATTAATGACTATATTTTGATTAAGAATTGTTCAAGGAATATATATTTAAAACAAAAGATTACTGTCTTATTCTATTTATATTTAATAAATATGTTTTTATGCAATAATTTGTGTTACGATGACACATAGTGGATTTTGAGGTGTTTATTTGACCCCTCTGGATGATAAGAAGCAAGTAATATAAATAAAATTACGTTGTTAAAATATTTAACAATATATTAAAAGAAATTTTTACTTAAGTATAGAATTACAAACCATTGAAAATGTTAAATAAATAATAGGTCAGTGGCAAACTTATTTGTCGCAAGCGTTCAATGCAAAAAACATTCTCCTACGGCCCTTCTACTCGATTCTCACTAAATCGAGTCTCCTAAATTCGAATTCCGCTTTGTCAAATTTTAAGAGTCAAGAAGTTTTATACCTACAGTGAAGTCGTTAAGCAAAGTGAACAATGTCTGAATCCGCAGTTGCAACATCCGCATCCCCGGTGGCAGCCCCACCAGCTGTAGCAGAGAAGAAGGTGGCCACCAAAAAGGCGGCAACAGCATCGGCATCGAAGGCAAAGAAGACTGCAGCTCCACCATTGCACCCTCCAACTCAACAAATGGTGGACGCATCGATCCTGAACTTGAAGGAACGTGGTGGTTCATCACTCATGGCAATCAAGAAGTATATCAGTGCCACATACAAATGCGATGCCCAGAAATTGGCACCATTCATCAAAAAGTATTTGAAGAATGCTGTTGCGAATGGAAAACTGATCCAAGCAAAAGGCAAGGGTGCATCTGGTTCATTTAAATTGTCTGCATCTGCTAAAAAAGAGCCCAAGCCAAAGGCTGTCGCCTCTGTTGAGAAGAAAACCAAAAAGGTGGCTGCATCAACTGCATCTTCAACAGCAGCAGCGGCAGCAGCCAAGAAGAAGAAAGCTGCTAGCGCCAAGAAAGCAACTGGGTCTGCTGATAAGAAACCATCAAAGGCTGTAGCGACAAAGAAGACCGCTGAGAAAAAGAAAGCTGAGAAGGCAAAGGCTAAGGATGTGAAGAAAACTGGTACTGTCAAAGCTAAACCTACAACAGCAAAGGCCAAGTCGACTGCAGCAAAGCCAAAAGCACCAAAGCCCAAGACCACAAGTGCTAAGCCTAAAAAGGCAGCTGCGGCCGCGACGCCAAAGAAAGCCGCTACTGCTGCCAAGAAGTCAAAAGCAGTCAAGAAATAAGAGCACTAAGACGACGACTATTAGTGCACGAATTTCAAAGTTATGAGATTTGTTTTTTAACAAAGCCCTTTTCAGGGCTACAAAATTTATTTCAAAAGAGAACTCATTTTCAATTAATGTAACAACTGACGAAGGAAAGAAGGTTACAGCCCCTGTTAAGGTTAAATTATTTTTAGTAACATAACGATATACAGAATCGTGTGTGGATTTTAATATTTCTCAAGAAAATCGGTCCAGTTAGTAATGACCGAACGCCACTTGACAAAAAAATATTTTGCTTAAAATTGTAGGATAACAATAGTAACAAAACTATTTTCAGAGCTCAAATCATTTTACCATATTAATATATTGATATTCATGTACATTTTCAACTAATGTATCGTACAGAATCGTGTGTGGATTTTAATATTTCTCAAGAAAATCGGTCCAGTTAGTAATGACCGAACGCCACTTGACAAAAAAATATTTTGCTTAAAATTGTAGGATAACAATAATAACTATTTTCAGAGCTCAAATCATTTTACCATATTAATATATTGATATTCATGTACATGTATTAAGTATTGAAAATTGTAATTCTTTGGACATGTAATTTGTGGCCCTGAAAAGGGCCTTTTAGTTTAGGTTGCTTTGTGTCCAATGTACATCAAGCTGAAATTTACTTAGAGCTTGTATACTTGGTGACGGCCTTGGTTCCTTCACTGACAGCGTGCTTGGCCAATTCTCCGGGCAGCAATAGTCGGACAGCGGTTTGAATTTCCCGACTGGTAATGGTGGAGCGCTTGTTGTAGTGGGCCAAACGAGATGCCTCAGCAGCAATGCGTTCAAAAATGTCGTTGACAAAGCTGTTCATGATACTCATTGCCTTGGATGAGATGCCAGTGTCGGGATGGACCTGCTTCAGCACTTTGTAAATGTAGATGGCATAGCTTTCCTTCCTCTTGCGCTTCTTCTTCTTATCATTCTTGGTAATATTCTTCTGGGCCTTTCCAGCCTTTTTGGCTGCCTTTCCACTAGTCTTGGGGGGCATTTTCACTTAGTATTCACTGTAAATTCACTTCACAAATGTTTACCTACTATGCCGATGTGCTTCACATTTATACTTTTCTTATAGCAACGCTTTCATGTTGAGAAACTGGTTTGTCAGCTGCCAATTGTCATCCCTTAACTGAACAAGTAGGTAGCGGGAAAAAGTATAAATCTAGCAACACGGCATGCTGTCAGCAACATTCGATATTTGTGTGTTTGAAGTGAAACAGTGAAAAAAAAATATAGAAAAATGTCTGGTCGTGGTAAAGGTGGAAAAGTGAAGGGAAAGGCAAAGTCTCGTTCCAACCGTGCTGGTCTTCAGTTCCCCGTTGGCCGTATTCACCGTCTGCTTCGCAAGGGCAACTATGCCGAGCGTGTTGGTGCCGGCGCTCCTGTTTACTTGGCTGCCGTTATGGAATATCTGGCCGCTGAAGTATTGGAGTTGGCTGGTAATGCAGCGCGTGATAACAAGAAAACTAGGATTATTCCCCGTCATCTGCAACTGGCCATCCGCAACGATGAGGAATTGAACAAACTTCTTTCTGGCGTCACCATTGCACAAGGCGGTGTTTTGCCCAACATCCAGGCAGTGCTTTTGCCCAAGAAGACCGAAAAGAAGGCATAAATTGCAAGCAACTAACAATTTCGTGTACATAAAACAACCAAAAACCCAAACGTCCTTTTCAGGACGACCAAATTTTCGAATAAGAGATTATTATTTTTTAATTGAGTGTCGTATTTTAATTAGCTATGTAGAAAAATTCTTAGTACAGTTTCGTAGTAGCTAATTCACCTTATTCATTTCGTAGTTGTATTCAATTCTTTCTGAGGCAATGGACATAACTATTTGCAAGTCTTAGTCTGAGAGCGAATCAGCAGAAAAAGGTACAGTTAGTAGTTTCAATGTACGTCGAAATAAATCCAAGAATAGATTTTATTACATACACTTTTATTGCTATATCGACATGAATATAAATAAAACAAAAGCAATATTTAGTCGCAGTGAATTTGCCAACGACCATACCACGCTGAATACATCGGTTCTCGTCCGATCACCGAAATTAAGCAGCGTCGGGCGCGGTTAGTACTTAGATGGGGGACCGCTTGGGAACACCGCGTGTTGTTGGCTACGTCATCAATATTTTTTCTCTTCTTTTATTATTATTTTCAAGTTTAACAATTGAAATTATTGAATTATTTAAAGGAAATGTAAATAAAATTATAAATTTAATTGAGTAATATTTTCTCTTTTGAAGTATGTTTTGGTGGTCCTGAAAAGGACCGATTGGTTTGGATTTGTATTTTTGTACACAAGGTTTCTAGCCGCCAAAACCGTACAGAGTGCGGCCTTGTCTCTTCAGAGCGTAGACAACATCCATGGCTGTGACGGTCTTCCTTTTGGCGTGTTCGGTGTATGTGACTGCATCACGGATAACATTTTCCAAGAAAACCTTCAGCACACCACGAGTTTCTTCATAAATGAGACCAGAAATGCGCTTCACACCGCCACGACGAGCTAAACGGCGGATTGCTGGCTTCGTGATACCCTGGATGTTATCACGCAAAACTTTGCGATGACGCTTGGCGCCGCCTTTACCCAAGCCTTTGCCACCTTTACCACGACCAGTCATTTTTCACTTTTAGGTTTTTTAGTTTACACTGCACGAAAGTCAGAAAGATACTAATGATTCAACTGCGCCACTAGCTTCTATTTATACAAAAAAAAGGTGAAAATCAGAGTGAGCCAGAACTACTTGCCTCCTGCTCGAACACTACCCTCGAAAAGAACAACGTATGCGAGAGCGAGAGCGAATGCTTCGCTCTCTTTCTAACCTTCCACCAGTTTTCTATATAAATGAGGCACCCGTGCTGTCGCTCGCTTATTGTGTTTTCAACAGTGATTGTGTAAAGTAAAAAGTAAAAATGGCTCGTACTAAGCAGACAGCTCGTAAATCGACCGGAGGCAAGGCACCTCGCAAGCAGCTGGCTACCAAGGCAGCACGTAAAAGTGCTCCAGCCACCGGTGGTGTGAAGAAGCCTCATCGCTATCGTCCCGGAACTGTGGCCCTTCGTGAGATCCGTCGCTACCAGAAGAGCACTGAGTTGCTCATTCGCAAGCTGCCGTTCCAGCGTTTAGTACGTGAAATTGCTCAGGACTTCAAGACCGACTTACGTTTCCAAAGCTCTGCTGTAATGGCTTTGCAGGAAGCTAGTGAAGCATACCTGGTTGGCCTCTTCGAAGACACAAACTTGTGTGCTATCCATGCAAAGCGTGTCACTATTATGCCCAAAGATATCCAATTGGCCAGACGTATTCGTGGCGAGCGTGCTTAAGTTGTACTTTGCTTAAGCAAAATGAACAAACCAAATCGGTCCTTTTCAGGACCACAAATTTATTTATCAAGGAAGAATGATATTTTCATATTTAAAATGTAAACCTTTTGTTTTTTTTACTACCAACCACAAATTGAATTTTAAATGCCGGTGCCTAGTCCAAATTGAATAACAGCGAAATGTATATTTATTATAAAATATGTTACTTGCCTATTTTTACACATGTATTATGGTTTAAATATTCTGTTGAGTGAATTTCATAATTTTTAAAGCAACATAAATTAGAAATCAATTTTATAAGGAAATTTACCATAATACTCAATATTTACCATCTTAATGATGCTTAGTTTTCGAACAATCGTCATGCTGATCTGGTACTACTGTACGTATGTTGATTTACCGTTATTAATACCAAAATATATATTTAATAATAATTAATATAGTTTATTTTTAGGCTTATGCTTTTCTTAGCATACTTATTTTGAATGAAAATCCAATCATTATCTGCATTTTTTTTGTTTTGTTAAAAGTTGAAAGATTAGAATTTTTAAAGGGACTTTAAAATAAACTTTGAAATGTGTATAATATTACCTTTATTTAAGTTCTCTTTGTTCATCAACATATTTTTTTTAACGTTAATGCTGCAAATAAAGTATAATTTGTCAGGCAAGTGAATATGCAAAATTAATAATAATAATAATAAATTAATATGAAACGATCTCACGCTTCTCAACAATTTAAATTGAAGTAATTATTCTAAATGGAATGAATTAATATTCATTTTAAAACATAATTGTCACTGTACTTCGCTAAATATTTTTGTCTATAAATTTATGTTGCGTTGTCGTCACCAATGACAATGGTTTGCACGGAAAGTATTCTTAAATGTTCGATTTAATTATAATTTTTATGTAAACTGAAAAGAAATTGACTTGAGATTAAATAAAATATATATTTATTTTATAATATTGCCAATAATGTATTGTTTTATATTATTTTATATTTTCCCGATCCATTTTTCTATTGCAACTTACAAACTCAGTCTGCTGGATTTTTACAGTAGATGGTCAAGTTTAAAAGTGATTTACAAACAAAAATCGTTAGTTATATAGAAATTAATGACTATATTTTGATTAAGAATTGTTCAAGGAATATATATTTAAAACAAAAGATTACTGTCTTATTCTATTTATATTTAATAAATATGTTTTTATGCAATAATTTGTGTTACGATGACACATAGTGGATTTTGAGGTGTTTATTTGACCCCTCTGGATGATAAGAAGCAAGTAATATAAATAAAATTACGTTGTTAAAATATTTAACAATATATTAAAAGAAATTTTTACTTAAGTATAGAATTACAAACCATTGAAAATGTTAAATAAATAATAGGTCAGTGGCAAACTTATTTGTCGCAAGCGTTCAATGCAAAAAACATTCTCCTACGGCCCTTCTACTCGATTCTCACTAAATCGAGTCTCCTAAATTCGAATTCCGCTTTGTCAAATTTTAAGAGTCAAGAAGTTTTATACCTACAGTGAAGTCGTTAAGCAAAGTGAACAATGTCTGAATCCGCAGTTGCAACATCCGCATCCCCGGTGGCAGCCCCACCAGCTGTAGCAGAGAAGAAGGTGGCCACCAAAAAGGCGGCAACAGCATCGGCATCGAAGGCAAAGAAGACTGCAGCTCCACCATTGCACCCTCCAACTCAACAAATGGTGGACGCATCGATCCTGAACTTGAAGGAACGTGGTGGTTCATCACTCATGGCAATCAAGAAGTATATCAGTGCCACATACAAATGCGATGCCCAGAAATTGGCACCATTCATCAAAAAGTATTTGAAGAATGCTGTTGCGAATGGAAAACTGATCCAAGCAAAAGGCAAGGGTGCATCTGGTTCATTTAAATTGTCTGCATCTGCTAAAAAAGAGCCCAAGCCAAAGGCTGTCGCCTCTGTTGAGAAGAAAACCAAAAAGGTGGCTGCATCAACTGCATCTTCAACAGCAGCAGCGGCAGCAGCCAAGAAGAAGAAAGCTGCTAGCGCCAAGAAAGCAACTGGGTCTGCTGATAAGAAACCATCAAAGGCTGTAGCGACAAAGAAGACCGCTGAGAAAAAGAAAGCTGAGAAGGCAAAGGCTAAGGATGTGAAGAAAACTGGTACTGTCAAAGCTAAACCTACAACAGCAAAGGCCAAGTCGACTGCAGCAAAGCCAAAAGCACCAAAGCCCAAGACCACAAGTGCTAAGCCTAAAAAAGGCAGCTGCGGCCGCGACGCCAAAGAAAGCCGCTACTGCTGCCAAGAAGTCAAAAGCAGTCAAGAAATAAGAGCACTAAGACGACGACTATTAGTGCACGAATTTCAAAGTTATGAGATTTGTTTTTTAACAAAGCCCTTTTCAGGGCTACAAAATTTATTTCAAAAGAGAACTCATTTTCAATTAATGTAACACTGACGAAGGAGAAGGTTCGCCCCTGTTAAGGTTAAATTATTTTTAGTAACATAACGATATACAGAATCGTGTGTGGATTTTAATATTTCTCAAGAAAATCGGTCCAGTTAGTAATGACCGAACGCCACTTGACAAGAAAATATTTCGCTTAAAATTGTAGGATAACAATAGTAACAAAACTATTTCCAGAGCTCAAATCATTTTACCATATTAATATATTGATATTCATGTACATTTTCAATTAATGTATCGTACAGAATCGTGTGTGGATTTTAATATTTCTCAAGAAAATCGGTCCCGTTAGTAATGACCGAACGCCACTCGACAAAAAAATATTTTGCTTAAAATTGATAGGATAACAATAATAACTATTTTCAGAGCTCAAATCATTTTACCATATTAATATATTGATATTCATGTACATTTTCAATTAATGTATCGTACAGAATCGTGTGTGGATTTTAATATTTCTCAAGAAAATCGGTCCAGTTAGTAATGACCGAACGCCACTTGACAAAAAAATATTTTGCTTAAAATTGTAGGATAACAATAATAACTATTTTCAGAGCTCAAATCATTTTACCATATTAATATATTGATATTCATGTACATGTATTAAGTATTGAAAATTGTAATTCTTTGGACATGTAATTTGTGGCCCTGAAAAGGGCCTTTTAGTTTAGGTTGCTTTGTGTCCAATGTACATCAAGCTGAAATTTACTTAGAGCTTGTATACTTGGTGACGGCCTTGGTTCCTTCACTGACAGCGTGCTTGGCCAATTCTCCGGGCAGCAATAGTCGGACAGCGGTTTGAATTTCCCGACTGGTAATGGTGGAGCGCTTGTTGTAGTGGGCCAAACGAGATGCCTCAGCAGCAATGCGTTCAAAAATGTCGTTGACAAAGCTGTTCATGATACTCATTGCCTTGGATGAGATGCCAGTGTCGGGATGGACCTGCTTCAGCACTTTGTAAATGTAGATGGCATAGCTTTCCTTCCTCTTGCGCTTCTTCTTCTTATCATTCTTGGTAATATTCTTCTGGGCCTTTCCAGCCTTTTTGGCTGCCTTTCCACTAGTCTTGGGGGGCATTTTCACTTAGTATTCACTGTAAATTCACTTCACAAATGTTTACCTACTATGCCGATGTGCTTCACATTTATACTTTTCTTATAGCAACGCTTTCATGTTGAGAAACTGGTTTGTCAGCTGCCAATTGTCATCCCTTAACTGAACAAGTAGGTAGCGGGAAAAAGTATAAATCTAGCAACACGGCATGCTGTCAGCAACATTCGATATTTGTGTGTTTGAAGTGAAACAGTGAAAAAAAAAATATAGAAAAATGTCTGGTCGTGGTAAAGGTGGAAAAGTGAAGGGAAAGGCAAAGTCTCGTTCCAACCGTGCTGGTCTTCAGTTCCCCGTTGGCCGTATTCACCGTCTGCTTCGCAAGGGCAACTATGCCGAGCGTGTTGGTGCCGGCGCTCCTGTTTACTTGGCTGCCGTTATGGAATATCTGGCCGCTGAAGTATTGGAGTTGGCTGGTAATGCAGCGCGTGATAACAAGAAAACTAGGATTATTCCCCGTCATCTGCAACTGGCCATCCGCAACGATGAGGAATTGAACAAACTTCTTTCTGGCGTCACCATTGCACAAGGCGGTGTTTTGCCCAACATCCAGGCAGTGCTTTTGCCCAAGAAGACCGAAAAGAAGGCATAAATTGCAAGCAACTAACAATTTCGTGTACATAAAACAACCAAAAACCCAAACGTCCTTTTCAGGACGACCAAATTTTCGAATAAGAGATTATTATTTTTTTAATTGAGTGTCGTATTTTAATTAGCTATGTAGAAAAATTCTTAGTACAGTTTCGTAGTAGCTAATTCACCTTATTCATTTCGTAGTTGTATTCAATTCTTTCTGAGGCAATGGACATAACTATTTGCAAGTCTTAGTCTGAGAGCGAATCAGCAGAAAAAGGTACAGTTAGTAGTTTCAATGTACGTCGAAATAAATCCAAGAATAGATTTTATTACATACACTTTTATTGCTATATCGACATGAATATAAATAAAACAAAAGCAATATTTAGTCGCAGTGAATTTGCCAACGACCATACCACGCTGAATACATCGGTTCTCGTCCGATCACCGAAATTAAGCAGCGTCGGGCGCGGTTAGTACTTAGATGGGGGACCGCTTGGGAACACCGCGTGTTGTTGGCTACGTCATCAATATTTTTTCTCTTCTTTTATTATTATTTTCAAGTTTAACAATTGAAATTATTGAATTATTTAAAGGAAATGTAAATAAAATTATAAATTTAATTGAGTAATATTTTCTCTTTTGAAGTATGTTTTGGTGGTCCTGAAAAGGACCGATTGGTTTGGATTTGTATTTTTGTACACAAGGTTTCTAGCCGCCAAAACCGTACAGAGTGCGGCCTTGTCTCTTCAGAGCGTAGACAACATCCATGGCTGTGACGGTCTTCCTTTTGGCGTGTTCGGTGTATGTGACTGCATCACGGATAACATTTTCCAAGAAAACCTTCAGCACACCACGAGTTTCTTCATAAATGAGACCAGAAATGCGCTTCACACCGCCACGACGAGCTAAACGGCGGATTGCTGGCTTCGTGATACCCTGGATGTTATCACGCAAAACTTTGCGATGACGCTTGGCGCCGCCTTTACCCAAGCCTTTGCCACCTTTACCACGACCAGTCATTTTTCACTTTTAGGTTTTTTAGTTTACACTGCACGAAAGTCAGAAAGATACTAATGATTCAACTGCGCCACTAGCTTCTATTTATACAAAAAAAAGGTGAAAATCAGAGTGAGCCAGAACTACTTGCCTCCTGCTCGAACACTACCCTCGAAAAGAACAACGTATGCGAGAGCGAGAGCGAATGCTTCGCTCTCTTTCTAACCTTCCACCAGTTTTCTATATAAATGAGGCACCCGTGCTGTCGCTCGCTTATTGTGTTTTCAACAGTGATTGTGTAAAGTAAAAAGTAAAAATGGCTCGTACTAAGCAGACAGCTCGTAAATCGACCGGAGGCAAGGCACCTCGCAAGCAGCTGGCTACCAAGGCAGCACGTAAAAGTGCTCCAGCCACCGGTGGTGTGAAGAAGCCTCATCGCTATCGTCCCGGAACTGTGGCCCTTCGTGAGATCCGTCGCTACCAGAAGAGCACTGAGTTGCTCATTCGCAAGCTGCCGTTCCAGCGTTTAGTACGTGAAATTGCTCAGGACTTCAAGACCGACTTACGTTTCCAAAGCTCTGCTGTAATGGCTTTGCAGGAAGCTAGTGAAGCATACCTGGTTGGCCTCTTCGAAGACACAAACTTGTGTGCTATCCATGCAAAGCGTGTCACTATTATGCCCAAAGATATCCAATTGGCCAGACGTATTCGTGGCGAGCGTGCTTAAGTTGTACTTTGCTTAAGCAAAATGAACAAACCAAATCGGTCCTTTTCAGGACCACAAATTTATTTATCAAGGAAGAATGATATTTTCATATTTAAAATGTAAACCTTTGTGTTTTTTTTACTACCAACCACAAATTGAATTTTAAATGCCGGTGCCTAGTCCAAATTGAATAACAGCGAAATGTATATTTATTATAAAATATGTTACTTGCCTATTTTTACACATGTATTATGGTTTAAATATTCTGTTGAGTGAATTTCATAATTTTTAAAGCAACATAAATTAGAAATCAATTTTATAAGGAAATTTACCATAATACTCAATGTTTACCATCTTAATGATGCTTAGTTTTCGAACAATCGTCATGCTGATCTGTACGTATGTTGATTTAACGTTATTAATACCAAAATATATATTTAATAATAATTAATATAGTTTATTTTTAGGCTTATGCTTTTCTTAGCATACTTATTTTGAATGAAAATCCAATCATTATCTGCATTTTTTTTTGTTTTGTTAAAAGTTGAAAGATTAGAATTTTTAAAGGGACTTTAAAATAAACTTTGAAATGTGTATAATATTACCTTTATTTAAGTTCTCTTTGTTCATCAACATATTTTTTTTAACGTTAATGCTGCAAATAAAGTATAATTTGTCAGGCAAGTGAATATGCAAAATTAAAAACGTTAATATGAAACGATCTCACGCTTCTCAACAATTTAAATTTAAGTAATTATTCTAAATGGAATGAATTAATATTCATTTTAAAACATAATTGTCACTGTACTTCGCTAAATATTTTTGTCTATAAATTTATGTTGCGTTGTCGTCACCAATGACAATAGTTTGCAGGGAAAGTATTCTTAAATGTTCGATTTAATTATAATTTTTATGTAAACTGAAAAGAAATTGACTTGAGGGTAAATAAAATATATATTTATGTTTTTATATTGCCAATAATGTATTGTTTTATATTATTTTATATTTTCCCGATCCATTTTTCTATTGCAACTTACAAACTCAGTCTGCTGGATTTTTACAGTAGATGGTCAAGTTTAAAAGTGATTTACAAACAAAAATCGTTAGTTTTATAGAAATTAATGACTATATTTTGATTAAGAATTGTTCAAGGAATATATATTTAAAACAAAAGATTACTGTCTTATTCTATTTATATTTAATAAATATGTTTTTATGCAATAATTTGTGTTACGATGACACATAGTGGATTTTGAGGTGTTTATTTGACCCCTCTGGATGATAAGAAGCAAGTAATATAAATAAAATTACGTTGTTAAAATATTTAACAATATATTAAAATAAATTTTTACTTAAGTATAGAATTACAAATCATTGAAAATGTTAAATAAATAATAGGTCAGTGGCAAACTTATTTGTCGCAAGCGTTCAATGCAAAAAACATTCTCCTACGGCCCTTCTACTCGATTCTCACTAAATCGGGTCTCCTAAATTCGAATTCCGCTTTGTCAAATTTTAAGAGTCAAGAAGTTTTATACCTACGGTGAAGTCGTTAAACAAAGTGAACAATGTCTGAATCCGCAGTTGCAACATCCGCATCCCCGGTGGCAGCCCCACCAGCTGTAGCAGAGAAGAAGGTGGCCACCAAAAAGGCGGCAACAGCATCGGCATCGAAGGCAAAGAAGACTGCAGCTCCACCATTGCACCCTCCAACTCAACAAATGGTGGACGCATCGATCCTGAACTTGAAGGAACGTGGTGGTTCATCACTCATGGCAATCAAGAAGTATATCAGTGCCACATACAAATGCGATGCCCAGAAATTGGCACCATTCATCAAAAAGTATTTGAAGAATGCTGTTGCGAATGGAAAACTGATCCAAGCAAAAGGCAAGGGTGCATCTGGTTCATTTAAATTGTCTGCATCTGCTAAAAAAGAGCCCAAGCCAAAGGCTGTCGCCTCTGTTGAGAAGAAAACCAAAAAGGTGGCTGCATCAACTGCATCTTCAACAGCAGCAGCGGCAGCAGCCAAGAAGAAGAAAGCTGCTAGCGCCAAGAAAGCAACTGGGTCTGCTGATAAGAAACCATCAAAGGCTGTAGCGACAAAGAAGACCGCTGAGAAAAAGAAAGCTGAGAAGGCAAAGGCTAAGGATCTGAAGAAAACTGGTACTGTCAAAGCTAAACCTACAACAGCAAAGGCCAAGTCGACTGCAGCAAAGCCAAAAGCACCAAAGCCCAAGACCACAAGTGCTAAGCCTAAAAAGGCAGCTGCGGCCGCGACGCCAAAGAAAGCCGCTACTGCTGCCAAGAAGTCAAAAGCAGTCAAGAAATAAGAGCACTAAGACGACGACTATTAGTGCACGAATTTCAAAGTTATGAGATTTGTTTTTTAACAAAGCCCTTTTCAGGGCTACAAAATTTATATCAAAAGAGAACTAATTTTCGAATAATGTGATTTATTCTCATAATTTTACAGACGAAAATGACCATATTAACATACTTCCCGGGTAGCGACCTCATTTCTGAATCCCGCTTGTCGCAAATTCAGCAGCTTACTCTAGTTTTTCGATTGTAATAATTTTTCCTTGAAATTAATCACATGAATTTCCTTAGCCACTTTTACAAATAACTTAACCGGATCCGGTAATATTCACAGATTATGTCATCCCAAAATTCGACGAGACTAGACACAAGAAAAGTCTAAAAAGGAGAAGAAACAGTAATGATGATAGCCTATGCAAAAAGCGAAGGCGTTCTTCATCTCTGAACTTTGATGAACACAGTAGGACAGATGTCACAGTGCCCAACGCAGATCAGTGAATTGACAGGCGAAATCGTACTACAACGCAAAGTTTAGTACGAATTCAGGTGGCAGAGAAATATATCAGACGCTGAAAAAATTCTATAAATAAAGCCAACTTAAAATTTGAGTAACATATCCTTGAATTCATATTCAATAATTCTGAAACATTAAAACTGACGCAAAAAATTTAATTAACATCCGAGCACCAAAGCGGATCAAACTTAATAACATTAATATATTTCAGATGATCTAAACCAAATCTACCGATCGTTAAAATCATTGCCTCTGAAAGAGGAGTTGCCGAATATCAAAAGGATCAGTGAGAGCGATTAAAACTATTTTATGTTGTCAGTGAGTAAACAAGTATCAAGATGTATGAATGTATGTATCTATGGCAAAATAAGTAACTTAATTCCTCATTAAAAATAATTTTTTACTTACTTACACCAACAATCTAAAGAGATTCGAGATGTATGGGTAATGTATATGTTTATATTGTAATAATTGTAATAAATACGAAAATGTGATTTACTGCCACTGTTGTTTTCAAATTATCATATTATATTCTGATCTTGCTTTATATATTCGATTTAATTGATATATTTGTCAAAAGTTTCCAATGAAGTGAAATGAAAAAAGAAAAAGCAACGAAGAATATTTTAACTGTTTTCATTTCCGCCACATCACTTGGAACCCTTGAGCTTATGTCGTGCTCCCCAGCGCTGGTCAATATGCATATTCTCGCCAGGAATTTGGTGTCGAAAATGGGCCCACTCGTTCTGATAGTAATGGTACAGGGCGACTGGATCGCTTTGTGGATTCTTCAGCTTGTGCTTGGCCTGGGTTTGAGCTGTTAACAAAAAAATATTATTATTAGTGTAATGTGAAAGATATATAACTAGAAACTAGTGAGTTTCATACCCAGAGTTGGGCAACGGCCAGTACTGCGAGGACGCGATGATCTGAGTACTTTGGAGGAACGAGGGGCGACCTGTTTACCCTGGATAGGATCAGACTCATCACTGGATGGTCCTCTGGTCATATGCTTTGGATGCTTGCGAGTCTTACTGCGACTGCGACGTTTAGAATCACTCTCATTGATTTGCTTTTTTGATGCAGCATTTATAGAGAGTTTATCCTGGAGCAAGCATGATAAATTCAAGGCATCCGATCCTTTGTCGCTACTGGGACGATCCTTGCTGCCACCGAACAGGCGGTCCTGCGGTACATTTTCCTTATCCGTGTCCTTGTTGTCTAATTTAGCGCGTGAGCTGACGGTGTCACGTTTATGCAGACTGCTGAAATAGTCCTCCTTCGAGTACGACGCCAAACGCTCATCATATTTGATAAGTTTGCGGAGGTCTGTGATCAAAAAAGTATAATTCTTAATTAAGCATCATTTACCGAGAATGTTTGGAATCTTATTTTAAAATGAAAAGCAATTTACCATATAATATTTAATTGCAAGTTTAATGTTCTCTTGGTTTTTAGATTTTTGTTTTTACAATTGCTTTTGGTTTTTAATTTTTTGTGTTTTACATTAGCTTGAGCATCATATATTGATAATTGATTCTTTTTTAGAAACAAATTGTATTCCTTTGCAGCGAAACTAAAGTTTGCAACGATAATATTGGTACTTTTTCTGTTAAGTTTTTGTGATTGGAGATACTCTCGGCTATAGCATATTAAAGGGTATGGAATTTGTCCTAAACTAAAATTAAACTAAGCTTATTTTACGTATTTTGCTGTTGTTGAATTTCAAATTATGCTAATTGTGTTGTTGTGTGTGTGTGTGTGTGTGTGTGTGTGTGTGTGTGTGTATGAATGAGTTGAATCTAAAGAATTTAATGTTAATCTTGAGAATGTTTAATTTACAGCAGAATGACTTGATGAGAAAAATCATAAGATTATAAACAAAATATATAAATGTGAAATTTCATATGGTATGGATTATATGTGCGCGTGTGTGTGTGTGTGATAAACTAATGAACATCTTGCGTATTGACTTTACAATTTTACACTAAAACTAAACACATTGGCTTATTAATGATAATGGCTGATACTCAAATAATGATAATGATGACATGATGATCAGCGACGATATCGAAAGCGACGAAATGGCGCCCGCAGTCGCCGACATTGGACACGCACCTCCTTTTTCAGAAACTGCGATATGGCCAGGGACTTGACAGCCGCTGTTGCCGCTTCTGCGGCACAACTGCTTGCCGCTTTGCCATTGTTTGGTGGCGCATATTTGCTAATGTCAAATTTGCGCTTGGGCGGCGTTGTCTGATGATGTAAATGCTGATGCTGACAATGCTCCATGGAGTCACCGGCTTGAGTGTTGCTCAAATCCAAGTCAGTGTCCAGGCCATCAGAGGAGACGGTAAAGATGTCGGAATTGTCGCCCAGCTTCTCGCTCGGCGAAATGCAGCTGCCCAAACTGCCATTCAATTGTGGTGTCCGACGAAGATGTTGCTGTTGTTGTTGTTGCTGCTGCTGTCGCGGTTGACGTGTACTTGGTGTCGATGTAACAGTCAGGCAATAGCCATTTGATGTGTTTAATGGCTCTTTGACAGGACTAAGAGCATTGTCAATCGAATTCTTGGTGATTGATTCGTACGCTAGGCGTTCCCTTTTAATAGGCGGTTCATCAGTGGGCAACTTGGAGGTCAACTGTTCGTGTGCTGTTAATTGTCCCTCGCCGTAGGCATCCTCATACACATCATCTTCATCATCGTCATCATCATCATCTTCATCTTCGTCGTCATCGTCTTCAGCATCCTCATCTTCTTCAACATCCGCATCGGTTGCTTCAATTTCCGCCTCATCATTATGCTGTTGATCAACTGAATCTGCCATCGTTTCATCATCATCATCCTCATCATCGCCTTGACTTTCAATGGCCGCAGCCTCATCAACGGAATCATCATCATTGTCATTGCTGCCGACTTGCTCATCCACATCTGTGGCGGGTGGTGTCATTACTGCATCCTGGCGTGTTGTTCCTTGCTCTTTATCAGCTGCTTGCACGGACGCATCTCTATCTCTATCATCATTGTCATTATGATCATCATCATCATTATCTTGTTCTCGGTTGATCTCCTTATCAGCTGCTGTGGTTGTTGTTGTCGTCGTTGTATGCTCCTCCTCCGTTTCTAGCGGCTCCTGCTTCAACCCCTGATGCCTTCGTGTCTCCCGATTATCAAACACACCCAATTCACGAAAATTAATTGGCTCATCGGGAAGCGCTCTTGCGGCACGACGTCTCTGGACTCTGGGCCAACCAGTGCGATTCGATTTGAGGCACTTGCGCTTTCGCTGATAGCTGCTAAACAGATTCATTCGACTATTGCGACGACAGCCGGAGCGGGAAGCGTGAAGTTCATCATCATCGCCACTGCCAGCGCTGCCGGCCAAAAGATCGCACAGATCAAATTCGCTTGTAAAACAATAATCGGTTGACGGTGGCGTTTGCACCTGCTGTTCACGCAGATTATGCTCTTTATGGTTACTCGGGACAGGCAATGGCAATTCCTGTTCCTCCACATTCAAATCATAATCTCGGCCAGTCAGCTCAAGATATTTATCTATTTGCCAGGCAATTAACATGGGATTTACATACTGCATGCTGGCATCCAATGCTTTCAGTGCACTGTCTTCCATCTCATACTCGAGTATGCCCTTCTTGCTGGGCAACTTGCGTACTCCTGTCGCCAAGGACATGCCCGGTGCCGTATGCTGTTGCTGCTGATTTGGACGCACTGTAGGTTTTATTGCCATTTGACGACGCTTGCGCTTGCCGAGCATCACGCTGTTGTTCGCCTCTCTTCTGGCAAGCTCCAGGCGTCTGGAATAACTAACGGCAGCGGCGGCAGCTGCTGCAGCAGTCGGACGACGGCATCTAGCTGACGTGGAAGTGCAGTCTGTAGCAGGAACTGTTGTGGGTACGACATCGTACTTATTTTGGCCACGTCGCATACGCTTCACAGTCTCACTGATCTCGGTGGCGAAACGCAACTCCTCAACAGGTGTCGCCGCCTGTGAACGTGTTTTGGATACGGAGACGGATGCAGCTGCTGGTGTTATTGATATTGGCGTTGGCGTTGCAATCTCCTGCTGTTCTTGCTTCTCCTGTTTCAGTGGCTTCTTTAACTTGTGCGCAACTATGCTTGGGGGCTCCTCCGCCTCCGAGTTGGTCTTGCTTTGCGAATCCTGCCTCTGGCGAATAATACAACTAACTAATGCCAATGTGGATGCATGCTCTCTGGGTGATTTGCGTGGCGGCAAATCCACTACTCGAGCCAATTGTTTATTTCGCGAGTTGACGCTGCTCTTTTGGCTATTACTATTGCTGCAACTGGAACTGGAGCTACTTTGCGTGGATGCGGCACGCACACGTTCCACATCCAGCAATTGAGCGCGTTCACTCAATGGCACAAAGTCGCGTTCCATGAGCTCCGGGGTGCTGGCCTTGCTATCACATTTGGCTATTGGCATGCCAATATTTAGTTGTTGTTGTTGCTGTTGTTTTTGTTGCTGCTGCTCCTGCTGATAGCGTTGCAGTAGATGCAACTTTTTGTGCTTGTACATGGAGCATGTGGTTGTCGTTGTTGTGGTTGTTGCTGCCGTCTGATTGCTATCCGACTGTGCATCTCGATCTCGTTCCTGTTTAATTTGTGGCTTTAATTCAATGGAGTGTAGTTGCTCTTGTTGTTGCTGCTGACACAACTTGCAATTGTTTGACTTTGTGCGCTCCATGGGAATTGGCCCCATCTCGTAGGGCAGCTTGCGATATCGTGTAGAGCCATAGTAACTATAATAGTGCTCCTCTCCAGCATCCTGTCGCTGGAACACCTGATGCCAGAGATCAGCATTGGGCAGCTTCTCAAATGCATAGCGTAACTTTTGCAATCTCTCACTTTTGCTGCAGTCAAACATGAGCTCGGTTGCCAGCGACGGCGTCGTAGTCGCTGTCAAGCTCTTTGCTCCCTTGGATGTTGGCGTTGATGTCGCTGCTGGCGTCTGTTGTTTGTCCTTTTTGGCTTTGGGTGTTGTTTGTGTGAGTTTTTGGCTCTTGATGTTAAGCCTAGTTGCTGACTTTTTCACTGTGTTCGCAACCAGGGGGGTGATCCTGGCCAGCATTTCGTTTGAGACTGATGGTTAGACGTGAAAGCCTTCGGGCAGCACGCTCCTCGCGTGTATCCACACGACTGGTTGTTGTTCCTGGCAAGGATTTGTGCAACTTTGTGCTGGCCACATAATCTTCATCGCTGCCAGAGGAACAACTAGACACGTCATCCTCTTCATCATCATCATTATCATCTTCGTCCTCAACTACAACCTCGTCTTCTTGCTCTTTTATTTCACTTTCTTTTTCCTGCTGCTGCTGCTTTGCCAGCTTCTTTTTATATGTGGTTGTTTGCTCCCCCATCCCATCCTCCAGTTTGCCGACGCCGCGTCTGCTGTTTAACATGGACTGCGTCTGTCGGCGCAATTGCAGCTGACTGCTGGTCGTTGCCGCCGTCACAATAGCTGTTGCCATCCGGCTGCTCTTCCGGGTGGCCGTGGCTGTCGTCTGGCGTGACTTTAACAGTTGCGATTGCATCTCCGGCTGGATGGGGGCGTTTGGAAAGCGCTGCTGGCTGCCACCGCCGACGTTGCTGCCATTGCTGCTACTGCTTCCAGTTGACAATTGACGTAGCAATTGTAATGGCGCCACGCCCACTCCAGTTGTCACTCCTGCTCCTTTGCGACGCCTCCCTACAGCTGCGGCACGTCCAGGCACTATTGTTGTTGCTGTGGAGCAAGCAACTGCCTCCAATTCGCTGGTGCTGTCTATGCTGGCCGAGGACATGCTGTGATGACCACGCGGATCTGATGTTGTCTGTCGATCGACATCCGTGAGCAACTCACTGCTGCTCCGAGTGGTTGTTGTCGTCGTGGTTGTTCCTGTTGTTCTAGGAAACATGAAATTCTCCGCCTCACCGTTAAGTCGCTGCAACTCCGATTGTCGCACCTTCTGAAACTTGACAATCAACGAGGGTGAATCAATTGTAGCATTTGTCGCACCTCGTCGTTGGCGTGGCGGTGTCGCTGTCGCATCACTAGCTTCTACCACCTTGTATAGAGATGAGGGCGGCAACATGGCGCGAATCGGTGGCGATAACACCGAATTATTTGTCTTGCGTCGCGTCGAATTTGTAGGAGTGGCAGCGGTTGTTGTGGCATTATTGCTGGCTGACAATTCCACGCGCTGCAATTCCACTAGACTCGTCACTTTCTTCGTTGGCGAAGGCGTCGTCGGTGTTGGTGCCTGTGGATTTGTTGGTGAATTTGGCGTTGCCTGGAACTTTTCGGATGAGTGTTTTCCTTTGGTGATGCGCTTGGATTTCTCACGCAACACGGGTGAAGGTCGCTGTCGGCTGTTGATATTGTTGCTGGTATTGTTATTACCACTGCTATTGTTAATATCTGTTTGATTAACCGATTTCAACGTGAGAGCAATAGCGCTATCGCTCAACAGCTCATCAACATCCATATCGCTGTATATCTCAACGTCTTTTTTCTCCGTTTCCGTATCCGTTTCCAGCTTTTGCTGCTGATGCTCTTCCCGTTGAAGAAATCCGCTTAAACTGGCCGATACTTGAATAAGTGTATCCAATCCCAGAAAATTGTTTGCGTTCTTGGCAAACAACTCGTGATCCTTGCTTTGCAAATGTATGGTTAATGTGTCGTATTCAATTTTGCAGATTTCACAAACACCACACTGCTTATCACTCGACTCTTTCTGTTCTCGACAATGGGATCTTGGACTATCTGGCGTCTGTATGGATGCTGCTTGCTTTTTACACGCTTGCAACGCGGCGTGTTGCAGTGGCACTAACTGTGGCTGTGCTTGTTCCTTATTCTTATCTTTATCCTTATCCTGCTGACGCTGCGATGTCCGTGAGCCAAGCGACTTGCGTGTCATACTCTGCAACACATCCGTCGTCTTCTTGGCCTGCAAACGAAAGGCGCCGTCGTCACTGGTCAAATCTAATTTTGGCCACTCCTCGGGTTGTTTAATCAAATGATAATAGGGTCGATGGTTGCGCTTGATTGACTCGATCTTAATGAAATTGCCCTTCAATTGTATATTGGCGGTTCTGTCAGCTGTTGCTTTTCCTGTTCCTGTCCGTGGTAGCGATCCCTCAGCTCCTCCTCCTAGTCCTCCGCCCTGTAAATATTGACGTAATTCCGTCTGTATGCGCTGAAAGAACCGTAATGCGTACTCCGTCTGCCAAACAATGTACGTTACATTTACGTTTTGTTTGTTGTTGTGATGATGCTGATGCTTTTGAATAGTATTCGCATCAATTGGGATGGATGGACTCTGTTGTGCTTCCCGCACGCGACTCAGAATCGTATCGGCACGTGTTTGCCGACTTTTGCGCTGAATTCCTCCAGTGACATCCTCGTTTATTACAGATGCGCTGGGTGTATTCGGTGTGGATGGCGTTAAAGGTGTTCCCGGATGACTGCGACTATTCTGATTAGTTGCAGCGGACACAGGAATGGGACAACTCTTGTCCTTATCGGTTATGAAATGTGTAATACTGTCGTTGAGAAAGAACTCAAGTGTGCCTCCAAGCGCTTTGATTTCCGACTCAATGCGCTTGGTCAGCTGATGATCGCAAATGTCCAAATAGAACTTGAAATGGCAAAGTGGACGTTTGCTCTTGATGACCTTTACTTTAGATCGCTGATGATATTGAGACTGTGGATGAGGCTCTGGTTGTGGCTGCTGTTGCAGTTGAGGATTTGCCCTTGTTGTTGGTTTTGCTGCTGCTGCTGCTGTTGCTCTTGCTGTTGTTGTTGAAAGTTTGCTTTTAATAGCACTTTGCTTATCCGACTGCGGTTGCATACCTTTAGGCGCAAATAAGCTGTTGTGATGCGATTATTGCGATGGACCAAGAATTAAAGATAAACAAATTGAGAAATATACAGTTAGTTTCATAATTATTGCTCTTTTAGCTTACTGGACAGCAACCAACCAACCAAAAGCTTCACATCTCTCTTTCAGCAACATTTAACCACAACATAATGTTTACAATTCTCCTTTTCTTCTGTTAACATATTCATTCACACTTGGGCTTCTTTTTAATTTACTTTGTTGTATGTTAGTTGCTTTTACGGCATTTATGTGTGTGTGTTATGCGTTGATTTATTTATAAATAAATAAAAATTTTATCGAAATAAAATTTATAAAAAAAATAAAATAAATAAATAATAAATTAATCGGCAGTTTATTAATTTTTGTTGGCACAACAAAAAAAGACCAAAACAGCGGCGTCTTTATCGCGTTGCCAGATTCTTGTTAAAAGAACAAATAGTTCTCTAACAAATTAACTTATCGATATATTTATATATAAAATCAAACTATAAATCAAAATAAATGTTATAGATAAAAAGGCGCAAAAATTATGTTGGATTTAATAACAAATTTAATAAAAATGGACATCATATTTAATACAAAGAATTAATATAAATCGACACAGCTAATGCTGTTTTGATGAAAAAGTATATCGATAATTTTAGCTTGCTCAAAATGGAGCATGTTCGTTCATTTTGTGCACTCTTTCGATAAATTCAACTACAGATATTATAAGCAGCTGAAACAAACATGGCCTCAATGAGACCGGATAAATTTAAATTCGTTGTATTCTCATTCGAACAAATTACAAAGAAAATATAATTTGTTTAGCAGAAAACGAGTCCAAATTGTACGTTCGTACAAGTATGTACACATGTGAGTACATGCATCTGTACATTGCTTTGTTGACCGTTACGAACAGACATTGCATGCGCAGCACAAAGCACTACACAGAAGCGTGCATAAATGTGTGTGTATTTAAGTCTAAATGCGTGTGCAGGGTTGAATACCAGCCATGTCAACAGCAATAACAACGAGTTAACGAGTCGTCGACCGTTTGGCTAACAAAATAAAAAGCACACGTTCAATTATATGTATTATACAAATGCATATGCCTAGCTGTAAATACATATATTAGCAGCTGCCTCTTAATTTAAAGATGTTACCACAACTCTAAAGATATTTAAAAGCAAAGGAATGCGCAAGTTTCTGTATGATAAACAAAAGAGCAAAAGAGATCAATTTTATTTAAAATTCACGACAGCAGATCCAAAAAAAAAAAAACAAAGCTCGACAACACCAAACGAAGTAGAAAAATTGACAAAAACTAAAAAAAACGTGAACGTTCAATGAAAAAACAACAACGAAACGCACAATTTCAAAGCGCGCGCACACAATTACAAACGTGCATAATATGTAATGTGTGTGTATATATAAAATAGCATTCATGTGAAGTTGTAGATAGAGCTGCCAGACAGCTAACGAAATGTATGTTGTACGTACGACGAGAGCATGCACATTTTCGAGTTTCGGCATGTACATATGTGTCTATGCCGTGGAACCCGAAACATGTCCACACGCAAATACACACAAGGTATTCCCACACACAAGTACAAGACTCTGCCACAGACCCAGCGGTGGCACTGTTTGGCGTTGTTTAGCTCTGAAGCGCATGCAATTGAATGTGTTTGAATGAACGTCAGTGCTGCCTTGTCAGTTTTGTATTTCCGTTTGGTCTGACGTTTTTTTAATGCCAAAAGCGGGATAATTTTTCTTATAGATTGGGACGGGAATTCTTACGTTCTTTAAAGTTGCAATAGATAGAACGCGATCATAACTTTTATTCAAAAGTTTTTGCAAGAATATCAGTTTATGTCGTTTCATCTTGACAACATAGTGTAAGATAAATATAAACATGGCTTTTTCCTCAAAATTGTTTGGCTTTTTCTAGCTTTTAAAAAATGTTCATATAGAAAAAGCTGATATACGTACAAAAGTACACATACATATTCACGTATGCATGTGTAACCTCAAGTACAAAACAAAGCACTGTGGCAAATTTTTGTTCGTTATTTCTTCTGTTATTTACAAATTGCGAGTAATACTCGTTTTTCTCATTTCTTACACACACCTTCAACAATTTTGTTTGCTTATGGGGTAAAAAAAAACGAAAAAGATGGTGACGAATCGTACGTAAAATTTGTGCGAAAATAGAAATAAACTTGCTGTAAAACAAATAACTTTTTGAAATGCTTATTGAACACTAACTCACACACACACTCACGCATATATGTATACCCATATATGTATGAACACGAGATGCAATGGCGGGAACCTTTGGTTGGCTTTTTGGGGGTGGCTCTTACCTTTTAGAAAATCACGTAGTTGTTCGGCAGATATATTTCTATAGCCCAATTCATTTAGGTGCTGGAGTATGGCCCGCGCATCCAATGGCAAATGTGACATTTTTTCAGACCAATCATTTACTAGTTTTATAAAATTGTGACTGTTTGTATTCGTAAACTACACACATACACTTGCACGACCAATACTCATACAGCTGCAACTTTGTATTTCGTTTCTCCTTCGTTCGTTTGTTGTTGCCCGTTTCTTTGCTGTTCACTTTCTGCCTGTGCTTCTTCTTGTACCCGCTTTGTGCTGCTGCCTGCCGACAATCGAATTGAACAAGCAAGAAATTTTCACTGTACCTTTTTTCTCATTCGATTTTGTCGCATACACTGCACGATTCTTGTATGTATTTCACGTCCGATTTTCAATATTTAAACTGTTATTAGTTGTGGCGAATTAAATAAGTTGCTGCTGCCAATGACAAGATGAGAACAGAACGGTTGAAAACGAGCGTCGTCGTCGTCGCGTCACCTTTTCGTTGTTTGTTATTGCTTTTGGATTTTTTCAGCTTACTGCGTGGCCGTACATATTTTTTCTGGTTCACGAACGGCCTTTACTTGAGAATATAATAACATTTTCTCTATATTTATTTTACATATTTGTTTAATGATTTTACAATAAAATCCATAAAATAACATGCACTATTTTTTTTGTTCAACTCGCACAACACAACTCGAAATTAGAGAATATTTATCGATACTTATGTGGCAAGAATCATCGATTGCGCATTCATCAAATATCGATAGCAAAAATATATAACAATTTAAAAAATTTCGACAAAAATGTAAAAAGTTCTTGCCTTAATGTTTTAAACAAATTAAATTGAGGTAAAATTTTTCTATTTTTTTATACCTTTTTTTTTTTTTTTGGAAATTAACCTATTATGTTGGGTAAAAATTCAAGCCAGATCGGAAATATTTTCTGGGTGGCAACTTTGGTTCCATTATGATTTTTTTCGGACAATCAACAATTTTTTTTGTGACATTTAAGAAGATTCTGCGCCTGCGCCCCCTCCTTCCTGTATCTATTAATTGTAGACGCTGTATTTAACATGTTGCGCCATTGTAACTCGTGTGTTTTGTATTTAGTGCTTGTTTTTGGTAAGAGCGAAGTAATTTTTTAAGAAAACATAAAATATTCGATCTAATTAATGTGTTCTTTGTTACGCACGCAGCCTCCAGTTTTCTAATTTCAACTGTGCACAGCAATAAATATAGATATTATCCACGAGGGCCAACAACGACGACGCCGCAGACGACGACGTCTTTAACGCCCAAGGAATATTTGGATAGCAAGTCGGGATTCTCCACATTTGGCATTATTGCCATAATCTTTACGATTATTGTGCTTTCACTAGTGTTTTACTATGGAGTTATGTGTTATCCGCTGTTATGTCGCGATGATAAGAAATATCGCTTCATGGACGTGTCATCCACCATCACGACGGCCACATCGCGATCCATACAATCGATAGAGAACTATCCGGTGGACCAAAAGCATCATCATCAACTTGCCTGAGTAATTGCCTTAATTACATACGAATCGAATAACTAAGTACTTAAAACGAAAAGCAAGTAACAATATAAATTTAAGGATAAAAATGAAGGTATTAAGGTATACACACACATGCATACACATACCTGTTGTATACCTGCATACTCATATATACTCATACTCATGCATATGTATGTAGCAATAACCAGTTCAGCGGTTGTCTCAAAATTTAAATATTCATATTAAACATTTAGTGAATCTGTTTTCGCGATTTTAAATGTTCCCTTTATATTACTTGTTTTTTTGTGGCGTTTTATGCTACCAACATAGGCATCATAAAACTGACTCCATTTTAAAGAATTTACTTAAAAATCTTTCTTAGCCTGCGCATGCATCCACATTCATGTACACGTACACACATGTACATATGTATATTTGTCTACCTGAATGTAGGTGTATTTACAGTAAATCAAGAAAGTATTTACACGCCAATAATTATTTAATTTTAGATTCCACTAAGTATTCAAAAATAATTTCTTTCACATTGTCAGATTTAAATTCACCAACTTTAATGGTATTTCAAATATGGAATTAGTACAGGTTATGAATATTCAGATTCGTTTAATGTTGCCGAAAGTAAACTCAGGAACAAAAAAAATTGCTTTAGTGTACAAGAAATGTACATAAGAAGGCATACTAACAACATTTTTGTTTAACTTTTTTCAAGTTAACTGCTTTAATAATTTGAGGTGTGAAAATACTTTTATGATTCACTGTATGCGTGTATGTCTGTTTAATTGTTTCCCCAATCATCGCAGGTAGTTTTCATTTTCGTTTTGCGCCCTCAAAAATTTAAAATTAATTTCATGTCGAAGATTTTCATTGTATGTATAGATATACATATATGTATTATTTGACATTCAACCATTATTCCAAGGAAAATTGGAATTCTTTTGCGCACAGGTTGTGTATAGAAACATCAAGTACTTAATTTAAGCAATACTTGCCGATCTTGACATTCACATATTTTTATATAAATTTATCTTTAGATTTAGTCCCGCTCTGAATTTACAAATAATGCATTTAGTAATTATTATTTGATACAATTGTCTTGAATCGCTTTTTACCTTAGATATATACATATATTTTTGTATTTTGACATTACCTAAAATAAACGCCATCCAATTCAATGTGTATTGTTCATTGGTAGTTTATTTGCATGCTCGACTTATCGCAATAGTTTGGGAATAAATCTAATACATTATATTCAGATACATCTGCGACTTGGGTTTAAATGACATTTGATTTAATTATTTTATTGGATAAGTAGAAAAAGTAGCCTGAACTGCAGTCTTAGTGGAAAAGTATTGTCGGAGGCAACCGGCGTCTTTACAACTCGTCCTTGACATCATCGTCTAGGTCAATGTCACTTAGATCAATGTCCTCCTCGGTGGGCAGCTGGCCATCTTTGCCGTCCCAGGCATCGACGTTTGTTATCGTTGGCTTTTTTGGCGCCACGCACGGGCGCAGTATGACCACGTCCATATGAGATGTCGCGCAAGAATTCATTAATGCCATCCTTGGAAAATGATCCCTTCAGTACGGAGAATTTCATTTTCTTAAAGTTGACTACGGCCATGGCTGGATAACCAAAGCCTCCAACTTCCAGAGACTCCTCAAGAGATGGCTGTTGACCGCCCTCGGCCCAGGCCCATCCCCATTGCTTCTGCTTAAACTTGTCGCCCAATGTGCGCAATGTATCCAGGAACTTGTTGCGGCACTTGGCATTGCAGTCCAAAATATGCGGGAGTACAGAGACCACGCACAATGGTTTTCCCTCGCACGCGCTATTAAAGCTAGAGTCATCGGTAATCTCCAGGAGCTCTGGTGCTGGAACATTCTCCACATGCTTGTCGCTGGCCCAGCTTATAATGTCTGATGCAGTGCGACCGCCATCATACTCTTGAGCATCGCTGGATCGCTTAGAGCCGGCTGGGAAGAACTTGATTGTAGGATAACCTCGTACGTTGTACTCGGCTGCTTTATTCTGGTGTGCAGTGGCATCGAGTGCACCCAATTTAACCTTGCCCTTCAGCTCCTTGGCCGCCTTAGCCCACTCGGGTTCCAGATTCTTGCAGTGACCGCACCAGGGAGCAAAGAATTCCACCAGCCAAATGTCATCGGAATTTAAGACCAGCTTATCAAAGTTTTCCTCGGTCAGCTCGATGACATCACCCCGAGAGTTTGAGGAGCCGCCACCGCTGCTGCCTCCGCCTCCAAAAGCGGCTTGCACCTTCTTCTTAGCTTCGGCAAGAGCCGCCTCCGCAATTGCGTTGGCGGTGCGCTGTCCGCTGTAATCGGTGGGCGTGCGTTTGTTGGCGCCAAATATTTTGATTGTGGGAAAGCCACGTACACCATATTTGCCGCTCAGCTCGTTGTGCTCATCGGCATTAACTGAGCCCACCTTGATGACACCCTTGAGTGCCTTGGCCAACTTCTTGTATTCCGGCACCAATGTTTGGCAGTGTCCGCACCAGGGTGCATAGAATTCCACAACCCAGATGGCATCGTCCTGGACCACCTCGCGGTCAAAGTTGGATGGCGTCAGTTCTACAACGCCGTCAGATGGTGAGTAAAAAGCGCTAGTGCTGCCACAAATCAGCACCAGCATCAATATGTTTGCTGTAAATGGGTGTATTGTTTGTTAACAGGTAGGTTAGATACATATTTATGTCGAAATATATGCACAATATACATATGTATATTTGCAAGTACAAAAAAGATTTGTATTTATGAATTACTTACATGCGCATAACAACTGCATCATGGCTGCTTCGGATAATGTCTTTGATCTATGCTCGACTTACGTGTCGGTTCAAAATGTTTGCAAGAACAATGACTCAATGAGTTGTATAGCTTTTATATATTGTGTAGAAAAGCCGACAATAAGTCGTGTACACGTCACTCACTGTCTCCCTCTACTTAACAGTGCTACCAACTTTTTATTATCTCTCTCTCTGAGAGTCTTGGGGAATGCCACCCTGGTAAGACTTTAGATCTGGCAGCTCTAACCATTTTAGCACCAAGCAAATAACCTATAGTGAACTCATTTTACACAACCGAAAGTGTTAAGCAAAGCCTTACGATTGGGTCCACGGGAAATTTTCGCCGTGGACCTAATGTGCGAGGGAAATTATTTTGACTTTCAGTTCAGTTGACTTGCAGAGCTCGTCGCTTGCTCAGTAAGCAATACATAAAACATACGTACGAAATACCCTTTACGCTGTAAACGTTATAGCCGTTATTTTAACAAATTCGTAAAGAAAGGCGTTAAAATTAATGCAATGGTCTGTTTTATAAATGAAAAGAAATGTTTAAAGTTAGAAACTTCGTGTTTAAAACACAATGATTTAAAATTACGACTTTAAGGAATGGAGAAAATATTAGGAATAGGTAGATTTCATAAAACTTTTCAATTTAGCTTCATTTGTTTACGGTACATTTTTATTGAGTTGCAGCCTTACATCTCTGAGCGATAGGTGGGCCAATTTTGGCCAACAGACAATAGGTGGCGCACCAAATACGCCACCTATGGTCTAGTTCGTAGCTAAAAATGGTCCCACGGCGCTCTATTTAAAGAAAATTAATTTTACTAAACAATACTTTTTTTATATACTTTTGTTCGAAGCTTGTCTCCTATATGAATATTTTGTTTAAATGAATTTGCGATAAAAATTTGTCGCGAACCACAAAAAAAGAGCGGCGAGCATCTTTTTCTCTTAAAGTTTGCTTGACTGTAACATTTTTGGTTGGTAGGTAGCAGCATTTATATAATTTACTCTCAGATTGCTTTATGCTGCGCCTGTCGCACCAATTAAGTGCCTAACAATCCAAGCTTCCTTCTCCCCCCTCCACCACCCACCCAAGTGTAGTGTTGTTGTTGTTTTTGTCTGACATTGGTCTGCGTGGGCGTGTGAGATAAAATATGTGGTCAATTTCACTTAATAGCGACTTAGTAATAGTGTTTGCAAGATTTATGTGACGTTAATATTGCGTGCGTCGTACTAGCGAGTAACTTCTTCTTCTGCGGCATCTTCTTCTTCTACATTTATTGGCTGCAACTGTGATTTCGTAGCGGGAATTTTCTTTTCTATTGCCCCTGAAGTTGAATTCATTTTGCGAAGGGTTAATTGACAGTCGTTGCTTGGTGTTTCTTGCGTTATTTTATGATTATTGAATTTTAATGCACATCGAATGAGCCCAGTGTCTTTTCAAATAAAGATTCAATGTCAAAAAGCCATAAATTGCAAGACAAAAGGGGTAAGAAACCCTTTAGGCTGCTGGGTGAGCACCCAGCCACACGAATGTAATCTTTATGCCACATTTGCGTTGCATTTTCTTTTAAGCATAAAATTTGTATATACATATATTTGTATTTTTGGGAGTCCCCATCTCCATTATCAACAAGCTATAGCCAATACGTATGCCCAGCGGAACAATTTTTTTATTGATACGCATTTGCTTAACGGGGTTGGGGAAGTATTTTTGAGAGGGTGAAATGTTGAGGGTGCGGACCGAAGATTAACCCCTTACAGACGACTTGTCAAAACACCTTTCTCGATACTCGGATATGGATATGTGAATGCCACTGACATGATGCTGTCAATAGGCGGGTTGCTTTCTCCTATGGTTCTTCTGCTTCTTCTTTTTTTTATCGTCAAATGCCATTTTGCGATGTGTCATATTTACTTTGCGGATTTGCCCATTATTCACTTGACGACATTTGGTTCGAGTGCTTTTGCGGCTTAGTCTAAAGCTGATTTTTTGACACACTTTTTATTTTTACTCGTTTTTTAAATACTCTGTAAAAGTTAGAGCTGTTGGTGAAGGGTATTTAAAATCGGATCATATTAAAACTCCATTCCAAAGTTATTTATATTTTAGCTTCTTATTCACAAACTATCCTTTTAAGTTAACATTTTGGCAAGTGATTCTTTTGAAATGGAATTCTGATATGTATCAATTTGTTAACACTGAAGTTGTTCATGTAATTACATTTTGTAGTGTTAGTCAAAGGAAAATGGATATGGAAACATTGCTGCTGATGTGTGTGCAGGGAATCTCTTTGTTGAGTATACCTGATTTTAATTTTTTTGTTTTCCTTATCGTTGCTTTGCAAATGTTGCGTTATCTAGTTTTTTCGTATACCACTGAGCTGTATTTTATGGGATATACTTGGTTTGCTTCTGGTTTAAAGTGGAGTGGTTTAACTATGATCCGGGTTACAGCTACTCTAGGGATGTTTATGTGTCAAAGTGTGTGGATTTTTGTTGATTTGCCGGTTATTTCCTTTCGAACATAAGGCAAAAGTAAAAAAAAATTTTCAGATATGGTTGCTGCTTTTGTTAGGCTTTTATTTCAAATAATTATAGTTTCCTATTAAAGACTGCAAGCAATGACAGCTTTCGTACTCAAAAACGAATCTCAGAAATGTATGAAGCTCGTTTTAAAATCAACAAAGAATATTCCTAAAAATGTAATTTATCGTGATTAGTAAATTTCGCAGAGTTAGTTTACATTCCATTTGTATGTATAAATATTCATCAAACAAAGCGAAAAGCAAAACGTGATCAAACATAATTTAAGAAAAAGGTACAACCCACATTCATACACATATAGTAAAATCTTCAGCCAAACTATCAAGCGTCCAACTTATAATTTTCTTATGAAATAAACTGCAAATAAAGTGAATTTTATGCAAAATATGTTTAATAAACACAATCAAGTTGGCGACGACTATCCTCAATCCTCAACAACACCACATAAGGAGCCAAAGACCAAGGGTGACCGGAATGACAGCAAATAACCGAAAAAGGACGCAATGACATCAACGCCTGGAAGGTTTTTAATTGCCTTGGATAATGTGGTGTATATTCTTGGGCTTGGGGTAACGTTTGTGTGTGTGTGTGTGTGTGTGTGTGTGGACTTGAGATGCCTGCGAAGATAATAAGATTGTAAACTAAGTATGAAACGACTCCACTGGAGTGGCTGAGTGGTGTCAACGGCTTGGGTTTATCGCATATTTCATGGGTATGTGTGTCGTGTCCACGCTACCTTCCAGTTGGTCCTTAACGCCTACGCTGCACAGTGGTCAAAATGGGACATTTGACAACAGACAATCATATGTGAAATATGGAAATCAAATACTTCTGACATTCATTATAAAAACTACTACTACACACTGAAAAAAAATACTTAATTGAATTTATTTATTATTAATTGATTATTTAGAATGTCGAGATTTATAGAATGTATTTTTCTTTTATAAACAAAAACTTCGACATGAATAAAGACGCTTTGACCACTGTGCTTTTCCTTCACTTTTGAATGTTGTCATTTTAATGTCATTTCAGCTACTTTACAGCCAACAAGCTGTTTTAGCCAACACCAAAGGCAGCTTCTGTCTACGACAATTTCAGAAAATGCCAACTCATTACAATTTAAATTGGGGAACTTTCTTGAAGACAAGGCCGCCATTACTCCACAATGTCGTCGAAAAATGTAATTTAAGTGTTTTCGAGAAGTATATATGTGTAAGACATTACCTTGACAGATTTCTTGGTTGCTGAATTCCTCTGATACATTTGCGACTCTGTCAATTTTTCTGCTGACGTTAACTTGAAAATAATTTGATATTTTCAATTAAAGTTTTTAATAGCTTATCAACAAATACATAGTAAGGGCTCCGTATTTTAAATAATTTGAATGGAACGAGTGCAGTCTGAAGAATAAGTATATTATAATTAATCTTTATTTATTTTTCATTTTTAAGCTGCATTCTTATAAATATTCGGTTTTTTATTTCAGTGAAATACTACCAAAAATATCAAATACAAAAGATAGTACAGTTGTCAAACAAGTACAAAGAATGTACAACCCCCATTCTGGATTTCGAATAATTTTTCTTGTCCAAAGAGCAAAAAAAATTTGCAGCAAACAAAAAGAATAAAAATTTGATTATTTTATAAAAATATTTTGTTATGTTAAAGAACATTTTCCAATTTTTTCCTTTTTTCTTTGTCTCTCTTCCCATTGGATTCTTTCAGAGCTTTTTTCTCCACTTCTTTGCTTTTGTTGGTTGGTGTTTCGTCGATATTAAATAAAAACAAAAAGCGACAAAAAATGGTACCTTCGTTGCTGTTTTTCTGTTGCTGTATACCTGTGTGTGTGTTGTGTGTGTGTGTGTGTGTGTATGGCAAGTGGTGAGATAATTTTGTTGCTTTTTTCCTTTTGTCATGTTGCACGCGGTAGGTCGACAATTTTATTTTATTTTTTTTTCCGTTAAATATTTTTCATCGCAAAATCAGCTTAGGGGCTCGTTATCCTCCAACGTTCATTTATGTAATTTTTAATTAATTTTTCAGCAGCAGCAGCAACAAATCGAAACAAAAGGAAAACAAATTAATGTAAGAAAAATTGTGTAAGTATATGTATATGGGGCTGTGTGGACTGCCAGCAACATTCGCACGCTTTTGGCTATTTGTGGGTAACGGTAACGGTAGCCCCTTTTTCCCCGCCCTTAACTCCTACCCCTTTCAACTTTAATAAGCAGCCAAAAAAAGTTGCTCCCTTCTTTCTACACAAAGGGTTTGGGTATGTTTGGTATTTGGAAGGCGACTTGTCTGTGCTTACTATTTAATTATTTTCGCCTTGATCGCTACTTGTAAACGCTTCTTATATACTATACATACACACACACATACACATATTAAATTAATAATATAATGTAAAAATAGAATAAACCAAGCGAAAGAGCGACCACACCAGTAAAGCGCACAAAGCGATAATTGATTCTGTTTTATTTTATTATTTTTTTCTCTCATCTTCTCTTTTCTTATAGCGAGTGCTTAAGCTGGTGCGCAAGTCTTTCGCCCTTTTGCTGCCTTTTCCTGTTTGTCAGCTACTTTCTTGAATAAAACTCCCGCTCTCCTTTTATGCTTAATTAAATATTCATCAAACACACAATGGAAAACTTTTAAATACTCATCAAGTTGTGGCTGCATCTTAAGGATACACACGAGGAGTTTCTGACTCTGATTCGTGGCTGCCCTTTTACCCCACACTTTCTCTCTGTATCCCCTTATGGCAAGTCCTCTTTAATCAATAACAACAAATCACCGTTTACTTTGTATTTGAAATTCAAACTTGCCCCTCTGTTTTTGGTGTACACACTGTCTTTACACGCACTCATATGAATGGAATTCCCTTATGGGACATTAAAATCTCGTTTACTCATAGCAAACTATAAACCCAAGTCCAGAATCTCAACCCTTCTGTTAGACAACTCCGTTTCTGTTTGCCGACTGTGTACACACAACAAAAACAATGCGCTTAATAAGCGCAACTACTTCCTCAATAAACGAAAACATTTGCGGCTCTGGGACTTTTGAAGGTGTGAAGTTGAGTGTGTATGCCAAATATTTGTAAATCTATTAGACACAGCATAAAACAAGAATTTCGATATAACTGCCTAAAAAATTTTTATAAATTTATAAAGATGATCAATAATTATATCTGGAAAATACGTAAACAAAATATATTCTTCATCTTCTTTTTAGTTATAATTTAATAAACTTGGAACTGCCTGAAAATAATTGTTTTTGGATGTTAGAATTTCGATATGACTGCCTGCAAAAATGGTATAAATTTTAAAGGTAATCAATAATTATATCAAGAAAATACTTACCTAGACAAAATATATTCTTCATCTTCTGTTAACTTATAATTCAATAAAACTTGAATATGTCTGAAAATAATTAATTTTTGTATGTTTGACAATGCACTGCACATCCCTCAATCAACAGCTCGCTCTAATTGTTGGCAGTAAAGTCAGCCTAAATGAAACTTTGTCAAAAACCCTTTAGGACAACATTTGGCAAAGCGTTGCCTCAAATGCAATTAACCAGCCGTAACGCCCACACATTAGACAGCGAAAGGAATCTGAATATTCGGCAAACGAAGGCTTTTTGATGTCACTTGGTTAATCAAAATATAAGTACATGTAGTCCTCGTCTGTATGTGGAAGTCTCGTCTACTAAAGGTACATCAAACGCTATCCTTGTCATATGTATATTTCAAAATATTTGAAATATGATAAGCATATCACAGTTATCCGGGGTCTAACAGCAATTACACAAATGTATTTTGCAGCTAAATGGAATGTTTTAATGAATTTACATGTTGAGTGCCAAAAGGGTGAACAATTCAATTAGAAATCATTTTCGAAATAGATTCCAAAATAGAACGACCTGCAGTAAGTTGTTCCCACTATTTTTACACACATCGCATTAAATCTTAAGGTAGGTCGTTGAACTGATTGAATATTTTTTGGGAGTTGTGTCAGATCAGTGCACTCTAAAAATATTTCGGTTATATTTGAGTACTCAGATTCATAAACACTTGGAGTCGTAAGTTTTCCTTCTCACTTTTGTGTCGTTGTTTTTATTCCCAATACACTGCACAAAAAAATATGTAAATATAACAAACTATTTAAATGATTTTGCATTGTAATTAGCTGTTATATCTGTTGTGTTTTAGTTTCCAGGGAGGAAGTAAGTGTTAGCTAAGCACTAATGACCTAGAACTTGAACTGTTTTGTGCGATGATCTAGATAGTAAAACCACCTTGGCAGTCGCTATTGTTTTTTTTATATATTTTTTATGAAGGTTAGAACTGCATATAAATGAGGATAAATTTGTTCAATTGAAATTATTCTTTTCACTTTCTGTTAGACAAAATCTGTATACTAAGCAATGATATTGAAAGTGAGCTGAGACATATATATAAGTAATAAAATCATAACTAAATAGTAAATATTATTAATTTTTTTTTCTGAATAACACAAAATCTGATCAAAATATTGTTTGCGAGTGTAAGTAGCTGGGAGTTTGAAAAAATTGTAGCTTTAAAAATAAATGAACATTGAGAGATGAGCGATGAGCGCTGAGTGACGATATCAGCAAAGCTGACACTGTCTATTGTTTCTAAGGGGCTGTTAGGTGCTATATAAGCAGTGAATTCATGCCCACAATATCAGTGGCCACAATGAACCAGGCCTCGCTCTACCAGCGCGCCAACCAGGTGCAGCGTCATGATGCCAAGCTCATATTGGATGAGTACTCCTCGATACTCCAGTGGCGTTCCGATGGCCAGGACTCACTGTTGGATGTGGGCTCTGGATCTGGGAATGTGCTGATGGATTTTGTGTATCCATTACTGCCAAAGAGCTATGAGCAGATCGTTGGCACGGATATATCCAGCAAGATGGTGGGTTATGCCAACAATTGTTATCAACGCTATGCGAGAACACAGTTCCAGGTATTGGATATTGGTTGTGAAAGATTGCCAGATCAGCTTAGGGGACGTTTCGATCATGTTACATCATTCTATTGTCTACATTGGGTGCAGAATCTTCCTGCAGCCTTAAATAACATATATGATCTGCTAAAAAATGAAGGTGGCGATTGTTTACTTGCGTTTCTCGCCACTAATCCAGTTTATGAAGTCTACAAGATTCTTCACACCAACGAGAAATGGGCAGCCTACATGCAGGATGTGGAACAGTTTATTTCCCCTCTACATTATAGTCTTGATCCTGCGCAGAAATTCACTCAACTTCTGGACGAAGCTGGCTTCCATTATAAAAATGTTGAAGTTCGCAGCGAAGTCTTTATTTATGAGGGTGTTCACACATTAAAAGGTATGTAAAATATCACTTCCTTAGCTAATCATCATGTAACTTATTGCTTATGCTTTTGCCAGACAACGTTAAGGCAATTTGTCCGTTCCTGGAGCGGATTCCAGTTGCTCAGCACGAAGAGTTTCTTGATGATTTCATTGACGTTGTTATCTCCATGAACCTCCAAGAGGATCAGCAATGCGATATAGATAAAGATCAGCAAAAACAACGCTTTAAATCTCCCTATAAACTGCTGGTGGCTTATGCGCGTAAGTCATCCGATTTATTAGACAATGTGCTTAGCGAGATGTCCAGTACAAAGAGTTTCAAAGGAGTCACATAGCCTAACGTTAACGTTACGTTTGGTGTCCTTTAAAAGGGTTTTTTTTTATAAATAAAACAAGGGAAAATATAGCAAATATGTTAAAATATTTAAAAGTTATAGTTTCAGATTAAAATTTTTTTAAGTTTCAACAAATAAACAAAATGGGAATTGAGTTATCAAAAAATGTAAAATACTTGAAAATATAAATATATTATCATATATTTTGTGACCAATCACTCTAATGATAATATAAAGTATTAATGTTGAAGTTATAGCACTCGATGATTGATTTTGAAATGGTTAAACTTGATTCTGTTTATTGTTGCAGTTGACAGTATTTTGCTGCGTTTGACAGAACTAATTATTGAAAAGAATTTATGGAAAGAGGAGAGACTCCCAGTCGATTTTATAAGCTCTCAATAAAGTTGCAATAGAAATGATTTGAAAGACACGAGAGAGAAAAGCTCGTGTCTTGCTACCAAAATGTTTGGCAAAGGGTTGAATTTCTGTTACTCTTACATATTATATTATTATGGATTTAGCAGTTATAATTATGCGCTACCTGACTCTGAGCTCACAACAATTTTAATTGTTTTTCGGGCAAAAATGTGCGTATGCAGCGTTGTCGGTGGAATTTTCGAATGAGTTATTAACGCGACGGCGGCAAAATGTTGATCCACCAAATGCGCATCATGTCATTTATCAAGGAAGGGAGGCGTGAGGCAACAACAACAACAACAACACACATTTAGAGTTTAGAGTTGCACAGCTTCAAGGCAATGCTTAACAGATTTATACAACTCTGGTTGGTTGATGGTGGTGGGTTAAGGAGTAGTAAATGTTTGTCTTAATCTTTGATTCTTGTTGCTTTTCTCTTCTGGCAAATGTAAACGACAGGAATTAATTTAGACAAATGAGTTCTCAAGTGGAGAGCCTCAGTTTCAGTTTCAGTTTTAGACGATTTGCCGGCTGTCAGTCATGCCCCCCTCCCCATCATGGTACTATTTTTGGGATGTGCGAGGCGTTTTGGGCGTGGCATGCGATTGGTGCTACCCACATAGAATCTGCCCGGGTTTCTCACTCAAAATTGTTTTCGCAAACACAAAATTTTCGTATTGAAATTTGATTTATTTGTTAATTTGTTTGTAATGAATTTTCCGTTTACTTCACTGCGTGCACTGGCTGAAGAGCCTCGGGGATTTGATGGAGTTGGGTGAGAATAGCGAGTAGCGAATACCGGGAACATCGTAGCTGGGCGTCCTTTAATTGCCCAACAGTCTCGCTGAGTCTCGTTCCCGGTCCCTGACACGGAGACGAAGACGGAGACTGAGACGGCTGAGACGACTGTGCCTGGCATTTGGTTTTTCTTGCATCATTTGCTCGGCTAATTTCTTAGGTTTGAAGATGAATTACTCCCCCTTAACAGCGACATTTTTGTGCTTTGATTTGGAAATAACAATTGAAAAGTTTAATTCTCAAATCCCCTGTTCATTTGGATATTTCCAAAGGCAAATCGATTATATTTAATTATTGTGAATTATTTAAAAATGAGCTGCTAACCTTAAGTTAGTTTTTGAAATAAATAAATATATTACTTAAAAATTATGAAATATCTATTATTTATTTGAATTACCTCAATTCAAAGCAACATTTGTCCAATACAGTCTTATTTTTCGCTGCGCTCCAGTCAGAAAATAGAAAATGCTAAAATTGTTGGAATTGCTGGAATTGCTGAGGCGTAGCCGTAAACAAACAATAGGATGACGGATCCAATGTGGGTGCCACTGTGTGCATATCTGAGTATGTGAATGCTCATACGTAATGTTTGCATTTGAATTTTGGGGGCGTGTATGTGTATGTCAAAGTACAAACAATTATAGCAAGAACGTTGAATGAAATAAGCGAGTTCCGACCGAGGGTTTGTCTGTCTGACGTTTGACGTTTTGTTGACCTGGTGGTGTTTATTTTGACATTTTGATTGCGTTTCATATGCAAATGGCTATTGACCAGAGCGTGGTTTTGGTCAGAGCCACAGCTGAAGCCACAGCCAAAGCCACAGCCCAACTGTAGCTGGTGTATCTACTAAATGTCCACAAAATGGTCGAACAATCAAGGCCTCTAAGTATACGCATTAATGCCCGTGCTTACGCTTTTAATATATTCGTAAGAGTTACCAAGCCACACTAAAAATACTTGTTTAATTTTCTTTTCATGCGTATTTTTTCATATTATTAAATATTCAGTACTAGTGAGAATCAGCCTTTGTCTCTTTATCACTTACACCGTGTACAATATATATATGTACGCTCACTATTTTTACTTCAGATTTCCACAGAAAGCTAACTTAAATGTGAATAATAAAATTATATCTATTGAAATAAGCTTCTCCAGAAATTATTAGCCATTAAAACGAAAGGTCAAATATCAAAATTATTTGTACTCCAATTTTAGATACTTCGAGTAGTTTTGCAATATTTAAACCGTTTTATTTTATAAATATGTTATAGAAATATTAAGTAATATTTTTTTTGAGGTCAAATGTAGTTTATATAAGAAGGCGAACACGGGATGTGTGAATAATTAATGTGCTGAGTGTATTCACTTGCATTGCTGGAGGTATACTTTGTAGCTCGCTTAATAAATAGGAATTTTAATAAATTATATTGCAAAATGACAAAATATAAGCAACGTTTTTCTGTGTGGCTGACGGGCAGACGGTTTGCCAGATGATAATAATTTTCTGGGGGTTTTTGAACGTCACGCCCGCTGCGGCCGCACTTATGAATTTTTAAAAGTATTTTCCTTTATAAAATGCAAAAAAATGTTTTGGCCCAGCTAATTATGCGCAACGTATAGGGCACAACCCACGGGGATAGCCAAGTTAATCCTTTTTCATTTTGGCCACTTCATTACGTTTGCTTAGCCAGTCTTTTGGTTTATTTTAATTTCATTTTGTGATTTAACTTTACACCTGCTTGCCGAGATGGCCACCATTTCCTTTGAAAGGTTGGTGATGCGGGGTTAGAAGGGGAGTAACGCACAATGAAAACAGTACAGAGAACGACAAGGACTGTAAAATCACCGCTGCACTTCAATTAAAAAAATTCTAGCCAAGGCACTTAAGTGCTTTTTACTCCTTTTTTGTGTGTGTTTTTGAGGTGTGAGAATATTTCTTTTGCTCGAAAATAATTTGAAACATTTTTGATGACGTCAACAAGGACAATGTGAGATGGGACCAAAGGGACTGGCAGTAACACGAGGACTGCACGAAGACTTCTTATGCGGCAAGAGGAATGCTGGGTCAACGGGTTACATTTGGGTTACATTTAGTCCTCAATGGGCAACACTTTGCAGCGAAAATCTTCGTGTAATCGGATAAGGTAATTGGAGGCTTTGTCTAGACATTAAGTGTACATAGTAAATTTGTTTTTCAAGTTGCCGAAACTGAACTGCGTGGGTTGAGGTCATTGGTTTGATGTGCAACAACTGTGCACAGTGGAATATATTGATGTAGTTCATTAAAAGCTTATACAATTTTCCTAAATTTGTAAATAATTGATAGAGATATGCAAACAATATTATTATTTCTAGATAGAGCATTTCAATTTGCCAACAGTTTTTAGATTTTAATATCAACATTCAATTGTTGCTACTTTGTTTAGCTTTTGCTGTTAACTTAAGTACTACGCTATTAACTTTACTATGCTCAACATACCTGTCACTTATGTTTAATAGCCACAGTGTCCACTAGGCAGCATTCACATGTCTTCGCTTGCCATAAAGTTGGTAAAGAACCCTTTTTGCTATTGCAGCTGAAAAGTTTTTGGCAACATATGTCAGTATGTCTGTATGTAGGCAGGTGGGACTCTTTCGTTACAGCAGCAACAACTGTGGCTTTTAATAAATCGATTTAAATTTCTGATCATATTTTCATCCCTGGAGAAATTTAATAGTTTTTTGCAATAACATTTTATGTGGGCATCCCTTGCCTGTGCTTTCAGTTCGCTCGAGTCTACCAAAAACTGGTAGAGCAGCCAACTAAAATAATAATAGCAACAAACTTGATGCAACAACAACATCAGCAGCAACAACTACAAGTAGAACTACAACTACAACTACAACTACAAGCTCATCGTTGGTACAAGTCCAAACAAAGAAATTGTAAAGTTTACGGGTCACACGGTGCATGCTCCCAGGACTCTGAGGACTCCAGCTCGGCGACTCCAATGGCGTCGTCTATGCAGCTTCCTGTGCATGGCAATAAAATTGCTTTGCCCCCATAAGTATGCTACAATTTTCGTTGGAACGGCATATATAGTTTGCCACGCCCCCATCGACCCCAGAGTTCGCCATGCTGCACAGCATATCATAATTAATGCAAAGCTAGGAAATGTATGCAACACCTGCGGTTTGTTTAAAACGACCACAAGCTTTCCCATAGTGTTACCCATTGGTGTTTTGGTTATTGCAATTATTTGGCCAAGTCGCTGACATTTTATGTTTATTTAATTGCCGCCTAAAAGCAGGCAACAATTTCGCAACCGAAACATTTCAAACGACCAATACATTGCAATGTCCCCAAAATTAGCCAGCGGCAAATCGTTTGGCTGTCTCATTTTATAGCCAGGTCCAATCAAATTTCAATTTTATATCAATTTGGCATTCAATACGCTTCACTTTTCGATTTCAGTGTAATGCCGCAGGCACAAAACTTCCCGTCAATTTTCTGGCATATTATTGTGGTCAACTGCACAAACTGCGCATATGTTTCGAAAAAAGAACGGAATGAGTACTTCTCATTTTGTAGAGTAAAGTGGATGGCACAGTTTTGCTTTTAAATTGTGCTTCTTTGTCTCATCAGCCATCAGCATGTGTGGTTTGTGGTTAGCTTGCAATTATCCAGTTAGTACTCGTGTTGTCAATGCCAATTGTTTTTAAGCATACTTTGAATCTGCAATCAGCCACTTAATTAATGGTCGCCTCTCTATACTTGCAAATGAGTTGCTTATTCTCGTAAATATATATAAATATATATATGCTCTTGTCAGCAGAGGGTAGGGTATGTGACTGCTGGTAAGCCCACATTGAGTTGTTAACTTCTACATAATAATTACACTTGAAACAGCTGACACATACGAGGGCAATTCGATAAGTCCCTTCTAGAGCTTGTCAATCTTATACACACCAACATCTAAATAAGAAAAACTTTTATAAAAGTTGCTGCCCCTGATGCTTGAAATTGTCAGGGTTGAAAGATGACTTGGTAAAAAATAGAACTTATATCTCTGTTTCGAAATGCGGTTAAACGGCGTGAAAATAAAAATGCGTTTTGAGAAAACTCAATGTTTGCAAGAGAATTTATTATTTTGCTAAATACCAAAATCTTGATATTTATTTTTTTCGCAGTTTTCTATTTCGATATGAAACTTTGGATTTTCATGACTAATTAAAAGACAGTTTGTATCTCAGTATATCAAGATACTTTCATATTAAAGGTAACTTGACCTACCACGTTCATGTAAATCCGTGAATACGAAGGATGCTGTAGTTACTTGATAAACTCAATTAGATTCACTACGCGCAAATTGCGCAAGTGTCCAATCTAACTTTGACCATCAGTGGATTGTCCTTTGTAAGTGTCAGTGTCGTTGTCGTTGTCGGCAAAGGTCAGCAGAAATAATAAATGTTGGGCACATTAAATAAATGATTATTACTCTTCCTCCCCTCTCCCCTTCTCACCACTCCACAGCGAAATAAAAGTACAGCAGAATATTTATTTTATTTGCTAAGGACAGTAAGGAGACCAGTCAGTTATCATGGCTAACGCAGTATTTGCTGGCGTTAAATGCGAAATTGCAAATAAAAATTATCAACGTGTTCGTTGCGAGAATAAAACTCACTTCATACTCATATATGACAAAGTTATGATTGCTTCGGACTGGACAGAGTTGACTCATAAAAACTGATTGGATCAGTTGATTAGGTTATTTTCAGTACATGATTTTCGATTTTTATGCGCGAGACAGTCAGTCGCATCAAGCGATATAAATACGGATATTTGTGTTTATTGTTGAGCGATTTATGATCTATGTATATTACACTAGATGCGTCCATAAATATAATATATGTATATATATATATCTATATATATATTTATAAGTTATAGATTTTTATTGCAACCCTCGTTTCGCTGCGAAACCAAAGCATAATTAAAATAATAATTTTCACGAAAAACTTAAGACCTTGTAATTATAATTGTCAGTTTTGTAGCACAGGCGCGATTCAACCCCAGCAGTTGGGCCAACCCAGAGGGTAGAGGGTAGGCAAGCCGGCGGGGGTCTCTCATTAAACATAATTTTTGTGTAAACAAAAGCAAGCGTAACTTGAGAACAAAATCGATGCGACGTCTGCGAAATGCGGATGGTGAGGAAATAATTATGTGGAGCGTTGCGCTTATGCCTTCGAATAGCTCCAATAAGGAATACAGTTTCAATAGCACAGTATCAACTTGAAGACAACAAACGGCATCGTCTCGTTTCCCACAATGAGAAATAGTTTCGTCTATAATTGCTGTGTTTATTATACGTTTGACATTATTTTAGATACTTTGGAAATTCAAGTCTAGAAATTTCAACAGAATATAATGGATATTCACATTTTAAATTAACTTGTGGTGTAGCTTTATCTTTTCGCTATTCTTAGTATGCATGTTTTCATATAAATATAATGTATTTTATATATTACCATATATTATATATTTCTACACATTACCATATATTATAGTCAACTTAATTGTTGTTTCGTGATAAATTGAAAGTTAAACTTAATTTTTACAAAAGATTTTCGGAAATATAAAAACATATTTAAATTAAGACTTATAATTACAAAAATACCTTACTTGATTTATACGTAAATCAAAATGATCAAGCTATAAATGGAATGTGATTAGAGTCAATATTGATAAACAAAAAAAGCTATTAGCTTATAGAGAAAAAGGAAAAGAAATATTTCCAAATCATTGATTGCCATTTTCTTGGGGCGCCCTTGTTTGCATATCCTTGCACAAAAAATGGACAGTAAAATATTTAAGCGGCCTGTGTGTGTATTTGCGTGTGTGTGCGTGTGTGAACGGATGAGTGTGGTATGCCACGCACTCATCTCGTAGTCTATGAAATAATGAACGCATGAATGATTGCAGCCCAAAAGTATTGCATACTCGTTGGCTGCGTTGTTATTTCTATACCCTGTACTCCGTAAGCTTTGCTCTCAAAATGAACAAATACCTATTAATAATTTATAGCAGAATACAAATATGAATAGATAAATATTCCCCAATTGCTACGCATTTAAAAATATATTTATATTTTTAAATATAGTTTTTAATTGTTATTGTTTAGGGCATAGGGTATTTTATGGTCGAGTGCTTTGAATTGAGGCATTCGCACTTGTTTTTTTGTTGGCTCTGCTGCTGTTCTTTTATGAAAAAATACCAAAATCGGTTAATGTTTATTGAAAAAGCATAAAATTCGTTCTACCAGAATGGAAAATATGCTTTTGATACAATTATTGTGCCTATCTGCAGCCGCCGGCAAACCTTGGAGCAAATTGAACCCACCCCGAACCACAGCAAATAGCGAACCACCACCGAACCCACTTCTTAGTTTCCTCTTCCTTGCATTGGCTTTTTTAAAATTTTTATTTTCTTTTGCTTTGAGTTCATTTTGTGTGTGTTCTTCTGCAAATTTTTGACTACCCTGTAACCATCAGATGGCTTAAAAGGGTATAATTACTGTATGGAAGCAAATAAGTAATATATAAATCGATTTTGAAAGAAATAATAAAGCTGTGATTTTATTAAAAAAAAAAAAATGGATATCATATAGATCAAAAGGTGGCCGAGGTATCTTTCTGTCGAGCATTTGAGATTTGTTTTTGTCTTCCCCTGACAAAAGCAGTTATATGGGTCGCTGGTTGCTTGATAACAATTGTAACCCAAACCAGGAATAGGGTATCAAGCGGAAATCAATTTCAATGGGGTGGAACCGTATGAAATTGGAATAGACGAATAGATAGTTTTACTTGTATAACTTGCATATATCATATATGAAAAGCTGATCTTCAATAAAAAGACAACCAAAGACAACTTTCCAGTGCTTTCATTGACTTTGGGAAAGTCTTCTTACTTGAATATTTAGCTTTAAAGCCGATCTCAAAGCCGTTAAGGTCTTTTGGTTTGTTGTTGAAAATCAATTAAAACTAATATAATGTGCATTGTACACAGAAAATCTCTGGCGTTAAGATTGAACCATGGAGAACACCTTTATAGCAGCAGTCTCGAAATGAGTCTTCACAGGTGTTGTTACTGAAAAGTTTTGCGCTCTTGCTGTTGTTGATAAATAAAAGCTCCCAAGATGTTTCAGTACTTTCCGAAGTATTACCCCAAACAAACATTACTTTTTCTAAAAATTACGCCAGTTTCGAATAAAACGCACCTGCGGGGCTAAAGACGGCGCAGAAATCAAGAAAAACACGCAAAACAATTATTCTTAAGATATCTCTGCGGCAACATTAAAAGCCAATTTCAGTTGATGACAATAGAAACAAAGCGCAACAGCATCACCTGCCCCCAGGGCTGAATGTTTCAGGTCGGTTGACATAAAAAATGCAAAGAATCAGCAAGGCAAACACGAAACCACCAACAAAAAAGTCTTCCAGACGTTTGACCTTTTTAGGCATCGACATGAAAAATAATGTCACCCTCAAACCTTGGGCTAATTCTTGTTCTCGTCCCGCGACTTTGGTGCGTTTAAAAACGCGTCTTTTGCTTTTTTAACGAATTTCTTGTCAGCGCCGTGTTGCGTTTTCAAAGAAAGTTGGCAGACGTGTTTGAAATTATGCTTCAATGAGGGTATAATAAGTAAGTATGTGACTGGTTTCTATCATTGTAGATGCGTTGAAAAAATACTAACCAAATTAATATATATCTTTTTAATTTTCTAAAAACATTTATTGTGTTACTTATTTATATATTTTTATCATTCTATCAATGTAGATGGCTTAAAAAAAAAAAACAATAGTAATATATATTTTTAATTTTCTATTCATTTTAATTGTGTTACTGATATAAAGATTTTAGGAAAGGCTGCACTCTTTAAAATATTATCGTTACATATACAAAAATAGGCTTTTTATTCGATTTGTTTATACTCATAGAGCATTAAATCATCGGCGATTTTATGAAGAAAACTTTGTTTTTATTTTTCCGACTGTTTTACTCTAGCGTCCCCCGCTAGCTTGAAATCCCCAGATCTAATGGGTGGACTTTTTTTGGCCAATTTTGGCCTAAGGGCAGTGTGTCGTAGACTCCAGCTCCAATTTGCGTATACGTATAATTGTCACCATGGGTGTTGGTGATATCGGCTGCAGGCCATGTTGAATTGCCAAATCGTTTAAGCGCAAATTGCGACAATTAATAATGGGCAAATCGACAATATAGCGTTCTGCAATTGCTTTTTAAAACAGAAAACAGATGCCAACAACCCGATTAGCAGTTGACAGAAAAATTTACCAAAAAATATAAACCAAACACGAACTCGAAACCAAAACCAAAACCAATTTATATGCAAATATGGCTGTCGACAGCGACGCTGACTGCGACGCCAGTAGCGGCTGCTCTAAAGATGTCGACGTGCGCATCAAGTCAATTGATGAATTTCATTGCATTTATTTGGTCATGAAACCATGAAATATGCTGTGCCCCCCCGTCCCCTTTTAACCCTTAGGTGACCAAAGTGCCTAATGTCTAGCACTCTTGAATTATGCATAAAATGTGAAAATGTGAAAATTAGTTGCGCAAGCTGCAAAATAAAACTTTCAAGCGGCATTTGAATATCAAAGCGTCTTTTCACCCAGGTTTCCGCATGTAAAGAGTTTAAATTTATTTGAAATATAAACGTATTTTATAATAACAAAGAAGAGTCGGAAATGGGAGAAAAAGATAATTATAGATAGCAATTTTGAATTTCAAATTCATCTTTCATTAAACATCAAGACATGAATTAATAATTTCACCAATGACTTTTCTCTATTTAAGTGATAATGCATTTAAAACGAAGAGACATAATATATAGTTTTAGTTGATTTACTTAGTCCTTGCTTAAGCAGAATTTTTCAGATATTCAAGATATTTATATAATTTATGTTTCTATATTTGTTATATACTTATAATTCTAAAAGTTTAATATATTACCGTAATGTAATCCCCAAGGAGTAAATTTACACATGAATTTATGTCTACAATAAACGCAACAATTTTTCTATGAATAAATATCCACACTCTTGCTTCCAACCCTTATGCAACTTGAAGGGGGTAATATTTGTATTTGTAACGCATGTGTGAATGGGTGTATGCATGTTGAGGTTAAGTTTTGTGGGGTAATTATAAGCATAAATACGTTTGCCCATTTGGACTGAATAAATCAGAAATTTGATGAATACTAAATAAAAGTTCCACGTTAAGGACAGACCTTGGGCTCTGGAATCTTTCTGCCTTGGCAATAAAACGGAGCTCTCCTCAGAAATCCGGCACCAAAAATGGGTTAAACTGATTGTAACAAAACCCGAAAAACCGGTTTTTCATTAAGATTAAATGAGCGAAGCGCACACACATGGATTTTAATTTAAATGAACATTGGGACCCAGAAAAGGAAACAGTTTGCTTGGCAGCTATTTCATTGGGTTCATTATTTTTTAAAATGTGTGTTAAATTATTAATTCATAATCAAATCGATAATTAAATGTGTTCACTTACTTTTCAAGGGGATTATATGAGCTTTAAACAAATACCTTTTCGTACTTTAAGTACTATGCTTGATCCTTCATATTTTTTTGCAGAGCAAATTTACAAAATGAGAATTTTGATTAAGCGATTAAAATTTTCCAATTCTTTTTACTGTGAGTGTTTGTCTAGTGATGGATTCGCATCCAGTCTGAATATATGAAACTCGAAGCTTTATTATCAGTGCATACCATAAATTACTTTGTAAAATCCTTTTCAACATCAAAGAGCAATAATTTGCATTAAACAGGAGCTCTTGACAATGCTAATCGCAGGGATTTCTCCCCATTATGTCTTTATCATTGGCTGATTTTCAAATAGTATTTTGGGTAAATATTTATTCTTCTTTTGTCAGCAGTTTTTCAATAACGTTTAATACCTATGCACATATATCATAGTAGCAACAATGGATTTGAAATGAACCAAATTGGTATTTGGTTGATGGGTGTTGCGGGGGAAACGGTGCGGACAGATTATAGGCAAAAATTGTATAAAAAATTGTTAGCTTACACACACGCATATCATATTATACGACTATGCATGTTATATACGATATAACCGCCCTTGTCGAACGTATTGCTGTAATGAATAGCCTTGGCTGGCACTTGCTTGGGCAATGAGACCGCACTTATCTGTGATTATGACTTTTTAAAATTACACTTTTCAGCACACATTCTCAACAGAGATATGCGTAGATGTAGAAGTGAATAGAATCCTCCCCCAGCAGCAAAAAAAAAAAAAAAAAATATAAAGTGCAAAGAATTTGCCGTATCCCATATCCATATCGGAGCAAATTCACACATGTCTTATGGATGCTACCTCAATTTAAAACAGGAAATGCCTCTTGAAGTGATGCGCTTATTGGTTCGGGGGTTGACTTTGATTTACTTTTATTGACAGATTAAGTACGTCAAAAGGTAACGCTTACCCCACGAATACATTCAGCAACCCTCTGTGAATTATTGAAAATTTTAACTGAAAAAAGTAGACACTATCGCACAACTTGCAGATACCCTAAGTCCAGATTTGTTCCAATTAATGAAGTAACATTTTGGTTTAAATAAAAGTCTTAATCAAAAATTATCGTTCGGTGATCCTGTTCTAGAATATCAAGTTATATGTGTAGTTATGTAAAATACTATACTAATTTAAGCAACCCTTTAGCTAAAACTACAGCTACAGGGTATACCATTCATGTGTGGACACTTTTCAGTCTGTGAAGCATATTCTATCAATTTTTATGGCACAGTCAAAAAGTCACATTTGATATTTATCTTTTGGTTATAAAACTGTGCATTGGGTTGTTAAAATTTATTCACAACTGCAGCCATAAGTTGTTGGTGGAAGGGGAAGGAAGAGGGGGAGATTAAAGAGGTGTGAGAATGCGTAAAGATTAATACCATACATATGATGTCTGGCATTAATCGGTGGTATTAAGTAATATATATTTTGTCACCTGTCATCATATTATGCCATTTAATTCTTGTAGGAGTGGGAACTCTAGTATATCTTCCGATCTTTGTGTGTATTATTTGACAAACGATATCAAATCATACGTTATCTTTCAACATAAAACTCAAGAATACATATGTAATTACAAGTAAAATTTAACTACACACTCCACAAGAACATGTGAGTTGGGTTAATGGTACTTAAAAGTGGGAGAATAATGTATCTCTAAGACGACATCGTGGTGTTGTTACTTGTTTTTAATTAATTTCTGCCCCATATAATTCACACAATAAAAACGCAGAACACAGAAACATATTCTGTAAGACAACTTTTCTTGCTCTTATGGCGTGGCGTGAAAATAAAATAAAAAAAAAACAAAGTCAGAAATGCAATAAATTTTCAACGAAATATAATTACTTCATGGCAATGGCATTGTCTTTATTGTTTCGGTGGGTACGATTGGTGGGGCTGCTCTTGTAATTGCCTCATTTTGCACCTTGGGTGCGTCTCGAGTCTTGGGTGAGAAAAGTCTCATAAATAAAAATTAATTTTTAGCAGTTACAGCAACAGCAACAATAACTAGACAATTACACACCACATAGAAAATAAGCTAAAGCGTATCCGGAGTCTGGAGTCCGGACCTCTCTCTGTCTACCTGCTATGTATATTCACAGGGCTAACAAGGACACCACACCGACAAATTGAGGGCCGTCGTTTGTCAAGTAGAAAATTGAAATTAAACCAAAACAAGTGGGTAGCGTACAATCAAGGGAACTCGACAACAAGATACTCTGTACTCTGATCGTCTAAAACTTCAACTCCATTCGGTGCCTGTTAAAGGTATTATTAGCACAGAACTTATAATACCCTAGTATATATGAGTGCTAGGGTATATAAAAAATGCCTAAAATGTTAACAACCTCTTGTGGTGTCTCTGCCAGGGTGAATCGTGGATGGAGTTGACGCTTTGGGAAATTGTCGCGTTTTTAGCGATAAATCACGCAGGTGTCGTCGACGCCTGGATGTTAAGTGTACACTGTACATTCTATTCTATTTCTCTTCTTCGGCTGCGGTTGTATTTAAAATGCAGAAAGTTGCTAACCTATTACATGTTACTTTCCACCTTTGCCCCTCAGCAGCATTTCAATATTTCATGTGAAATGCGAAAGTAATTAAATTTAAGAAAATGTAACATAACCACTGTGTAAAAAAGCCATAATTATATGCGACTACATCTTCTGGAGAACCCTCCGATCCGTTGACAACCTGTGGTGCGCACACACGCCAACCATCATAACCTTTTACAGCCACCGGCGACATCGTCTTAAAATCGCCATATTTTTACTTGCCAATTTCTTCAAAACTGTAGCACAGTCGTCTACGCCCATTCACATATAACAATGGGTATGTTAGACCCTATCAAGCAAAATTGGAGTGTTGCAGTAGTTTTTCGAGTTATTATAATAAGAATAATATATTTTTAAGACTATGAACATGTGATAAAATATACATCTAATATGTTGCTTTCAAATTAGTTTTCTCACTATCAAAATAATATGTACCACCGTATAATATATAATAAAATTATTGTGTTCTATTTAAATTCAATTTTTTAAATTTCAATAATGTATTAGTTATTGTGCACTCTTTAAAAAACTTGTTTTCCGCTTTAATTACTATTAAATATCTAACTAAAATCTTTTCTAATGTAGACATATTATTGTGCTCCATTTAAGAGCTATTTTTATGTGGGGTATTTGAGCAACATAAATTCAAGTAACTCATATCTTGACTACAATTACGCGGAGCTTTTCATGTCTGTGAAACCAAAAACCCAACCACCCGTTTGTGCTCAAGGTGAAGGGAGTGTTGTGGAAATTCTGTCGTATGCGGGCGTCTTAATCCTTTTTCCATTATTATTTTCATAATTCTTATTTACATGACGCCAGGCTGCTTCGTCTCCGCTTCGGTCTTCGTCTTCGTCTTTATCTTTACCATCGTCGACGTCGTCATCGCCTCTGCTGTGATTCTTGTCTATTATTGTTGCGGCTCTAAGCCTCCACCATGGGGAGCGGCTGTCTCTTTCGTTTTGCTCTTTTATAATGTTTGGCGAAAAATTATTTTCTTATAACTAAGTTATTCACTGATTACGTGCCGTTGCCAGCGCTTTTTTGGCTGTCGCGGTTACTTTGCGTACCCCTTTTTTGATACTTACAAATTTATTACTCATACGCCTGGTTACACTTGCTATTGGCGGGCCAAACTCGGTTCTCTGCTGCCTGCTTAAAGGGAGGCAAATATCTAGCTGTGTACACACATTTTTTCAAACATACATGAGGTAAGTTTTAAAAAACTCATTTCCATTATTTAAAATTTCTTATTGAATTGTTTCAAAAACGAAAATCTTTTAGACGTAATCAATAAGTAACTATGCCGAAAATTTGATATAATGTCTATTCGTGTGTTGCCTAATGAAATTTTAAAGTCTGCCCTAAGATAAGTTCACTTTATAGTGCGTGCACACTTTGCACATGAAAATGTACACTCGATGTTACAAGTAGCATCTCTGAAATTCTACCCGCTCTTTGCCGTCCTTTCTATCAATGCAAAGAGAGAGAGAGGAAGAGAGTTCAATATTATGCTTTCATTTCTGTTTGCCAAGTGTTTGCATAAAGCGCGCGGTCGCTGACCAACAACAGACTTCATGTGGACATCAAATTGTGGAACTGCTGCCACCTCCCCGCCCCGAATAGGAGCGCTTGCATCGATAATGTGGCCTGTCGCCGTCGTTCTCGATGCTGATGCTGATGATGACACTCATAACAATTGCCCCGGCCATTGCGGGGGCGGCATTTTAGCTGAACAAACTTTGATATACACTGGAGAGAGATGGCATGGGAGTCTCGTACATATGCACGAATACGGGCCGAAGGCAAATGACGAAAACCAAACCAAACCAAACCAGACCATTCACAAAGTCAAATGAAAGCAACCATGTTAGCGGCAGTTCCAACAATGCAATGCAACAACAATGCGGCGGATGTTGGTTTGTGTCGTATCCTGAGAGGCACTAAGACTGGGAATAGAACTCGGTTGAGCGTTATGCAGCCATGCAGCCATTTGGCAGTTGCAGTTGGCACTCGAATGCAATTTCAGTAATTAAAATAAACATTGTGACCAACCGACCAACGGTCAATGGTCGATGAAGGAGACATATTCAGCTGCTACATTGTCATAATTATCATACTCCCATCATTTCATTATCACACCCACACCTTGTACCCCCACCGCTCTCCTCCCCACATGTTGACCATATCATATTCTATGCATTTGCATGCATTTCGACGGTGGAGTCGCAACGTCATCTTGTTTTGTCAAAATCAACAAGATACGATACATGAAATGACGGCACCGGCGAATTTTTACTCTAACAGATGACTTATATTGACCATATTTTTTTTAAATAATTAATAAATTACTTGAGGAACTACCAAGAATAATATCGGCTTAGAGTTTTCGAATAACAATTTCGATATCGTTAATTTTTGTATAATTAATTTAATGCTTTAAATTTAATTTGTATTTTGGGATGTTAATAAAAATATTTATAGTACAATAATAATCAAGTTTGATATTGTATTTAAAAGTTACCAATATATTTCAAGGCAGAAAAATTGAAAATAATATTGTTCTAATTTTTGTTTATATTTCAAAAACCTTTTACTTCGTAACTTTTATTTATAACATTAATTATCTTTATAAATTGAAATTTTTCAATAACAGTTTAAAATAATAGTTATAAAATATTTGTGTTTTAAATATTTATTTCGAATTGTTAATGCGAATATTTTGTCGATTTAAAATATATACTTACTTTCAAGTTTTTCATTCACATTTATTTGTTTAACAAGTTTTAATTTGTTATTTTCCGTTTCTATAAATATTTTCAGACAATTCCGAATATGTACAATAAAATTGCACTTAATTGAAATGATCAACTTTGATACCTAATAGTCTTCCAAGCTTATGTGCTTTACTCTATTAACGCATTTAACCGTAACCAAAATTCCCCCAAATCCCGAAAGTATGCATCGGCTTTTGTAATGGGAAGCTGCTGAATTGATTTAATTAAATGCAATTTTAAATGCGTTTCGGTCATTTGAGTGCGCAATTTTCTGTTTGTGGTTGTTTTGGCCTCCTTGCAAGGCTGAGGGAATTGCCACTTGCTTTTGTTTTTATGTTTGTTTTATTGTCGATGCGTCGCTTTATGCTTATTTATGATTTAATTAAGTGTAGAACGGCCACAATATGAACATGCAAGAGAGACACTCGGTGCACCGTGTGGACTGAGATTTTTGGTGAAGTTCAACTGAAAATTGTGCTCCCTGGCCGTTGCATCTGGTGGAATCCAACGATGGGTGATAATAAGTGTTTGCTTTAATATTGAGACGTTCCTTGGGTTACCATAATGAGCAACTGCCCGCAAAGGACAATTTTATAGAGTCCTGAAACACTTTTAAAAATAAAATCAATCGAAAATTAAAAGTTAGTCTGAGGAAAAAAATACCAATATATTTAAAGCTCCAAAAAACTTGTAACTTTATGAAATAAAATTAGAAAATAGAAAAAAAATGTAAGTAGCATAAACTTTAATGAAATAACAAGAGCATAATTCGCAGTTCTTTACAAGGATATCAAATCTCCATCGTTTCGAATGTAGCCTGTTGTTTCGATTGAAATTTAGATAATTACAGAGGAAATAAATAATGTAGCTCAACACAAATTAAATTTCAATAGACTGGTTATGAGTCTTTTAGCATAGCAATTTACGTATGTATATATCATACATATGTTGATGAACAAAACCGTCCCCTAGAATAGGGGGAGTCCAACCACCCACGCAATCTGTTTACTCCACCTTGATGTTGTTTTCGTCTATTGAATAATTGAATTCTTCTGCTTGATGAAACACAAAACGCATATATATAACCGAATGAGTTGATTAATCAATTTTCGTTCTATACACAATTTGAGAAAGATGTTAGGATAATGGAATTTCTATATGTAGAGTTTTAAAATTACATTTGCATTGTAATATATAAAAAAAGAGATTATCAAATTAAATAGATATCATATTTGTGATATTATAACATTCTTTTTGTAAATAATGCTTACTCTCAAAAAAATATTATATATTTTTAGTATTACACATGCAAAGAAAGGTGCAATGCATGTAATGTACATGTTCAAGCGTTACTCACACAAGATTCTAGTTATCCATTAAACCAGTCTCGACATCTATTCGGTGTCGCAGTTGTGCTTTTGGCACTTAATTCATTTGTGAATGAGACAAGCGGCTCAAACGACGCTAAGCCAAGAGCTTATGGCCACGAGCTGAGACCAGGAGCGAAAAGCGAGGAGCGAGGAGCGACGGGGACTGTAATGAGAATTGGAGAGCTGTAGTCGCACTTGGAGTTGACAACATTGCTGTCAACGTTCAACTTTATGTTGATTACCTTTTTTGATTATGTCGCAGTGTGTGAGAGCGCACGGCACACGGCAAAAAGCTGGCAAAAACAATAAACATAAACCAGAAGACGACAAGGACGCAACGACGAAGCGCATGAAATATGATTGAAGTCGAAATAAAACTGAGCAACGGAGCAACCACTTCACGGGCCCCATGTGTAAGAGTTCTTGATGTGACGGAGGCAGCTGTGAGACTGCGACTGTGTCGGTTGTGGAGGCCACTGGGGACACAATTCTTGTCGAGTTGAAAAGGTGCACCTCACACAGGACATAATCACTTTTGCCAGCAATAAAATTAAATCCAAGGAATATGCTGAAACACACGAAACCAGAGCAACGTCTGACATTTGTTGACAGTGCGCCAGAAGATCCTTTTTTGTATGCGAAATATTATAATTGCAATCAAATGCGACATTCACTGAATTGGAGAGGGTCTAAGTTGCGCACTTAAAAACCGGGTATCCCAGTTGCTCAGACTTTCTAATAATCATCGAATAAATTATGCAAAAATCATTACCATTGTTGTAAGTGGCTTGTCGACAGTGCCATGTGTCTTTGTTCTCATTCCAATTTGGCATCGGATCGTATTACATTGCCTTTGCTCGTTGGGTTGACGGGGCACTGAAAAGTAACATAAAATTGGCAACACTTAAATTTTTAATAAGCTTGTTTTCCTTTCAACATTTTGTAGTGGCGACTATCTAAATATTTATACACAAACAGGAGAAAGCAATTTGACATTGTTTATTATAAATAAAAGGGCTATTTCTTTTATAAATTATATAATAGAGTGATAGTATTTTATTTTCTTATCTTGATTAAAGTTCTCAAAAATATGTTTACCATGAATTACACTTTAATTTATTTATTTTAAAAAATATATAAATGACAAAGTGCTAGTCGAATAAATTATATTTTGATTAAAGTTCTCAAAAATATGTTTACCATGAAATTTTCTTTTATTGTAATCTTTTTAACATATCCACTTACATTTTTTGCCTATTAAAATGCTTATAAAGTCAACCTAACATCATTTTGACAAAAATCGTTGGGCAATCAAATTAAAATTGCATATAATTGTTCCCCAAAGTGGCATATGGAGGGGTTGCCTGTTTCGAGGGGTGTTCTAATCTCCACCAACAACTGTTGTACACCAATTTTATTAACTGCAAACCTTATTTGCATGTTCATTTTGCATAATGTGCCAAAAATAAGCGCGTCAAGTTGAAATGAGACGGAAGCTGGACGCCACCCCAACTGTAGAGTTTATTTTTTTCGTTAGGCTTTCTTTTGTTCAAATATTTTCTTATGACTTTGCAGCGAAAATTCGATTTGAATGTATGTCAACCAAAGACAAACCGCCTCCCCAACCCCTCAATAGAGTGGAAAACAAATTTCACGCTTAACAACGTGGTTTTCCCGTTTCCTGTCACCGATTTGCATACGAAATTCGAATATCGCAGAGGGAGTAGAATCAGAGCAACGAGAGCATCCCGAGGAACATCTCGAGGATTTCAAATTCAGGACCATACCGGACCGGGGGTTGTTGCAACAATTACAGATGGCAGACTAAGCGTTTTTTATGCATTTTCCACGTGTCAAATCGCGCGTCAATCAATCGATGTTTATGTAAGCGGTAAGCGGTAAGCATCAGTCAACTTTTCTGCCCACCCAGCGTTGAATGTTTAATTTGAAAATTCATATTTCGTCGCCCATAAGTTGGCAAAACATTGACTGACTTTCACGGTGTGCTCACTTCACATTTATTTGGTTTTTATTATTATTATGCCCTGGCACACGCTCTCTGTAAGAACGCATCCACCCAAAATCCTGAATACTGAATCCTGACACCGCCCTGATCCCTGTTTACGTTTTTGCATGTCCTGTTCGGCTGGTTTCAATTTTACGCTGATTGGTTTTCAGCAATCGCCTGTGCAAATAAGCTGAGCAAGCGATAAGCCACAGTTCATGGACTCGGTTTGCTATCATGCACCATATCACCAAGTTACCCATATTGCCCAAGTACGAATTTAAATAAATACAAGCAAAGTGGAAAATAAAATACTGAATGTTCAATGTATTTTTCTTATCACAGGCTTTCAAGCTCCAAATCCCATTCATAGTTAGGATATTGTAGTCAAGATTTTCACACGGTCTACAGGTCACAACATTACATTATGGCAGCCAAGAGTATCGTCTACAAAATACCCTCTACCCAATTCCCTGAAGTACAAAATATCCCCACGTAAGCGGAAAAATGAAACATTTGAGTAAAATACCTAGACAAAATTCTCAAATTCAATTGCTTATTGAAAACTTAAACGATGAAAGCTTTTAAAAAACATCTTTAATTTTATGCCAGAATCAACTGTAAGTACTGTATGCATACACACAAAATGCTGTAATAATTCAACATTTTACCTTTTTCTTCTTTTAAGATTGATATCTCATAAAAGGTTTAAAACAGAGTTTCGCCTGTGGAATAAAAACAATATGTATATTGAAAAAATGTATATTATTCCACTTAGCACGCGCCTGTCAGGATGTTTTCTTGAGATTTTATATTTGAAACTCTTTCAAAGTACACATTAATTGTTTAGATTAGGACAACGAATCTTGTACCGGCTTTAAATTTTATAATTTTCTTATATTTTATATTATAAATTATGATTATCTATGTATTGATTTGTTGGATCACCATTTTATGAATCGCTTTGCTCTGTCTACAGTACTGTCATCTGTTCTGCTGGATTACTTATAAATTTGTATATAAAGTTCATAAAACAACGCTAAAGCATAATAAATTATGAGTACAAAAAAGACATAGCTTGAACAGCTGCGGCCATGAAATCAACATAAAAAGTCATTTATACATTTTTTTCTTATGCTGTTGTTATTTTTTTTTTGGTTTTTGGTTTTGTAAATTCCGCAGTTGACGCTGTCGCTGATGTGGTTTCCTTTCTGCTTCACGCCTGTTACTCGAATTCAAATTCCAAATGCTGGAAAGTATGTAAAGTATGTGCCACTGCAACATCTGAGTCGAGATACAAGTTGTGTTCCTGTATTCATTCATTTATCTAAGCGTTCGTGTCTTTGCCTTATTCTTTGTTGTTCCGCTTATTAAGCTTATTTTTTACGTTCGCTGTCTTGCGATTTCTGGCTGGGGTTCCAAATGAAAGGAAAAAATCCAAGGAATATATATGAAAAATGCGTGCAGAAGGGTGGGTGGCGAACTGTCATAAAGTATTGTTGTTTTTATTAAAAAACATAATTTCAGCATTTTATCTATCATTTATTATCATTATTTGTGACAATAGAAGCTCATCTCACAAAGGAGCAACTAGAAATTCACAGGAAATACAAGTGTTTTAGATGTACTTTAGTGTTTATGTCTGGTATGCTGACTATCCTGTGAATGTGAATCTTGGGTTGAAATATGAATATCTCCTAGTAGAATAAATTCAGAAAAAAATCAAAGGATTCCCGTAGCACACAAAAAGCAAATACGGATGTAAAACGCAGATTAAGTTCGCCTACTCTCGTTGCTGTCAATAGAAGGAATCGACTTAATAGACACTTTGCAGCTACATATATAGAACACAGAGCACAACCCTTGCCAGCGACATGATAAATGACCGGTGTTATTCAAATTAATTGATCAAATCCGAATGTCAGACTGAAATCTGCGAGAAATTGCCAAATTACGGCATCAAATGAATTAAGTGGCGCACAGCGGCAACGCGTTTCACATGACACAGGATGTGATGTGCTCTCCTCCATCTCCGCCCTCCCTCCCTCCCCCTCATCTTTCTCTAGAGCTACTGTTCCTGGGGATGCCAAGCAGCTGGAAATTTGCATGTGTCATGAAAGTGTCCGAGTGCGGGTGTTTCATGTGACACCAGACGTCGAAGAGCGAAGAGAGAGGGAGAGGGCCAGGAAGTGGGGGCCATGAGGTATATGTGTGTCAAACGGTATAGCTTCCGGTTGAATGATTGGACAAATGAATGGCTTCCAAACGAACAGGCGGACAAGCGGACAGGCGGACGTAGGAAGGGACGGGAAACCACTTGCATACGTACGTACCACATGACTGCCGGCTATACTGACCAAACACGTCGACTGTTTGCGGTTTGAAACCCAAACCCAACGTCCACAAACTCCACAAACCAGTTGGATACCAATGTGAAGTCGGTAAATCCCCGCAGGCATATTTTTCGGTGCAAAAATTTGTTGAAATTGAAATCGGAATTGCAAATTAACAGCAGCAATAACAGGGCCAACGATTTATTGCTTAGTCGGAAGCAATTGGATATTTCATTGGATTGAGAGTAAGCCCAGTCTCACTCAGTCAATTAAGATAGATTAATTGCATGGGGCCAAGTGGGGAAAACTGATTAATTTTATGAGATTTCACACTAACTCGCATTTGATTCCAAAAACCAATTTCAAAGTTGAGCAATGTGAAAAGTGATTTTCATACCATTTAAATTGCAGCAAAATTGTGGCAAGTTTTAACATCGCTGTGTAATTGTAGTACCGCTCTTGTGTTGTCCGAGTTGAATTGGCATTTTCCCAAACTTATCGAGGCTAACTGGCAAGTGACAGAGCCACTTAACACCCACTCATGTCACATACACACACACAAAATCCGCTTAGTTTAAATACCCGAAAGGCTAAATAAAAAAAATAAAATTCAACGAAGGTGGGTGCTGTGCACTTTCTGCAAAATTTAACAAAAACAATAAGGGTGACACACCCTGCTCAGACTTTTTTTTATTTATTTCCACACTAAACGTCCCTTTTTAAGCGACGTTTTTCCTTTCGCTAGGGCTGAATGTGCTTCAGTATGTGTATGAGAATGTGAACGTGTATTTGTATTGTATGTTGTTGAGCTGAACAACCACCAAAAACTACGATCCTAAAGTTTCAACTTGTCTGCCAAAGAAAAGGCATCTGTCTATAGAAAGAGCTGAGCAACAAGTGCCCACTAGAAAATAAAAGTCGAATTTCAATTGCCCAAAAAAAAGGGGAACCACAAAAAGGAGTCAAGTCAAGGTGTTTGGTTGTAAGTCGGATAAATTCAACACAGCAACAAGTCACCAAATCGAGTCTATTCAAATTGGTATACAACTGGTGATATGGGTAAGAAATTAATGTATTTGATCGGATATCAAACTCAGTTGTAGTCATAAATTTTCACACTGAATTTTGTGGAATTTACATTTTGGGGTATCTAAGAAATGCGTATCTGGTATCTGGCTTTCAAGCACACTCGACTGCAATGTTTTTACTTTGTTTTGTTTGGAAATCGCCCTTTGAGCAGAAATGCTGACCAAGCCGGAACGTAATAGTAACCAGTCAAGATGTCAACACAATAGCCTGGATATTCCTCATACTATCCGGGGAATTGGCACTTGAAAGAAATAAAAAAACCAACCTCTGTTTGAGTTTTCGTAATGTTTACCTTAGCATCAATTTCAATTTGCATGTGCATACGTTAAAAAACAGCGTGGGAGTGTTTTCCTTTAAAGAACTCAACTAGAAGATACTACGTAAACATATATTTAATGCTGACACATAACAATATTTATTTTTTTTATTTTATTTTATTTTATTTTATTAGTTAATGTAGATATGTCGGTAAGAAAATGTAATATGTAAAAATTAGACAAATACATTTCCAAAAATGTATTATACCCTTTCTAAAATTTTACTGAGTGCAAGAAATGTAAAAAAAATGAAAATGAACATACGAAAACAAAATGAAATTCAAATTTAAAAGTGTTTATGACAGCGAAATGTAAATTTGTATTTGCTTAAGTCAACGAGTCCGCTAAATAGCAGCGAATGTATGACTATAATAAAAGGGAGTGCGAAAAGTGAAACCTTTTTTGATGCAAGCCACCCTTGGAAAGTCCTGCTGGGGTTGTGACTTTGGCCTGATTTACTAGTACCCCAAATGCATAGCCTCCTCAGCCATTTAGTTGACCAACAATCATAACAATATTGGATCCAAATGGCTCCAAGTGTAATTAAATCTCAGTCTCCGATTACCAAGGTGTATCAAATTGCAGGAAAAACATTTGGAAATTTAATTGTTGCTTTTCAGCAGTTCAGTTGTTCCAAAATTGAGAAAAAAGTTGAAAGTGAACAATAATAAACATTTTATAGAGTCGGAGTTGATTCGTTCGGCCTGTTATATGCATTTACCATATTCACAACATAATAATATCCATGTGTGGATATGCACAGTGCATAAAAAGCAACATGGACTGAGGCACGTTGTTGTATTTCAATATTGTGTTGCATATTTGCAGGCGCAATGCAACTCATCGTCGGCAGCTGCCGTAGGACTGGAGATGTGATGGGGATTGGAATTGGATTCAAGTTTGGGTTCGGTCTCGGTCTCGGTCTCGGTCTCGGTTCTTGGGATGAGGCTGGGATTGGCAAAACGTTTTGCCGCATTTAATTAATTGTTCAATAAAATTATAAACATTTGTGGGCATTTTGGAAAAAGCCAACGTTGCACGGCCCTTTTTCCGGCCAATACTCGTACAAGTGCTCATATTCATGGCAATTTTGTATCGTTGCAATGACATTGCAATATGTGAAATGCCTGTGACGCTATTTTGACTGCAATGCACTCTGCACTCTGTAGTCTGTACACTGTACTCTGCAATCTGTGCAATGTTTGTACAAGCCTCAGAACTCCATGTGGAGGTTGCCTCGAGCGAGGACATGTGAAAAAGTCGTTTGGAGTAAAAACATTTTGTAAATTGCTTCATAAATAACAATTTGTTAAATAATAATTGCTGGTGGGCTGTGGTTGGGTTCGAGTTTGGGTTTGGGTTTGGGTTTATGATCCAGCTGGCATACATATGTGTCTGCTGATGCTCCTGCTCCTATTGCTTCTTCTGCTCCGACTGTCGCTCTTGTATGTAGTACGAGTCAGCACCTCGATTGACAGCTAAATACAAAGGACTCGAATGGCGAATGCAACGTTCTCCGATGCCTGATGACATTGTACGAGTACGAAAACACTCTGACAGTTTGGCGTTCGGTCTCTCAACATCATTTTCATTGCTGTTGACAAAAAGGCGTCTTTTTATTATGTTTGGTCAACATTGTGGAACGTGGTACCTGTACGCCTGTACATACATACAATCTGCTGTTCATGTCCTGCACGTCATCAACTTGGCAAGTGACTCATAAAAGCTGCGGCGGACAGTAATAGAGTTTAGTTCTCGCTGTCTGATTAAAGTTGTAGCCGTCATAACTTGCCAGTATTACGTTCCTTGTAACAAGTGATGCAAAAAACACAGCGAGATATCGACAGCTCGATTTAAGCGATAACGGTCATCGAATACTTCAAATCTATCTTTGACAATATATCTAGATTTCAAAGATAAATCGACAATTCACTGTGCTTTGTTTATTAAGTTAATCTTTTTTAGAAAGATTCTAATATTTGACTTACAGAAAACGATTAAAAATAATATGATTTGCAATTAAAGATCGCGTGTTTCGTGATTAAACATTTTTTATTTTGGAAAAACTCGATATTTTTTACTTGATCTATAGTTTTTCGATACATTGACAGCGCGATACTTGGCTTGGATTTACATCACTACTAAATGTCACACCTTTTTAGACCATGGAACCATTTATACAAGCACAACACGAGCACAAAAACGCTTCAAAATCTTAACCGTTGGCAATTTTGACGTTTCTCTGACGTTTGCGCATTTCAATTTCAATTTATGTTTCATTACATTTATTTTAGTGTTAGCTGGATGGAGTTTCTTTCTATCTGTCCGTCCGTCTGTCTGTCTGTCTGTCTGTCAGCTAACGCGAAAAGTGGTGTTTAAAAGTGCATGAACAATTTGGTTTGTAAAATTTCATTTTCATTTTTCTCAGTTTTTTATATTCATATTTTCTCGGGCTGCCATTTGATAATTCTCATTATATTTTACGCATTCGAAATGTGGAAATTCTCTGTTGTCCTCCGCCACCTCGACTGTTGTCGAAATTGAAAAGTTCAAATTGAATTTAAATTCAATTTGGTTGCCAGTACTTGAGCTTAGGTCGAGCGGACAGACAAAGAAAAATCGAGTTAAGTGCGTATGTAATGGGAAGTTAACATGTTTTAGCTTCTGATTGAGGGGGTTGTACGAATGGAATTGATGGATTCAATTCTCAATTGAGATAGGGAATTGTCTGCTGGCCATTTTTTGCACTGCTCTTAGAAAATTTCTGTTGGCAATCAAACAAATGGACATTTCTTTAGGGAGTTTATTTTATTAGCTTTATTGAAACTCTATATTTTCAGTTATTGTAAAGTTACTAATTTGAAGTTGATTGATTGTTGTGTTAGGGAAATATTTCAATAATCTTGCAAATGAATTACATGATTTTTATCTACAACCTATTGTTCCCTTTCCACTTAATTCTTTCAATTACTAATGCGAACGTCCATAAATTTCATTAAAAATGCATTTTCGAGAACTCATTTTACCGCAGCCCAAAACTTTACCCCAAAATTCCACTTACCTTATAAATGATGAGCCCAAAGGAAACCCAGCTGCGAATCGGCCAATTTTAACTCCAACTTTAGCTCCAGTTATTGTGGCTTAATATTCATGGTAATTGTACCTTGGGCTCAGCTGCTCAGCCGAATATTTAAGTAATATCCAAAAGATGCTACCTACCCCCTGAAATCAACAACATAAAAGTTAAAAGCAAAGAATATTTACCTTTTTTTTGACTGCTCTAGAGGAAATTGACATTTCATGTACAATTTCGTTGCATTTTCTTGAAGTAACTGCAAAGTCCACCAAATGAGCTGTTTGCTGTGGCAGCCGCAGCCAATTTTAGCAAAGCCCAGGGTATGAAATTTAAATTTGAAAGAGAGTGTAACAAATCGAAAAAATGAGAATAGCCAAAAGTTGACAGGACCTGCCGTGGACACAAATTAGTCGCACCCCGTCGCGGCAAATGTCTTGAGTTACATTTTGATGACTTCTTTACTTTTGGGTGGGTCTTTAATCCCATTATGTCCAGCAATAGCAGCTTTTAACTGTTAAAATGTTCTGCTTTTATGACAGTTACGGTGCGTGAGGAATTTGCTTTTTATCTCCACATTTTTCTTACCTTTATTCGGCAGTTTTCAAAAATATTTTGCATAAAAATGCCATAACAATTTTGAACAGACTTTCTGTGAGTTTTTGTGTGGTGTGTTGGTAAAAAGTTATTTTGAAGTAATAAAATATTTGAACAATAGTGTTGGCAATCGCACTTTGATATTAAAAACCGCTTAAAAGCAAATTACTCAAACTGCTCAACTAACAAAAAATAATCAACAATGTTTCCTTTAACTCACAAAGGGTGAATGGCTGTGCAGGACATGTGGCGTTTTCAGTTACAATACACATTTTTTGGGGTCCAACATATAATAAATAGTGTCGAATAGAAAAACTAAAAAGGCATGCCAAACCCACTGCTTTCGACCACGGGACAGGTGCTGCCTTTTGTGCCATTTCGGGTAGGAAGGATGCACAGTTTGTGCAAAAACAAACAAAACGTAACCTAAAGAGGAAAACAATTTGAAATTTTTAAACAAAACTATTTTGGGGGGATGTCTACTAGTAACCAGCCGGTTAGTAATCGCATAGACGACGGCTTAAGGACACCGTAGGACCTGGGAAATCCAAATTAAAGTCTGGCTGGCACGCTGCTGTAACTACTATAATTATATATTGCAAGGAATCAAATAATCCATTCCACCTACCTTATGGCCTCAAAGAGCTCCAGCTCCATCCGAGGACCAGGCACAATTTTATTAGTATACTTGAATATTTTATAATTAAAAACTGTATATCATTGCCAAAGCTTGGAGCTGCACAGCTTCCCGCTACCAATTGATTCTCGCTTCTCGACATAATGTTTCATCACAGATGTGGATGGCGCAGAGAAAAATTTATGAAAATATTCTATAAGCAGATTTATAGCTTGGAAAAATAATAATTATTTACACATGGCCAAGTGCTGCACAGGCCTGACACGGAATCTTCACTCCAACGGGAAGGGAACCTTTCCCACATAGACTCTAATAACTCTAACTCTATCAGTTTGTGCCTCTGTCCTTGTTGGTGCTTATTTAAGGCCTTAGATTAGTTTATCATTTAATTATTTTTTGCATTTGATTCCAAGGCAAGTTCAACAGCAAGTGCTGAACTAAGAAATACCCTGTATGACTAGGCATCTTTTGATTTCATTGACTTCGGTGGTGAAGTCTGTTAAAAACTTGATTATACCCACTTTTACTACGATTTATGACAGCGTCGCAAGTGTTGATATAGCGCACTTTTAATTTGATTAGACTCATTTGCCGAAAAGGATTCAATTTGTTCCCTTAGAGAAAATTTGCCAAGGGTCTGACAAATTGCAGTGTTAGTCCCTGTGGATATTCTTTTATTTGGTTATCCCCTCGAAATAAGCATTTAGCAGAGAGAGTTAAGAAGCGCATTCAGGAGGAGTGGCAAGTTTGTATAATATTTATAGACTGATTCAATAAACACGTTTAAATGATGGCAACATTCTGTAATGGATAGGTAGGTTTTAACTGTGGCCTTGCTGATATACTTAATCTCTATAAAAATAGTTGATATTAATTTAATTTTTTGTTAAGTTCAATGACGCTGATTTCTTTAAGCTTTATATTCTAAGTGGTGATTCTGCAGTAAGCCTCATTCAAACTCAAACGCCCAGATTTTGATTACCTATTTGGATCACAAAAGGTATTGTTCTATTAGTCTGTCAGTGAAGGTCGGTCTCTTCTGTTTTCAGTGGATGTATTTGGCCAGCTGGTCAGCAGTTTGAACTGTCTAATTGTTCGGGCTCCTTTGTGACCTTTTTAGAAGGTGTCAAACGCATTTGCTGTCAAGCCTCATCATCCGCCCAGCCACGTGTGCGGGCTTTGATGCCGCCAATGTGCCATTTTATATTGAAGTTGAATATTTGGTAGCTGACCACGAGTTTTCTCTCATATGACCATTAGGGGCTGGTCAACGGCAATTTCAACTTGGCCTTTGTCAACATCATCTGCCTTTTAATTTCGCTTCATTTATATTAAAAAACTGAGTCGCGAAAGTCGCAACATGCGAGTATTCTCCACTCTAATTGCTGTCAAAAATTTGTTTGTTAAGTGTTGGCCACTTCCCACTGTTTGTACAGTGTGACATGTGCGTCTCTCACTTCCATGAACTTAGCGATTCAACAGTAGTCATTAATTTCCCACTACCACAGACATATTTTCTATCAATGACGCGCTTCAAATGTTCCATAATATTTGGTATATAAATATTAAAAAAAGGGAATAAAAATAAAGCACTTGCAGTGTCTATTCGTAATGGCATTTATTAATCCAATTGTATGGCTCGTTTTGCCCGATCCAAGGGCAAGGACTTAATAACATTAATGACCGCCAGAACCGCTGCCTCTGCCGCTGACTGGCCCCAAAACAGTTTGCAAATCTAATGAGCCTCGACGGCATAAAAAAGACAAAATTAAAAAAATGAAATCAAATGAACAAAGGAATTATATATTTTATAATCGGACTAGTCAATACTCTGCTGTTTTAATGGTAATTTATTTTTGAAATGCACGAACATTTTGTTGATATTTATTTTATATATTGAAAATGATTAATTTTAAATGATTTAGTTAGTTGATTTAGTTTATTATTTGTATATATTCTAGACTTAGATAAACATAAGGCGAAGAATTTAATAACTAGGACTGCAGTTGTTTTCTTATAGATTGTGGAAAGCTTCAAGCTAAATCTAAAGGACTCATCGGAGAGAGCATAAAAAGTACGAGGGGACAAACATTTGGCGAGCATCAAAGCATAAAGCACAGAAATTGACAGCGCGTGGGTCGCAAACTGGGAACTGGGAACTGGAACTGAAACTGGTCGGGGTGCATTGCCGGGTCAGTGTCAGCTGTCAGTGGGGTGCGAAATCAAGAATTAAAACATCTTAATGGCTGCGTCTTTATGGCCTGTTTGTTTGTTCTGCCTTACACTGGGGTGGTTTCGTATTCGACCTTCGACATCTTCTTGGCATTGTTGTTAACAAGTTGAAGACTTTAGTTTTGTTCTTTTTCTTTTTGACATCCCAACAAAAACTGGATTCTGAGATTTCCGCTTCTATTCTAGTTAATTTACATGTAAATTAGACAACACAATGTTGCTGCTTTTATTGCTCTAATGTTTCAATTAACGCACTTAATTTTTATTTGAACTTAAATGACAGTGGATGGGATCTGGCCATGCTTTCTACAGTTAACTCCATGAAAATTAACATATTGCACGCAGATCTAAACTGTCCTAAGAGATACACAGATGTTAATTTAATTTGTTAGTTCATTTCGCAATTCTTTATGCGTAGGGAGTAAAGGAATTTAAATAGATTGATGGTGTTTAACTTTGGGTGTATTTAAAAAGATAGAAAGTCTGGCAAATTGTTAAAATTTTAAAAACTCTAAGATTTTCTTAGAAATCATATACATATATGAATAAGAATTTATGTTGAACATTTTAAATTGTTTATTGCGTTGGCGAATAACGTTGTAATGCCAACAGTAGTCAATTGAAGTGTCTGGTTTTTGGGAGCGGGAACACAGTGGCTATTATAGCCATTACTCCACCCACTTACAGTTCGGGGCCAATTTCAGTTTCACTTATCTTGAATCTAGGTGGGAATTGGTAACTGCTAACGGCAAGTTTGATTTTTTGGGCTGATTAACAGTTGTTGGTCGTTGAAACTTTGGAGTTGTAGGCTGGCAATAGGGCGTCAATTACGAGCCTATATGTTACATTAAAACCGTTAATACTGTTTAAAATATTTTTGAAATATATACAACTGATTCAATTGTTTATTCATCAACTAATTAATTACATGCTATACTTGTTTTTCTTTGATTTACTGTTTATATTTCTATGGATTTGTTGATTTGTTCGCTTTACTCGGCTCAATAAATTTAATTAAATTTCTGTCAAGTATTTTTCGATTGAATATTTGATTAGTTTTGACATGTTTGTTATATTTGCACCAACAATCAACGAACTAATTAAATGCATTCAAGCATTTTTAATTGCTTATGCTAATTTGATGTTTAGGTGATGGATGCTCTAGGTATTGCGATTGGCGATTTGGTCACATAAACGTTGCATATTTGATATGTTTATGTGGCATTCCGCAATGCGGTTTCTATCGTTGTTTGAATTTTGTTATTGCGCCTGGAGACTAAGTACAGTGGTCGCTCGCTAAATTTAATGCTCGCTAAGGTTTTTCTAATATTTAAGGATATAAAATCATATGATTCAAATTCAAATTGTGAAAGTGGAAAATCTCTGAGTATTTTTTGTCATTAGAAGGAAAATGTTACTGTGCAATCAGCTAATAAAAAATAGTAATGTATTGAATGTCGACAAATGTTGTTATTATTACAGGTCGAGTCTTTTGTTTGGCGAACAATGCAATGGCAACATTTACATGGAACGCTTCCAACCCATATCTAAAGGAGGGACCCCAACATACATACAAATATATGGTATATGTGTAGACTACCATCAAGTGTAAACAATGGCTAATGTGTCAGAGCGTTTGATGGACTATATGACAGCTACCAGAGGCAAACAACCAAACAGACCGCCAGACACAAGTGAGAACGCTTCAATGGACAATGCTCGACTTGAAGACACTCTGGAGATGTTCTAGCAGGTATGCGTAAGCTGTATGAATTCTTAACCACAATCGCACAAAGTTCTCATACCCCTCTTGGACACACTCAATACCTACAGGGTACAAAATAAAATGCAAAGTAGCGCAAAAGTCAAAAGAATATCGCGTGCCAAAATATCAGCATGTAAACACAACGGAAAGACAACGGCATATTGAAGTAAAGCTTTCAGCTTAATGCTACTCGATTTTTACATTCGATTCCATCCCCAAAATTCAATGCAGTCAGTTTGTTTTTGTTTTATTTCATTGTGATTTTATGTTGGACTTTTTGTCTTGGCATATTGATAAATATTGGTATATAGTGTAAAAGTAAATTGTATTTATACATATTACACATAAGGGTTCCATATGTCGCATCCAGATATTTATAATGTATATGTAACAAGATTTGTTGTTAGAGTGGATTTTTATTGTTAAAATCAAATATATTTTAGTCTTATCAATTATCTTGTAATATCGTAACATCTTTATCGAATATTTAATTAATTATTGTGTTGTTGGTCACCGTCTTCTTTGAGTAATTTCGGCTCTGCAAAAGCTGTAACATAAAGCAAAAATTATTTATTGAATTAGTCAATCAATAGAAGTAATGAAAGAAATGACAAAACTTGCTTTCTATTAAGTAAAACTTATTTTTTAAATTGGTTTAGTATATAGCGAACATAAAATCCGGAATATGTGATAAATTGTTTGTATCTATAAACTGTTAGACATTTGCTGTAACATTCAGTTCATACAAGAGGCAACATGCGGAATTTAACAACAACTAACTTGTCAGTTGAAACATGTAAAGTATTTTATGATTTATGCACCTCATTGCCAGCCTCTGCACAAAATCAACAAATTATATTTCTTTTCAACGCTGACAGCTGCAATTTTTCACTGTTGTCTACTTGGCAAAGAAGTCATGCAACTTTAAAGTGCAAAGCCACGTCGCAATGGCTATCAACCCCAAATGAAAACACTATCGACTGAGGACTGAGCACTGCGCACTGAATACTGAGGACCCATGCATTCCCCTCACACGAAACCAAATCAATTAAATTCAATTAAATTCGTAAAACCACAAGCCAAGTGCAGTTGTCTTGGGTAGGCGCTTAACCTTATCGGTCAATGGCAGGACCAGTGGCAAAGCCAATAGAGGACCGTTAAAGTCCTGCCCAAGTCCATTGTTCAATTGCAGGACTGAACCTCACGCTTAGCTGTCAATCTTATTCTAATTGAAATACAGCCTCTCTGTGTCGGCTCACAAATTGACTACAACGCATAAACAATTGAAATTGCATAGCATGGGAGGCCCACACCTGTATTCTTGATCAAAATCAACAAGTTAAATGCATTGCCTGCACCTTGGGTTCCTGTTTCTACTTCTCCTACTGTTCATTGCTCCATCCTGTCATTCAAATACATCGGATCCTTGTTATATTTCTCTATTTCAAATTGACTGGCCCACTTGACTTTAAATTGTAGACCAGACGTTGAGTTAATCCTAGATACGGAATGAATATTTCGTATTGCATTCTTGACTTATGAAATACCTCATTCTTTTGTCTATTATAAAAATGGACTTTTTTTTTTTTTTTGTTGCTATTTTTTATTCTGGAATTCTTTGGTCGTTATTAATTAAAATGGTTTTGTGCCCTTTACATATCTACCCTATGTCTGCATTGGAAAAGGCTAGTCTTGTATAACTTTATCCAACGGTATAAAAGTATGTAAGTGTATTATGGAACAAAGTATTGTGTCTATACAGACAGAGAAGACCCAACATTTAAAGATATAATAAGTTATTTCAAAACCAAATATAGCATATCCATTAGTCGAGCAAACTCGTTAGAACTCTTTTACTTGTATATGTTGGGTTAAAAATGTTCGCAATTTGTATTTCGCACACTTTTTCGGTTTTTGCAAATTAGCGCTGCTTCCTCTCTCATGTCTTGTTAAAAATATTGTAAATATTTAAATTGACATTTTTTGTAAGACTTTCTGGTTAGCATTTTCCGCTGCCATGTTATGAATATGAACAATGTCAACTTGTCGGCAAAGCAGCCTCAGGATAAAAAGGTTCACGGCATCATGATAATGATGATGATGATGAAATACATAGGAGTACTCGTCTCGTACTTATACTCGTACTCGTGGTATACTCGTATAATGTGTGCTATGTGGAAACATTATCGTGTCAGAGTCAGACTTTAAAATTCCTTTACTGTCAATTTGCATGCCAGACACTTTAAGTTGCATTTGCAAAATGCTTCCCATCTCCAGATACAACTAATCAAAACAAATTCAATTAAACGACACGAAATTCGGGATGGCCGGAGCAAGTCGGTTCGATTGTGGCTGCTGTTGTTGCCGTTGTTGCTGTTCCTGATCCAAGTCGATGCTTGAGTTGAAGCCTTTGCATGAGTTGCTTATCTGGCAGCACAATCCATTAAAATTGCACATCGTTTACACCAAAAATCAATTCGCTAAAGCATTTAGGCATTACAAATGCCAAGTCAGCCACTGACTAGCTACGAGCACGAAACCCGCCAACTGAATCTCACATCCACAGCCACATCCATATCCACATCCATGTCCATATATCCACATATCCACATATCCACTGTCGGTCGCCATTCGGTGGTCCGATGCAAAATCAACGTTGATGACCATAAATTTCACATACGGCGTTTGTGTTTTTGGTTTGTTTGTTTCTGGCTGCCGTTGTTGGTTAGGCATCTTTTTGCTATAAAGCGATAAACGCGGCTTATAAGGCCGCAGTTCGCTTCAGTTCAGTTCGGTCCAGTTGGTATTGCTTTGAAATGAATCTGCCACATGTCCCATTACAAACATACAAACATACATATGCTCATATGTATATGCAACAACAGTTTGCATGTGCCTTTTATTTGTGGCTGATTGTGTCAGGTTGAAGTCGAGGCTATTGGATGAAGTTAAAGTAGTTCAACCTAACCAGAATAAACTTCATGCTAGTGTTATAGAAATTTAGAATTTACTTCGGGCTATCTAGGGTTTTTTTATGAGCATTTAATATTAGAAAATGAAATTATTGGACTCTATTTATTGTAAACAAATCTATTTATTATGACTATTCCTTTTAAAAAAATCTAGAAACGATGTAGATATTTTGAAAAGATAAAACATTTGATCTGTGTATTTTCATATTTGGTAATAATTTGGTAATAATATCCACCTTACTTTGATCCACCATTTTATTCTATTCAATTATCTAAAGACTTATCAGAATCACTTGAATTGTTTGCACGAGAAATGCTGCTTATTTCAAGATGCGAGAAAAAACTCAAACATATTTTGAAGCACAAAAATGCGTACACATTGTTTAACATGTGGTTCTCTCTGCCTCGCCCCTTTAACTTCCCCGATCACTGTCGGCGTCAGTTTGTCGTGCGTTTTATTAGTGGCACCTCAATCAACAAATTAAGATAAGACTCCCGACGCTAACTGAAAGAACCAGAGTCCATGAGTTATAGCATGCATTAATGCGCAACAAAATAAAAATGTGTGACTCAAATGTGAACTTTAAAGATACATACAAACATATGCTCGAGGATATTGAAGTTGTGATATGTGCCTCTGTTTGTATCCATGTCTTTGACAGTTAAAGATATAGCTAAGTATAGACCAAAGACTTGAGTTTAAAAAATAAACAGGTTTTTAGAATTGGTTGCACTTTCTTAGTAAATATAACACTACTACACTGTGAAATAATCAATTGTGGACTTTGGCTATGATAATTTATTAATATATTTTACTTGTATAAAGTGAATCCAATGTTAACAAATCTATGATATCTACAAGGAATTCTAAACAGTTCTTTTTATTACAAATGATGGTAATCTGTAAATAAATCGTTTGTTTTCTGTTAAGTGTTAGGTAATGCTAAAGTCTCATTTTACTGTGCTCAGACGTGTAACTTTCACTTACAATCTTTGTTAAAAAAAAAAAAATAAAGTTAAGGAGCAGAATAAACGTAGGCTTTATTACATTTGACATGTTGCGCTTGTTTCCCTTAACGGAAAAGAACAGAACAGAAACAGATGAAAGTTTTTTTTTTTATATATATGAGAGCATTTTGTGTGGAACATCCCTTGCTACAAATCAAAAGATAAATTGTTTTTGTTCATGATTTATATATAAAAATATGATGTTGACTTGCAGCATTCCCATCTTTCCATCCCCAACCCCAACCCCATTCCCTTTTGCTTTCCCTCTCCGAAGCTACTCTTCTAAGGCTTACTTTTCTTTGGTTTCTTATCGCTGGTGTTGAAAGGAAGCAACAAATATTAATATTGTTTGTATATCTGCTGCCTTTTATTTCATTTTCAATGCGAGAGTTTGGGAATTTATGAGGGAGTCAAATGCCAAATTTAATATTGCGAAATGTGAGAGAAAGCGTTATCGATTTTAAACGTTAATGTAAAAGAAATATTAATATTTTGTCAGTGCAGATATAGTGAACTATATATAAAATACAATTTTTCATAGTTAATTCTAATTTCTACTCACTGTTGTCCTTTAATTTAGTTTGATAGCTGGGCGAGAGTTTTAGACGATTTTCAAAAACTTTGCGAGTCAGGACCTCGATGAGTTTGCCAGGATCATTACGCTTGTTGCATGTTTCCTTGTCCGAAAAGTGATCCAGGTACTCATCACGTTTGCAGTAGCGACAAACACCATTCACATATTCCTCTTCACACAAAGTGGCATTCGTGGAACGCGCCCAATCCGCATTATTTTGGAGCTTGAAAAGATCCCCGATATAAATGCGAGCCGTGGAAACTGCGGCAAAGGCATTGAACGCCACAGTTGTAATTGGATTATGTTCCAGATTGAGAATCTGTAGGTTATTGAGCTTGTCGAAAAGGCCGCTGAAAGAATAACACTTTTAGTGAACACTTTTAACAACTCTTTTGAAAAACTCACCCCTGAATGCGATCCAAATTGTTGTGGGCCAGATGAATCTCGAGTAGTAGAGGAGAATGGTGGAAGAGTTCGTCAGGTAATCTCGCAATATTGTTGCGTTCCAGGTGCAAAACCAGCAGCTGCTTTTGCGCTTTAAGGAAATCCCTGCCTAAATAGCTAATGTTACTCCGTATGCCAATATAGGAAAGATTCTCTGACTTCCAGAATAGTTCTGCGGGCACATTGTCACCACAGTTGTGTAGCTCGAAGCCACGTAGCTTTGTCATGTGCCACAGCTCTTGTGAGCTCAGCAGAGACATCTCCACACTGCTGTTCTTCAGCGAACAGTCTAGTGAGAGTTGCAACAGCTCGGTTTGCTTGGCGAAGATTTCACTTGCCACATTTGCCATATTTCGCACAACAATCGACAGTCGATTAAGATGGACCAGGGGATGTAACAATGAGCCTGGCAAATCGCTTCTACCCTTTAGCGTTAGATCCGTGATATCTGTGACGTTCTCCAAAAAATTAGCTGGTAGCAGAGCTTTAAAGCCGATTAGCGATAGTTTTTTTAGGCCTGGATAGTTAGTAAAACGTTGTTGCAACAACTCATCCCGCTCGTCACGCGTCTCAAAATAGTTGGACACCTCCAGCTCGGTGTAGTTGCTGATGCCCAATTTGAAAAGCATCTGGCGTATTGTCTGCTCGTTGGGTATGGCACAATTGTCGATACTTAATTGGCCAATACGGCCTGCTTTGAGCGGCGGTAAATAGCCGAAACCACGAACATCAAAGATGCTGCAGCTGATGCTATAAAGGTGCTTGGAGCTGCTTAGTGTAACCATGCCGCACTTGATGCGCTGATCCTTACACTCACATTCATTGTTACCCTTCAGCAATGTCTCACAGCCAGTTTTGGTTGTATACAAGGCTGCCGATCCGTCCGATACGGTGACATTGTCCTGCAGACTGGGCAGTATGAGATTTACCAGAAATAACAGAAGCAACATCCTCGAATGATGCTCACACGTTGACTGAGTCCTGTAACGAGACACAGACAAAATTACACAACTGAACATCGATTAAGCAAATACATAACAGCTGTTTTCAGCCAAAATCAACTCAACACTCAGGTAAAATACATGCTGTTCAGTGGAAGTGCTCATAATGAGATAAAGATTGAGCCATAATTGTTACCCAATGTTGAACCATGTACAAGGTGCAATGTATTTCCATCTTGCAAGCTACCTGCCACTCATATTTGGAGTTTAAGGCCGGCTTTAACGGTCTGCTTTACCTGTCTGCACAACATAATGTCTGCATTAAATGGTCTGTTAGTCTGCTACAAATTCGAGTACTTGACTCGAGACTAACGCTGAGACTTATATGAAATAGATATGTCTTCAGTTCACCTTGAAAACTAATCGATGTAAATAGAACAACAAACGTGAGTTAAAAATTTATCTTATGTATGAATATGCTTTTATTATTGCTGTATTATATTTAATTTAAAAATTTTAATTTCTGAATTGCATTCAATGATTTTTTAAGCATATTTATCTTGTATGACTATTTATTCCACTATAAACAGATGATCTCCATACGATTATAAATAATACTCTTTGTGCTCTTAACCTGATGAAGCCTTATCAATTATCCCTACTTATAAATATTGTTTAATAAGTCTGATCTGATAAATTCGTATTGTTTTATTGAATAATAATACTTAATTAAGTAGCTAGCAACAGATCATTTGATGACTAATTATTTTACGATATAAATATTTGTATCTGTCGATTTAGCTTGGATTTATTTTTCACTTTAAATGTATTTACTTTGTTATATTTTAATATGTAGCACTGTACAAAAGTTCTACTAAAGTTCAATGTGCCAATAATTGTATTTTGATACGAGTTTGAGTATCGCAGAAACAGTTTCCGAAGAGTTGATCGACAACCGTCTGTCTGCTTGTATATCTCATGGTTGAACTAAAACAAAACTAAAAAAATATACATACATATAAAACTGCAGAAGATGAAAAAAAATTACATTTTATTCTGGTTTTCATTTTGATTACAAATGCAAAAATGCAAAATGGCAAGTCGGCCATTATCTTGATTCGCGTCTGTTGATCGTTGATCGATGATCGCTGGCTCCGCTGACTATCCCAGTCCAGTCTCAGTCCCAGTCCCAATCCAGTCCCGGTGCAGTCCCAGTCCCAGGTCCAAGATGGAGCTGGCTCTTGTACGAGAGTATATCGTTAAATGTGTACATGCGTAAATGGCTTGCCTCCTTTACGCAGTTGCATTCACAGATCTGGCCAATGCATTTGAATTTGCAGCCGCCAGCCATATGATCACATCGACATGAACCAATCAGCTAGCCAGTCTCAATTCGGGGCACTCAGTCTGCCTCTGCCTCTGCCTCAGTCTTCCTCCCAGTCCCCATCCATCCCAATGCCGTTGGCTAAAAAGGCACTGCGGTGGCAAACATTTCATTTTTCACGATTTGCTTTTGGTGCTGCGATCCGCCGTTTCGTATTCCCAAGAGCTAAATCAATAAATTACGTGACAGGCATGCAGAAAACTTGATGCTCGATGCCTCCACTGAACATGCACATGGAATGGGAACTGATCTCGTCGCGTTGTTGCGTTTTCTTCCTTTTGATTGAATCAATCAAAATATGTGCATTTATATAAAGACCCGACCGCCATTGCCATACATACATATGTATATCGTTGGCAGATCTTCGCAACAACGCAACACAACACAACATAAATTATTATTATGGCCAACATCATACATAACATACATCTGTAAGAAAACTTGTGTCTGCCAGTTGAGCATTAAATTTGATTGGTTTCCATCTCGATATGCGCAATCAAATAGTAGACAGGATGTATTGGCCCCACAATAATAACTAACCGATAAATAACTCCTAATTAACTTCTTTAACAAGTTCTAATCTGTCCAAAAAGTCAAATTTTAAATTGGAATAAAAGTTCGAATTAAGTCAAAGATGTTAAGTTAAAAGCGGTTATTCAAGAGGCTCAAAAGTTTATGAATCCTGTCAAGAGAGAGAGAGAGAGAGTCAAGGGCAAAAGCAACTGGAAGCCGTGCTGCTGTCGAGCTAAAACTCAAGCTGCACTGTATCGACAAATCTTCATTGATTTGGATTTCTTTCACTGGCACGCTAAATCGCCTTATGCTAAAACTTTTGCCTAGACAAAATCGTAGGTAAACGGACACAGACTTGAAGCTACCTCGAATGGTAAATAATTTTGTAAGACTGCCGCACAACATGACAGGCAAATAAATGGTCATAATCCTGCCCAGACAAAGGGCTGCATTCACAAAAGGGAAACGTCCTGGACTCCCCACTCTCCGTCTTCTCCTTCATCTCCGACTTCAACTCAGTCCAAGCTAATAACTCACTCATACACTGTGCTCTCTTCGAATGTCTGGCCATCTAATGGTAAAACCAGCAATGGGCAATGGGCAATGGGGTTGGTGGTCTTCTTTTTATGCGTTTTTCATTTGATTTATTTATTATAAATTATACGCCGCATGCAAATTGGTAGCTATACTCGTACAAAAAGAAAAATTAAGTTGTTGTTCTGCAATGGTTTTCTAAGAAAACGTTTTCATGTCGCGCTAATATTGCCGTGAAGGTCTTTTCCGACGTTACTCAAATAATAATTCGCCTCAAATTCGAATACGCACGTTTTATAACAATAATAATTCAGCCAAAAAATATTACATTGCCTCAAGCGCCCACGCAACCAGAGACAGAGTGAGAGAGAGAGTGATAGAAAGGAAAGGGAGAAGTGAGAGGCAGAGAGTGCTCCAGCCAAACCCTTTGCCTAAGGCATGTGCGTAACCCTCACTCACGTCTTGCCACATCATATTGCCCCCTCAGTGGCAAATCAAATAGACGCATGAAATTTAATAGTACGAACAATTTTTGACGTTTGCCTTTGAAAACAAATGAAAATGGAAATGAAAATGGAAATGGAAATGGTATTGGTAATGGCAACATAAACTTGGGCAACGCCCTTTCCCCCAACTGTCGTCTACTTAATATATGGAACTTTTAGTATTTCTGCTGCTGTTCAGCTTATTTCTATGTTTCCGCCTGTTTATTTATTTTAATTAAAACAGACACGTGTTGCTGTTTTCTTGTTTTTATTTACCAAGCCAACTTTGACGACAAGAAACCGAATGGAACTGAGAAAGACGTTGATCACAGCATGGGCTAAAGTAGCTGAAACTGACGAAAGTGTAATTGAGAACTTCATCAACTCTGAACGAGTACTAAATTTGCAGTAACCAAGCAAGGTTACGATTGGGCAAAGCTATGACAGTCAAAACCTTTCGAACTTAAGATGTAAAATTATTTTACTTTGAGGCAGAATCAAAGTTGAGACAAAGTAGTGATAAAATTGATATTCCGCTCGGAAATCGGTTAAGATTTGACAGAAGTATTAAAAAAAAACATTGTGTAATAAATTTTGATTCAGTATCAAAATAGAGGTAAAAAATGGATGCTCCGCAAGAAAATCGGTTAAGATTTGACGTAGTTTTCGGAATTGGATCGGATTTGGAAGTTTTCGATGGGAAGTTTTTATGGAAAAAATTAACAGAAACGGTACAGAATTAAAATATAGCTCAAAAATTGAAAAAAAATTTATGGGAAATCGGTTGAGATTTGACAAAGTTATGTTAGAAGTTTTCGAAGAATGAAAATATAAACTATTATTTTATAATTTCTTTTCTTAAACGGCTTTGATAAACTCGTTTATAGTTTTTTATTTTTAATTTTAATTTGTATTAAATTATCTTATGTTTTTTTAAGCAACATTTCTGAATTGGTGATTTACTCCACGGTTGCCCTGTGTGCTCTCATGACAACTGCAGTCAACAGTCGACAGTCGACTACCATGCAAAATGGGCGTGACCGTTCAGGCTGCAAAGTCTTCAACAGTAAATTTAGCATACCGCCTTCGTAGGAGCGAACAAAGTTAAAGAAATGGAGGAGCTGCAGCTGAAGCTGAAGCTGATCAGCATGAGCTGAACAAAAGAGAGCTTAAGAAAATGCCCCTGAGTGGTATTTTGAAAAGTGCTGTGTGCTAGGATTTGGATACTCTGATCATGATCGTGTTCAAAACGTGGCTAAGTTTCTCTCTTAACGGCCAGTCACCGTTTGTTGGCCGACGCATCGCGTCGCCTGAAAATAAAAGGTAGCTGATCGCCAGTAGCCGGCTAGTCATCAGAAGTCCAAAATTAGCATAGATACTTAGCTGCTGTTCGTTGTTGGATGCCTGATTGTTGTTGCTGTTGTTGCTCTTGTTGTTACTGTCTCGATGTTGTTGTTGATGATGCTGCTTGCTACTTTGATGCACTTGCAGCTATTGCCAAAGTGCGTAGAAAATCATGAAAATGGCTACTGAGCCCGAGTTCGCTCAGCCAACGGCATTAATTTTATACAATTAATGGAAATTACATGAAATTATGAGTGGAACATTGAAATTCCTTGTGAACATCACCCAGGACAACCAACGAAGTTGAACCGAAGCATCCATAGCTCAATTGCAAACTTTGTTGTAATTCAGAGTCAGAGTCAAAGTCAATGGCAGAAGCTGAGTCTCGTGGGTTTCAGCTTGGGTGGCACTTTTCAGTAATTTTCATTTCCACATTGCTTGCCAAATGAAAGAAAATTAAATTTTTGACTGTCTACTTAATTGAAACATTAGCCAAAAACATTTTATCTACTCCTCCATCCCAGCCCCTCTCTTTCTGTCGCTATCTTCCTCTCTCTTATTGCCCTGTGTTCATTTACATTCAAATTAACTCGTAATGAAAACGAGTTCACAAACTTTGACTTCGCGGGGGGTTGTAGCATTTAATTAGTTGTTGTGATTGCTGTTGTTGCTTTTGTTGTTAATGATGTTTGCTAGCCATTTCTTTTGGCTTAGTTAGTTCAATTATCCATACACAACGTGGTTCTCTTTTGTTATAAGCTTTATAGACTGTTTGTTTTCACACTATTCACGTACATTTAGGATAATATAAAAATAATTAAGGCGTCTTTGGGTTAATAAAGTACCGTTGAAATTGATTTGGTCTTAGAATTCACATAACACTGTGTACAAAATAAACTTTATTAAGTCTTTATTATTTTAAAACTTTAGAAATGTTTTCATTTATATGCATTATACAAAGTTTAATGATTACAAAATTGAATTGTTTCTGAGGTAAGTTATTTTTAAGAATTTTTAAATTGGTTTTAGATATAGTATTTAATTTTATAATTAAGTACAAACGAATTCAATAGCTGACTATGTTTGGAATTTCTTAAAAGGACTACACAAATATCGTTTAAAGTTGGCTTTACGCAGTCTCTGAAATCTTAAAAGGAAATTTTCAAAAGTACTTTAAAATTCATTTCTGTTATAGATCGAAGCATACAAATCTGTATCCTTCTATTACAAAACATGCTCCTATTTAAAGACCAATTTCACTGTAACAAAGTGTAATTATTTTAAAGTCTGCAATGTTTCGCCTCTGCCTTAAAATTTTGTGCAAATTCGCGAAATATTTTCTGCTTTCAGCACTCTAATCAAGGGCCATTGCCCATTTGCCCATCGAACATATAGAGACAGACCCCATTTCTTTTATTTTTTATTGTTAAACATTTTTTTGCATAGACAGCAGAAACTGCAATCGAAGTCTGCTGCATCATCGTTGCCACCCCTGGCGGGCGAACTTTTCCCAGCTGTTCACCCCTTTCCCCTCAACCTCCAGCCGCTTTTAGCACTTCAAATTGGCAAACAAACAAACTCACGTTTAAATGAAATGTGAGCATAAACAAAAAATTTTCACACAGCAACCGACGCCGTCACATTTGCCAAGGCAAACAAACTTGAGCCGAGACAAGACGAGACGAGACGAGACGAGACGAGACGAGACGAGACGAGACGAGTTGAGACGAGAAGGATGTGAATTGCTGGGGAAAACATTGCTCATACGACAGGATGCAAGTCGTACATATGTAGATAAAGAGAGAGTGACAGAGACAGACAGAGAGAAAGAGCGCGAGACAAAGACAGTGTTAAGTAGAATGGGGACAGAATTCACTTGACACGTAAATATGCATAAACAAGGCATGAATATTCATGCACACACGCACATATTCACTTCTGTGGCTGTAACTTGAAAGGGACTCGTTGTCCTGGTCGTCCATATCTCGACTTAGAGATGAAATGCAATGCGCATAGAAAAATTTGCAGCAAATGTTTGCACAGATGGAAGTGTTTAACTTTTTACTCTTTTTTTTGTGAACCACAACAAATGTCTGAGGAGGTGAGTGAACTGAATGTTGAGCATTATAAGCACATAATACACCTACACTGAAAAACATTTTCCAAAACCAAGAATATTCAACTTACATATTTTGTTGTTTCTTAAAGAAGACCATTTTAGAAGCAAATTACTAACTTTAAGAGGATTCTTAATATAAATTAAAAAAAGAGCGGTTCAAATAAAGAAGCAATAAATTTGAAATTGTGTTTCCTATTATAGATTTGTGTTTTCAAACTTTTTACTTTTTTTTTACTTTTTCAAAGCAAATTTTGGAGCAATAGTCTTGAGAGAAAATTTATGAATTTTGAACGCCTTTTTATCAGTGTATGCATGTAATTTTCACAGCATTTCATTGAATGCTGTTTGCATGGCATTTTCAAGTGATCTAAGCAGGTCGTTCACTTGATATTAAAATTTCAACGGACTAAAAACATTTGCACAACAATCATAAATCCTTGTCAATCACACGCGTGACACACTCCCCAATTCCGCTCGCTGCCTTCTCCTTTAACTGTCATCATCATCATCAGCAGCCTTCGAACCAAAACGAGACTCCACATGACCAACATAAACCGAGGCATCTATTGCCTATCCACTAGTTTCAACTGAAGCTTTTGAAGGTCTACGGACTTCCGACTTCAACTTCGACTTATGACTTGCGTAAGCGGAACTGATTACGTCTATCGCCAGTTCCAATGAAGCTGCGTGACAAAAATTTTTGACTCTCAGTGCTCAGTGTCATTTATTTGATGCCTCGCTGTGACAGCTGTTGTCATTGATAGCGATTCTGGCTGCCAATTTATGGTGGATGTGAAAAGTTTGTGTGTGTGATACGAGTCTGCTGGATACTTGAAATACTAATTCCATTTCAACTTAGTTGCTTTTATTTGACTCAACTATGGAGAACAATCAATCAAATTGTATACTTTGTGTACTACAAAATAAAGTACTAAAATATCTGACTCAATGATACTCTACTGATTTAATAAATTCGCTCTTTAAAAGACGTGGAATTGTTGTATTATTAGAATAACGTCAAAAATAATAACAATCCTTTAACTAATTGGAATATATATGCAAATCAGAAAAGGCAACGGTCCGCCATCTAGCGTCTGCTGCTCAAAAACTTTATATGAGTCTATGTATGTATGTGTCTACAGGGTTTCTTTAAGTCATTCATTTATTTTGCCAGCTTTTCTTTGATTTTGTGAGCTGCACCTAAAAAACGAACCAAAACGTTTTTTGTGAAAAATATCTTCGTTTTATAAGTATGTATCCTTTAATAATTTGCATATCAAATTATGCATAAATCCCAATGGAAGAACTGCTAAAACTAATCCCTAAAATCTTGACCAATTGCTGATCGAAATGTTGCAGCAAAAAATAAAGAGAAGAAAATCAGCAATAAGCGTTTCGCCTTAAGGCAACAATTTAAAATTTACGCCACTTAGAAGTCATTTAGGCGTGCAACAAAAGTAAAACAAGGAATGAAAAAAAGAAGTTATCAAACAGTAAATACCCTTTCAGAGATTTAATTTACAAAAAAGAGTTTATCAAATGATTGCTGACTGCTGATTAGTTGAAAACGTTCAGCAGAGTTTTGAGATATTTAAAAATATCGCTTCTAAGCCATATAGTTGCCAATTATAACCGCTAGGTGGCGGTCGCTCAGCTCGGCACTCAAAAAAAATTGCAATTACAATCAGATCTGATAAGATTCCCTTTTAAAAATTGAGGAATTCCGAATTTATATAGTCGAATAAGACAAGTATTTTTAGGTAAATACAGGGTATATGAGCTAACCAAGTACATATAGAAATTTAATTTCAAAACGATGCAAGTTGCTTTTGTTGCTGTCAAACCCAACGGTAGCTGGTTGCATCTTTTGTCGGCTCAGCAACAGTAAGCAAATTGTTAAAATCTGAACTGCAAATTGTTGGCAAGGTAAAGTGGCTAAAACCGACACAAAAACCACAAGACTTTATGACGCGTCCGATCTTAACAATGTGTTATTGTCAGGCCTAAATCATGTTTAACGATCAATAAAAGAATCAACTGAATGGGGCGACTTTAAAGCTGCCGCATTCGTATTGTGATTCTGGGAGATTCTCTTTCTTAAGAACTCCAGAACGAGATGTCTCGTTTTGTGTGGGCTCCTGTACAGTAAGTATTGGTAGGTGTGAATACTATAGAGTCTATAGCTAATTGTATGCCAAAGCGGTTGACTTCAAAGCTGTGACGGTGACTTTGTTGCCAGGCTGCAGACTAAACTAAATACATATATAGAAAAGAAAGCTTAACACATGCATATCTTGTTTTTTAAATCCGTGTTCATGTTTTCCCATTAACATTATGCATTAGACCAGGGCAAACATTTGAATAGTCACCAGACATTACTAACAATAATATTGTAAACATTTCTATATCTATCATTGCATTATCTATCAGAATGTGGCGCGCTATTTATCTAGTACTTCAAATTGACAGCTGTACTTGGGCTCATTCAAAGAGTTTAATGAATTTATGACTGGCACGTGGAAAACAAATTGCATTTTTCACATGCCAGTAAATAAATGTTAGTTTTACCCTGAACAAGTTAAAGAAATTCATTAATTGTTAGGTTTGCCTCTCAATTTTATTTGTATTGTAATTTGTATTTATTTTCTTCTTTATCCGAGCACAGAAACATATAAATACTTTTCAATTAATGCTCTAGGCACAATAATTCTGATTTGTTTTTTTCGGGAATTTTTTAAAACATTATGCTTATTATTAACATTATCCATTGCACCTGTTACTGCTTAGATTATTCTTCGATCCTTGTGATCGAGATTAAGAAAACGACTACCAGTTACCCCTTTAAATAAACAAGACTTAATACGTTTAGGGCCAATAACGCTAGGTGGCGCCAGAACTGATTATTGTTTTCCTATGCCTGCTAATATTAGTTAATAAAAAACTTTTGTGTATATGTCAACATTTCTGTGTACAATTATGTTTACTTAGTATTTTAGATACCATATGTCTGTATCGATATAAGATAAAAACCACGCAAAAGTGCTAGTGTTTGACATTTTTATTTAAATACAATTGACTTTTGATTCATATTTTTCTACTGAGTATTTCCTAGTCGGTTATTTACGATTTTTAAACCTAAATAAACATAGACTACAATTTTTAAAGATAAGCAAACAAATCAAAGTCATCCTAAGCCAAATGAAACTGAAACCCATGAAAAAAAAATGAGATTTGAAAAAAATACAAACATTCTTCGCATTTTTGGGGTAATTTCTGTAGCAAATTTGATGAAGGAGATTGTGTTGGGTGGGCTTATTAGGGTAGCACGTGCCAGGGAGAGTTTTCATGAATTTGTAACAGAAATACCGCGAAATCTTGTTAGAAAATTAAACGACTTATCTGGTATTTGTTTCTTTTTTTCCACATCTTTTTGCTTTCCTACAACGGGGTTGAGTGTGGTAAATGCATTCGGAGACTAGCAACAACAACTGCACTTATAAATCGTAATAAGCATAACAACAACAACAAAAAAAGTGAAACATAAAAAACAGACGCTTACAGCGAAATGGCATTTAGCCATTTAACCCACTGTGCACAGTGGGCGGAGTGGTGAATATGGGAATGGGGAACAGCGACTAATGCACAAAAGAAATTATAATAAGCACAGCGATATTCATGTACATCTCGAGCGAACAGAACGACGAAGAAAATAAAAGACGCCGCAAAGTAGGCAATGCAAATCGTCTGGCGGCCCATTGGCTTTTCATGTTTTGCTCATTCCCAGCTTTTATCGGACTAATAAAAAGGATTTTCGACGAAGGCGTCTCGTATTTCTCTTTATTATTACACAGCAGTCAGCGGGTGGTCGATACGGAGTGGGGGGGGAGGAAGGGAAGAGGAGAGGAGAAGCATTATTTATTTACTAGACTTGTCATATTGCAACAACCCACAATCCCGTCCGACTTATTTTCTATTTGTTTTTTTCATTTCACTTTTCCTATTGTCGTCGGCATGGTCGTCTTTTATATTGTATATTGTATATTGTGTGATGGTTACCTTCTATAAATGGATTATGCCAATTAGAGAGTGTGTCTGGAGATACGAGAGATAAGTGAGGAAAGGGATTGACTTTTTCAGTGTAAGTTCAGCAGATACATTACAGATAAATTATAAAGTGTGTTCAATACATTTTAGAAAAATTGAATGGCCTACTCTCCCTAGAGTCAACTCTAATAATATCTGAAATCATGACTTCATTATAATTTATACTTATACTTCTATCGATCATTAATTTAACTGTGACACAATAAGTTTAAGTTTTTATTATGTTACTTTTGAATATTTTCCGGTTACTTTACCATTGCTATTTCCAAGACTCATTAAACAAGAACTATCATCATTAGGCAATGCCACAAAAAATGTATCCGAATGATTCGGCAGAGTGGCTAAATCGAATTTCGAAATACAATCAATAATTTGTTAGATTGCCAACGGATAAAGTAACAAATTCGTATCTATACCAATATGAACCGTGAAATTGAACAAATAATGCGGCAAGAAAGTAGGCGCCTTAACTTGAGAGTCAAGACAACCTGAAGATAATTAATGATCGGATATATCAATCGGCTTTCGACTCAGCACTGTGAATGTTGGTTAACATTATTTTATTATTTTTTCCTATCTAGTTTACTAACTGCGCTTTCCCCTTTCATCATACAGGTTACATGTACGAGATTGGAATGATTTTGTATTGTATGCGTACTAGTTTCACATTTTCCATTATAGTTTCACAAATATTTGAAATTCGAACTGTTAAAATTCTTTGAAGCTCACAAAATACCAAGCCGAAAACAAAAATTCATTTGGTTTTCAGCTCTCAGTTGGGGTTGTGTCACATGCATAGCTATCAAAGACATTTAAACATTTTGCGGTCTGTTATATACATAAGGATGTCATGGGATAGAAAGACTTCTGACGGTCCCGGGACATTGGCAGGACACACACACACATTATAAGATTTAGGCCAGAATCAGCTATAAGATCTCTTTGTTCGACATTTATGAAATTTGTGCGGAATTTCAGATGAGCACTAAAAATGCGAGTTGCGAGACGAGGTGAACAAACTGACTGACTTGACTGTCAGTATATTTCGAAATACATACATAAGTGCGTATGTGTGTATGATGTGGTGTATGCATGTGTGTCTCGGTATCTTTTTTGAGCTGCTTTTCAGTTTTAATTTATATGTAAATTATCTGTGTTCTTGTTTTTATTTTATTTTCTTTTTTTGGTCTAAGGAGTAGACAGCTTGCTACAATGTCTGCGATTTTTTGTTGCAAGTAGCTCGTCAGCTAGACATGAGGCAAGAAATGAAAACTATTAGCACAAAACTGCAAATAATGACACTTTGAGTGAAATTTAATGACAGTTGCAGTCAGTCAGCTTCTGTTTATCCCGAGGGATTCAATAATCTATAAGGAAATCCACCCTGTAGATTTTGAACATATTTTATGATACTTCCATGTCCAGAGAGTATCTTCAAGTCGTACCATCTTATTTTATAAAATTGTTTACTACCTTGCCATAAGATCTCAAAAGAAACCATAACAAATCAAGCATAACAATTAACATTTTACACGCGAGTTCAACTTGGTCCATTTAACTTTACAGATAACAAAAAACAAACCATGCCAAAGCTTTTTAATCAAATATAGTAAGTGTGTATGTAAATAGCACAAAATAGAAAGAGTTAACAAAATTAATTGCACGACTTTAAGGTTACTCTTCAGTCAAAGCAAATATCTCACATTTCATCCGTGTGTTGAGAACATTTTTAATATTAGAGCTTTGTTCCACATTTTATAGGTGTTGTTATAAAATAAATTGAGATTTCGATTATCCAGCTTGAAAGCCCTGACTGATCAAATTGATGATCTACTCTACCAATCGTCTGGTATCAGTTTTCTCACAGTTTTGATTCCAAATACCTTGAGGCTAAGCAAGACAAAAAATAAAGTTCATCTCGCCTTTTATTTAAGCATTAATTAAATGTTCAGTCTGGGATCACACACAAGCCGACGAAGAAATTAAAATGAGTAAATAGCTAAAATAGTTTGCAAAATATGTATTATAAACTGATTGGTAGACTAAGCTGTACTTCGAAATTCAGTAAATTGTTAACACACAAATGCTCAGCAGTTTATTTTCTTTTTTTTTTGTCAAATTCAAGTAGCCGTATAAGCGAAAAATATACGACAAAAAAATAGTTATTTATGAAAGCTGCAAAACGGCAGTTGGCAATCATAATCATAATCATAATCGTCATCGTAGTCGTAATCGTAATCGGCAATCGTCATAATTTATGAGTAGTGCATATTGACAGTACCCCTAACGAAAAGCGTCGACAAAATTGATAAAAACCACAAAAATGACAACCGACAATCAGCAATACACAATCAACAATCAACAGGCAGCAGACGTCATGACAAAAAGCCAAAAGGAAGGCAATTGAATTGAAGTCAGTGGCAATTGGGAATCGAAAATTATCAAGAGACACTGCACAGTAGGGTGCATCGATATTTTTTCACAACAAATTGTAACTCGAATTCTAAGAATTTGAAAAAAATAAACAATAGTTCAAAAATTAATTGCGTTTTGAGTTTGGACGAATATTATATTTGATTCTATGAAATGTTCAAATTCTCGCTCCTAACAAAGATACGCTAATATTATCCTAAAAATAAAAAAAATGAATTTATCAACTCAAAAAGCGGGGCCTAGAAATTGATTTAAGAACTATAGTTTTTTGGTGGAAAAATCTTAAATTTGACCGTAGATTACGAATTCAGACTACCATTATCGAACTTTTTTCACCCATTCAAATCGATGCACCCTACTGTACAGGTAACCGGGAACGGGAACGGGAACGGGTAACAACTGAAAGCTATGCCCAACAGCTGCCAACGTTCACACGTCATTTAATTTCGATTAGTCCTCAGACAAACAGACAGATAGACAGACGGAAAACGCGGCAACAGGCAAACAAACAATTGAAGCGAACAAATGTCGCATGGAATTGAAAAACGCGGCCAGTGGACACCTGATCCGTGCCTCAATATAATTGTCACTTCGGAAACGTACAAAATGCCTAATTGGCACTTTAAGGTGTGTGCAGAATGTGAGCAAGGTGAGAATAAGGGGTACAGGTCAACAAATGCAGAGGAGCCTTCTTCATTTGACTTCAAATTCAATGGATAGCAGTTGAAACTCATATGACTATCGACATTTATTTCCACAACTTCGATCAATTTAATTCTTGATTGATTATAGCTACGTATCAGAGAAAGCCCCAATTTGATCAATAAATAAGAGTTTCAAGCTGCCGAGCAACGACTAATGACGTCCAAACAAATTTTCAGATTGCATCCGATTTTCTAATTCAGCGACTGATTAAGTTTTAGTTATCATTTGGATTCTGGTGTATAATTATGTATGTCTAACTGTGAGAAATAATTCAGCAGGGCTGTTCATTAGACAGTACAGTGAATATCTTTTGATTAAACATTTTTTCAAATGAAAGAAAAGTGAAAGAATGTTTGTATGTTAAACTGGTTTATTAAATTACGGACAACATTTTAAAGAATTGCATGAATTCTAAAAAGATCTACAGAAATTGTTCCTTTTATTAACTGTTTTTAATTTAATGTTTTTTTTTTCACAAAGCAATACAATAATATCAATATAAATATAGTAATGATTGTTTAAATCAAGTCACTAGGGTCAAAGAAGTATCTTGCAGATCTTATAATTTTATACTCTTGTTCTAAAGTATGATATCTATAACTTAGCCCAAAATTTAGTTACCATTAAATTCATTTACCATTTAGAATGTTATTTTATTTATTTAATATATTGAACAAAGCTGTAAGCGATGTGCTCGATAATAACAAAGGGAATAAAAGCATTAAAACAGAGGGCAACACTTTCTCATTTAGCGGTTGCTTTGTGTACCATTATTAGGTCAGTCGAGAAACAGGAGGTGGAAGCACCCGAGGCGTCACAACCATGGAGATGAAGATGATGATGACGATGATGATGATGATGACGATGATGTTGAGAGCAGGATGGTTGAGGATGTTGGCATGCCTATGTGCATGCGTTGAGTCCTGAATGGGGTTCAGGTACAGGTTGGACTTACACGAAAATAGCTGGAATTCCTTTTGAAGTTTACGCACAAATATTCCCTATCCACGTGCCCCTTTTTGCCCATTAGCGTGTCCAGGCGGCCAACAGGATAATAATTAACGCAATAATCATCGATGAATGAATATGAGTGTGCAGCCAACAGACAAGAGACAAGAGACAAGAGACAAGAGGCTAAAGTTGGATTGGGGAATGACCTGCTTGGCATGATGAACGCGTTTAACCCATTAGTGTGGAGTGAAGTAAAGCGAAGACCCTCCAGGTTACCAACTGCCCCCCGATTCCCCCCTTCCCCTCTCTGGCATTTGTGGTGCGTGTGTTCATTTGGCAATTTGCGTAGGTGATGCCATGGAATTTGATTTTCACACGTGTTACAGCTCCTTCCACCATCAACCGTTCACCGTTCATCGTTCAACGTGTTTGTTGTCGTTCATGTTAATGTAAATAATAAAGTAAATGCTCTATACAATTACCTTCCACTCGCTGACTCCGCACACATGCCGCATAAAAATAGAAAGCCGAAGCCAAAGCCAAAGCCAAAGCTATCGTCATCGTCATCATTATCGTCATAGACCTCCAACTGATCAAATTCATAATTCTCGTACTGACACAACTCTGACTTTACACTGGTACAAAAAAATGGCTTGTTCTTAACGCTAATTTTGTGTGAAAAATATTGAAATTGAGCGGAGGTCACATTGTTAATTCAAGTGAAAAATAAATGTTATTTTTGGACAGCTAAGTTGAACGAAATTTTACATTCAATCCTGAATTCTGTTGTTTTCCGTCAATAAAAAGAATGAGATTATTGAGCTTATCTGCATTCAAAAGTATTTAGTATTATATAAGCGTTTGATCGAAAGAATAATATTAAAAATTTATTAATTTGAGAAATCGGTTTATTTTTTTATCAGTGTAGTTACTTCTACTTTAGCTTAAACAACTATCGACTAGAAGCTGCAATTACGGCAATCCAAACGGATTTAATAATTTCTTATGAATTAGATTGCAGTTCAAAGCTCACGAGCGAGTTGTTATCATAATAATCGTAAATATATAAAACGATGACAACCCTAAACTCTCGAGAAGTTCATTGCTGACAACTAAAACTGCGCTGTAAATCAAAAAACTGTTTCCACTGTAAGTTGCAACGTTTGCGAGGTGCAGTCTTGTTGATGCCACCACGTGATACCAGTGAAAAATGAAAATTCCTACACTGGGAAATTCACTGACAAAACAGATGGGGCAAGATAAAGATTGAATCTAGAGGTGAATCTAATTGGTTAATTGTGTTGACAAGCTGCAGTTAATGCATTTATATATGCATTTACTATTTACTTACATAGAAACATAGATATAAATAAATGGAAAACCGACAGAAAAACCGAAACAAAACGCGAGAGAAGAATTGCAATGCAAAACGCAGAAAAGTCATTAAAAGACACGCAAATTGCATTGCACTCAGAAAGGTGTCTTGAACAGGTACTGAAGGGGTACCGAATGGCTACTGAAGGGGTACTGATGGGTGGGGCGTGTGAGGAGTGACGGGTGTTATTTTGGTCCCACTTTAATGGCAGATAGGCATCGAAAGTCGCTCGGCCATTTTGTTGAACGAAAAGTTTGCGTGTGTAATGTAATTTATCAAGGCATTTGATTTAGTTGTAAGAAATTCAACTTAATTTCTGGACTCCCTGAAGTCAAAATGCAAAATTGGTAGCTTACATTGTGTTGGCCATCACAGGTTGTTAACTGGACATCTAGCATGTTGATGTCCAACTAAATGTGGCCAAATACAGTCATCGTTATGTTAGCCAAGGGTTCGCTTGCCACATAAATGTTGCAGGTGTCATCTTCTATCTGAACACTTAAGTCTGCTGAATGTCCGAAAAATTATGGCCAATTGGCATTACATGAAAGTTGCACTTTAGAATTTTTAAATATTATGTTGCATTATGTTCGTATCTTTACTGATCTTATCTTATCACTAAGGGGATGCGCTTTATTTTATAATAATTTTTATTTGCCCACTATTTCTTAAAATAGTTACACAAAATGCAATTTTTTGTATTATCAAAAAATTAACTGGCCCAGTGGTGTAGACATAAAAAGTAATTGTCATAAATAAGAATAATTTAACATGCAATTTAACCGTCTTGATAAAAATATAACTACAGGGAAATTGGCCTTGGAGGCTTTCCATAATAAATTCAGATTTAAACCCATATGCAAATTTAGAAAAACAGAAATCGGAAACAATTTAATTTTTTAATTTAATGCAAGACGCGACAACAATAACAATTAATTGTAACTACAAGGAAACTAGACTCGTCGAGAAATTGATGTTACAAGTATGTAAATACAAACAGCAAGGCAAAAAAGTGTTTTGACAAATTATAAATATATATATTTTAGTTTATTTTCTTTTGCAGAAAGAAATGAAATAAGGTTTTTTTAGATCGCATTTTATAACTTTTGACAAATCATTTTCATTTAACTAACAGTTATCAAAACACTTTCTGGACTAACTGTGTGCACAAATAAATGTAGTTGGGATGTGTCTAGAAATGGAAAACATAGCGAGAAGCGGACGAACAGATGCGGATTACCCAATCGATGGGCGGGGCAATAGCACGCGTTAAAGAATAAAAAATAATAAAATAAATACAGATACAATTGGATAGTCACACATTATTATTAGGGTATTAATGAGTGTTTAATGCTGCCAACTTTGATATCTTATTTGACTGCATTGTATAAAGCGGCGTAGTAATAAAAAACAGCAGCTGCAGCCGCCACCGCCGCAGTCCGGACTGAACAACAACAGTTGCGTCGACTTCTTGGCAACCAATGCACGAACCGAGCGCCAACTGCTGTTACATCTCTTTGTATGTAGCTATGTATGCATTCAATACATTTCGACAATGCATTAGTATTCGTCTCTTGTTTCGCTCTCTGAGCGTGCGTATGTGTATGTGCAGCTCACTCTCTCTCTTTCTCCCTCCCTCTGCCACTCTTGTGAATGTGAGTGTTTCGTTTACCATTTCCATTTCATTGCGGAATTTCATTTCCATGCTTCTGCCATGACTCCGCCCATAAATGCGCTATATTGTGTTCCGCTTCCATTCCGTTTCTTATGTACAACCCGATTGTGCTGTGTGTTTGCATTTTGCTTTGCTGTCTTTGCATTTGGCATTTATATGTTTTTGCCTGGCTTTTAAGAGCACCACATTCATTATTTACTTAAGAGCTTTTGTTTTTGCTTTTGTCTTTACACAGAGTGTATGAGTGTGTGTGTGTGTGTGTATGTATGTATGTATATTTATGTTTGTCCTGTTATGCATTTGTTGATGTGTCTCGTTTTACAATTTAAAGGCATTTCCCTCCCCTAAAATATTGGGATATATACAACTATATTAAATAAATATTTTACTTGCAAGGTAAGAACAATATTTTGGTTTTAGTCTTCTGCTACTCTCCCTGTCTAATTTAAAATTTATGCTTTCTACATTTTGGTAGGTAAAGTAGTTTTTTAATGAAAACTTCATGATAATGCTCAAATATTCTGGAAATATTCTAGGGACTGTTGCTTGGAAAATGAATTAAGCGTCCCCAACGAACTTCCTTTTTACCGAGTTCAGTTCGCCGGCTTTCTTATTTCTTTCTATCCATTTATTTTATTGCCGTCTTCTGCTTGGCTACAAAACTCTCAACATTTCATTTGCAATTTTCTTTTCATGTTTGCATTTTATGTCTTTTTCTTTAGCACTTTTCGTCTACCACGCCCACGTCCATTTTGTTTTCTTTGGATTTACTTTTCTTTTTTTTTTTTTTTTTTTACTGAGCTCCTTGGCAATTGGCAACATCTGCGTAATGCAATTTTCTTGGCATGCCAGTGAAAATTTCCTGTTTTATGCTCCTTTCTTTATATTCCTTTTTTTTTTGGTTTCTTTGCAAATTTTCCGTTTGCCGGCTGCCATTTTAATTCCTGGATGCTACTGGATTTCCCTAAGTTTGCTAAGCCAAAGGCCAAATGATCTGCAAACAGTCGGCCACGCCCCCATTTATAACAGTCGAGGAAAGCAATTACTTTTAAAAAGATACTGTGAAAAAAAATAAAAGTCCATGTTTTGCAATTAAAAAACACAATTTAAACTGTTAAATTCTTCGCATTTTTTTTAATGTGAGAACTTTATTATACTTTTGATTTAGTTGACAGTTAATCATACTATATATATCGAATGCCATTTTTAATTAGAAATCTAGAAAGTGTTATAGTCATTGTGAGTCTACAAATTTTAAGTTGAAATCATTTTAAAGCATTTAAATGCAGTCAAAACGATTTTTTATTTTAAATTAAATATTGAGAACTCCTTGCCGCAAATGTTCAATTAATTAAATCAATTGTATACCTTTCAAACTAAGTAAATTTCAATTTTGCAAAAAAAGATTTATTCTACTTCTTGGTATTCTCAAGAAGTTAATAACTCTTCTATTCACCTACCAGGATATACCAAAGAATGTATGTAATTTAGATACGAGAATATCTAAATCCTATCTATAGTTTTATTAGATCTCTGCTTAAATGATCCACCATAAAATGTGAGAGAAATTGTGTCTGAGAGTGCCCAAAGTTTGTTTATGACATCGTCCTGTGCCTGGCCACATCCGGAGCTTCTTTTGTTGAAACTTTATAACTTTCTGGCCATGTTTTCCATCGCCAAAAAAGTGACAATAATTCAAAGCCAGACAAAAGGCAAGCACAGTTCACCTGAAAATTTATGATCCTCCAGCCTTCCCGCTCCCCTCCTGCCATAGGAGTTACCGCCCACATACTTGAGCTAAATTTTTCCAGAGTTTTTCCTTTTATATTTTTGGGATTTTAAATTTGACATAACGGCAAATTTTATAGTTCAGGAAGCTCGTAAATACCTGAGAAGATGCGAGCAAAATCGAATATTCGAAATCTATGCAAAAATTGTAATACCCTGTTGACACAAACAAAATGTGGAAGAAGGATATCAAGTATATTATACAAAATAATATACATGAAGCACAATTTAATAAACAAATAAATGCAGTTATCAATCTTGTTTCATTATTCACTAGATTTCACTACAACTAAACTAATTTTCTTTATACTTCATTAAGCATTTAAGCAGAGTATAAGCTGCCGCATATGTGATTTTATTTTGTTTTATTTTATCTAAGGTTCCTTTCTTTTCATTTTTGGATTTGCCAATGTTTTCCACATGAACTCAAACCTAGGAACCCAACATTATTATCATATTTCTTTAATATATTAGAATTTCCATAGCAGAGCCCATTCTTTATGTATATTTTTCCATTCGCTTCCCCTATTCACGGTTCTAATATTTTTTATCAGTTTGCTGACTGACTTGTGAAAACTTTGCTCAGCAGTTTTTGACATTTTGTATGATGGATTGCATTTTATGCTAATTGAGTTTAAACACACTTACATACATCTTTTTTTCTCTTTCTCTGCCTGTTCTACTGCCTTTTTTTGCAGTCATTGCCTTTTTTCTGCCTGCAACTTTTGTCATATTTGCGGTCCGTCTGGAATGGGTTTTGCAAGGGTTCGAGGCTGCCACTTGCAGACTGATGACAGTTGTGGAAAACTAGAGAGTCCTGGCATGGTAATTTGAAAAATTTAATTTAAATAAGCATTTTAATAATGTAAAGTCCTAATAAAACCGATTCTGTGATAGATACAGAGAGAAGTAACTAATAATAGGTAAAAAATAAATTTTCCAAATTTTCTGTAGTATTAAAAAAGAAGCCAAGTAATAATAAAATTGATATTCCCCACGAAAATCAGTTAAGATTTATCAAAGATATGGCGGCTTTATGTTTTAAGAGATAGTTGATCTATAAATATACTTCATAATTAGTTTAAATACAAATCACACTAATTCTTAGTCATTTTTATAAAAATTCATTTTTTTAATATTTCGGTTTTCGGTTTTTCATAATTGTTTTTTGCAGTGTAATCCTTTTTTGATATTCTGCTTGCTGACCACATGAATAACATCACGTGGCAATCTGTTGTCACAATTGAAATTTGAGTCCAATGTATTAAACAAATTGTGAAAAATTAGAAAACGTAAGCGCCGCACAAAAACGGATAGAGAAATCCAAAAGAGATTTACAATGCATGGGGGAAACATTTTTGGGAACATTTCCAATGCCTGATGATGATGTATGATGATGGATTGTCAACTTAATTACAATGCCAAACAATGGGAAATTGCATAAAACACTTTCTGGGCGTACATTTCCACATTTTCACATTTCCGCATTGTGGTCTCTGTTATGCCAACTGCCGATTGGCTTTACAGTCACAAATGTGAGTATGCAAAAGGCAAACACACTGAACGGAAAGATTAAAAGGACTCGACGGGTGCTGCAGGATCAGGAGCGGGAGCGGGATCAGGGCGTGACGGCTAAGCTGCCTAATCTTGGGTTTTGGTTGCAATTGTTCGCCCGGTACGACCGTCCGTTAGACGGTCCTTAAAAAGCGGCTCTTCCCATATATGTATATATGTACAATATGCATAATACTCGTAATTACGCTATCACATTCCAAACACACATTGTTCGCGCACTTGATAAGCATGGCATCGTAAATTAGAATGTTTTTGCTTTTTCACACAATTAAAGTCAACACACACAGACCGTGGCCCGTGGGGACGCAATTAAAATTTTCAAATGCCACGTCAAGTTTTCATTTTCCCCTTTTACAGTTTCATTTAGTTTTGGCTTCTCATGTGATATATGCTTGTGTTTGTGGTTTGAGTAAATATGTGTGCGTCTGCATATTGAGATGTAGATCAGCGCATCCATTAATTAATGTCAGCGTAACTGCATATCTGTATCTTAAGAACTTTACTAAAATGCGCTTAATCATTTAGATAATTGAGTGCTGAGATATCCACAAGAATTTAATCCTTTTATTCAATATCTCTACTAAAATCAAGAAGCTATTCAAATCGAGAACAATTATTTTATATATTATTGTCTTGAAACAAGTTACAAAAATATGAAAATAACATATTTTATTTGAAATTAATTATATATTTTTCACACAAAAAAAAACCGTGGATTTCAAGGAAAATAATATTAGAGAAATATTTTTTTAAATTCCAAGACAGATTAAGTTTCAGTGGTTAACAAATAGGAACTATTTTTCTAATATTTATTTTGGTGATCTTAAAAATATAAGCATCTTCGTCTATTTATAAAAACTTAAACTCCTTTTTAATTGTTCTTAAGATGTGTTTACTAACTAAAAAAAATATTGTTATCTCTCTTTACTAGATGATATTTTTTGTTCAGAGACCAGATATCATGATTTCTTGACCTTTTTATTTGTTATCAATGAACACATATCGCAATGTCCTTCTGCGGTTTATCTACCGCTCGTGTTGTTGGCCAAGTGAAAAGTTTAAATTCATTTAGCAGACACAATTGTTTCCTATCTCCCATCCCATCCCATTCCATTCATCCGCATCCGAATCCACATCCGACCTGCAGCTCTATGTCTTTCCTAACTCGTTTTTCGACCGGCCTTTTAATGGCATCAATTAAAATTTTGCGTACGTGACAAGAATTTGATGCTGCCAGTCAAAAGTTGCCAATTTTGATGTTCGCTTCGAAGGCAACATCAACGAAAGGAGCAGCAACAATAACAACAACGAACACAGAACACAGAACACCAAACAACGAACAACAACACAATACAATGTACAAAAATTATGAAACTTTGAAGCGTAAAATTAAAATTCGCAAGAGTAGAAAATTAAGAAGAGGAAGGGAAGAAGAACCGTCGAAGAAATCGAGTAGAAGTCAAGTCAGATGACCTGAAAAAGAGGCCAAAAATGTGGGCGTTGCCCCATGTTGCACCAACGACGAATAACATTCAACTTGTGGTAGATGTTAATGATGGGAATGCAAAAGATTAAAACTATAGATTTCGATGCATAACAACAGCGATTTTAAGATCTAAATAAGTATTAATTAGCAATGCTTTACTCTGATATACTCTGATTTATTGATAAAAACAGTTGTTAATTAAGTCGCAGTTGAAAGAAATATATCTGTTGTTACCAAACCATATATCCGAATTAAATAATTGAAGATGTATATATTAATATATCAATATTACAATATTAAATTCATTTAATTTATAATCTTTTAGTATTCAAATTAAATTTAAACAGCTGTGGTTCCTTTCAAGTTATTCAAAAAACTGAAATAAAAGTACTTTTATTTTTATAATATTTATTTTTAATTTATTGCCTTTATTATACTTTTTAATCAGGGAAATTTATTGGAAAGTATGCAACATTTTGATTGGGGGATTTATATATTGTATACATATCATTAAGTGAATCAGGTGAATTCTCCTTGCGTTTAATTAAAATGATTCCTTTCACATGCCAGGAACTTTATTTGGCAGCAACGAGTGTTGAGAATATTTGAGACACTGGAAAGCTGTTGGCCAATGATTATATACGAATATTGGCAGTTACTCCCCGTTTCCGATACTTTTAGAATGTCTGGTTATATATCTTGTTTATTGCCCCTCAGTTTTTATTCCTTCACCCCTTCACCCCTCACCATCTAATCACTAACCAAATGGAAAGCCGCAACGCATTTATTTGTGCAATGGCGCGTGAAATAAATGTCAACCGCAACTTAAACCGCATATGCTGATAGCGCTCCTTTTGCTCCTGTCTCCCTGTCTCCGTGTCTCGCTGCTCCTTCGTCCTTCCTCCCTCCTACTGCCTCCCCCTTTCCTACCTCCTGCCTCCCCTGATGGCTTGACAATCCACCCGAGACCGTTACACATGGCCCAGACACAGGCACATGTTCCGCACCGGGGAGATATGAGTCGTGGCTTTATCTTTTTATTGGTTGCCGTCGTCTACTCCCAAGACACAGAAAGCAAGCGAATAAAAAACAGCACAAAAAAAATAATATAAATGCCACATTATGAGAATTTTCATATTTCTAGTCAATTTTTATGCGATTTTTCGACGTTCCCTTGTGATATTTGTGATGTTATATAACGTGTGAAATGTGCCACATATGATTATTCCGATTCCGTTTCCGATTCTGATTCTGATTTTTATTTCGACTCCATTTGTTATCGCGGCACACTTGGGAGTACGTACGAGGTTGGCAGTCGAGTTGGCGAATGTTGCTAATAAATTTCAAATGCAACAAAGTGTCGAACCGATAGCTGGATGTGGACATGGTCAGGGCTACAACGAAGATTGATTTGGCGGAATAAATGGGGCTACACGATGAGAGATTGAGCGTGTGGGAAGTGGAAGGCAGAAAGTGGCAAGTGGCAAGTGGCAAGTGAAAGAGGCATGTGGAAAGAGACCAGTGGGGAATGAACTAACTGACTGCAAGTGATTTTGACTGGCTGACTGCGAATACTCGTATTATTCATTGTTGTCCCTTCCAAAAGGCCAGACACCCTCAGCGAGTGATGTCCAAAAACACAGAACAGAAACACAAAAAGACCCAAAGAAAAAGTTGTTGGCCAGACGGCGACAAAGCGCAAATAAATTTTCGATGGGCACATGAATCGGATGGAGAACGTAGAACGTAGACAGGAGAGCGTAGAACGGAGCTTAACAGACATTTAAACGTTTGTACAAGCCCATGAAATGTCCTTTTGGCCAGAAGGACAAAAGACAAACGACAAACGACGGCAAAAATATCGCAACTTGTCAGGGGGATTCTCCACGCAGTGACTGTGATTTGGGAATAGGAGGATTGGGGGATTGGAGGAATCGGGAGATTGGGGGACTGAGGGATTGCCCAGCACATTTAGTCAGTCAATAAAACTTGTTAACGCCGTAATTGCCAGCAATTTATTTATGTGGCCAACTTCAAGCAGTAGAGTGGGTGCTAACTTGGCTCTAGAAGAACTAGTTTCAATTTCGTTGTAGATCGAATCTTTTCGTTTTACCTTAAAAACAATTAAAAATTCATTAGAAAACACACAAATTGGCCAGAAGCACGCATAAAGGAAAAGCACTGCGAATGTTTTAGCTGCCAGCTTGATAGCGAGTATTTTTCATTGGTTCTCTCAGTTTTGACCTCAGTCCACACCTTCTTCGTCTCCATCTCCGTCCGGTCTTAAGACCTTTGACTGGGTCCAAGAAACAACCATCGGAAACTTGGACACACTCGTCTGCATGTTTCGTAAAAATTATGTTGTCGCAAGACTTTTGGCCACATCGGCTCTTGATGTGGTCCGAGATATGAGATATATATGGAAATATCGCTGGAAATGGGGCGTGACGACTACATATTCCATACACAAGTCGGAAGCGCGTTCCACTTGCAAGTGCCGGATGCATTTTGAGCCCGGTTCATGGTGATATTCAGAAAACATTAACTAGATTTGGCAAAACAACTGCAACTTTGTGATGTAGCTAATTTCAAACTGAACTTTGAGCTCCGATTGGATAAAAACATAGATATATAAAATCTAATTGCTGAATCATCGCAAAAATTCTACAGATTCATCGAAATTCAGAAATATTGAAAGAGGAGAATGTCTTTACACTTTTTGATTTATTATCTTTACTTAGATTTTCCTACTCTTTAAAATAAATTAAGAAACTAAAATAAATTAAGAAACAGAATTTTTTTTTTAAACTAAGCATAAAAGACACACCGACTGATTCATTAAGATCTACAGCTTATTAAAACGGTCGATTGATCGCCAAGAAAAACATCGAATTGAAGAAAAAGTAAATAATTGTTTCTGCTATTTATCTATTAAAGTATCAATGTATTATTTTTCATCAATTTGATTATCTTATTCGATTTTTAAGTGTATATATGTAGATGTTTTCATCAATAGTGGCTTAATGAAACTTTAATTTTTCCACAAAAATTATTATTATGCTTTGTCTACACAAACCTAACGTTGCTTCCAGGAAAAGTGCTTTTATTTTTCCGAGTCTTTCTCGTTCATTGCTGAGTCGGCCAAAGATCAAATGACTTTACATTGTTTTTGCAGACAAACGTATGACAATTTGCATAAACGTCGCGACAATGGCGCCCTCTGTTCACCCTCCACCCCTAGAACCAGGGTTCCAGCTACCATTAAGCTTCATCAAAGGGCTGCCAGTGGAAATTTGCGCGGTGTTTGAAACGAGCATATGTTTCACTTGTGTTGCTGCTTTGCCGTCTGTTGTTGTTGTTGTTGCTTTCACGCCAAACAACAAGCACAATCCCCAACATCCCCCACCCCCACACGCATCCCTGTAAACATCCCTATCCACAACCCTTTTCCCATTCCCTTACTCATTCTTTTGGCCGGGGAACTCAAAGCATTTTGTTTCATGTGTCAAATTTAAAATGACAGCAAATTTAATCGATTTATGCTTTTGTTGCTCTGATTTGAAGACTGATTCCAGAGTGCAGGAGAGAGAAGTGCGAAGAAGAGGGTTTTCAGATGAGGGCGTAAAACACAAACAGCGATCAACTGGGAGAATCCAAATCAGACAACGTCTCCGGTTGTTTTATAATTAATTTATGCAGCCCTAAAATGGAAATTTGTTGCATTTTAAAGTTTTCCAACTTGGCCATCGGATGCAACTTTGTACAACGAAACTTAATTGAATTGAAATGTCTGTTTGACATGATATCGCATAGCCAATACGAATAATAATAACAACACCCATTTCTCCACTTGTTGCCATTTATTTAGCATAAGTTGTTGTTGTTGTTGTTGCAACGGTTTTTGTTTTCTATTTTCTGTTTTGCGTTTTCTGTTTTCATGGCGACTTAAGTGTCTGCCTTTAAGACCTGCCTGCGGGCCTTCAACTTATTAAATATAACAATTTTTATATATTTTAATATCAGCCATAAAAAAGACTTCATTCGCAATTATCTGACTTGTAGTTTAACAGATTAATTTCATGAAAGAAAGAACATATTATGGATACTTTAGCTTCTTCAGATCGTTTGTAACATATCTAGTTGCAGTGTCAATATAATTGATAGATTGATCTAAAGTGTTTAATGAGCTGTATGCTTATTATCATTTAATATTTAGGTAAATATTAAATTTAATGTTTCTAATTTAGAGTTCATAGCCAATCAGAAATACCCCATGACTGAAGGGTATAAGTATAAGGAAAATGGTGAGGAAAATTATTTTGTTGTATGGAAAATAAAAAAAAAGTATAAAACTAAAGTTGTTTTTGACTCAGTGACGGCTAAGAAATTATATCTAAATTATCAATTTGCATGTTATCATGATATTAACTGAGTTTAAGACGAAGTACAAGCCATAAATACGTATATATAATGTGTATAAATATATAATATCATGTTAATTTAACGTAATAACTTGTCACAGAACTTTCTCACCCAAAGCAAGAAAGCTTCTTAAAATTCTTAATTTTATATAGTTTCATAAATGTTGCTGAAGAATATTTATAAAATATTTATTAAATAAATAAAAGTTAACTTTTTAATATAGTAATATATATAGTAATAAAAATAACATTTCTATTTTTCCAATTTATACTTAAAAAATACAACATACAAATTAACGTGACATAAAGTAACCTCTCAAAATAAAATATGACTTTTATTTTATTTAATTTTTTATATAATTTACATATAATAAAACGTTATTTGTTGATTTTTATAATAACAATAAATGTAATTTGCAATCCCTGATTTGTAGCAAACCTGCAGATCTCATCAAAATGTAATCAAACAGCGTTGCACATTGTTGACAATGATCGGAAAGTCGAAGGGCTAGTAAAACAATTCCATATGATTTATAGGAAGCCAGCTGGCCTCTTTCAACTGTGTATTCCCCCAGATATATGTAGATATAGAGTCGACCATGACTTAATGAAGTTACAAATCAAGTCACAGACTGGACTCGGAATTTTGCCTGTATGTTTTGTTTTGTTTTGTGTGGTTGCAACGAGCGAGCTTCAGTTTATGACAGCCTAACAAAAGTTCAACTCTGATGATACATTGTGGCTGAAACTGCAGCAAACACATACAAACGTGTACAATACACACAGATATGTGTATATGTATGTGCATACATATAGTAGTCTCTCAATTGCAGTTGCAGTAGAGAATCTCGCAGTTCATTGTTTCAGTTTTGAGTTCGTGTTTGGGGTCCAAAAATGTACAAACTGTAACCAAATGCAGAGCCAAGTGCAGGAGCTGAAACGGATGCGGGATGAGGGATGGGATGAGGGATCAGGGATGGTCCAGGGACCTGCAAGAGTCACTGGTTTATGAAATGAAAGCAAAGATAAGCGCCGAGCCGAGTCGATCCAAAACACATCGAAAAAACCATTTTTGCAGTGGTGGCGGTAAATTGCATTTTGCATGCGACCTATGCGTGTTGTTGTGCCTTCAAGGGTGAAGAGGTGGATGGGGGGGGTGTCGTGGAGGCGTGGCAGTGTTAAAGGCTGGAGCCTGCATACAGAGAGATGCACACGGCCAGATAGGAGCCCGGGGAGTGGGATGTCAGCAAGTTGACAATGTGCGAACAAATAATTCCATCAGCAAGAACAAAAGCGTCGAGTGATTGTTTGGGTGGCAACGCATCTCAACCCCTACAACATCATCTTCTTCTTCTCCATAACATCCTCAGCCTCAGCCTCAACCCCTGCAGCTCTGTTGGCAACCACAAAGAACCAATGCGTTTGCATATGTTTATGCAAGGACTCCAATATGGAGTTTGCTGACCAGGCAGCGATGCAGTCTTCGAACATTTCCCCAACACTTCTCACCCAACGCGATTAGCATTGATAAAATTTATGAATTCTAAGGGGCATCTAAAGCCTAAGCGAAAGGGAGAAATTGCTTGTGCATTCTCCAGACACACACACACACAACACACACAAAGATACAGAAGACAATTTGTATGCATGTAAGTATGAGCTTATTGTGGCTCTGTTTTCCATCATAAGCATCCATCATCCTGCTCAAACCAATACTCACTCAATACGCTTACATTTTCAGCTCAATCCCCTCTAATCCCTTCTGAACTCTTTGGAGTTAGAAATAACTTAACTTGTGTATAATATTTGATTGCGATTTAACTTTGATAAAAGAAACCTCAGCAAACTAATTTCAGATGGATAATGTGAGAAACTTTCAACAATTTACTGGTTAATTATTTATTTAAATTATTTGATTTGAGTTTAATTATTGTTTGACTGTCACTATTTACTCCTAAATTATATTGATATTTCTAGACAATTTCAACTGCAGGATCAAAAATGGAATCAATATAATAAATAAGTACATTTGGTGGTTTATAAGATATTTAGTCAATTTAAATAATTTGTGAGGTGATAAAAATATAATAATACAGTATTTTAGGCATGGTTTAATTCATATTAACATTAAACGACAGATATAAAAACAAAGTTATAAAATAAAAATCATATAAACAAAATCGAAATATTATTTACATATTTTAGACTGCTTAAATAATAAAAATCGGAATATATAGAACTGAATTTTAAGTTATCTGTATATTTTAAAAATTGTTTCACTAAACAATATATAAAAGGAGTAAATAAAAACATCCCCGTTGCTGTGCCAAATTTGCACTCTCGACGTTCTTTCTGAGAGGGAGTTAGGAGCAGGGTATCCTCCAGTAGAACGCTCTTAATTAATGTTGATGAAATACATGCTCAGTCTTCGAGTAAATTGATATATTTGGTCGCCTATTGGTTACCGCATTTGCCAGCCAATTCGAGGACTGCAGTGATTCAGGGTCATACCTGGGCGGACCCTTAGTCCTGCCACTCTATTCCACTGGCAACACGGAGGTTTCTCCGCAAAGTCAATAGTCCTTGTTCATTTGTCGAACTCTCGGAGCGAACAACGAAAGCAATATTTTCAGCATGCAAACAAAAAATTTACATATAAATGCGAAAACGCATTCAAACTAACAAAGAGCAATGGCAAGTGTAGGTACAAACATACACATACATACTCCACACATACTAATATACGGATATGGAGGAGTAGAGGGACTGCTGACTGTTGAATATGGAGCTGGAGCTGGACCTGCCAAATAGGGGCAGCTCCGTGTGCAGTGAAATAAATAACATTTTTGTGCGAGCGGCCATCGTAAATGTACGAAAAAGTAATTAACTTGTGGCTGGACGGTTGCAGCACTATACAACTATACAACTATACATACATACGAGCACATCCTCATGCCGATCCGTCCCTTAACCCATTCCACTCATAGCATATGCAAATTTGGCAAATGCAATGCACTTTTGGCTAATGGTGGCCATCGTCGCTGTTCGCTGTTCGCTGGTCGCCAGTCCGGCTGTCCGCCCGTCCGTCAGTCGCTGTTTGCAGGCGGCCATTGCACAGCTCAATTGCATGCAGAGAGAATATAGTCGGTCACGCCCCTCACACTATGCGAGTACTCCTCGCTGGCGACAAAATAATATCATTTGCGATCAAAGTAATTATTTTGCTTTGGTCTACAGCATAATTACACCGGCTTGGCATTGCATGGCCGACGCTTTGGTTGGCTGACTGACTGACTGAGTGACTGCTCGACTGCTCGACTGCTCGACTGCAATGGCAAATAGCACACGAGGCTGTTTAACTGGTAATGGACTACGCTCCACTCGGCTCCGCTATACTTTTCTCCTACTCCGCTCATGGTTGACATTTTCCAAACAATTCTGTCCGCCATTTTGGCACCCTCTGCTGCCACTGCCACTCCGCTGCACTTTTCCCAATAAAATGTCGCCGAATGCGCAAAATATGCAAATGTTCGCCATTTTCAAGCCCATGAATACGCCATTTTGTGCCATGCGAAACTAGAGGCTCCCATATTCGGTTACTCGTTTACTTTCAAGTTACAGGCAACAACACGAACAACTTAAATACATTTATGTCACTCTCGAAATATTGAAATTTGCATGCAACGTGAAAAAGTCCTAAAATTCAGTTTCTAAAATAAAATCTGAATTGAGTTGCACAGTAAATTGCATGGCATGAAAGTTAAACGACATCAAATTATGAAAACCATGTAATGACTTCAAAATGTTTCAAAAAAATATCCAGCAAATAATAACTAATATATTTTAATACAAAAAGAAAAAAACATATATTGGTTTAACTTTAGATTTAATTATTTTTAAAAACTATTACAGAAAGAATTAATACAAAATAACACGTTTCTGATAGTATAATAATAATTTTAATGAATAGTAAATATTAATGAACTTACTAAAGAGGTATTTAATTTTACAAATTTCTCAGAACTTTAAAACATTTAAATTTTTCTTAAACAATGTTTATTACGAAATTACAAATTCGCCAATGCACAATTATGCACATGAACTTCAAAAGTAAAAATTCCAACGGCTCAACTCATACAGTGTATTGACTGCGATATTGATAAGAAAAAGTAATCGAAATTCAGAGCTGAACCGAAGTAGCGGATGCGGGAACAGCATCAGAGCATCACAGAATCGCAGCCTCGGGTTATACCACCAAACTGCATTCCAAATCAACAACAGAAGCTAACAAAACATGCATCAAACTCATCCACATCCACATCCTCATCAGCAGCAGCAGCATCGACAGCGGCTGCGGCAACGAAGTAAACAACAGAGGCAACTTTAGCATGGCGCAAAGTAGCAGTGGAAAATGGACTACGATGAGATGATGATGATGATGATGATGGGAAGGAGGCCTGCCCAGACGTGGCCTGCTCTCGCCTCTGTCTAACTCCCAAACTGTTTCAGCAGCAACTATTACAACAACAACAACAACAACAGCAACAACAACAGCAACCACATCAGCAACAACCAGATTCGAGGCTTATTACTTACCAAACAACTCTGGCAGCTCGTAATGAACTTGAGGCATTTGATTGACTCGACTCGCGACTAGCAACTACGACTTCAACTCCAACTTCAACGCCGACTCCGACTTCGCCATGTTGCAATGAAAAATCGCAGCAACAGTTGAGGCTATGAATGAATGATGAATGCTATTTCAGGTCTCAGGAAGCCAGACTCCGTTGTGGCAGCTGAGCAATATCTAAATATGCATTTTATGGATTTTATACAAGGTGAACAAGGAGATGTGCCACAGTGGTTTAACAACAACAAAATGATATGTACCTTTAAGTCAATGGTCAACACTGAATGCTTAAAAAAATTTTGGAAGTGTTGCTTAAAACTAGCCAAATTTTATATAAATCGACAAATTTGCCCAAGAGTCGATTGAAAAGCTCTTTACCAAAGTTAATTAAATGGCACGATTATTATTATTTTTTAATCCATCTCATTAATCTCATCAAATTAAGGTCGAGTTCAATCGGGAAAGGAACATGATAAATCGAGTAAAATAAATCTCCAAATATCAAAAATCTGCCTTATTGCTGTATTTACACTAGAACTAATTTTTTACAAAAAACAAAGCAAATATTTTAAAAATTTAATTAAAAAATTGTCTTAAAAACGAAAGTATTAAAAATTTTATTTTAATTTTCTTTTATATTTAAAAAATTGATTAATTTCTATTATTATAATATAGATTAAGTCTCAATGTTTACTTCGGACTTAAATCATTGAGTACTATTTAGGGGTTTCAATGTTTAAAATAAATCAAAATATTTAGTTGAAGTGCACTGTGCAGAAACAAAGTTGAGGATGTGGCCAAAGTTGCACAACGCGTAATCCTTGGTGTGTCTCGAATCCGAATTCATGTACTTCCACACACAAATATACAATATCGATGATAAATATATATTTTGATACATATATAAATGTACATAAAAATGTGTGTATATAAATATAACATATAATATAAAGTATACGTATGTGTAGCATGAAAGAGCTTTAGGCGCGGCACTGCGATTCAGAGGCAGGAACAGCAAGAGAAACAGCAACCGCGGCAGATGGCAGCTAAAAGATGGAAAGATACTATTTTGTATGGCAAAAGGAGGCATAAGGAGGACGACAACGACTTTGGCAACGGTTTCAAGTAGGTTGCCACAGCGGTAAGAGGTAAGAACAGACGACTCTCAGACTCTGAGTGCAGACATTCTGCATAATTTCGTATACGTTTTGTGAATTTGTAATTTCAAAATTATTATTGTCAGGGTTGCAAAAGGAGGAGTCGAAGATGTTGCACGCGTTCAACTTGATGGCGTTGATGGAACTCAGATTGGCAAACAAAAAAACAAAAAGAATAGCACCAACAAAAAATATTAAAGAAATCTTTCTGCTGTTAGTTGTTGCTTTGTCTGATTGGAGCAGAGTCTGCGCTGTGTTGTTTTCGATTTGATTCGCTGTGAGAAGACATTAGCGGATGTGAAGCAACTTCAGATGTTACAAAGTATCTCTGCAAATACGTGTACCACCGTTATATGTATTTACGGGCAATTTCCGTCACAACTCTCCCACAGTGTATAATTCCTTTGACCAAATTTTCCTCCACTTTTCCAATCCTCGCACGCAGCGACCCATTAAATGTGCTTTTGACCATTTTTCCGCCGCGCTTGCGGTTATTTAAATGAATGAGCTCGTATGACCTCACAATACACATAATAAATATGAGGAAATTGTAGCAACATCAGCCAATTCTGCGCTATTAACTCGACATGGAAATACCCTATAGAAGAACACAATCCAATTTCTCAATGATTTCATATAAACTAACACTTCAGAATAGAGCTTGAATTTGGTCATTTGGCTTTAATTAAGTATTCAACTGAAGATAGCTGTTTTTTGAGAAAACTCGATATACTATATATTTTTATTAGTGATTTGTTATTTTGATGTTAAACTCCATCCAAAGTTTGAATTTACATCACAAGTTCAGACTTAGAACTTCAAATGGGTTCGTTGAGGACTTTCTAGTTATAATTTTATTTTTAATTCAGGTAATTATTGGTTTATTTTGAATACTGTAGATATCGGGTCTACTCAGTACAGACGCTAATATCCTTAGTAATAGATCCTTTTAGTATCATTTACATGTGAGTGTTGAAATTAAAATATATGAAAACCACTGGCGTTGTTGATTTACACGCAAACCCGCTACACTTCTCGGTTTCTTTCTAGGTTGAAAACTCAAATCAACTCAGCTCAACTCAACTCGACTGTTTACTCATGTAAATAATTAAGCAAAATAATGGTGCAGCATCAACAACAAAAAATAAACGCTAAAAGGACCTTCGTTATGCGGCAGTGATTTTTTTCATCATTATGAAACACATGTGTGTGTGTTTGTGTATCAACAAAAGACAAAGTGATGTCCATTGTTTGGCCTTTTCGGCCTTTCCGTAAGCACGCGCCGTATATCCTATATTTCCCTTTACTCCCTCTACTTTAATATTCAACTCCACCTCTCTTTCTCACGGCATTTTTCACTTGCGTGTCTGACGTGTGAAAAAAATGGTCAGCTTTATTTTTCACATTGTTAAGCAGACAAAAAAAGGCCACAAACGTATTCTCATGCATTTTTCAATTAATTTATTACGCGTAAAAATTATAATTAATTGTGTGTTTAAATATTGCTTGGAATTTCACAATAAACAACAAATTAGTTGACAGAATGGGATGTAATCAAACAAACAGAAAAATTTTTTATATATATATATGTTAATATTCATTCATAATAATAAAGATTGTTAAGTCTCAATTCACCAATCAGTCAGTTAATCTTTAAATCAGCAAAAATAGTAAATATATAAATGTTTAAAATGCATTTGAAGAAGAGTCTATATTTTGTCTCCCATTGAACTCCCAGAAGTATTCAGTGACTTCTAAGACAACTTTGTTATCTGTGTTACCACGAAAATTACGCCAAGTTATTGTCTATTTACCTTAGCGCAAACAACATTTGCCAGCTGAAAAGTAAATTCTAAATGAATTATTGGATCCATTAGCAAAATCCATTTACACAAATTTAATGCATAAGCCGCTTCTGTTCTGCAAGGCAGAAAAACTTTACACACTTCGTTAAACTTTTGGCAGTGGCCAAGTTCTCAAGGGTTGGGGGATTCTTTTTTCCAACGTTTCGGGATTTGGCATTTGTACTTCAATGCTGCAAAGTGGGTGGGAGAAAACAAAACTTAACAATTAAAAAACAAGAAATAGCAGCTAAATTGACAGCGCCGAAGTTGTGATGCCCTTAAAGACTCCTTAAGAAAAAATCTATACTGTATATATTTAATTTTTCAAAAGCTGCCATATTAACTAACATATGTTTACTGTAGTAGAAAAATCGAGTTTACATGACACACTCTTCAATGCGTTACATAATGCTTGATAAAGTTTAAATACCGGCTTCAAGGGTATAATAAGGCAGCAAAGAAAACATTTTGAGATTTACGCATTATGCGTAAAGGGTTGCTACTCAAGTTATAGAACTGTGTTTTAGTCTGCGACCTCGGCATTTGCATAGAAAAATAGAATATAGAAAATTCAAGTGGTGAGGTCTTCGGCTGTCCGTGATATTGGCCCGTAGCGCATAAGATTTTCCTTGTGGTAGTGGTAGAAAAGTTTTCGGGGTTGGTTCGAGTGGGGAAAATATTATTTTAATTTTGGCAGGGTTAAGTGGAACTAAGTTATAAGTCGCTGTTCCATTTAAATGATAAAGTATGGTTGATGTTTGCCATAATGCATATGAGGTTATTGGAAATAAATAAAAACAAAACCAAGTATTTTGCTTATTTTATCCAAAACCGAGTGAACCAGAAAAACAACTTTAATGCACTGCTCTGTATAATAATTTATATAATGATTCATATTGAAAATTAACCACGGCAGTTGGCGTCACAGCAATGGCAACTTTTTAATTTATTTACAAACCACTTAATTTGTTGTTATTCTGTTTTAATTACATTTTATATGCAGCGTTAAATATGAAATTAAAAATGCATATGCATCCAATTTTCTCATCTCATTTTTTAATGAGAATAATGAGATTCGTTGCCATTAATGCATTCATGTTTAAAACTAACAAAAGTTGTTAAAATGTCCAATATGTGCTCCCATATATATGTATATTCGTGTTGAATATTGAAAGAATTGTGTAATTTAATTTGTACTCTTAGTATCATCTAAATATATTCTTTAGATATTTATATAAAGAAAAGCACAAATAGTTTCGATCGATGAATTCGAATTTATACGATTAAATGTAGGGTATCCATGCAACCAACCCTATTAAACACACTCACTGATTTGTTGGATATCATAAAAAATATATATATTTTAATTTGTACATATATGTGATAATATATATTGTATTATTTACGTATGCTTTTATTTAATGTGAATATGTTATGTGTCTCAACCATTAATTAATAATTTATAACGTACAAAGAAACAATAACAAATTAACACTGTTATCATTTTATTAAAGTTTTATTCAACACTAGCATATCAATAAATAAAAAATAAAGAAAATACCAGCCGATAATTGCAAAATATTTCATTTTTTTTTCGTTTATATAATACTTAATATAGATATTGATTTCCAACAGCAAATGCACTGAGATACTAATACGAGTAATAACAATGCCCAACTGTCGTCCGACGCCAATAAGGTTTCTTTCGGGCAGAAGTCTCTGACACTTGAGTGCTTGCCCGTGTTCCGTGAGTCCGTGAGTCGAATCAAAGCCGAGAAAAACCCTGGCTAACCCAATAAGAAGTCACTCAGTTAGTTGCAACTGGTAACCCGACACTGAAGACTGAACACTGAACACTGAGACTGAGACATCAGCAAATTGAGCAGAAAACCAGAAGGCGCCAGTGCCAGTCGATGGTCAATCTCGTATCTGGAACCCTTGTGCCGGTATTTTGACACTTGCCACCGCTTGTAAACAACAGTTATTTAGGCTTATAATGAATATGAGCAACAGCACGAAGGTCACCCCGAAAGCAAAGTCCTTCAAGCTTGATGACATGTGGCGCCAAAGAATCAGAGTACAAAAACCAAACCAATTTCCGTTGCTCGAATTAACTTAAGTAAAAAGCAAATGGCGGACTGGACTTGCTTCTTGATGGGATAAAGACAAAAATGCAGAAATTTTCTTTTGATGCAACCTCTAATGAAGATACAAAATGTTTTTCTCTAATGAATAGCAGGACCCTCAAATTATAAGGGAAAAGCACTTTGCCTCATTAAAAAAATTAAATTTAAAGAAATACACTCTATTTGTGTTTGTCATAAGCTTGTTAGAGTTTTAGAGGCCTAGAGAATTGCGAGATATATCTGCCAAAAGTCTTAACTTTACATTTAAATGATATTGAAAACATTATATCTATTTACGAAAGAATATTTGTATTTACAGAAACATTAAAAATATTTAATACTTCCTAAGTTAAATTAAATATATGCAAATTCAAATAATTTTCGCAAAAAATTGTATGGATGAGAATAATTTTTCTAATTGATCAACTTCTTTAATGGTATAATATTTAAATTTTAAAAGTCTTTTGACCAGGAGTCGCCACTTTCTAAGGGTATTCACAATTCGTTAACTTTTCGTTATTTTCGCTTATTTGTCTGTACATTTCCCTTGCGCTTAAGTCAACAAAAATTTTTAATTTCATTTTTCAAACGTCGCGTCGCGTCGCTTTGATACCTGCATGCCGCATTAACACCCTCCTCATTCATTTCATCGACTGTCTGACGGACTATAGCCGGCCCTTGGCTGATAATTTGATATGCCTTTGGCTTATACCGGGGTCGGTTGCGGGAAGGCCTTTAATTTTATTTGCACAAAAATGCGCATCAATTTGAAGGAAGGTTTTTATGTCACAACGTCACAACGTATTTTTGTTTCCGTTTTTTTTATTTTGTGGCCAGAGCAAATAAAATTCATTATGAATTTCTAATTATAGCGCCGGACTAAAGCAACCGACAAAAAACCCCTCAAAAAAGTTTACATTTTTACCGTATTTCTCTTTTTTTCAGTTGCCAACCTTAGAAAACTGTCAGGCTTTGACAATGATGAATCTGCTAGGGGAGAAATCGTCAAGATTGGAAAAAAAAAAAAGGACAGACAGAGAAGAGAAGAAAACTCTGCTGATAAACTGATTAAGCACATCAATTGGGCAGTACACTAAATAAATTTGGTGTGCTCTCCTAATGGCAATTGTTTTGTGAAAAGTGAATTTTCTTTTGTATCCAACATTGTATTTATAATGTAAAGGAGCCCTCTGAAAACCGACAAACATTTCGAGTTGCTGGATTTCTAATTACAAATAAGTAAAAAGGCAAATGCTTTTCATTTTTGTGCACCTGCTACCGACCGAGAATAGATAATTATGAAAGGTGAATGGTGAATGGTGCGGGAGCCCTAAATTGGTAAAGGTATTTATTTAAATTATTATTGGACTTAATTATGCCATGTTGGCTTACCTGAGGGGAGGCATCAGTAGAAACAAAGAAAGTGAAGTGAATAGAAGCCAAACTAAAGTGGGAAATTCTTAAAAGGCGGAGAACTTTGCAGAAATTTTGAAATATAGAACACGAAGAACAGACGAGAATTTCAAAGTGAATAGGAAAATGTTTCTTTATTGAAATAAATAATGCTACTTAAAGATACATCGAAATAATGGAAATTTAAAATGTACTTTTGCGGTAAAATATTTACCTATACAAATAATTTTTAAAAAGCTAAGAAGTAATGTAGGAAATAGTTGATATTACATGTTATTATTTATTTTATTGTTGAAATATAATCCAATATCCAATCCAATCGATTCTCTAATAAATATCAAATTTCAATTGCAGATTGACTAATGCTATTTACAAAGCCCTGTCCCCTTGCTGTCCAATTAACACACAAAACATACATTTGCTCATGTGTGCTTATAAACAATGTCAACAGTACATATCATCAGAAAAGTGCACTCCATTAGTGACTGGGATATGACTGAGATATGTACTAATGTTTACGTGTATAAGTGTGACAGATTTGCGGCTTTTGTAGAATAAGCATCAGCCATAGATATCACATATTCACATATAAAACTGGTATTATATTTCTCATATTTGGTTGACCTATTTCTCTCTCTCACACAAAGCCCAAATACCAAGACAAGCATTCAAACTAAATCCATGGATGAGTCTGGGACTGCTTAACTTGCACACTGCTCTAGCTGATATAAATCAACGAACAATAAGAATCACAGATAATGCTACAAAGTACATACCAGCTATGTGTGTCTGTACAGTGATGGACAAATCTATAGAAACGAATCCTTATCTTTATTTTACACTTTACAAGTCAGCGAATACAGTAGCTATTCTGCCAGTAAAAATTTAATTAATCTATTACTATTAATTTCATCTTTATTTTATTAAATTCTTTAATAGTAATTAATATTAATTTTGTGAATATTTATCTGTTATTTCTATTTTATTGTCCATAACTGTATGTATGTTCACGCACATGTAATACATCGCACACTCGAAATCAGGAGACAGTGCGGATTAACTGTGCGCCTCCTCGAACTCAGGACACGCCTTTCGCCTTTGTGATCTGCCCCATTGTCAACACTAAGCAGCGTGTGAGGATTATTCGTGAATGTGAGTGAGTATATGAAGTGTAGTGTACGAGTGTAAGTGAATGACATTCTTTTACAGGCTCTGATAAATAATGTTCGCATGTCTTTTGTCTAATTGGTGGTGTCACATGCGCATCCTTCTCGTCCCCTCATCTATGGTATACACAAATGTACCTATATAGTTAACTGGTATTGTTGTGACGGTTGTGATTAGGACTATGGCCACTTTTGTTGGTGGGCCCACAAATATTTTTACGTATTTGTTTCGGGTATTTAATGCTTCAATTGATTTTTAATTTAATGGCAGCTGCTGTTGAAAGTCTGCCTTCTTTGTAAAGCCCAGCAGGTTGCCTTCTTTAAAGTCTTTAAGACAACTTGCTGATCATTTAGGCCTGCTGATGCGCACAAAGATTTCACACTGTGAATCACAAAGCAAAGTACTCGAAAACAACAAAGAATAATAATTCAGAGCGAACTGCTTTTGCTACTTGGCAGGCTTCATTCGGAATTGACGGGAATATTGCTTTCATATTCCCCATTATTACAGGTCAAGAAAATAATATACGACATAAGGCAGTAAAGGTTCTCGAACTTTTAAAATTTTCAAAAATTTGTAACCTTTCAGAAGCACATTATTTAAATTAGTTGTAAAAACAGCGGATGTAAATACTATAAAAATTGTTCATTATTTGTACAGAAACAAAAAACATCTAGAAATTAATCATCACACAAACGATTATCAGTAGTTGCAAAGTGAGATAAGCTTCAGCAGAGTAAATGGGAATAAAAGCTTTTTAGCTGAGAGCGTGAGCATCAGTTGACAGTTCTAATTAAACATTCACAACGTCAGCACGTAGTGTCGCATTTCAATTAAATAAGAATAATAATTCAATAATGAAGCTGTTGCTTCTGTGTGTACTCGGAATTCAGAGCTTAACATTCGCTCTGGGCAATGTGAATTCAAAACTGATATGCTACTATGATTCCACATCGTATTTACGTCAGGGACTTGCCAAACTGGATCCCAATAATCTCGACTTGGCAATGCAGTTTTGTACGCATTTGGTTTATGGCTATGCGGGTCTCAAGCCAGACACATTTGAACTATATAGTTTAAATGTGGATCTCGATATGTTCCACTTCAAAGACATTACGCTATTGCGCACAAAATACCCGGAGTTGAAGGTGCTTTTGAGTGTTGGTGGAGATCGAGATGCGGATCAATCGGATTCAAATAAATATATATCTCTACTAGAGGCAAATCGCACGGCACAGCAGAATTTCATTGATAGCAGCATGGTTATGTTACGTCGCAATGGATTCGATGGCTTGGATTTGGCTTTCCAATTGCCAAAGAATAAACCAAGAAAAGTCCATGGTGCTGTTGGCACCGTCTGGAAAAAGTTTAAGAAAATCTTCACTGGCGATTTCGTTGTAGATCCTTTGGCAGATAAACACAAGGGACAATTCACCGATCTTGTGGTGAATCTGAGAAACGCTTTTCAGAGCGCTAATCTAATGCTGACCATGACCGTATTGCCCAATGTCAATTCAACTTGTAAGTAAACATTGATTAATTGCTTCGTAAATAAAAATATTTACATAATTTAAAAAAAAATTGAAATTGAATATTTATAAATATTTCAGGGTACTTTGATGTTCCCAAATTACATAGTCACTTGGACTACATTAATCTGGCAGCATTCGATTTCCTTACTCCCTTTCGCAACCCCGAGGAAGCGGATTACACAGCTCCCATATTCTTTTTGGACGAGCAAAATCGTCTGCCCCATCTTAATGTTGAGTTCCAGTTGAACTATTGGGTGCAAAATCAATGTCCACCTAATAAGCTACACTTGGGCATTGCCAGCTATGGACGCGCCTGGAAACTAACCAAAGACTCCGGCTTAAGCGGATTGCCGGTGGTGCCACACACATGTGGTGCCGGTGAGGGTGGACTCCAGATAGCCAGCACTGAAGGTTTGCTAAGCTGGCCGGAGATTTGCTCGAAATTGCCAGTGAATCAGACAGCCGCATATCGTGGTTCGAATGCGCCACTTCGCAAGGTCACGGATCTGACCCAGAAATATGGAAACTACGCACTACGCCCATCAGATGAAAATGGCGATCATGGACTGTGGGTGAGCTACGATGATCCCGACTTTGCGGGCATCAAGGCCATCTATGCCAAGAGCAGGGGACTCGGCGGTGTCGCCCTCTTCGATTTGAGCTACGATGATTTCCGTGGCCTTTGTACGCAACAGAAGTTCCCCATACTGCGATCAATCAAATATTTTCTGGCTTAACTTATAATGTTGCCTTGAATTCAAAGCATTGAACTAATTATAAATACAATATATACCAACTTGGCATTGCCAAGTCATAATTAGATTGCGAGAGAAATTGTGAATAAAAACTGAACTTTACTCGATTCGACATGTTCTCAATTTGTATGAATATGAAGATAAGGTTATGCTTATATTAGCGTCATTAAATTTCATAAGCTCGACTTGCAAGCAATTTATATTTTATGAGCTTACAACTTTTGAATAATGCTATTAAATATCACAAAATTTAAATTTATTAAGTCAATAAATATATAATATAAATAAAAAATATAAAAACATTTTTAGTTTGCAAAATATAATATTTCTTAAGTAAAATAATACTTTAGTAGGGTTGATTCAGCTTATTCGGCTATCGTTTAGAAAAAGATAGTATCCAAGGCTTATCATCTAGAAACTTTCTTACTCCCATTATAAATATAACACTCGGCTGAAGTTGTGTTCTCTTCAACTGCATAAGCTTTTGCTATCGTCATCGATATAAGCTTTACTTATTCAGCGTTTAGCTTAATTTGTCACTTCCCGTTTGCCGAATATAAAATTCGGTTTCGATTTCAATATAAGCCTCAGTTCTACTTTGATTAATCAGCATTGCAGTCGTGCAACTGTTAAGTGTCAGTAGAGTGTCCTTCTAAAAATGATCAATATGAAACTGTTGGTTTTGTTTTCGATTCTCGCGTGTCTTCATGTGACTGTCAAAAGTGCCAAACCTAACTTGGTCTGCTATTATGACTCGGCTATTATGACACGTGAAGGTAAGTCATTATCAATTAAATTTTATTTCCAAGAATATCCATTATTACTAACAATAATTGTGTAATACTTAAAGTGAATTAAAATTTAAAATACAAATGTTCTAAAAAAAAAAAAAAAAAGAAAATCGATTGGTCCAACATTTGTTGAAAAGATTGGAGAAAACTCCAATCGGACCAATTTAAATTTAGAGAAAGGTTAGATAGTTGTTAGTAAGATATATAATATAGAGGCCTTAATAGTTAATGAAGCACACTTAAAACTAATAGTACGGTACAGATTATTATAGTCAGCTTACATAATACGAAGAGGTTCATGCAAAGCCCAGTTAGTGGTGCAATGCTGAAGATACAAAGGATTAAATTACCAGTAAATCTAAAAGGTATGTTAAAAGTTATTTCGTCCTAACTGAGTCTACTTGACGCCGTAGTACAAGCACATTTCTACGATTAGTGAGAGAAGAAAGACTAATTCTAAGGATCATCAAATTCCTTGGACCAACGCTTAATAAACCAAAGAACTCCCATTTCTTTATTGATCGAAACATCAATATGTTTAAAACTTCAGTTTATGATCCAGAATTTCACCTAAATCATTTACTGAGCTTTCGGTATCATTAACGCATATCAAGATCATTTCATTAAGTGAATAGTGGCAGGTATGGTAAAAGGATGTATAGAAAGTCATTAATTTACATTTTGCACAATTAACGTTAAGTAAATTGGTTTAACACCAAAGAAACGTGGCATTTTTTTGATAAACATATTTTAATACAAGCAATCTTGGCATGTCATGAAAATATATTTCTAATATGATATTTAGATAATGAGTAAAATTAATAAAACGTGCATTCAAATTAGCATATAATTTAAAAAAAAAATTAATTTTGAAAGCAACACAAAAATTTAAAACAAAGAAGAATAACATGTTTAAAAAACGTGTTTTTTGGTATTGGCAAACTGACCCATAATTTTAAAAATTGTTATATAAGAATACCGAATTTAAATATTGTATAACTGTGACCTTTATTGCACATTTTCGAATACAATTAAAAAATTGGAGATAACGGTAACAGATAAGTTCAGAAAAGCTGAACAATATATTCAAAGGGAAAGAAAGAAGCAACAATATTAATTTTATGATTATCTACCAAATTTTATTTTCAATAATCTCCATCAAAACTAACAATAATTGATATTATGTATAATACAAATCTAATGATAAACATATTTGATTAAATGAAACCTTGACATTTAAAAAAAAATTATTTCAAATATGATAATTAAAAGATGAGTTTAATTTATAAAACCAGTATTAAAATTAACACATGATTTAAAAAGAAAATTATTAAAAATTTTGAAAGCAACACCAAAATTTTAAAATACAGAAGAATAACAAGTTAAAAAAAACGTGTTTCATAGTATTGGCAAACTTTCTCATAATTTTGAACATTGTTATATAAGAATACCGTAATTTAAATAATATATAGTTGTGACCTTTATTGCACATTTTTGAACATACGAGGAAGTTTAGAGAACAAGATCAATATATTCAAAGAAAAAAAAACAAACAACAATATAAATTTTATGATTTTAAAAATGTTAATATTCAATTGGAAACTAGCAGAATTTTAATTTTACTGCTTGACTTAATTACGAATTAGTCAGTTATTGTTCAGTATGCATTTTTGTGATTGTGAATAGTGCATAATATTAATTTTGTTTAAGAAGTTGACAATCATCATTAAATATGCTGTATATGTATTAAGAAACTAGCACAGTATCCCAAACACTTTCAGACAAATTTATATATTGGATTATACAAAACAAATAAGTTTCTTGGTATTAATCCAATTGAAAGTGCTTATCGTGTATACATAGAGTTGGTGCAGCTCCATGATATACGAGCAGTGGACAGGTCTAGAGGTCAGTGGCTTATCATTCAAAAGAGAGTCAGAGTCCGAAAGAGTCAACGTCTCTCTTCAACAACAACAATCCAAGCTCAGAGAAATACTCGCTCAATGTAATCGTTAAAATTAAAAACAATGTGATTAATAGGTAAACAATCGCCACATGAAGAAGAGATCGAAGAGGCGACTTACCGACAATAGTAAAACGTATTTAATTCAGTTGAATATTGATATGTTAGATATATTGCGTATTATTGAAGAGCCAACAACACAATCCACGCACTAGAAACCGAAACCTGAGTGTACAACTCTCAGCGAGTCCAGCGCGACAACTGGCAGAGCAACATGGCACTGTTGGAGACCAAACAAGTGAATGACTCTGGGAAACCACAACGCACAGTGGCACGAAAATACAGAAATTACAAAAGTGTAGAGAAAAGTTTGAAATAGGTTGATGGGCACGATAAAAGTTTTTAGTTCAACAAGACACTTGGAATTCTATCGTTCAAAATACAGAAAATAAATCAACAATAAATAAATAAAACAATGAATTTACCCAATATATTATATGCAACTTTCCACAGACACTTAGGTCACTGTGCGCACTTCAAACGAACGATAAATTTCTCAATATACATATAATTTCAACAAGATTGTTGTTGTTCAATCTAAATTGAGTCACAGCAAGGCAGTGATCACAATATGTTGTGGGGACCGAAGTCTCAGTGACAGTGGGGGTCATTTGATTATAGTCACGTACCGTTCTAAGATAGCGCTCTCAATGTTAGGGTAATTTTTCACTCAATTTAAATGAAATTAACATAGTCTACATTTCCTCTATATACTATAATCGTCTTAGGTACAGGCAAGTTCTCGAATCAAGACTTGGATTTCGCTCTACAGTTCTGTTCTCATTTGGTATACGGTTATGCTGGCATTCATAGCGGTACCTATCAGGCGCATAGTTTGAATGATAATCTGGACATATTAAAGCATCAGTATTCCGATGTGACGGCTCTAAAGCGCAAACATAAACACTTAAAGGTGCTATTGAGTGTGGGCGGTGATCGTGACATCGATGTGAATCATCCAGATAAATATATCGAACTGCTCGAAGGTGGAAAACTTATTCAGGCTGGATTTATTGAGTCAGTTTACTCTCTAATTAAGGACTACGGCTTTGATGGCCTTGACCTTGCATATCAGTTCCCCCGAAACAAACCTCGAAAGGTGCACAGTTCAGGTGGATCGATTTTCAAGAAATTTAAGAAGGCTTTCACTGGTGATTTCGTTGTGGACAAAGATGCAGCCCAGCACAAGGAACAATTTACGTCGTTTATTGGTGATGTGAAGAATGCGCTACGTCCCCTTGGATTAATGGTCACTTTGACAGTGCTGCCAAATGTCAACTCCACTTGTAAGTATATTACGATAAATAATAATATCAGAATATTTTCTTAAAATTATTTTCATTTTACGCAGGGTACTTTGACATTCCCGCATTAAGTCGCTCCGTTGACTTTGTGAATCTTGGCGCCTTTGATTTTTTGACACCTGAGCGCAATCCCGAGGAAGCAGACTATACAGCGTCACTGTACCCTTCGGATATCCAGAATCGTCTTCCTCATTACAATGTCGACTCCCAGGTGCAATATTGGTTGCAGCATGGATTTCCCTCAAATAAGCTGAATTTGGGAATTGCCAGCTATGGAAATGCTTGGAAACTGACCAAAGGCTCAGGCACTGAAGGTAAACCGGTTGTGAAGGACACCCAGGGAGCTGCTCCCGCAGGTCTGCAATCTCAAAAGCCTGGATTGCTGAGCTATCCTGAGATCTGTGCCAGGCTGTCGAATCCACAAAATCAAAACTTAAAAGGAAATGACGCGCCATTGCGAAGTGTGAAGAGACGTTTTGGAACCTACGCATTCCGACCTGTAGCCGCGACCTCCACTGAGGGCATCTGGATAAGCTACGATGATCTGGATTCAGTCGCCAACAAGACGGACTATGCACGCACCAAGCATTTGGGTGGTGTGGCTCTATTCGATCTGGGATACGATGATTTCCGTGGTGTCTGCAGCGGTGACAAGTTCCCCTTATTGCGAACCATCAACTCTCGCTTGTAATTTCAGTTCATTAATTTCAATAAATATAAACCTCTCTTTGGTTAGTCAGATAACAAGTTAACATCTCTCTTATCAGCTCAAAATTTGCGGGTTTGAACTATGATGCTTTACTTTGGGCTTATCAGCAAATATTTGATTTTAAAAACGGAATATAAATATTTCTTAAAGCTTTGTTATATTTCACTTAAACTAGTCACTACACAAATACGTTTAAGGCTTGTAAATTACCTAAACTGAGTGATCTCATTGACCTTGACGTCATAAGTTGTGTTGATATTCCCGTATTCACACACAACCAACAATTCCGTAGAAATTTGTTGATAGTATTAGAGCCTATTGCCCGAGTTTGTCTCTGTGGATTTTTTAAGCTTTGTTGATGATATTTCCATTTGAATTCAGTATCGTTTTGTGTCTCGTTACGTGCGGACGTATTTTAATTGTGATCGCTTTGCCTTTCATTCGACTCGCTCGCCCCTCTCTCTCTCTCTGTCTCACACACACACAGTCTCTGAGAGGTGTTCTCCAAGTCTCCAATTATGCGCTCTTTGTGGCTCGGCTTGGCACTGAGCTGTCTGCTCTCAGCTCCATTGCAAGTCATTGCCGCTGGTCCGAATCTCATTTGCTATTATGACTCTCGCGGCTTTTTGCGACAAGGTATGTGACTAATAGGGTGCATCGATATTTTTCACAAAAATGATAAGCCGAATTCCTAATCTACGGTCTTTTTAAACTATTTTCGCCGAGAAACCATAGTTCCATGTATCCACGTTGACAAATTACATGTTTTTAGTATTTGTGTGGACTAAAATTGTATTTAAGGAACAGCTGGTCCATTGATTCTATGAAAGACTGGGTCCTAACAAGAGCTTTGATACCAGTCTTATCAGGAAAGGAATAAAATCACTAAAGATATGATAATAATAATTTACAAAAATTCTAAATTCAACTCAAACAGAGCGTAGTAAGAATTGGTTTAAAAACTATGGTTTCTTGGTGTAACCATTTAAAAATGTACCACATATTACGAATATAGGTTAACATTTTTCAATGCTTTTGGGTCCATACATATAGATGCACCCTAATGTGAATAATCTTCTACATTGATTGAATGTACTCTCCACACTTCACACATTGTTGATTCACAGGTCTCGCTCAATTTTCACTCACCGATTTGGAGCTGTCATTGCAATTCTGCACTCACGTGATCTATGGCTATGCGGGGATTCACGCAGATACCTATGAGATGCAAAGTCTGAATCAACCCTTAGATTATGAGCGTCGTCACTTCGCCCAAGTCACGGCACTCAAGGAAAAGTATCCCTATGTCAAGTTTCTGTTGAGTGTCGGTGGGGATCGCGACTTGGAGAAGGAGGAGAAATATGTCAAGCTATTGGAGGCAGGAGTTCAGAGTCAAAGGCGCTTCATTGAGTCGGCGAGGGATGTCGTACGCCGCTTCAACTTCGATGGTCTGGATCTGGCCTTCCAAATGCCTCGCAATAAACCACGAAAGGTTCACTCTAACGCGGGTTCAGCCTGGAAGAGCTTCAAGAAGCTGTTCACCGGTGATTTCATTGTGGATACCGATGCCGATACGCACAAGTCACAGATGACGGAGCTAATCAAGGAACTGAGCAGCGCATTCAAAGCCAATGATCTGTTGTTAAGTCTCACGGTTTTACCCAATGTCAATTCCAGCTGTAAGTCGATACACTGAACATTTAGTTGAGGCAACTCCGTCTCATTGTATGCAATTTACAGGGTACTTTGATGCACCTGCCATTGCCCCAAAGGTGGACTTTGTCAATCTCGGCACCTTTGACTTTCTCACACCTGCCCGCAACCCCGAGGAGGCGGACTACACAGCTCCCCTCTACGAGGTCTTTGGACAGAATCGCCTGTCCCATTACAATGTCAACTTTCAAATGGAACATTGGCTCTCGCAACGCTTTCCAGCCAACAAGTTGAACATTGGCATTGCCAGCTATGGACGTGCCTGGAAACTCACTCTGGATTCGGACAATGTCGCCCAGCCCGTGGTGTCGAACACCAATGGTCCGGCGCCAGCGGGACCACAAACCAGGTCAGAGGGACTCTTAAATTGGGCCGAGATCTGTCAACTGCTGCCCAATCCCAACAATATGAATGGCAAAGGCGCCGCAGCACCGATTAAACGTGTTGCGGATCCTACAAAGCGTTATGGCAGCTTTGCCTATCGTGTGGCCGATTCGGATGGAGCCCATGGTCTGTGGATTAGCTACGATGATCCCGATACGGCGGGCAGCAAGGCGCAATATGTGCGGGCCAAGAATCTTGGCGGTGTGGCTCTCTTCGATCTGACACAGGATGATTTCCGTGGTCAATGCACTGGCGATCGATTCCCCATGTTGCGTGCTATCAAGTATCGACTACTTTAAACAACATTTTGGTGCAATTCATGCTGCTCCAAATGTCACTGTACCCTGGAGTTTGCATGTATCTCTATCTGTATCTGTCTCGCTTGCAAATTAATTACAAAGTTGTTAACTAAAATACACCGCAAATTAATTCATTAGGGACCTAGGGACTAAGGAGTTGTTCCTTGCCAATGCCGCATTTGACTTACTCTCGAACTGGCTTTAATTGTACTCGTATTTGGTTTGGCATTGGAATTGGGTTTGGGTTTGGGCTTCGGTTCGATTTGGCACCCAGCGGAGTCGCCTCTCGTTTATCGTCTTTCAACCATCTTGCTTAAATGGCATTTCGTATATGTTTTTACATTTTTTGTCTTTTTCATTCTTTGTGGGACTTTGCTTATTATACCCTGCTCGAGGGTATATTAAGTTTAAGCAAATTAGGTAACCAGAATTTATATATAAAACAACCCCGATTGAAAAATAATAATTGAGGAAAAAAAAAAAAAAATTAAAAAAGAATATTTTAGATGGTAAGAGCTAGACGTACCAAATTTAATATTTTGGCTACTTATATGTGCAGGCAGATTATAGTTTATATATATTAAATATATTGAATTACAACTACATTTCTACAGCTCAAAGCTTTCAAATTTGCATTTTATAACAAATAAAATGCGAATTATAAAATCAAATTTTGAGATACGGCAAGCATAAGCAGTATCTCGTAGTCTAACATGCTCATCTTTTCATTTTTTTTACTTGTTTTGCTTTTCAGATTTACAGATTTCGGGCTGCGTCGCATCGGCTGAGCTTTTGCTTGTTTTCGTTTGTATAATTGGCGCTACGTTCGATAGTTGGACTGTGTGCAGCTCCATATGCGTAGTTTTTCTGTCTGTTTAAGTCTTAGGCTTTAAAGCCAAAGGCAACACTGACATACCACCCGTTTTTCGAGTATGTCGTACTGTTAGTACGTAGGTAAGTAACTAAGTAAGCGGACGATTGCCAACCAATTGAATTCGCCTTCTGGCCCATGGCTCTTGGCTCTTGGCTCTTGGGCAGTAGACTGTCCGCCTGTCCGACTGTCGGACTCTTGGACTGCTGGCAACGACACGATGTAAGACAACTAAATTAAGTTATTGTTTCTGCGAACCGAAGCAATGACACACAGACTCTTGTATACACTATCAACCTTAAAGTTTTTTACGCTTAAATTGGTGTTTGTTTAATTGAAGTCCAGTCTATATTAACTATCATATAAAATATTAATAATAATATTTTTTCGAAACTTTTATTATTTATTTTCAGTTCTTTGTATTATATTTAAACTTGTTTTTATTCACAGTTTCTTACTACTGTTATTTTATTACCAACTAACAACATAGATATTCGAATTTAATTTGTCGAATCGTATTTAAATAAAAAAATTTTGCAACATATATTTTTTAATTAACAAATCTTAGTTGGAATAATAATAATGACATCAAAAATAAGATGATATTTTCATTGATTAATAAGAGAACCTATAAGTAAACATGTCATCTTAGGATTTTATCCATATTCAACTAAAACAGAAGCCAGTTGTGGTCTAGTCTCTGCTGTTTATCTGCAAATCGTGATCTTATTAAGCAAACTACACTCTAAAATTATTTGCAATTGGCGCAATGCCCTTTTGGAATGCAAAATATGCCATTAGTGGCAATCAAGCGTGGTCGCTGGTCGCTGGTCGCTGCTTCCCAAGACCTTAAAGTAGCTCACACCCGAAACCAAGTTGACGCCAAGACCCTTAGTACGAGTACGGATACGAGTGGGACTTTAAGTCAAAGGGTAGAAGGAGGAAACTTATCTATAGACCAACTACGAGTACATATGCATGCCTACAAGTTGTAAACATGGTATTGTTTTAGGCAGTAGCCAACGCCGAAACTCAGTCTACAGTCTAAGATCTCTCAGCTGTGTGCCATATTCCTTCGAAAGTATCACCGATCGTGGCTGCTCCTAGCTCCACTCCAACTTGGACTCCAACTGCAACTCTGACTCGCGACTCGAAGTCTCCTGGCAGCTTGTCGCCTCATCTAATTAAGCCGCATTGGTCGTAGTGGGACAACAAGATCTCTGCATGATATTTGCTCTGCGATTATTGCCAGCCTGCGCCCCATGCGAATGACAAATATGTTGCTTATGCTGCTCCCTGCTCCCTACTCGCTGCTCCCTGTTCCCTAATTTCTACACTAAAAAAAAAACTAACGTCTCACATCAGGAACATTTTGTTCTAGACCTTAACATTATCTATATATGTATACCAATATTTAATAGTTAGATAAGTAAAAGTATGTGACATTATTATTTGAAATCCATTATATATCAGTTTGAACAAAAGCTCGGGTTCGAATCCCACACATTCCATGAGAAACATATTATTAAAATGATAATAAAATTTTATAATGCTAGAGTAAAATGTAAATAATTCAAAATAAAACAACAATAAAATATTTTAGAACACTTATTCTTACTATATAATAAGAAGAATATAACTTATTTAAAATATGCTCTCAATACCAAGATGCGTTTTCTATCTTTTAGAAGTTTCTGATGTTTACGCATTTTGTAGATCAAAATTAAGAATCTTTAGACCGAAATCTTGTTTTTAGTACCTGTTTTTATCAGTGTACTCCCTACTTCTTGCTACTTGCTCCTGCCTTCCGTGGAAGGCAAGTCAGCTCTGGGCAAGCTACTTCTTTAAATAAAGATATTTTCGCCCTCATTACGCTCTGTGTATCCTTTTGTTTTCTGCATCTTTTTTTCGGTGGCCGATGAAGTGTCGCTGATTGCGCGTTGCATTGTTTTGCTTTGTCGATGCTCACGATGGCGATAAGAAATGCATGGAGTACATGGCTTGCCAACTCAGTTTGGTCAACTTGGCTAACTCTGGCTTGTGACTACTACTGATATATCATATCAGCTGTGGCCCAGTCCAAATCAATAGAGATTTCCGTAGAAATTCCGTTGGATTAACAATACTGCAACTTGTTCTATAGCATCTTCGATAAATAAATAAATAAATAAAATATTTAAATAGATTGAATTTATAAATTTATTATTTTTTTGAATGTTAATTTTATCATATTACATTACTTGTATTCTGTCTAACTTTTGAGCAACGATCGCTAGTAAGAGTTACTTTAATTATGACATTAAAGTATTATTCTTCGATCAAAATTTGTGTAATCAAAATTACAATTAAAACGGTTTTTTTAATTGTTTACCGAATGAACATAAAATTTGTTGTTATTCACAATTGATACGGTTCCTGCTTTTGTACTCAAATAATAATAAAAAAGTTTATAAATAAACTTAAATTTATATGAATCTAAATTTATTGAAACACCATTTAAAGAATTACAATTTTTCGAGTATGAAAATTATTCTGTCGCAAAAAACTAATTAAAAGCACATAGAAGTTTTATCAAAACAAATCTGGAGCAACTCTAAAATACCTTCTATACATACATACAATATATATATATATGTATTTAAATATTTGCAATCCATTCAAGTTTCCGGCTAAGAAGGAACTCGACTACTTTTAATATTTATAATGTATGCAAGAGATGGTAAAACGTAACATGAATTTTATTCTTTTCTTTTCAGCTCTTTTCTTCTCTCCTGGCAGCTTCTCAGTCAATTTCACAATGCTTCTCTCACTGGGTGCCGTTTTTTTATTCGATGTTATTGTTTTGCATGCCCTTGGTCTGCATTTTTATTGCTTTGTTAATTTTAAATAAACCACGCGACTTTATGGTAGTATTCGCCTTGCTCCTGCCACATGGCGTATGAAATCCATAAGTCAACTTGCCGCAACCAAGATGCAGTGCATCGTTAAGTGGACGCAGTTCGTCTTTGTCTTCGTCTTTAAGTTCATCATTTGGTTACTGTGAATTGAGATGTTCGTTTTCGTACAATTGTCAGCGGGTTGTCACACACAATGATTTAAGTCTAGTGCCCCGATGACGATACCTGACGATGTCTGGACCTTTAAAGTTTTCGACAAGTGGCGCCAAAAATGAAATCTCATTGGCACCGTGCAGCGTGTAGAGTTGCCCTCGCATTCGTTTATAGATTTTTAACGCCCAGATCGTGGTTTCTGACCACAATTTTTTTTTAAACTTTGTTATCGTTTCTCGTCATTCTATTTTGTTTTATTTGATTTTATTTTATTCATTTACAAGCGACAATAAAAATGTGCCATAAACAGTGGTCTGGCACAAGTTAAAGTTATTGTTGCTAAACGAAATAAACAACTCATAAAATTATGCAACAACAACAAGGAAAAACGAAACTGACAACAAAAAAGTAAACAAGAAGTTCAATTTGAAAAACTATAAGTTTTGTTTATTTCCCTACAGATTTTTCACGCCAATTAAATTCAATTAGCTGTCGGCAGTGGCAGCATACCCTATGATGTGGATACCTAAACTGTGTGTGAGTGTGAGTGTGTGTGTGTAATACACAATCTCACCATTTACTACACCATGTGTGTGTGTAATGTCCGCAGCATTGTCTAGCGCCACTGCCTCATAAAAGGTTAGTTTAAACAAATAAACACGTGGAATTAATGAAAAAACGTGCAGTGCACAGTTTATGGATAACGTATAAAAGGAATACTCGTCTAACAGGTGAATATCTGTGGAATATCGGGGATAAACTATATTTGCAGTTAGATAAATCACTTTGATATCGCCTTTAAGCAAGTGGTGTTCAAAATATATATTGTGATTAAATAATTTATAATGTATATTTGGACGCAACTGCTTTAAAAACACTATTTGCTTGTACGAATTTATTTGTGCATAGTTATAGCTACATAACAAATCAATCCCATTTACAATAGACTACTGAATGTTTGCATTTCTTTAAATAATTTGCAAAATATATTTTTTTTTTTACTTATTTTAAAATTATTATATAGAGTGTATTGAATGTATACTCCTAATATTATATACCTGTAGTTTTAAGACCAATTCTTAGGCTATTTAGATTTCTAGCGTGTATCAACGACAGTTGTGCAGTTTTATAAGATCAAATAAACAACGTATGCAATTTTAGCATTTAATTTTGCGCTCTTACACTTTAATGTAACGTAAACAGTCAGTGTATGCGCCATTTGGATTGCCCTAGACTTGTGGTCACCAAAAGAATGAGCATAAACATTTACAACTTTTAATTACCACACTAAAATCGGCACGATACAGAATATATACATATGTACAAGTATATATAAGACAACAAAACGTGTGAAATTGCTTGAGAGATTAAGAGCAACTATAATATCTGACTGCAACTGAAACACTGACGGTTGAACTGATGTTGCGGGGAAGGCAACAGAAGAGAGAAGACGGGAAGGTGGCGGATTAGACTGATGACGACGCGCCTAAAACAAACAAATAAACGCCAAGTAAATTGTCGAAGTAACAACGTCGCTGGCGGTACGCTTTGCTCTGGCTTTAATTAAATCGACAGAGAAACAATAAAACTACATGCATCCCGATAAATACTCGTATGCACATTCACACATACACATATCAGTATCGAGACTGGGTGAGATTTTATTACACACTACGACGTCCCTATGCAATAACTCAAAAAATACTTGCCGGTGTATCATTAAAATCAAAAACGCTCCACAACGCCGACTGCCACCCAGCGTGTGTTTTTCTATATATAGTATATGGTAGTTTGATAGAACGTTTGCTTTGGGGTATCCGGAACCGTTTAGATGTTTAGATGTACAAATAAACACTCGTAAAACGTCGCCTGGTATCAGACGATGGTACGAGCATTTCCAATCCGTTTGTAAACATTTCCAAATTAAATGATTTTATACTATTATTGCTTGTCAATATTTCTAAAGCGACTCAACTTATAAGATAAGTATTTTCATTAGGCCATTTAACTAAATTAATCCAACAAATCTACAAATTGGTTATTAAACTCATTTACAATGTAAACCATCTTCAATACAAAATCATCTTAAATGTCATCCCAACTAGTCGAATTGTTGTATTTATTCTCATATATAAAATCTCGATTGTGAATCACACCTGCTTTAAATATACACTTAATCCATACCTTGTAGATTTTAATATCAAATATATTATATTATTTCGAGAACTGAAAACTTTTTCGCAAATTTAAATTGAAATAAACGACATTCATAAATAATTTGAATGAAATTACTTTTCCAATTTAAATTAGTTTCTTAAAATATACATTCAAATGCATTCTTAACAATTTCATCAATATATATTATTATATTTATTTAAAATGGCTTAGATAAAATTTATCATAAGTAGCATAAATATTTATTTATAAATTGTGTTTAATCTCAAACTTCTAAAACTTAATTCCAACCGCAATTCTATTGCATTTGAAAATGGTCCTAACTCTGCTTACCATGGGAAGAAGAAGGATATTGCTGGCGTGTCAATATTTCACGATTATGTCAGTCGCCTGTGTTTGGATCCCTGCGTGGGGTCTTGAAGGAGATTGGGTGGTGGGGGAGGGGGAATTGGAGCAGTCTTGGGAAATTGCGTGCGCACGCGTACAGCGCCAAAACGAATTAAGCCTGATGCACCAGCCACTGATAATTTAATTTTTGTTATTCGCTGGACAAAAGACAACATGGAAGTTGGACTCTGAGTCGGACTTGGACTTGAAGTTGTACTGGACTGGATATTTGTTATGGTCCCTTTTGCATTCAATTTATACAACTGTTACACACGCACATCTTATCAACAACAATTTGACAGTTGGCAGTTCGTTTTGCGACCAAATGAGAAATCTGCGCGTGACACGCAACCAATGATGAGAGATTGTGTTTATGTCAAAGTGTCGAAGTGGTTGCTGTTGCTGTTGTTGCTGTTGTTGTTGATGTTGCTGTTGATATTCCTCTACATGTAATCATTGTCATCTCAGCTGCTGTTAGAAGGTAACCTTTTGCATCTACGTGTTCGAGTACAACACAAAAACGTTGAACAATTTATGCAAAAATTAAGCAAACATTCACCTCTTTCCTACATTTCACCCTTGCTCTCAGTTGATTTCATTTTGATGCCGAACTAGGTTTCTTTTCTCTTCGTGTTATCGGCTGTCAAATTTGCCAAATCACGATGACGTATCGCTAAACCGCGCTTGACATTCCCGTTTTTCAACATCGGCCAAAGGGTTGCATACTAATTTCCTTGAAGCTCAGGCCGGGGAAAATCTCAGCAGAAATTGTACTGCATCTGGTATGTGAGGAAATCAGATTCATAATAGAAAATACGGAAGGGATGGGTTGGCCAAAGATTCTTTTGCTATTAGAACCAAGTCAACTTGATATTTTGTCATAATCAGAATTTTATCAGACGTTTGGCGAAAAAGTCCTTTGAAGATATAATGAGAAATATAAATAAATTATGGAAAATATTATGATTATTTGATATTATGGTAATGAGATTCTGATTAAATTAAAACTCTGAGATACATACGGATAATAGTACGTCTTATATCATGTTCTGTCAGAGATATACAAATCATTGTTAATTGATTTTATATTGAATTATCTTACATACAAATTTTTATAGTAGATTTTCCTGCATTGCTGTAAAATGCGGCAAACTTTTAATTTGCATTAAATAAATTATGGTAATCCCTTCTGTTGCCACAGGATATAATTCAAGCCATCCATCAAACATTCGGAAGTTTATATATCCTGGCAAATAGAATCGTCATCGATCAGATCTGTGTACAGCTGCCAGAGCGCTCAATTCTATGCAACACATTTCCACAGCGCACTGACAAATTAAAATACACAATCGAAAAAAGGAAAGGAGGAAAGTGAAAATCGAACAAAAAATAGACTTGCACAATAGAATCTCTAAAACTGATGACGAATGTTTTACGAATTAAGATGGATCACTTGGAATGACGGCCACAAAAAGTTGAAGTAAAATACCCACTGTAGTGTTAATAAAAGAAAAGGATAAACAACGGGAGAATACATATGTATGTGGAAGCCAAGTGGAGTTAGGATTGCTACGACTATACGAGCATTGTCCGATGAAATCGATGCATAATAATAAAAAGAAAGAGCCGAAACATCTTCGGCGACTTTGCCATTCGGTGCAGTCACTAAAAGCGGCGGCATGACACAGCAATTTGGCTACCTATCGTCATGGTCATGTCACTCAGTCTCATTCAATCCGCTGTCCCCCTCCAGCAACTTAACTTAACTGAACTCAACTGAAGCGCCGCAATCCCAAAAAGAGTTTGAATTTCAAATTGAATTGAAACGAAGTAAATGACGTTGAAAACTTACAAGATGCGAACGTATGTGTTGTATTTTCTGTCTGTTAGGGTGCATTGATTATTTTCACAAATTCGTAATCTACGTGTAATTTTAAGATATGTTCACAAATAATCTACAGGTTTAAATTCAGTTTTGGGTCCTCGTTTTATTATGAAAAAACTTTGTATTTTTGGTATTTGCAAGGTTGAAAATTATGTTTTAAGGACTAAAATTTAAAAAATATGTAAAGAAAACGATATAAATGCCATAGATTCATGTTGAAAAATTCTTAAAACTGATCGTACTGATTTCAAAATGGGTTTAAATTTTTTAAATATTTGTTGGGAATATACAAATCGATGCACCCTAATGGACAGGATTTTCATAGGGTTTACACATTGTTGTTGTTGTTGTTATTGTGTTGTGTTGTTGCTCCGACTTTAATGCCTTAATGGTTAATATCGCGACTCTAAATCGTCCAGTCATGGCGCCACAAGACACAAGACATTTGGCTGCGTTTGCTTCGACGATTTTGCTTAAGATCTCAGGCGTACACAGGATATGAACAGACAATCATTTATAATGTTTAAATTTTTAATAAATATTCCTCGCACACACACACACACACACAATTCACACATGCTGAGAAATTGGAAATGCCTAGGCATGGGGGTGCACTCTGAACTCTTCCCCTTGCGTTAGGGTGTGCTTCTGTAATCAGCACAGGAATCTGATACTTGTACAAAAGGCTTTTCTTTGTAAACACACTTCCTGAACTTTGCGAAGCAGCAACAACTATGACAAGTATACACACACACACACGCACACAGTCTCATACACTGCACACATACAGCTGCAGAGTGGGAAATTCGTTTGTATTGTATAGATTTTTCGCATATTTACACATACATACGTATGTAGGAGAAACATGTTAACCAGAAAATTAATTATAAAATTTTCAAAAACCTTAACAATGTCTACAATATGGCGTTTATTTTACTCAAACAAAAACTTACTGAGCGATGTATGTATGTGTGAATACTGGTGTGGGAGAGTGTGTAAATTTGCATATGTATGCGGATGTGTATAAGAATAAGGCGGATTTCATGCAGACGCATTTATTTATTTATTATACCCAAGAAAGGAAACAGATTCAATATGCCACATCATTTTATACAGCTTCAAATATTATAAATCAAGTTAACCATTTGAAATAAAATTATTTTCTAATAACTCCAGAGAAATCAATAAATATTTTGAATTTAATAAAATAACAATCGCTTCTATTTATAAAACAAACTAGTATGATTTTCTTTTTTAGTGAATATTCATAGTGAAATCAATGAAAGGTTTTAAAGAAGAATAAAAATATAATTGTACTGGAATTTTCAATAACATAAGTATTTTATAATCAAATAAAAGGCGTTATGTTTTATTTATTTAGCTTGATTTTAATTGGCAACTTTTACCAATTTAGTTAGCCATTTAAAAATGTCCAAAGACACAAACTATATAACAAAGTAGGTATTATTATAAATTTATTAAGCCAGCCTAATAGCAATAAAATCACATCTTAAGATAGAAATCTTTGTGCCGCTGAGACTCTCAGGATTGCCATGCAACATCACCCTGTATGGTGGCATGCACAGTTTTCATTCTCATAAGACTTCGCCACATAAAGTCATATACATTTCATATGTACTATATATATGTATAAGTAAGTGCGCACATACATTGTTGAAGGCACAAAACAAAGACCCACAAAGGCCACAGCCATTCCAAGTAGCAAGTAGCAAGACGCAAGTAGCGAGTAGCAAGTAGCAGAAACAGGAGCACAGGCGGAAAAAGTGCCCGTAATTCATACTTGCCATAAGAAATTTAACATTTCTTTTCTTTTCCCTGACATGGCCCACTCCAAGTCGACTTCTCCCTCACACTCCCAGTCTGTCTCTCTTCTTCACAGTTCATGCCAGAGGCTAAGTCAGAAGGATAAGGATATGGATATTGCTTGTGCGGGCACTGAAGCTGCTGTGAAATTAAACACGGGCCTCTATGTACATGCATATCTAGGCAAATGTCGGGGGAACAGAAACAAGAAACGTGCACAAGTTGTGGTTTACTCTGGCTCGCCGAACACATCATCCGGAAGAGAAAATAGGATGCGTTTCACATATTCAGATGCTCAACGAAAAACACAAAAAACTCCAACTAAAAGAAAAAAATATATTTAAAAATGCCATGCTCAGCAACTGTTGCCAATTGCTTAAATTCTCTTGCAGCAATTGACAGCTGTTGTCACCTGTGTCCAGACCCCATGTATAAATCACAGAATCTGCTCAATGAACGCGGCCAAAAAAAAATTAACATAATGTGTGGTCTGGTCACATAACGGTAATATTTTAAAGGAGCGACAACCCAGGAGGGTTAGCTAAAAGGGCGGTGGCGGGGCGGGGGGGGCAGGGGGTACATTGTGCACTTCTCGGACACGAACAGCCCGCAGACACTAAAGAAGAGACTGCAGAGGACTGAGGAAGATAATGCAAATAATAAATAACGGATCATATTGCATTCACACAAAATTTATGTTTATTTTTCAGGAAATTATTAAGTATAATCAAAGGTTGCTCTATAAGCAACCCGCCAAAGCGTATTATGCACAAGTAACGGTGTTCTTGTTGAGAATGCTAAACTTAAATATACCCTGCACATGACAGACTAGAAGAATTCAAAAATTATAATTGCTTGATAAATTTATAATTTTATTTATAACAGTATTTTATAATGATTGGAGTATTGATCAAGAAAAACCTTTATTCATTCAAAAACTAGATGATAATAAAATCAGATTTCATTAACATAGAAAAAATACTGATAATAAAATAGAAGCATTAAAAAATTGTGTGCAAATGGAATCTCATTTCAATAGCCTTGAATATACTTTACATCATTAGCACAACTATTTTAAATTCAAATGCATTTAGATTTTCATAAGCATTAGATTATTAAATTATTTATTTATTATTCAATAGTAGCATTGAAATATGTAAAATTTTCAATTCTAGTAAAATTGTACTTTCATTATCATTATTTTTCTAATGCCAATAAAGTGCATAATGCATTACAAAATTAGTTAAATAGTCACAACATTGTGAGCTATTTTAATTTTTCACAAATTCCATGTCAATCAAATACAGAGGATCTATCTACAACAGCTTATACCCTTTTCAAAACTTACAGGGTATTAAGAATATGCAAGAAATGCAAAAAGAGAAAAAAATGATAATAAAAAGAAAAACACAAAAGACAAGAAAGTGCTATTGATTGTGTGCTGGCCCGTTTCACGAAATAAAAGTATCGAATTAGCGAAATAATATCAGATGTCCTTAGCAGACAGAGAAAGAGAGAACTGGCAGTTCCACTTCCACTCGAACAGCCATCAGACTGTGTCTCTTTCTTTATTTCTGTCTCTGTTTCAGTTACTGTATCTGGCCCAGAGTCTAGCTCACACTTGCCGTTTTTTGGTCATGTTATCGGCAGATTGTTGTAATTACAACAAAATAACGTCAGCTGCCAGGACCACTACTTTATAAGGTAGCTTACACCAGTTACACAACGAAATCAAACCGCAAATTCCGCGCCCTCGACATATGTAAGCCTAATTCCAAATACGAGTACGAGTTCGAGTATGAGTCTACTCAAAGTTGTTGCATGTTGTTGCTACATTCATAAGTCCTATACAAGTATAGGTCCTTTTTTATCGAGAGTTGCAAAAGGTAACCGCATTGCAAAACTTGTTCGCCTGAATGCATTAGAATGGTTTTTTTTCTCTTCTTTTTCATTTTCTTCTCTCATATGTAAGTAAGTAGAATCGGGGTCGATGCCGCCACAGAAGCGCCGGGATTCTCGAGGATTTATGAAATAATGGACGCAAAATATGTTTTTTTATAATTCTTTGTTACATTTCCTTCTGCGGGCATACTCATTGTCAAAACAAAAAAACGGAGAATTATGAACAAAAGCTGACATAGCATATTGTAAGCGGTTTCTCTTGTGTTGAGCGGATTTCTTTTCGACTACAACCAGTTACATCAAATTGCATTGCAATTGAGGACTTGGATAACCCCACGGATTAATAGGTATCATATAGAGGTTCATATTTTTACAGATGTTCAGATGATGAATTTCTCAATTGATCGTTTGATTTATTGCACATTTTTTGTCATATTTACTATGGTCCCCATTATATATTAGGACTAAAAAATAGTGCTTTACTAGGTGGCGATTATGATTTGATATCAAGATTGAATCTGTATGTCAATAATAAGGAAATTGTTTAATTATTTATTTAATTATTTGCTAACTTCCTGAACATAATCAATTTACGTAAATTTAAGACAAAAGACCTTCAAATTGTCAATACTCATAAATAGTTTAACAAGTAATGACTAAATTTCCTAAATATCGAATATTTCTGATAAATGGAAAAGAAAAATCATTCCTTACTTACAGATCTTGCACTCGATGAACACCTTACATATTCAGCTAAGTACATAGATCATCATCAATAAATATGTGTGTATGTGTGTCTAGTACTCTTACGGTCCGTGTAAGTTGCTGACAAGGAACTGTCACCACCCCCCAGCGCCCCAGCGCCATACTCTTAAAGCTCCACTGTAAAGCTGCTCTTTAAAGCTTCTCTTTTGTATGCCGGCAATTTCCACACAAATAAGCCGCCAATTTGCCCCCACCAGCATGACAGGCGAACAACCGACGGAGCAACAAAACGTCAATGGCCAGACACGTTAACATTGGCCAGGAAAAAAGGGTCTACTCGTATACTCGTACTGACTCGGGGGCTCTGGTTATAAATCAGTTGTGCGGCTTTTAATAAATTGTAATTGAGTCGCGATTCACGAGTGAGGTCATGTGCTGAGCGGAACGGAACGGAACTGAACTGAACTGAACGGTGTGGAGCGAAGCTGATAGATACGTTTGTATCTTCTTCGGATTTTCATTCGCAGGCTAGGCGACTACAACGACGATTGGGATCGCGTGTGGGAATGCAGACGAGGCGATGTCGATCCTTATGGCTTGGCGACGACCCTAAACCATCTACTAGCAGTTGTTGTATTGGAAGTTGTAGATGTAGTTGTAGTTGTAGTTATTGTATACATGGCACTTTGCCGGCTGTCGCCACTTATGCTGAGCTGAGTATCTTACTCTACCTTTAACCCTCGCTTCTTCTCTCCGAGTTGCCTGTTTAAATATCACGTAATGAAAAATGTTTTGTTTGCAATTTTTCTTTTCATTTATTTCCTCGGCTGTTGCTGTTGTTGCTGCTGTTGTTGTTCCTGTTGTTGTTTGTGTGTTGAGCAGCAATAAAACTCATTGAACATGAGTTGCTTTTGAGCAACATGAACAATTAATGCAACATATGTTTGTCTGAAGTCGAACCAAGCAGCGACTAAAAAAAAACGCACATCTCTTGATCGCTTTTTTGCAGTTGATGGTAAGAAAAAAATAATAAAAATAAAACAAATCGAATTAGCTGCAAGCGCGACGCGACTCTGCCTGCCAAATGATGCACAACACGCGAGCAAAGCTTTGAAAGAGTTTTCAAGAATTACACCGAATTCCCGATGCCCTTGCTAAAATTAAAGTAAGGTATGATTTCAATAAATGTAAATTAAATCGAAGTAAATTCATGTTTTATCCACAACTTAAAATTATAATTTGTTATATATTTTTAAACAAAAAGTTACATAAGATAAATGTAAATTTCATTTGAAAACCAAGCAACCTCTTCAAATAGACAGCAAACAAAAAATTAATTTCATAACGATGATTAAGCAACACGCCTATCGAAGGAAAAAAAAACAAAGTAATATCTTGGACAATCTGCAGTTTAGAAGCTACAATACAATTGCAAGCATTCCAAATTGAATGTTTTTCCTTTTCCTTTCGCATATTTGCCCAAGCAAATCGCACGATCGATTGCCCCGATACGAATTAACCCAATAGCAATGGGGCAGATACGAGCTAAAGTCCCAGATACAGATACAGATACAAACTCGTACTCTTACTCGTATTCGCATATGAAAAATTATAGTTTTAATTGTATCTAGGCGGAGGTGCCGGCCACTTCTTTAATTGCCTTTATCCTTTTGGTATGTTTGTTTTGGTTACTTGAGTTCTCCTATTATACAGTCTATCTGATGTTTATGGCTCATCATTTTTCTACCTTTTAATTTCCTTTTTTTTAAGGAGTGAATGTGGGTCGGAAAATCTTTAATTGATAATACTTTGTACGCGTTGGAAATCATAACTAAAGCAGTTACATTTATTGTCAATCTGTCTGGTGAAATAAAAGTTTAATTTCAATGCAATTAACACAAATATATGATTGCCACAATTTAAGAGGGGACTGACAAACGACGGGGAACCCGCAATCAACTAAACGTTGCACGTTGCCCTCAATGAAATTAACGAGAATTAAGCGACCTGCCCACCTAATGCCAGCCACCAAGGATGGGACAAAGGGACGAAGGAGCTGCCCCTCGAACCCGGCAATCAACAGCATTCCATTTAATTTCAACTTTTTGCATGGACATCATCCACTCAGGACCAGACCAAAGATGAGAGACGAGAGACGAAAACGAGGCCGAAACTGTGGTCAAATCAAAGAGTCCAAATCAAAACCAATAATAAACTTAAATCGATAATTGAGGTCAACTTTTGAAGGCATTTTTTGGGGCCGATAAAATGTTTGACCGCCGTTGCCTTTTGGCAACGAACATACGTGATCGTTTAACTGTAAATTAAATATAATTTTTCAATAATCATAATTACAATATATAGTTTTGTTTTCATCTTTTATTCTCTCTCGTTTCAAAGTATGTGAAAAGTCTCGCATTTAGTTAAATCTCAACTCAGATGATCCCCTGATTCACAGTCACGCCAGACGCATAAATCATCAGACACAACCTTTATGGGATCGATAACTGTATAAATCCAAACGTCAGACCATTTGACGATCTCTCCGATTTAATATGAATTGATCTTGGCGCTCTGCTTGTTCCATATGCTGAATGGATACGGCTTAATCTGCACAATCAATCTCACAATCATTTGATGTGTTATTATATCAGTTCTATTCTGGCAACTGTCAAAATAAAAATAATCATAATTCAGGCTCCGATCATCTAGAATACTGCATATGCTGTCTGTTGGGATTGTAGATTTAATATTGCTAAAATTTGAATCAAGACTGATTTTTTTAAGGAAATAATAATAAAGCATAAAAAAAACTAACTTTAAACAACTTCAACTCTAAAAAGCGAAACAAATTTGTAGTTTTATCATATACTCACCAAATCCAACTTTAAATATATGTATATTATTTCACTTTGACACCCAATATAAAATATAAACCTTTAAATGTCATTCGCATTAAAGTGCTGCCCATTAAAGTAAAATAAATGCATGATTTTATTATTTATGCAATAATAATTTATTATGTATTATTTTTTAACTTTTCGCTTTTCGTTATAGTGGCTGTTCTCTACTTGCATGTTCTATTTTTGACAGTTTTCTGTATTTTTTATGGTATTTATTGTAACAATTTGTCTGTTTTTGTAGCGAGCGATGAATGTAGCACAGTAAGTTTGTATATATATTACGTTTTCAATATTATGTTCAGTGACTATTGTTATGACTAAATTTAATGTAATTTTTATATATATATATTTATAGTTATATATATAAATATGGTATATATAATAGCATATGAAGCGTTTAAATAGGTATTTAATGTCAGTTTTATAACATATGTATTTGAATGTCGGCCTTTTTAATTTTAGTTTATTACTTTAGAGCATATTATATATAGTATATCATATGGTTTATGGATTAAGGTCTAAGCAAGTGAAATACATTAAGTTTTTGTTAATATTATAGCTTAATCCGCTGCTAGGCTACTGAATAAATTAAAATCTTAGCTTTTAACATTAATTCTCAGCTTATCGTCAATAATTACTAAGTTCCCCATTTAAAACTCTAAAAATCGGCATATAAAATTTAGCTGAACTAAATACAGACATATACACGCATACATGTATATGTATATATGTATGTATATGTGGATGTGTGTAGATATTTTCGAAAATTAAAAACTAAGCTAACTATTATAAAAACAATGCTAGGTTGTGACGCTTGATGTTAAATGCTAGGTATGCCAACTATTTTACTAGCCCAGTACTACGATTTTAAAAAGTCTTTGTATGCCTATGTACAAAATACAAAACACTGGAAACTGGAAACTATTTGCGAATGTACGTAGCGTACAACTATGAGTACGGGTACGAGTACGAGTACTTATGCACTCACTGTTGGTATCGGAAGTGTCTCAATTTTTGCTATGTAACTGAAAGAATGTGTATCTACAAAATGGCCGTAGCATCGTTTGCAACGATCTGTTGACGAATCCATTTTGAATGCATACACATCTTCGCTTACATTTAGATTAATTATAAATATATATTTACAAAAGTTTGCTCTAATTATGCTGGGATTCTGCATTTTGGTCCGGCCGCGCTCTCCTCCCTCTCTCTCTCTCTCTCTGTCTACTTCTTGCTGTGTCTTCAGTTCCAAACGCCGCCTTCACTTGGATTGCACTTTGAGATCAAATATCCTGGTCGCCTTTGCCAAACAGCTCAAACATAATGGAGCTTAATTAGCACTGCCGAAGAGCACCGAATTCTTATAATATGCCGTTGGCCTCTCCGACAACGGACTCTTTACATCCCGCTCTGCGTTAGCAGCGCGCGTCTTGCGCTCCATTTCCAGTTCCTGGGCCAGCGATTCTTTATGCGAGAAGAGAATGAACCAAAAACAGGAATGCTCAATAAAGTTTGGGAGACCTTTGAGTAATTTACTTTATGTTAAATGCATCTGCCTACACATAATATTATCTTAAAAGGTGTTGCTCTTCTATTGAGTGTATCGACAAGAGTGTAAAGACAATTTTTAGAATATAGCATTAAACCTTGATTTACATATACATACAAGTTGATTCCGCATCAAAATTAGAATATTCAATTTTAATCATTCACTGTCCATTTTTATCATACTTTTCGGTCCAAAGGTTTTTAAAAACTTCAAAATGTCATCACTTTGCCAAAAATGAACCGATTTCTTTGCGGAATATCAAATTAATCATCATTTTTCCCCAATTTTTATTATTTATCGAAACTGGGAAATTAAATTTTTCATGCTTTACTGTTAATTTTTTTCACACATTCCCTTTGCCGCTATGATGAAAACTTCAAAATGTCAATTTTAACAAGAAGTGACCTCTATTATTATTTTGCATTAAAATTAGAAAGTTAAATTTATTTGCGACACTGACGATACTTTCACCTTAACACTTCTTTAAACACTTTAAACTTTATAACTCTGTGAAGTCTTAAACAAAATTCTAATTTTTTGGTCGTGCAATAAAATGGGAAACTTTTTTTCAAGCCATATGCTTTTTCCAGTAGTGTGTTATATGCAGTATAAGTTATATACGTATATATTTAGTTCTGAACTTACCAGAATAATTCTGCCAGAAAGCTCCTGTGGCCATCAGATCGATACCAGGATAACTCCAGGGCGCCTTCCCGTTGCTGGCAGCCGCAGCAGCTGCAGCGGCGGCGGCAGCAGCGAGACTGCCATCGGCTGCAGCGGCGGCGGCGGCAGCGGCAGCGGCAACGGAATTAGCTGTGGGCGGTTGATCCTCGCGATCGCGACTGGAGCAGCGCGGTTGATTGTCTTGAGCGGTGATCGGTCGCTGTTGGTGATCCATGGAGCCCTCGTGATCGGAGTGCGGTTCGCGCTTGAAGTGGGTGGGAGAATCGGAGCGTGTGGCAGATCCGGACGTATGGCCGGTCACATCACAGGAGGCGCTAAGGGACTTCTCGGACTTATCGCTACTACCGCCGTGACTGATGCCGTCGGTATCTGTTAATGGGTTAAAGGTAAAACAGAGGGCGCTGTGTTGGTTATCAAAGCGTTGGACGTAGGGCGCGGAGTGTGCGGGGGGAAATACAGAGATCCGAAGGCGAAAAGCGACAGAGGAGGTGGGGTAATTGTTAGACATGCTTTGTTTTTATTTTGTTCGTTTTGTTCGCCTTTTTTACATTATGTTAAATTTACTTAAGTTTATTTTCTTATTTTTTAGCTCTTGTCTGTCCACTCACCTTTAAGCGTCTCGATGGCATCGCTGCTTCCGCTGCTGCATTTGGCATCAGCTGCGCTGCCCGCACAAATGTCAGCGTCGCTGCAGGTGACGCTGTTGTCATTCGCATTTGGATTGCCTTTGCCGACTCCCAGTCCTCCTGCTGTCCCAGTGCCACCCAACTGTTGTTGATAACGCACACGTATCTTACGCTCGCGTCTAAAGCGTTTCTGGTAAAGAACTGTTCAAAATAAAATGGAAGAAATGGGAAGAAAAATATATAAAATGTTTATCCTTTTATGGTCAAGAGAATTCCTTACTGCTTATTATTGAATTTCATTCTTGGGAAAAAAATATTTTTTTGAACTATACCCTAAAAATACACTAACTGCAATATATCATAGATATAGTAACGGAACGGTATATTAATTTACAATCTTAAATAGATCAATAAATAAGGAAAAACAAAATATATAAGCATTTACATTTAAGCATAATGTATATATTCATTAAATTCTCAGTCTCCCTATTTAGGTTTAAGTATGAACATATGTAAATACTCCCAAAAAATTATGAACCACTGTAGTATAAGTTAATATAAATAGTAACAGTTGTCTACAATATACGCAAGAATAAATCAGGTGAACTACATCAAAGAGTATCTTCTCGTCGAGTACACTGACATTTTAAAATTTCTGCAGATATGTTATATATGAAATTTGTGATGATTATAGTGCATTGCAAAGACAAAGATTGATCACAAACTGGTAATTCAATCGATTGTTATTTGGCTGTGCCAATTCAACTGCGCATCCGCATGTGATTGTGTGTGTGTATCTGTGTATCTGTGTGTATCTTTGTGTGTCTGTGTGGGCGCAATTATGCTCTTGTTGATCCTGTCTGAAAGGCAGTCGAGTCAAAGAAACTCAATCGAGTTCGATCGTCATCAACTAACGCCGATCAAGCCAACTCAAGCGTGGTGACAGCCGTTTTGAGGGTGGAGCAAATTTATGGAACTCTATAGCTCTAACTCTATAGCTCTGTGGCAATGCCAGATTGAATTTCACTCATCGGCCAGAGGATCGAGTGTGCAAATGTTCTCAATGTATCTTTTTATTCTCTATTTTTTCTCTCTTTTTGTTGCTGTTGAACTGTTGCACCCACGCTCCCGTTGCAATGGCCAATTTCTGGCATGTTATACATACAACCTCTAGATGTTTATCGGCTCGCTTTATTATTAGTTGCAATTAGATGTTGATGCCTGTGTGGCTTTTTGCATAGTTTCATGCAATTTGCTCAGCCCCAACAACAACAAATAAACTCCAACTACAATCTGGGACGGGCAATAACAAAGTCCGCACGGTTCCGACATTTCTAAATGCAGACTTTCGTCTACTGATTTATGTGCTGACTCCACGAATGCAAAAGCAAATGCGAATGCGAATTCTAGGGCATTATTTGCGAAAGAGATGGAGGGAGAATCGTTCCATAGCCAAGTGAAATAGAAATATGAAAATACCCCCTAATTATATACTGATCTGACCGGTTTCAGCAGAACTAAAAATTACTCGGAGCAGCAAAGAGTGTGTTAAGTGCACTGATGTAAAAATACAACGAAAACTCGATTTTCAAAAACCATTTTCAATTACCTTTATATCGATTATGTTTTAGACGATTAAGCGAGTTTTTTTATTAATTTGACTAGCTCTAAACTGTCTAAACTAAACATCCCAATGGATTTTCTTGCAGAATGTCAATTTAATCAGTCATCGGTAAAATAAACAATTTTGGCCTTTACTACTGAAAGTGGTCCAAATATATTAAATTCCTCAATGAATCTATTTAAAAGAAAATTATTTAAGAGTCAGTCTATTTTTAAAACAAAACTTATGAAACTTAACATTATTTGTTTCATACCATAAAGCCGCCTAACCGGTTATTTCCATTATGCATTATTTAATGTCTTTCATAGTAATTGGCTAAATGGTTTTCAATTTCAATATAAACTTGTATCTTGGGCCAGTAAAACCCACCCTTAAAAGCGATGAGTTGAGTGGAAGAAATGTTGACAACCCTTTTCAGAGTTTCAGAGTCTTGGAGTCATCATAAGCATAACAACAACCAATTAAAAGATTTTTCTGTGTGCTAAATGAAACTTTTGCTGTGTAACCAAAAGCAACTCAAATTCCACACCCAAATGCCTGGAAGATACCTCTCCGCATCTTCCCCAGTTCCTGCTCAATCCAGAGACAAACACTATCATCTTATGAATACGTATATATGTATATGGGTATATATATATATAATGTTACCGTTGTCGTTGTCGTTGTCGACATTTGCTACTTTTTGCCAATCGTTCGAGTGTAACTAAATAATGAAATGATATTAAATTCATTTGAATTGTGATTTCTGTTGAAAAGGTCCCGCGACAGCAAAAAGAACAGGACCAAGAGCAACGAGCCAAGGGAAAAGAGCCAAGAACGGCAGCCTCGGACTTAAAACCCTTTTATAGCCTGGCGACCAAGCAACTCGACCACCAAAGCGCCAAGCAGAAAGTGACGACGAGAGGGGTAAGTTCTGTTGCAAGGGTGGGTGGGGGTCAGTCAACATATCAGGTGTCATTGTCATTTGAGTCATCTTGCATTAAGCGCGCCTGATTGGAATTGGCATAGGCACTCATAGAGAACTCTGGACACTGTCAACTCGATGGCTTATCAAATGCGATTGGTTTCTTTAAGAAATTCTATGAAAGGGATTTGTCTTAATTAAATATTGAATTCGACAGACAATATTCATTGATTTCACTCCGATTGATTCAAAATAGTTGTATGCACCAGTTAAATTAAATACTAAGTAAAATAAATCAATATTTTTGGTTTAGTCTAAATAGATTTTAAACTTCTTCAATAATTAAATAAAGAATTCGACAGACAATATTAATTAACTCTATTTAATTGATTCGTTGGACCCTAATTTATTTTACATACAAAGTGAAATGAATCAATTCTTATGCTCAAGTCTAAATACTTTTTAAACTGCTTCCATAATTAAAAAAGAATTCACAAGAAAGTATCAATTATTTCCATTAAACTGATTCGCTTAACTCTAGATAGTATTTATTTCCAATTCAAATTAAACTAAATATGAAATCAAACGCATAAATACCTTTACTCATTTTTAGCTAGTTTAACCAACTTCAATTTAAAATATAATCGTTTAGCGTAATTACTCACCACGCAATTTGCGCTCATCCACAAGTTGACGTTCCAGTGAATCCTTCACTTCACGTTCGCGCAACACATCCATCTTCAGTTCAGCTGTAGAAAATAATAATAAGATGGAAAAATAAGAGTTAGTAACTTTAACATAATAAGCTTATATTCATAATAATATTAATTCAAATTAACTAGAGCTTTAAATAATTGAAATTTAAATATTTTAAATGTAAAGAAAAAAACACAATTTATTTTACACATTTTTCAATTTATATTTTTCTATTTGTATTTTGATACAACATTTTTGTTCTATACTTTTTACTTGTATTTAAAAAAATGTATTTCAAATGTTAACGTCTATTAATTGTGTTGAGTTCAGTGTCTCAACTACCTTAGTTGACGCAAAATAATTAATAATAAAAACCACAAGACAAGTTAGTAAATCTACTCTGATCTCTTGTTATTATTTCATTTTCTGTTATTTTTGCTTAATTTGTAAATACACATCGAGTTAAAGGTTTAATTTAAAAAAATAAATGAAATTTTATTGTCATTTGAATTTTAATAAATGTATTATATTTAAAAAATGATTTTAAATTTTGTAGATATCAAGTGTTAAAGTTATTGAAAATAAATGCATGAATAATTAAGACTGAGTAGTTTTAAAGCTGAGTAAATCTAAAACGTACCTTTCTCATAGCTAATCTGACGCTCCTGTTGCCTGGCATTATCGGCCGCGACTTTCAGCAAACTTTGAATGTTCCTGAGCAGCGTTTCCGTGGAGCTGGCGGGCACAGCAGCATGGGCATCGATGCCAAGTGGACCAAGGGCCAAGCCGCCGGCGAGAGCAGCAGCGGCAGTTGCATCATTGGCGGCCAACAGGGCCTCGTTGGGCGTCAGGGCGCCGCCACCAGTGGAGGGAGGACCATTGGCGGCAACGGTGCCGGCGACGGCGCCATTGGCCACAGCGGCAGCGGCAGCCAATTGCGAGTAGTTTAAAGCACGCTGATGATGCAGTGCAGCGGCAGCAGCCGCCTCGGCTGTGGGGGAGCCACCGTGTTGCGCTCCCACGCCCACGCCCACTCCTACCCCCAAATGATGCGCCTGCGCCTGATGATGATGATGGGAGGCAACCGCAGCATGTTGATGCAAATGTGCAGCCGCTGCGGCAGCAGCAGCGGCAGCGGCCGCCGAACCCGTCGACAGATTATCACGTTCGGTGTCACTCAAATCTGATCATGATGAAAGAAAGAAGAAAGACATACACACAAGATCAGAGTCAGAGTCAGTCAGGCAGTCAGCGTTATCGTAATCGTAATCGTTATCGCTTAAGCAAAGTTTACTCACCATCATCGTCTTTGGCCAGACAGCGTTCATCGACTTCGGATTGGTTCTCATCGCTCAAATTCTCCTCCTCCTCCTCATCGTCCTCAACGCCAATGATCTGACCACCGCCCACACTCCGACTGCCCTCATCCAGGCTACGTGCTCCACGTGGCGACGCCGCTGTCGAGAGGCATTCACTGCGCTCGCTGCCGGCATCGCAGTTGCTGCCACCATGATCCGTATTGCCGCCGGACTTGCTCAGATTCAGCACTGGACTCTGACGCGTGGGTGAGCCTGTCAATAGAAACCACAACAACAATAACATCAACAGCACATCAACAACAGTCGACAACAACAGCGGAAAATTATTTTGTAACTCTAGCCAAAAATTAGCAACAACAATACACAGCAAGTAGGTCAGTATATCTCGAATTTAGCATAATTTTATATATAATATTTGAAGGATTAAGATAGATTAATTCGATTCATTGAAAATTAAATAGATAACTATATGCACATTTTAAAACCCTTTTGCAAGCAAATCGTTAAAAAATCTTGTACCAATCAGTTAAAATTAGAAAATTAGCTAAATTCCAAGTCTATATATCAGAGGTGTTCAAAATCCAATTATAAAATATTTTGTTGCTAACATAAATGATAGGAAAATGCACATTTGAAGCACCATTGATGATGCTAATTTTGTAGAGCTACCGTGTCTATATCTTTATTTAACTTACAATTGTGAGAGCTAAGATCCCTCGGCTTGGAATCACGTTCGCTGAGAACGCTGCCACCTCGATCGCCGACTCCTCCCGCGCATATGACCTGATGTCGATCATCTGTGCGCTCCTCGCGCAGACGTTCCAAGTGCTTAACAATATCCTCGTAGGCGGCACGGCAATTCTCCCAGATGCCCGATCGGGCAAGTGCATCCATATTGGCTGCGGACATGCCAGCATTTTGGGCAGCTGCCTTTAGCATTTGACTCTCTGGACGCGCATGGAGACCGTGTGGTGGCATTCCGGGTGACATCAATGCTGCCGCACCCGGATGATGGGCATTCATCTGCATAAATGCCATATGGTTGATCGGTGGCGGATTGTAACCGTTGGCCAGCAGCGGCGATTTCTCCAACCGATTCATATCTGCAAAAACATAACAAAATTTATCGCTGGTTTTTTAAAAGCCTCCAAAGATCTAGCCAGGTTTAAGCATGGCCAGCATTAAATGAAGAATTAACAATAATACGAATATACATACATATGTACATAATCTCGCCATTAGCTATAAAAGAAGTAGACATACTTTAGATATCTTTAAACAATAATTGAAGCTCAAGATTATACAATTATCACAACAATATCAATATCAATAACAATTGTAATTCAATTGGGTCGAGTGGGTTGAAATTCAATTCTGCATAAATAATTCTCAATATTTTTTTAGTTTCATTTAAATCACGAAAGTAATATTTATTTATAAAAGGTCAAAAGAAAAATTAATAGAGACCGTTTCGTATTTCTAAATGAAAATATTTAAATTCTGAATCGGTATCAACTATTAACTTTTTATCATTTACATTTATTTTCAAATAAGAACCAGAAACAACAACAGTTAGTGTGGAACAAAACGATTTTAATTTTCGAGAATCCCTGACATATATAATCATAATAATTATATGAAAGATTTCAATCAGAATACGACAAATACGAGTATAATAATGAAATTGGCAACATGATTTTTAAACAAAACATGAGCGAAAAATTGGAATTCGGAAAACGTGAAATGTGGAGCGAACAAATTTTATTGTGCATTTGACTTTATGTCATTTATATATATTCCATGTATATTGTCTGCCTGTTAGAGTATTGTGTATGTGTGTGTTTGTGTGTGTCTGAACGCCCAGACTAAACACAGCAACTAAAATAACAACACGATAGGAAAGCACACACATGCTATAGATACAAATGTATGTTAGTACACGTATATTTAAGGCAACCTTGTGTTTACATACATAGTACAATGTTTTCTTAATAAGTACATATATATTATGATGTACCATTAAATAGTTTGCCATTGCATAATTGATTAAAAGGAGACAAACGGCTTTAAAGGCGCTTTTAAAATGTGAAACTTGTTGATTTCGAAGGCATCTGCAATTAACCAAGAAGTTGCAGTTGCATCTATGAGAGAATAATGCAATATCACTCAAAAATCAACGCCCCATATTTCACTCAGAATATCTGAACTCAGATGCCTTTGCCAGGGATATTGAATGACTCGGCAAATCGGTGAATCTTCACACTGTTGCCTAAAAGAGGCGCCGGCGGTTCTTTAAAAAAAAAAAAAAGATAAAGGGAAGAAATATACAGAGTGTTGGAATGATTTTAAATATCTGCGGATACGATTGTTGCTGCGTGTCTGGTTGGGAAACATTAATAGAAAAAGGCGTGGCTGAGCTTGTCAGTGGGGCTTCAGTAAATCATAGACCAACAATATATGTAAAAATCAATCAATTGTGAGCGCATGTACATGTATCTCAAAGTACTTATGATAATTACAATGGCAGATACAGATACAGTGAAGAAATCATGGGCCGCAGCATCGGTCATAAGTTTGTAAAATCTTAAATGCGATTTCCTGTACAAATCACATGGCTGCGACTCGAAACGTTTTCGCTTTTGATTGCCTTTTGCCTTTTGCCTTAACCATGGACAAATGGCCATTTAACTGGGCTGTGAACCGACGAGCACTGGGAACTGAGAGCTCAAAAACATGGCAGTTGGCAGTTGGCAGTTGGGAACGTGCAAAAGCCTGTAACAATTGTGGATTGTGGATTGTGGATTGTGTATCTGTATCTGTAAATGTATCTGTATCCGTTCGCTCCAACTTATAATCAAAGCATCAACAAATCACACAAAATTTTTCTCTTCCTTTCTTTTTTTTTTTTTTATTTTTGGTTTGCGACTTTCAATCGGCCTGCAACGATAGTAATAAAAAAAACGAGTACAGATCCCCAGAGCAAGTTTTCAGTTGAATTGAGTGCAGTTCTCAAATGATTTCATTACTATTGCAAGTGCGTAATCAATTTTCTTAGCTGGTTATTGGATCGTGGTTATTGCAATGGCCGACGGCCCTAAACAGTTACAAAGATTGTCTGGGAATGCAGCAGGAACAACAAGCAGCAACAATAACAACAACAACCACAACAAGAGTAGAGAGAGTACTTTCTTTCATGGATTATTTCTTTAGTTGGTTCTTTTCCTACTTACCACTTATATGGCCATTCTCATAGGCATAGTCACCATTGTCCAAACGATGCTTCTTCAGCTGCGGATGCTGTGTGAGATGCGTGGGCGGCAGTGAGAGGCCAACGGGGCCACGTTTGGGCGGTCTACCCGGTCTGGAACTGCGGAATTGCAGAGAGTTACTGTTGGGTTGAAAGCAATGACAATTGGCTTGGTATCAGTATAAAGATGCTAAAGCACAATGAGCAAACACCAAAGGATGTGAATTACAAATGTAGATAGTATACAATAAATATTATTTGTTATTATTTGGAATAAATTGTTTGACTTGATTGTGCTGCATTGTTTTAAATATAGTTTTTGTTATTGGCAATGGAACATCATTTGAGAGTTTTTGAGAGCTTGTTGAATATCCTACAATCTTTCTAAGTAACTTCATTGCATCACTTGATTTAATTATTATTTCATTATTTTAAAATCTAACTAAAATATTTCTTTCACTTATCGCATTATTATTTTTCTAGTTAATTATTATTTATTATATTTTTTTAAGTCAATGAATTCAACTTTGTTATTTAATTCTGAATTTTCTACCTCATCTTGTAACTCAGCACAATTATAATTATTTATGTATATCTTTTTATTTTTCTGCATTTCCCTTTGAAAATGTAAGTGCATTTTGAATTTTATTGTAATGCTCATTTATTTAAACTTGAACTTGTCCATCAGATAGTTTCCTCATTAAACCAGTGAGCACCCCGTTGATTTGACCATAAAATATGCTACCATTTTAATTATCTGCCATAAAAACGCAACAACAAAAATAATAAAAATAAAATTAAAATAAAAATAAAAATAATAAAGTAAGCAAACAGATTGTTTACAGACGAGAAAATTCAACTATATTTCTTGTAATTTATGCCCGCAAATGCTTCTACGCGTATTTGATTATTAAATATTTTCAAAAGTCTTAAACAAATACTTAATGCATGTTATGTACAGATGTACGACGAGTAGTTAACCAAAGACATGAACAAGTTTACACAGCGGGCAGTTATGACAAACAAGATATGTAGATAAAGATACAAATACAATAGCTACGTTTGCCGCAAATACTCAGAAACTAGATGCAAATAGAGGCTAAAACGTAGACTCGGTGTCGCAACTAAAGATGGTCGCGTGACACGAGAATACACATTAAAAAATTGGACTTTTCATAGTTTTAAACTTCATTTATATACCACAAGATTTGTAAAGTATAATTAATTAACAAGAGATTGAAATATGCTGCGTTTTCAGATAAATAGGAGCACTTATTCAAGTAATTTTTTTTTAAATCAGCTCAAATTATATGAGAGCTACCCGAAAACAAGAGGTCGTGATTCATGTTACAAAAAATTGAACACGAGATCATAACTTGAAACAATTATTTGAAGCTGCAATGGGCGCCATTGAAGACAATTAAAAAATTAAACAAATTAGGAAAAATAAAAATTCTGAATGTTTGCTGGTGGCAAACAGAAGGGCAAATAAACACACTTAAAACAGGTAGCATTGTTGGCACAGATTGAACAATTTATAATTGTGTGTTGCCAGTAGGAGATAACTCTCCATTTCTCTCTCTCATTTCCCCCTCCCTCTCTCTCTATCTCTGTGTCGCTGTCGTTTAGCCAGTAATTGCAAATATTTACAGTTATTTCAACAATAAATATTTGCATGTAAAAGCCGAGTTGAGATTTAATTGTGCAGCTCGTTTAATGACAACACACAAGCCAATTGTGGACTTGGCCCGCGGGTCATGTAAAGAGGCAGCAGCCCAAGGCAAATGCAATGATTCATGCCCCAAAGCCAAAAACAAAAGCAAGAGTTTTTCATTTTGTTTATCAACTTGAATTCAGTGAAAGTGTTTTTGTTTTTTCGGGCCTAATCGAAAGAGCGTAACCATCTATGACGTGCAAAAAAGACACAGCCAGTGTCAGTCAGTCAACTTAATGAATTTATGATGAAAAACTGCTAGAAAGGTTGAAGAACAACTGACGGGGGGATATGGAGCCATGATAAACAATCAAATCTACATACAACACTCAGTTGTTGTTAACAGGGCCAACCGATAAGGCCAAGAGGCGGGTATCTTGGCCACTTTCATTGGAAAAGTTCTCTTGTCCAACTGTCGTCGGAAGAGTGAAAAGTGCACACAATTCTCTTGTTTGAATTTGCACTGAAATTGACTCTTCTTTCCTTTGAATATGTCATGTACAATAAGTGTATATATACTATTCTGGATAAGATTACATAATTTGTACTTTAAATAGGCCAACGATTTCAATAGAACTTGATTAAGTTAAATTCATAATCATTTTATGCGAACTATTCAATATGATTTCTTTGACGACGTGTAAAAATTAAAGAATCTATTACAGATTTATGAATAGCATTTAAATGGCAATGTTATTTAGAAAATCTCCCCTATTTCTGCGATTGAGAGATTGCTTAACTGATTCTGAATTATGTTTATGAGATTTTGAAATGCTGTGTTAAACAAATTTATAATAACCCTATAATCCGAATTTATATGAAGAAATTATTTAACAAATTTATTGGCTATTTAAATATTTGCACTCCGACACAATCGATATATTAAATCCATCTGACATTTATTAGACTTTTAATTTAGATGATTTTAACGTTAAATTGTACAAATAATTAAAATAAAAAAATTTCGTTTCTGATCTTAATTTTTAACTAAGGAACAGTTACTTCCACATTAGGGCGTCTTCCCTATAGGGTGTCTATCAAGTCGATCAGTCTGACTAGCTGGACATGCACTTGACTGTATGGATAACAGATTTAGTGCAGTTTAACTTCAGTGACTGACATGTATGTAAAAACAAACGTTTAGTCTGGAACAAACCGAAAAAACCGTGTCTCGTCAGGCTGCAAACCGGTTCGCAGTTGGTACTTGCTACTTGCTACATGCTACTTGCAACAACAGCAGCAGCGGCAGCAGCAGCAATTTAGTCTGGGGGGCATCGATTTCAGAGCAAAACGAACCAGTTTGCAGCTGTGTTGTGTTTCTGCAGTTGAGCGTATATCAATAATCAAGGGATAGTCGAGCTGTTAATTAGTAACTGAATGTGGCACTGGCCAAGTCGCAAAAGTCCCCGTGGCTGGCAGCGAAATGCCGTCAAAATATGTGGCCAGTTACTCGCATAAATCATTGACATAGATGCAATTGAAATTGCAATTGCAATTGCATAAAAGTGCTGGGCGTTGCCAACATTTGTCAGCGCTTTTCCAGAGAGAGAGAGAGAGAGAGGGAGACAGATATCGAGATGGAGAAAGAGCGGAATAGAGATGGGCACGGGCTTCGTTTGCGGTTGCTTCAAAACCAAAAATTCGGTTATGGAAATCGTTGTTTTAAATAACGATAAATTAAAATATATTTTTCTATCTATCTATGCGTCTCTACTAACAATTATTTTTTTTGCATTAAAATATGAAAACAACAAATTTAGTTTAATATTTCCGTAAGTAGGAAAATTACGATAATTTGAATATATCTTTAAAAAGAAGGCCCGTGTCCATCTCTAGATAAGTCACACTCCTTGGAGCTAAACCCTCCACTATGTGTGTCGCTTTCAAATTGGCAAATCAATTAAATTTATGGCCACGTTGCCACCTTAGACTTGAGCAATTGATGGCTGTTAAATCAATGCAACAACATGCCCGGCAATTAACTGCCAGCGAAATTTCCATATTTGAATTTGAATTTGAATTATGCAATGCAAAGTCGAGAGTCGCTTAATTGAATCTACAACTGAAAGACGGATTTATTTTTCCAACTCGATTGCATGCCATTTGTCAATTATCGCTAGCTGGTAACAACATTTGCCTTTGAACTCAGATTAGTTGCATATATATTTTTCCCAGAAGAAGCCATCTGCCGACTTGAATTTCTTTAGATAGTTCACCTTCATTTCATTGGAATACGAATGCGAATACGAATACGAGTAGAAAAGCACTCAAGTCCAATGCTTGACCAACTGACAATTCATTGTTAATAGACATGCAAATTCACAAATGACATGATATTCCTATATTATGCCTTCAAGTATCGCGGAGAATGAATATATACTCATTTCCAAATGATAATTGTGGACTTGAATTCAGCGAATTGTGGCCAACAGGGAACTAGAATATACAAATACGCCCCGATTCAAGTTGTACTTGAACGAGTATTATCAATTGCCAGTATTAAACATATCATTGAAATGAGAAACAGTTTTGAATAAGAATAGAACTTGAATAGTTTTGACCGAATCTTTGGTTAGTAATAAAGTTTCATTGCAGAAATTTGATAATTCTCTTTAAATTAATCAAAATGTTGTATTGCATTTCTATATTAAATAATAAGATGCAAAATTTTACAGATTCAAATAATTCAACATTCTCCATATGAAAATAAGATTTATTTCTGCTGATAAAAAAAATATATGCAATATTCATAAAATTGAAGTTGTTTTTGTATTTCTGGAACACTCCAAAAAAACTCTTATTGAGAAGCTAAATTTTAAAAAGATTATTTTTAGAATTTATATAGTAAAACCAATTTTAAACAAATTTTTCTCAAAATCTATGTTCCATCTATGAAGGTAATTTCAGACTTAATTTAGGTCGAACAAAAAAACTATTTGCAATACACAAAGTGAATTTCTTGACATATTCTGTTTCTCAGCTATTTTCCAGTTCGCTTGTTGTATCAATGTGAACTGACAAATTGCACAGTACTCATAAAAATCAGCTCTACACTAATTAGGGAATTTTTGGGTGGCATTTTGTGGGTTTGGCAACCATTTTGAACGCTTTATGGTATCTTATTCTCGCCTATAGAATATGGCATAGACATGTGAGTACTCGAACTGTTACTTCAACTCGTATTCCAACTCCTACTCGTACTCGAACTCATACCTAGTGGTTTCAATTGGCGTGCTAATAACTCATTTAGTTCGCATACTAAATTACAAACATGCTACGTCGACGTCGTGTGTATGCGAGTGTGTGTGAGTGTGTATGTGAGTGTGTGTGTGTTTGTTGCACTTAACTCGCCCCACTTGCAACTTACTGAGAGTGAGATGCTGAGAGAATGCGGCCTGTACATTTTCCTTTATTTCTATTTTTTTATTGTTTTGTTTTGTTTTTTTGGCTGCTCTGTAATTATTTATTATAAAAATAAATTGATCTATTGTTGCTTCATTTATATTTTTACTACAATGTTGCTTTTGTTATTTGGTTACACTCAATTAAGTCGCATTTGCAAAATGCAAATCGCAAACACTCAACAACAACAGCAGAAACAACAGCAACAACTAATTGAAACTCACACCTTATAGACCGCGAAACGGTTAAATTAATATTTTTATTAATTTAGAAAATCGACATATTTAAATTAGTTATATAGCCAGCGAAAGATATTTATAATTATTATAGTGACGTGGCTTGAAAATTGCGAATCTATTGGCTTTGTACAGATATCTAACAAAATAAAATTAAATCAGAATTTACAAATCTCTATAGGTAGTATATCTATGCTCAATGTTGGATACCAAAGACAAGTAGCTCAAGTTATTCAACTGTTCGCATCATCAAATTAAGTTGAAATTAATTTGAATTCAATTTTTTGTTTGTGGGAGTTTAATTGCATAGTTGTGGTGTACGAGTTTCAAAGTGAACAACTCCAATTAAATAGATAGGTGTGGCAAAATAGACCACCAGGTACAACACTTTGCCATGCAATCCATGACACAATGTTGCCCCGCAATGTTGCCCCGCAATGTTGCCCCCTTGTCAGTCGCTTTGTCGATGCCGCACACACAACTCTAAACGGCGTTTTAGTCAGTCAAAGAGGCAGTCAACTATCAACTGAAATCAAATTCAATTTGCCAGATCAATTGTCTAAAGGAACTGACAAACTAACTGATGGACTTACCAACGGACAGTCTGAGCTGATTGACTAACAAACAGAGTGATTGACTGTCTGATTGAAACGTCAATAGTATTTGATTATTAAAAAAAAAAACACTTCTGAGTATGCAAAAAAATGGAAAAAATCAATTGAAGTTGTCATTTGAAGAAGCCCAAACAAAAAGGCAAACAAATATAATAAAAAATATTGCAAAGTAACAAAAACGGAGCTCAAGAGTGTATTAGAGTTCAAAAAACATACAAACAATAATAATAGATATAATTTATTGATGGATTATGTCCGATTAAACTGAACTGCCAAACGAACTGTGTAATTTTTGGATGAGTTTGATAAGATAATTCGACTTGACCCACATTCATGAATATAATATTATTGAAGTTATCCTTATTAAAAAAAAACACACACACATTAACACGCTCTATTTGTTAAATTTGATGGTCCTAAAACTTCCGGAAGGGGGTTTGGCCCATTCTTAAAATAAATAATTTAATAACAAATTGTTTTTTCGCTCTAAAAACTCTCAAAAAACACATACATCTCTTGTGCGATCGATTTCGGTTTCGATATCAACAAATTGCCATAGTTTTTATTATACTGTTTGTGTGTTTACCTTTCTGGCGGCTTGATCGATAGGCATCTGCAATTAAAAAGAGAAGAACAAGAGACAAGTGAAGTATCGTACTATAAAAAACAATTGTTAAACGTTGTGTGTAAGCGTCGACAAAAAGAAATATAGAAAAAAAAAACAAAAAGTACAAAATAAAAACTTAAACAAGGGAAACAGGGAAACTTAATACAAAGAACAGAAAAATGTTTCATTTATGAACACACGGGGCAAGCGGGTGTGAAAATGCAAACGCCTTTACCCCTTTTGCAGCAACTGCAGCAACAACAACAACGAGGTGAACAACGACAACAACTACTACACATTGTAATTATCCGAGGTCCCAGAGAGTACACGCAGTGGGGTGCAACTTGCCACGGCCTTGTTCCCGTTACGGATCAAAAAAAAAAAACATCATCAACAACAACTACAACAAACAGACGGACAGACCAGGCCTATAAACTGCCTGCCAACTTGCCTTTAGCGGTTTTCAGCTCGCATTTTGGGCTTTAACCCTTTTCGCTCAGTTTTGAAGTTCGCTCTTTTATTTTCTTCTTTTTTTTTTGGCTCTGTCAGCGCACAATTCACAACATGCTTCCAATTTTTGCACAATTCCTTGCAACCTAATAATAGGTTTAACCGCACTTTTAACTGTTCTTCAATTGGCTGGACACAGAGAGGCCCAGACCGAGGTCTGAACCTGGCTCGCAACTTGCAACTTGAGATAGCGCATGTGCACATTGGATCACTATTTCCATAATTAACTAGATGGTTTTCCATTGCATTTATATTTAGTATGTTATGTGTGTGGTTCATTCAGTGGTTCGGTACTTTGCGTGGTTTGCCCTTCAAATAACCCAGTGGTGGTAAATTCAAAAACCAACTCGATTAGCATATTTTCTATTCTTATGAAAACCTACAAACGTTATTTGCTCTTTTTAGTTCTTTTAGTAAAATGCCAAGCTTTAGAATTGATATCTTTAGAATGAACATTTCTATTTGTATACTTATATATGTATCATTAACAAAGGTGTCAACCAATTTACACCTGAGACTCGGAAAATCTGCTTTATTTTTTAGCTTGCATTAAAAAATTAAAAAAATAGAAGATATTAAAATAAAGTGGTATTAAATATATATAGTGGAACGCTTTTCTTTGTATATGTAAAATGATTTCTATGTTTTCAGATGTTAATAAATATATAATAATCCATTATTATAATTATAGCTTTGCAAAGAAAGTCAAGAGTTATAAAAAAGTATAAAATATAATAGGAAAAGTATAAAAGATATAGAGTGTATATTAAGATGTTACTTGATTAATTAGCAACTAATTTTATATGTCTATTTGAACAGTTCCAAAGTTGGAGATTATTATTATAATAGGTAATTAAATTTAATGCTGACTTATATTATATATGTTTTTTAAATGACATATAGAAAATAATATATTGTCCTGATCGAATCTGTCTTCTTTATCTATTATTATTGATAGAATACACTCTCTTCATATCAATGCCGACATACACTGAACATGTGAGTATATTAACTATAAAATATAGCCCTGTTATAAAAATGATCAACATATTCAGTAACTAAATATAGAATCAGTAAGATTCTCAGCAATACAGCAGAGTTACTTAAATAATAAAGACAATAAATAATAAGTGTTAAACGTATGAAATTAATAAATCAGTACTAAATATATGGCTATGGCTGTATGCAAAGCTTGGGGCAGGTATTTGTTGCAACCGTTGAACGGAAATGATTTGACAGGGCACCGCACACGTCGCCTTGTCCATTTAAACAAGAACAACAACTACAAAAAGTTTAAAAGGAGAAAACTGTTGGCCAACTATTGTTAGAATCGTTCACAAATTTACGCAGTTCTGTTGCCCGTTGTTAGTTAACAAGAAACTGAACAAAAAGAGGCCTATGGTGATGGGAGGAGGATGGGCGTGGCTGCAGTTACGTTTACGTTTGCATTGCGTATTTCCGCCGAATGTCAACAGAGCAAAGTTTTTTGATTAGTTGCACGAGAAACGAATCGATATCGATAAACTGAGACACGATTGCAAAAAGTATTTGCACAGCAAGTGCGTTGGCATTGACTTGAGACAGTTGGCTAAGGGAAAGGAAAGATACACTGATAAAAAAAAATTCATCTAAAATCAAGATTGGGTTTTCGTTAAGAACATAAAACACTTAAAGTTGCAAAGCACATCTCACTATCCAGAACATTTCAACTAAGGCCAATTTCTTGTTATAAGAATGCATTCACTATTTATTTTAATATACATATGGTATATAGATTTTATCTGACATACTAAATTTGTGAATATTAAATTTGCGACTTGTAGTCAAATATGATATTAAATATTTATGTTTTCCTAACAAATTAAGATTTTTAGTCTGAACTGCAATTTTTTAAATTAATATATTTATTATTGGTAATTTAAGATAAAAGTTCTTGATTTTAGAAGCTAATTTTTTTCTCAGTGTAGAAAGATGGGGTGGAGGATGAGGGGGGTTAGGTAAGTTATAGCTGCAGTTGGGTTGCCTCACGCAATGGGCCGGCGAAAGGAAACAGGAAATGAGTAAAATTTCACAACTGCGAGTGCAACTGGAAGTGCAACAAGGAGATTGGGATTGGTTAGATTCATAATCGTACCTGGCTGTGGTGCAGTCCCTGTACAGCACATCAAAGTCCTTGCAACTGAGCAACTTGCAACGATTGACACCTGGCTGAATGGCGCCCAGTCCACGCAATATTCGCACCTGCTCCACATTACACACAAGTGGCACAATATCCAATCTCTTTAATTTCGTATAGACCGTATGCAGACCACCAACCAGATGTTTTAGAAACAACTCAAATGCTTGTGGCAAACACAACATTGTCTCATTGCTAATGATAAAGGCGGCAACCTTTTGGCCACGATATTCAACCAATTTGCACTCATTGGCACTGGGATCCGAGGTGGAAATGGGCGGCGGTGAATTGTATGATCGTGGTGGCACATGATGATGTGCTGCCGCCATCAATTCCAATGGCGACGCATGATGCATCATCTGCAGCGAGTTGAGCAATCCCAATGAATGCGGCGGCAAGCCATGTGGCATGCGTGGCGCCAATCCCGTTGGCAATGCACCCGTTACATGCGGCGGCGGACTGAGCTGATGGTGTTGCTGTTGCTGTTGCTGCTGCTGCTGTTGTTGCTGCTGTTTGCTGTTGTTGTTGCTGTTGTGCCATTTGCGCCATCATGGATTGATTTAGGGAGCTCACAGGACTCACAGCACTGCCATGTCTGGTGGGACTGCTCGATGGGGAACAGCTCGATCCTCGTCCATTGCCCGTGTGCGAATTGCGGCCATTTGGACGATCATCTGCGGCTCCACGTGAACTATTGCTGCCGTCGCGTCCGCCATTCTGTTGCTGATGTTGCTGCTGCTGTTGTTGCTGCTGCTGTTGCTGTTGTTGCTGCTGCTGTTGCTGTTGCGCTGCTGCTGCTGCGGCGGCAGCTGCTGCCGCTGCTTGTTGCTGCTGCTGGTGATGCATCAACATTGCTGTTGTATTCATGTTGCTGCTGACCAGAAGCTTGTGGGCACTAATGTTATTGCAGTTGTTGTAGCTGCTGTGATTGCTGTAATTGTTATTGATTGCTGTTGTATTATTGTTGTTGATATTCATTAACTGTAGCTGTTGTTCATCAGTCTGTTGTTGTTGTTGTTTTTGTTGCTGTAGTTCACTGTATTCACTTGTAACGGATTGGCTATTGGCATTGACAGAATCCATGCTTCGTCATTGGTTCAACAATTTTTTTTATTTATGTTTCTCTGTTTTCTTTTTTTCTTGTTGCTTAATTATTATTTTTGTTTAATAAAGCGCTAATTTCGTGTTTCGAGTTCACTAAAAAAACAATAAACGTATGTTACATATTATTAATGAACTTTTAATTCATTTTTAATGATTTATTCAAATTTTATATTCATTTGGCAAACTATTTGAATCTAATGAACTTCCAAAATGCCTAGGACTTCCTGTTCAAACTCAAACTATCTCAAATACAATTTTTTGAAACTAAACTAATGGACAGTTATTCCAAAAAATATATATTAGTTTTATTATTTATTTTAATACCCGAGTTTTTTAATAATAGTCTTAAATCTTGTAATTTTAACGGCTTCTTTTCTCCTTAAATCAAAAATATTCTAAAAATATATATTACTCTATAATAATTAAAATTTGACCCGACTCGATGTCTCATTTAAGTTCGTGTTGGAAAAAATCTTCTGAACTTTTATCCCTAATTAAAAAATGAGTTGAATTTTGAACTTATGATAAGAATTTTACGCTGAAATATTCCTAGTTATTTATATCTTTTCATCATAATTTTAAGATAACCAAAACTATAAAATTGAATATTTGAATATATTATTTTATGCAATATCCGTATTTTGTTAATTTTGAGTTCAAATTTGAATTATTTTCTTAAATAAATTTAATTTTTTGCTCAAGTCATTGTGTCGTTGTTAGACATTTACCTTTATTTTGTTTATTTACTTATAGAACATTTGCATTGATTGTATTTAACACACGCGCACTTTGTTTATTTGAATATTTCATTTAATAGTTTTAATTGAACTTTCTCCAATTGCATTCACAATCCAACTGAATTCTAGATGCGTTTCGAAACCATTTTCAATTGAATACTCGCATCATCTTTTCACAAATCAGATCACGAGGCGACACCGATTGGGCGAGAGAGGGAGAGAAAGAGCGAGCGAGCAAGAGGACGTAACGTAACGTAAGCGAAACTCGTTACCGTGCCGACGGCGTGTCACTGAGCTTATGGGGCTGCTGGGGCGACCGAGAAGCGCACGAGAGGACGAGATGACGATGTCGACGACGACTGAGACGAGACTCGAAGAAATCAAGGAAACGAATTGCATTCGAAAGGGAATCGTCACTCACTCACACACCCGCCCATACACAAAGACACATCGATTGGTAATTCTGCTGCTGACGCTGCTGCTTCTGCTGCTGCTGTTGTTGATGCGCGATTGCAAGAGAGAGTGAGAGCGACAGAGAGAGAGCACACTCACACATACAATTCGAATGTTATTTTTTTAAGCCACCCACTCCACGAGACACTGACGGCTCCCGTTATATACCGAGGTTCATTTTCGTCACCGATGTCACGAGAGTCCAAAATGGAAATGCGCGCGCAAAAATTTTATTGCATTACCTTCGCTTACGAATGACAAATTCGTAATGAAAGGCGAACCAAATGTGTTTCGTTTCGTTGCCAGTTTCCCAGAGTTCGAGCCTCTGCTGCGCCAGCAGCAGCAGCAGCCCCCATCTACATACATACATATGTATGCCTGTGCATGTATTTGTATGTCCGATTGTGCAAAACCCGAACCGATATGTATACGATTGTGCTGCCGTTTGAATTATACACCAATACAATCAAAAAGTGGGAGTGGTATACAATTGCTACCTCTGACTGTGTATGACTGTGTGTGTCAGTGTGTGTGCCATAGACTGTCTGCCCTGTTGTAGCATCCCCGAAAACACAATGACAAACGTAAAATACAAACAAAAACAAACACAAATGAAATGAAACACAGAAGTAGAACGAACGAACAGACAGAACGAGAACGTTGGTTGAGACGGAAGAGCAGCAGCAGCAGAATTCAACACAGGCACACACACACACTCTCAGCGCTCTCTCTCTCATACTTTTGCGGGATAAGAGCGCCGACGTCGACGTCGGCTGTGGCCGCCCTATACAATACAGTTACATTCGTTTTATTTATTTTTTCATTTCGTTTGTTGGCTTGGCGTTTTTTGATTGCGACGATTTCATTTCATTTGCGTTTCAGTTTCATTTCGTTTCAGACAACGTCGCGCATTCTCTCTTACTCTCACTATCTCTATCTTACTCACTCGCTTATTGCGCTACGAGCATCGCATACGCTTACACATTGCACACATACAACGTACTCACAGACAGAGCAGGTGGCTTGCAACCAATAAACATGAGTGAGCGTCAGCGTCGTATTTACATATTTGCCTTGTGTATGTGTGTGTGTGTGTGTCAGTGTGGCCGTATGGCTGTGTGCACTTGAGAGTGAGCTCTGCCCAGTAGCGCGCACTCACTCACTCCAATGGCCGACGTCGCTTATATAAACAAATGACAATTGTTTTGCATTTCTGTTCGTTGGTTGCTTTTTTCGTCTCTTTGTGCTAAAGTAAATTAAAATAAATGCAATGCATTTGCAAAAACTTCGTGCACTCCCGATTGTAACCTTCGACTTCGACTCCGACTCGGCGTCGTCGTCGGCGTCAGCGTTTGCGCAGCAGCTGCTCAGCGTACAATTTTTGTGCTTTATTTTCATTAGCTTGCACAGCGCATTTTCTTATTGGAAAAGCATTTTAATTTCAATTAAAAAAGTAAATGACAAACTTTCTGTGCCCCCCTTGTCCCAACCCCTCACCTCCAACTACCCATCTAGCTGTTCGCCACCATCAGCTCATTCCCAACATATCCTTATAAAACTAAACTTTTGGCTGCGCAAGCGAGACAGCTGCTGCTTCTGCCTGGTTTTGATGTCCATCTCATCTTCTCACTGTTGCTGTTTTTTTTCTTATGCTGTTTGTGGGTTTGTCAACCGTTTTCCCTTTTTCGTTTCTCATTCGTTTCACTTTTCCATTTCGTCTTCGTCGTCGCATTGTATTTATATTTCTTGCAATTTTTTGCTTCAATTCTGAGCAGTGCGGCAAATACACTTGTGCCATTTCACTCACACTCGCATGCGTTTTAATTCTACAGTATGTACGAGTGTATTGCTAAGGTGGAGTGTTGAAGGGAGGAGGGGTAGATGAACGAATGTCAGACATTGGGGCTGGCCTGAGGCGTTGATACTTATAATAAAATACCAAATGCTTGTCGTTCTCGCACCTTTCGGCATCTCTTCACATACTCACATACATACATATGTACTTACATTGTCTGTATGTTTGTATGCATGTTGCTCTGCCAATATTAATGTGTTGCAGACACACACATTTATATGTATGTTTGTATATATTTACGAATGTTTCACTGCTTTTACTTACATATGAATATATATGAATGTTTGCACATAGATGCGAATGTGTGTGTTAATATGGTGGGTGTATTTTCTCTTTTCTACTATTTGCTCCCTGTGAATTCTTTCTTTCTGTCCTCTGTGTTTGTGTTTCTTTTGCAATTTTAGTTGGCACAACCAATCGGAAATCGTCCTCGGTTCGTTGCCAATTTTGTTTCTTTGTTCAGAACACATTTTTCTTTTTCCATTTATATACATGGCATACAATAATACATACCAACAGTTTTATTTATTTATGCTTATCTACAAACATATGTATATACATTTCAATGCCTTTAAGTATGTATTATGAATGTATTTGTCAATAAATAAGTACATATGTATATAAAACATATGTATGTATGTACTACGAATTATTGAAAGAAGTTTTTGTTTTTGAATTTTGACTAATTAAACAATCTTCATCTTCATTTTGGAATTCAATTATTTTTCGTTTCAAGACAAAGATATCGATAAAAATATTAATTGAATCAGTTTGGGGATTTAATTTAAAGTATAGATAAGTCTTTTTTTATACTAAGATGTAGGAATCTTATCTGAAATTCAAGAGAATTAAATTGTTAATATTATAAGGAAATTCTAGATTGAGAAGATTTGGATAAGAGATATAACATTCTTTATTCCATAAGCTTTAAACACAGCTGCAAAGATCCATACAAGAAATATATATGAGATGATTAAGGAAATTAATATTTTACCTGAGAATTTATTTAAAGTTGGATTCATTTTAAAATTGTCGACTTTTTATATTAAACAAACTTTTATAATTTAATTTAATTTATTCACATTTCGTGGCTTTAAATGTTATATGCTTAAAACGCCAGTCTTTTGGTCGGTGTTGTCAAAATGTTAAAAATAGACTTTAATTAACAGTCAATCAGAGTTCGCCGACAAGGTTCAAAGTTCTTGAGTTCATAAGTGAAGATGAACAAAGGATTGTATTAAAGCAAAGACCTTTCACAAGAGTACAAAACATTACAAAAATTTTACTTTACCAAAGTCGAGAAAAGATGCTCTCTAAGATATGTTAATCCGCTGTGTAACAACTTATGTGACTAACTTGCATATTTTTTTAATTTCTTTTATTTTAAATTCAATTATTAAATTAAATAGAATTTTACAATATTAATACACAGAACAATATTTGTATGACTTATCGAATTTGGTTTTGACATTGACATTCTACTGTTGTAGCTTCATCTATTTTATCTCTGCCTCATCCATCATGACGTCGTTATGAATTTAAAACTAATACCGCGACTTTTTCAACTTAAGTATTATTCATTTCCATATCTCAATCTTTAAAATGTTAATATACTCTCTGTCAAGTTTGGTATTGATCGTAAATATCTCCCCAACAAAATGTAGGCCATCGGTTTATTTTTTTTTTTTCAGTTTTCTTCACTTAACATTTTAGTTTAAACGGTTGCGCAATTTGCAAAGCTGAATTCTACATAAAAGGCAGCTTATGACAGGAAGCAAGTAAAATATGGTTACCCATCTGTAACGCCATCTCTTGACAGCTCTGCGCGACAAACATATATATGAAATATAATTAAAATTTTAAGTTTTTTAAAAACACTCTACATTACATTAACATTAAAAAAGTTTTTTCTTATTAGTAATTAAATATCTTGTGACAAGCGAATTAAATTTTAGGAATATTTATACTATATTCAAATTAAAACTATAAAGAGCAACACTGATATTAAATTAATCGAACGAAACGAACGAACAAATCAGCTGTGCGACTGAACTAAATGATTTACTAACATGAATTTGGTTCAATCGAGATTAAAACGGTCGATTGTTGGCAATTTAGCTGCTCTTCAAACCTTCATGGAATTATTTACCTATATTTTTTATTTTATAACGAATTTTATTGCTTTAGTCATACAATGATTTTTTTTTATATTTTTCAATCGCGCGCCAGAATACCACATTAATAGTATTATTTTTTCTGGGATTCAATGCTGCCACACTGCTATTCGGCGAACGGGTTGCCATTTTCCTTATCGCTATTTTTCATCACAGTTTTAGCTATTTTTCGGATGTTTTTCATCCAGAAACAGCTGTCTTGTTTTCTTAAAAGTTGGCAACATGAAATAAACTCAATTCTTTCGTTCATTTTGCGTTCACGCTGTCGATGCGTCTCGGGTCAAAATTTTAGAACCAATTAAAATACATAGATACTTATTATGTTGCAATAACAATAAATTGTTGGATCTTACACAGCGGACATTGGCAATTTGAGATACCTTTAAGCTTAGCCAAACAAATTGGAAAATTCAGAAAACGGTATACAAGAGAAATAGCATTTTTCGATTGCGTGTGTGTGTCTGTTTGAAGTGTGTACACACGAAATTGTTGCTGAGTCAAAACGAAGACGAAGCGAAACGCAAAGAAAGGCGTACATAAAAATTAAACACGCGCCAGCGATTGTTGTTGTTGTTGATTATTATTGCTGCGGATGGAAGACGTCATTGAAATTAGCGACAGCGAACGTGAGGACACCTCATCAACCTCTGAAATGGAAGTGGATCTCCAGGAAGTTCCCGATGCAGAGCAAATAGTGCCAAAGGACGCGGCAACGTGAGTAATTGTTATCTCTGTCCCTCTCACTGCCTTTGTTTTCTAATCTGTAATCCGAAAATATCAAAATTGTCTGTTTCTGATAACCACAAATACATTGTATATGTAATACATGTAGAAAAGTGTGCAAATGCGCGTGTGTTTGAATATGTCTAATTTTTTCTCTAGTTGTACTTTTTATATAATCGATCGACGCCTCTTGCGCTTTCAACGGTCATCATGTTCATGGACTTGTTCAATAACCCGATACGATGCCGATGCCGATGCCAAAGACGCCAACACACGCGCTCAATTTAACTCTGACGTTTCCCCCCGCTACCATATTCCCCTTCCCACATCCACCTGAATTCAATTTCAATTCAGAAACAAGTTTTTTGCTTGCATTCAACCATGAATGAGTCAGTCTTGTTACCAAGAATTCGAACTTTTAGACGAAAGTCAACAATGCTCAAACTTGATAGTTTCTTAATTAATTATTTCATAAAAAATGGAATAGAAAAAACCTTCGCAGCAATTTATTTATTATATTTCATATCAATTATTCAATTGTTTGCACTAATTCTCTACACAGTTTTTGGCCAAATTGCTAAATTTGCCAACATAAACTGTTAGAAATCCATGGCCGTCATGCATCATCGAGAGAAAGGTCGACTTGAAAATACCCTCTACACTTTCAAAGTGCATACATATGTATTTTCTACAATCTTGTTTTCATTGAGTTCTGTTGCGTTTTCATTTGGCGATAAAAACAAACTTGTTGCTGCCTTAAATTGTTGACTTGAAATTAGCATACTTACATTTCCGGTAACAGTTGGAAATGGGTGTAATGAATTCAAAATGAACACTTGGGGGTAGCAATTACCCTGTAATCTTGGCCATTACTTTAGTTCAACTCATCACACTGTGTATCAATTTATAACACACTTTTGTTTATTACATACTTTTAATGGGTGTTAAAACAATTAGGTTACTTAGTCCATGTGTGTGTAGTTCAGTAAACTATCGAGGGTAGCTTATTTTGGCATCGCATTTCACGAATCATCGATATAATTCGAATTATGTTTCCATGGTGCACATTTTTTTGCATTCATATTGCGCATGTTATGTTTAATAAACAAATTGTAAATATGGACATTGGAATCTGGTAAAGAGTTATATTTAGGGGTGCTATAGAAAACCAACCGAAAATCTTCCAAAACTCCATACATTTTTTTTTGTTATGGTTCCCTTTGTTGGTATTTTAAAATGGAACACTGACTTTCCAGTTTTCTATTTGAATTAGTTTAATCGTATTGACTATAATTTTCAAGATTGATATATTATATCTCTTAGTTGAACAAAAATTAATTATGCTGTAATACCTTGAAAGAACATTCACTTGGTCAAGTTCTTACTTTTTTGTTTGTTTGTTGATTAGGGTTCTTTTTACTGTCTGAGATTTATTTGCAGTTAAGGTCAAAGTCTTTTGGCTTATGCTCGCGTTTATTTCATAATGATTTCGATTCCATTGTTCGGAACTTAAAGCTGTTTACCGATGCTTTTGCTATTTTCTCTCTCGGAGATCTGTTCGTTTATAATGAATTCATTTCCATTCTGTTGCACATAGTGTTGTGCTTTCAAAAGCGCTTGCAGCACAGCAAAAAGCTTTTTACCGATGCTCTCGACGATCGGTTGCATCTCGAGCACATTTGCAGTGCGTTTTTTATCGTCGTCGTCATTTTGTGTTCGCTCTTGAATTAATAAAACAATACAAAAAAAAAAAATATATGATAAAAGTGTTTTGGAAGTAGCCGAATTCTAGATTGTTTTGTTGTCCGTGTGGTTTTGACTTATCTGTCATATATTAAAAACAAAATTTAAGTTATAATTATGCTTCTATAAAATACAAATATTTTCTTACGTGAAAGTTTGTTGAACTGTGAAGAGAAAACTCAAAGTGCCAAGGAGAAGAAAAACGCAGTAAAAAGTCCTTTTAATAATTAATTAAAGGACAAACGATTTATAATTATTCAATACCAGAGCGAAGATAGTCGAAAATGTTTTAGTAAGTTGGATTTTTTATTCTTTACAATTTAATTTTCAATTTCACGTGACACCTTTTTTTCGTATCGCACTAGAGAGTTCTGCATTTCTATATACTGTATATGTATATATTTTATGTATATAGAGTGCAAAGAATACACATACATGGGTACCTAGAAAACGACTAAAAGAAAACCGCAAAAATTCTATGTCTGGTCAGTCGGGGCAACGAGTGTCTATATATTTATTTGCATGCCTGTATACATACTTATTTGAGCACTGTCTGGGACCACGTGTGAATACGTTTTTAATGAAATTCCGTAGACATTTCGCACAATAAAAGTGTTTTTAGACAGAGTTCTATCTGATGGTTGCATAAAAATGTGCATAAATATGCAATCCATACAAAGATCAAGTTTATTTTCTCACAAAATAAGAAAGCATGAATTACAGACTTGTTTTTGGCTTATTTATAATGATCATAATTAATGTTTAGATGTCGAGGTGCTTAAATGAGGTATTAGTAAACCCTATTTATTAATTTCCATTTTTACATAGAAATAAACATTTTCCAAAATTTACAAAATGGGGAAAAATGTAGAATGGAACTAAGTAGTATAGATCCTCCTTTATTTAATTGCAAATTTATTTAGAGAAAACTAAGTGGACCCCTTTAATTGTCTGAAAAACTATCTCAAAATTATATATTCCTGGCTATAAGAAATAAACACGTTAGTATTGCATGTGCTGCATTATAATCTATGTTCGCCCTCAAGCAAATATTCAAAAAGCAACCTAAAAAGTTATTGAAGCGTGCTTCATCGATCTTATAAATTCTCTTCCATCTCTTGAAAAATGTTGAGCAAAAATGTTTAAGCAATGAGTATGTACAGTAGTGAAAAATAATCTGTCAAATGCAGCGTTTTTCTTTAATACGCTCTACTTTCAAATAGCACACATTTATGCACTGAAATTCAGCTTCTTTTCATTACAGCTAGTTCGTGTCTCTCGAATTCTCTTTTAAGGCACAACTACATGAGTAATATTTACATAGATACAAACATACATATAGAGTTTCAGAGTCGTTTCGCACATTTAGGCTTTGAAAGCACAACAAACAAGAATTTATTATTCGAATAGTTGATGTTAAGATGCACTTTGTTTACTTTATCGATTATATAGCTTTACTATGCAATTTGGGGTGTGACGTTTATTGCCCCAGTTAAAATGTTGTTTAAAGACGACTCCCTTCGAATATGTATATTTTTTATGTTAGATTTGTTCTTTTGTCGAAAGAAATACTTCAATGTATCTACATTTCTATTTTTAGTTTCATGAAAATAATTACAGTGAACACGCGAAAATGCAATCGCTTTAATTTCCTATCTCTATGTATTTTATTTCATGTTTAAAGTGTTCTTCGAGTCTTGAACTCCCGCTTGTTAGACGACATAAAAAGTGTTTAGTTAATTTTTTATTAGATTAACCAATGTACAAAAAAAGTGTTGGCACTTGATATTTAATATGTATCTTAAATGGCACACAATTGATAGCTCACTCCTCTCTGTCTCTGGGATAGACATTTTGTAAATTGAGCCCATAACGTGTCGAGCAATGACCGATTGCATCTCAACCCAACAATTCAACTGCACCAAGTGTCAATAGAACATGAACTGACTATGTTGTTGTTGCACTTCATGTTAATGCTGTTGACAGCGGGTGTGGGGTGTTATGTGTGTGTCTGTGTGTGTGTTTATCCGGATGCTGCCGGCACAAAAATCAATGAAGTATTTCCATATTGTTTGCACTAGAGCTTAAATATCGAGCATAGACATCGTGCTAAATACATGACACGAGTGAAAGCTACTTCAGTTTTCTACATTTTTCATAAAGTATTTTTCCTTTTCTATGTAAAGTTTTCATAATCTCATTGTTAAACACTTCTCATATCTATTAAGAATTGTTCAATATGCTCGCAGTACAAATTTAACTTCTTAGATTGAATTTTCTTTATGTTGAAAATATCTTATAGCAATTTAAAGGGAATTCTAACATTGTTTTCTAAAAAAAAATTGCACTGCTCTGAATAATTTTGCATCAGGTTAATTGTGCTATCTTTTTAAGTTTATTGATGTCAATTAAGATGTCAGAATCATCAATCAATTTTAATGCATATTAACTACAATATTACTAAAATTAAATAAAATGGAAGAATAGCATTTTATTTATACTTTCACTAACCTTTTTAAAAAGACTATAATTTAGAGGTAAAAGTCTACTATCGAAATCTTTCCATGCTCCAAATTTCTGATTTCCATTTCTTTGAGATTCCGAAAGTATAGAGATTATTTAAAATATTTCACATGGATTAAGTATACAAGTATACAGATTAATATTTATGCGAAAGCGAAGCAGTTTTTATATCTTTATTGGGCAATAACATAATGGCTTCGATAAGAAGTTTGAAGTCGTAGCATTGGGGCATGCCTCATTTTGCTTTCTCTTTCTCTTTGTCTTGCTCTCTTGCACGTTTACAGGGTGTGCAGTTTGTGAATAAACGAGCGACGACAATCGAGTACTCGTCGCGAACGAATACGTGCCACAACATTTGCAATCATCAGTGGCGAGAGCAACAGCCACTGCAGCTGCAACTGCAACAGCGGGGCAACATCAACATCAGTCGCTTCCGTTTGCTTCACGGGACCACCAGCAACAAAGTGTTCGCTCTTTAAATTTTTTATAAAGTTTTCATAGTACTTTTTACCAATAATATAAACAATATATTTGTAGTATTGTGTTGTAAATATTTAGGAATCGTTTATTTAAATGCCAAACATAACTAGAAAACTCCACCCACATGCCAAATAAATTTTACATGACTTCTGAAGAATTCACTTTTCTGCCGCGGTAAGTAAATACCGGAAGAAAAACTTGTGGAAAATGGAAATAGAAATGGAAATTTCAAACTGGTCAATTGTTGGCAATATCAATATGTAAAACTGATTTTATTTCCTTTAATTATATCAAATAAAAGTGTTTTTTTTTTTTAAATTCAATAAGTAACATATAAAAAAAGTTTAAAGTTTTTGGAAGATGAAAAGAGTCATGAAATACCAATCGAAAATTTGAGTTTTCTCTTTTCTTTTCAAATTTAAATAAGCTGCGTTCTGTCTGGCAAATCTGCCAATCAAGCGAAAATTGTACACTTGTGGGCTCAACTAATTGTTATGCAAAGTTAGAGATTGACTACAGCACAAACTCTGCCCCCTCCTCTTCCCTCTTTGTCCCCCTTTTTTTGACTCTTGCATTTTGAGTCGAATTGTGCCCTCAATTTGTGGCAGAGACCGCGGCGGCTTGCCAAGTTATGGCAGCAATTAAAAGTTTTTAGTGCTGAGCGACGTTTGAAAAAATGCCAACGTTTAGTACAATGGATAGATGTGTGATCGACTGGGCAATACTCTGCACACCAGCCACACATTTGCATAAAAAGTGTAATTTTAACTAATCTTATCTTTAATTTCCATTTTTTAGCATTGCTGAAGAAAAAAAGAAACTGGGCAACGATCAATACAAGGCACAAAATTATCAAAACGCTCTCAAATTATATTCGGATGCCATCTCGCTATGTCCGGACTCGGCTGCCTATTATGGAAATCGTGCTGCCTGCTACATGATGCTCCTCAACTACAACAGTGCCCTCAATGATGCCCGACACGCCATTCGCCTGGATCCCAGCTTTGAGAAGGCGTACGTTCGTGTTGCCAAATGTTGTCTAGCATTGGGCGATATTATTGGCACCGAGCAGGCCATCAAGACCGTCGCGGAGCTGGAGCCGCAGAGCACGGCGTTAAACACCGAGCAGCAGGCGGTGCAGAAGCTACGACAACTGGAAACCACCATACAGAGCAACTACGATGGACAGGCTTATCGCAATGTGGTTTTCTATCTGGACAGTGCACTTAAACTGGCTCCCGCTTGCCTTCGGTAAGTAATTGTTCTACAAATGTAAGATTAGTTTGAAAGTCTTTAATTTTTAATATGTTTTCGCTCCGAGTATTTAAAGTGATTTAAATCAAATTTACTTGTTGAAAAAATAATATGAGCGGAATTTAATAATGGTATTTACAAATTACCATCTACAATATGTGGTAAAATTATTGCATTTTGTTCTTTTTTATCTGTTAAATTTATATATAAAAATGATTCAGAATCTTCTGTTCTTTTAATATCACAAGAACTTAAAGCTCACAGAAAGGCTTAAATTAATTTTGGTGATATAAAATTAAAATTATTTTGCGTTCCCTTAAGAAAATAGTATAAATAAGTTATACAATTTGAACAATATATTTTTTTCATAGTCTTGAATATTTAAAACTCATACTTTTTATTATATGTGATTCTTTAAGCTATCGTCTGCTCAAGGCCGAGTGTCTGGCGTATTTAGGACGTTGCGATGAGGCTTTGGATATCGCTGTGGGCGTCATGAAACTGGACAGCACCTCTGCAGATGCGATCTTTGTGCGCGGATTGTGTCTCTACTATACTGATAATCTGGACAAGGGAATATTGCACTTTGAGCGTGCACTGCAATTGGATCCGGATCATCACAAGTCCAAGCAAATGCGCAGCAAGTGCAAGCAACTCAAGGAGATGAAGGAAAATGGAAATATGTTATTTAAATCGGGCAGATATCGTGAGGCGCATGTTGTCTATACGGATGCACTCAAGATCGATGAGCACAACAAGGATATCAACTCAAAACTGCTCTATAATCGGGCGCTAGTCAACACCCGCATCAGCGCATTACGCGAGGCAGTTGCCGACTGTAATCGTGTTCTAGAATTGAATGCACAGTATCTGAAGGCATTGCTGTTGCGCGCCCGCTGTCACAATGATCTGGAGAAGTTTGAGGAGGCGGTGGCCGATTATGAGACGGCATTGCAGCTGGAGAAGACTCCGGAGATTAAACGATTGTTGCGTGATGCAAAGTTTGCCTTAAAGAAATCGAAGCGTAAGGATTACTACAAAATATTGGGCATTGCACGGAATGCCAATGAGGATGAGATTAAGAAGGCGTATCGCAAGAAGGCTCTGGTTCATCATCCCGATAGACATGCTGGCAGCAGTCTGGAGGTGCGTCAGGATGAGGAGATCAAGTTCAAGGAAGTTGGTGAGGCGTACGCCATACTCTCGGATGCACGTAAAAAGGCGCGTTATGACAGTGGACAGGACATTGAGGAGCAAGAGCAGGGTAAGCATAATTAAATAAACTTCCTATTGAATTATAATTGATTAATTTTATTTGTCTCTTGTCACAGCTGACTTAGATCCGAACCAAATGTTCCGCTCCTTCTTCCAATTCAGCGGCGGACACAATTCCCCCTTCAACTTTGAGTTCTAAGCATATGAGACGATGCCGACGCCGACAATGACTTCAATGATAATTGTGCTGACCAGACAGACCAGCCAAACAGATCACAGCATTACATAACATTTGCGTCAACTCACGCACAAATCAAAGTTAATGCATTTTACACATTTATTTTGTTTTGTCTCAACTCAATTGATTCAATTTCGATTCATTCGTTTCATAAACTTAATTCTTGGTTTTTCATTTACCTTTTTTTCGGCTTTGTTTTTAAAAAAGATCCAATTTTTTTCCTCTTTTTGGCATACACGAATAGTTGAAATATTAATAAATTGTAAATTACTTAAATTTTTGTGATGTTGAGTGATGAACTCCTGAGTCTAGCCAATTTAATATGTCTGTGCGCCACGTCACGTTCAACGGCTTTTAAACAGCTTATAAATGAACTAAGCCGTAGCCTTTTTTAAATTAATCAATTTAATTTGTTTTAAGCAGACACATAAGTTTTATTTTTAAGCCGATGTTTTAAGAAGGAAATTCCAATAGAAAACACAATTAATATTGTGTAATTTATTGCAATAGACACAAAACTGGAATTAAAAACAAAATAGTTTTAAACTGAAATATATAGTAAAGTGTGTTTTCTTTTTAATGGTGGAACATTTCACGAAAGTTAATAACAGCTTGACTTTTCAAATAAAATGGCATGGATATACATTAAAACTGGAAAATTAAATTGTATATATTTAACTGTCAATTGTTTCCATACATTCCCTTTGTTGCTATTATTAAAAATTGCATAACTTTGTCAAAAATAAACCGATTTCCTTGTGGAATATCAAATTAATCATTAATTAATCCCCTATTATAATTTTTCATTAAAAATTGAGAATTAAATTTTTAAATTTTTTACCATATATTCCCTTTGACGATATTATGAAAACTTCAAAATCAAATATTTAATTGCTTAACTTGCAAATTTCTCCAATGAAACGACGATATTCAGTATTATAATAATTTAAATTGATTTGTACGTTTATATCCCTGTCAACAGCTTTATACAAACCCTTTTTATTTTGAATTGGTTGTGTTTTTTATTTACTTGAATTAAAGAAAAACTCCATTGTCAAGTCAATTGTCAGACAAATAGGTACACATTTATTTACGTTTTAGCAATTTGCAGTTTGCAGTTGATTCACAAAACACAGACAAACAGAAATTAGTTTGTTTCGTACTCTCATCTACATACATATTGACATATACACAATTTTTATAATTTTTTGTTATTGACAATCAATAATTTAATGCAATATTTTGTTGCACTGCACAATTTAACATAAATCTTGTATTGTATATTTTTTTTATTTTATATTTGACTTTTGTTTACCTTTGGGACATTTTGTCGACTATGCTAAAAAAACAAAATGCAGTAGCAGCAGCAAAAGCAGCTCTACCACAATTTTGCATTATCATTATGATTATAATAATAATTATTATAAACATCTTTTTCTCTCCTTCACTCTTTTGCTTACTTATATGACTAAATTACCAATTTGCTCTTGTATTTTTCTGTTTTGTTGTATGTATAAATTAATTTAATGTTTTTTTTTCCATTGTTTGTTGTTTTGCTCTGCTTTGCATTAAAAAAATAAAACTACTTAAAAATTATGCAAAAATAATTATGACCTAAAAAACTTGCACGCAAAAAATTTACAATTTTCTTTCTCTTTATCATATAATTATAATATGTTGTGTATTTTTCGTTTTGTTTAACAAACTAGTGACGACATGTACATTTTATATTATAGATACATTTATATATATTTATACAATTTGTAGTTGGTATTTGTTTTTCTTTTCTTCTTTTTTAGTTAATTACGTTGGTTGGTTTCAGTTACTTTATCGATTGGTGTTGGTTAGTGTTGACGACCAGACTTAAATGACTACAAAAACATTTCTGTTTCAAAATAAGGTACAATGATATATAATTTGACATATAAAAAACATACACATTTAGGTTGTATATATGTATATGTATATGTAGTTAACATAAGTGCTTTATGCTTGCCTATAAAACGGAGCAAGCGATTTGTTGTTTTTTTTTTTTGAGTTGGCCAACGGCTTTTTGTCTTTCGTTAGTTTGTGGCGCCCAACGTAGGGAGCGCTCTCTCTCTCTCTCTTCTATATTTTCTGCACTTTGCAGCTTCTATTTGAAGTAGCCAAGAAGTAGTTGTAGACAAGGTCGAATATTGCTTGACTTAACATGGCAAATGCTTAACATGCTTCCCCTGTAAGAGTAGAAATACCTTTTCAAATTGGTATCCGTATGTTGCAGTATGTAGTATATAGTATATATTTTATTGTATTTTATTCTTTTATTAACTAATACTGAGATTCTGTTCAGTTAGATGTCTCAGGTATGCCTTGTCCCGACCCACGGTCTAACCCTATACGTATGTATGTATGTATGTATTTGCATTTATTTATTTATCTATGTAGTATTTTCATTTATTATGCACTATTTTTTAATATTGAAGTTGTAACATTTTTTCATTTTCCTTCTTTTTTACTGCTGCCTTACTTTAGTTTTGAATGCTTTACAATTAACAAATTGAAGTTTAATTGAAGTTTGGTTTCTGAAGTCGTTGATTTTTCTTATTTCAAAACAAGCTGCCATTCGACTAGCGTTTTTTCACCGATCACATTTTGTTAAATCAAACAACAGAATTTCAAAATCATCGCTGCTCATAAATCAGCTTAGAAATAGCAAATCTTAACTTCAGAATCTTTTGTCCAACTGTGAAAAAGTATCGGTGAAAAAACACTTGTCTGAGTTCAAATTTAAAAAGGAATATCATGACTTTTAAAATCTTCTGCGCTTAGGGCTTAGTCTACAGTGGTGTAGACCATAAAACATGCTAGGAAATGCACATTTGGAACATAGCCACTGCTTAAATCTATTTTTTTTCGTCTATTTTGTGTTCTATTTGTTTCAGCATTCAGATGCTAAGTAACTTTGCCCCCAGAGTAAGCATTAAATTAAATTGTACTGTATTTTTTCGTTTGTTGTGGTTTTGTTGCTGTTGCTGTTGTTGTTTTGTAGTGTTATATTACAATGGAATTTCGTTGCGTGTATTTGCCATGTGCCAAGCCAACGTTAAACCTGCTGCCATGCTGGATACCTCTGCTGTGATACTCTTTGCCATACCCTTACCCATACCCATTACCATACCCATGCCCATTTCTGTGGTCACTCTTTCCCTGCCCCAGGCTGTACCCAATCTTGGCCACTTCTTGAAGCGCCAGTGTCACTTGGGCTGTATCCGTGCGGTGCGTTCAAGCTCATTGAATTGTCCAAAGTATAGCACCTCACTGATCAGCTTCTCGGCAATGATGCGCTGCGTTCGATCCATAGTCCGTAATTTCATCGACACATTCGAACCGACAAAATCGCAATCATCGCGACTCAAACTATCCGCATAGAAGGCAGCCGCTGCAGCCGCCGCTGATGTGGCATCCTGTGCGGAAACGCTGCTCTTGATGTGACCCGGACTGGCTGCCGATTCCGTTGCCTCATCGTTGTCCACCTCACCATCCGACATGCTGTCGCGGGAACTTAGCAGAGAATTCATAAGCAGATGTCCGGCACTTGACGCCGCTGTCAGTTTGCGCATATTTAGTGGCATGGATGAGGAGGAGGAGGAGGAGGCAGCTGCCGCAGCAGCAGCGGCGGCAGCAGCAAGTTGAGCGCTGCTGCTGCGCGGCGGCAGCACAAAGCCAGCAAAATTCGCTTGCGCCTTGGCCTGGGCCACACGCAAATCCTGTGCCATGTCCAACTGCAGGCGACTCTCCTCTCCCGCCGAGCTGTAGGAACGATGCGAGTCTAGGAGCGTGGGAGGAGGTGGATGAGCATGTGGAGCAGCAGCCGTTGAGGGATGAAAATAGTCGACCAGCTCCTGCTTAATGTCCAACTCATCCGCATGATGCACCTGATGATGATGATGATGATGATGATGATGCTGCTGCAGCGGCTGCTGCTGCTGCTGCTGTGTGGCATGTGCAGCATGTGGCAGTTGCTCATGCGCCTGACGCGGCGTTGACGAACGTGCGGATGCGGGACTCGATTGCAGCAGATGATTCTTGTGCGCCTCATGCATGTTGGTGTTGTTGTTGCTGTGGGTGTTGTTGGTGTTGGTATTGGGAATGGGACTCGAGCCGGCTTCACTTAGTGCCACTGCAACGCCAATCGCAGCATCGACTCCGCCAGGCTCCACACTCATGCCACCGCCTCCGCCATCTCCTCTGCCCCCTCCGCCTGCGCCACCATCTACATGGCAGGCGGCATGCGGTGAACGTCTCTCCACCTTGGCCGCCAGTTGTCCCAATGCTGCCGCTGTTGCCTCATCCCGATTGTTGTTGTCCTCATTATCGGATGTATCGATAGTTTTATGTGGACTTGGCTGAAATTCGCTGCTGCTGCTGCCACCACCGCCAGTGTAGGACGTGCCACCGCCTCCTCCTCCTCCTCCATAGGACATTGGCACCCGTAACTGCTGCTGCTGCTGCTGTTGTTGTTGTTGCTGCTGGGAATTGGGCATACAAACGGATCCGCCGCCCGTATTACCAATCGGTGGCGAGTATTGGCCTGCCGTATTCCAGCTGTCCAGTGTTTGGCTATTCGCTATCAGCATGGGTATGTTGAGTCCCATCTGCAAAGAGAAACAAGTTGATAAGCATATTAGGAATTGTCCAAAGTTCAGTGATTGCAGCACACACAAAAATTCAACATACAGAACAATAAATGAATACAAAAAAAATAAAAACCAACTCAGCATTATGACGCTTTTTTTTGTAAGTAATTTTTAAATGTTGCCTTCTTTGCGATAAGCATAAACAACAACAACTAACGTTTATTTCACCTGTGTGACATTTATTTATTACTACTGTGACTCTGCTAATGAAATCGAAAGTAAATACTTTGAAATTCTGCAAATTGGAAAATAAAATTTAGTTTTATTTTTTCTTGAACTCTTTTAAAAAACACAATTAAATTTCTATAAATAAATACTTTATATTTTCAAATGAAACTTTAATTTAAATGCATTTAACTTTAAAATATCTCTTAAATATGCCTTACTATATAAAATATTATGATTATTTTATATTAAAAATTAAATTTATCGGCTTTCCTATAAGAGAACATATTTTGTTGTTAGTTGTAGATGCTAATAAATTAACTTGAATTCTTTATATGTCTTTCATGATACATTAACTGAATGTGAAATCAATTCAAGGAGAATAAGACATTTTGAATATTTTTATAAATATAAAAAACAACGATTCATACGATACATAGCACTTAAAAATACATTAGATAATCTTGCTAATTATATTTTGAATAACTCAGAGACTGGTAATAAAAAACACAAACAGATTTATACCCTGTAAGTAATTTATTGAAATCCCATTGCGTATACGCAATGAAGTGATCTAGTGGACGCTAGATGGCGCCAGTTGACGGTTTTGCAACATGAAATATTTATTCTTTTCACTTTGAATTTACGTTCCATTAACATTCTTTTGTCGGTCAGTCGCTTCTCATTGATATTGTTATTGACTTTGTATTGATTAAGTGCGCATACATATTCATAATCATACTTAAATTTAATAAATAAATTTGACAAAATGGCAGTTAAGCCCAAAGATGTGTGTGTGTGTACATGCCGAATAAATGTCAAACGCACGAAGACGATCAAAACAAATTAGCAAACACAAACGCACACACATAAACAGAGAGAGAGAGAGCACATTTGCAAACACACATACATTACGTATTTACATGAAACCATGCATAGGAAAATTTGGAGAGAGCATGCGCAAAGTACTGCTAAAGAGTCGCATAAACAAACAGACGTCTTAAAGTGTTGGGAAAAAGCTAAAAATTAAACAAATGTATGTTTGTATGTATTTATTGATATTTAGTACAGTTTTTGTTGCTGCTCCAGCTGCTGTGATTCTGCGTTGCAAAGATTGTGTAGTAGCGAATTCATCGACGCTTTTGTTCTTGTTGTTGTTGTAATGCATTATGTAAATTTTGATAAACTCTACATAACAAATGTATTTGTTATTATTATTATTATTAAACGACGCGACGACGACGACAACACAAAGCACATTGTCGACAAAATTCTAGCAACGTAGTAAGTCTTTTAAAAGCGGCATAGAAGAACTGACAACATGTCGTCACATACAAAGAGAGAGTGAGAGAAAGAGAGCGTGAAGCGACCGCAAACAAAAAATAAAAACATGGAAACTGAGAGCAATGCGCGTTATATACGCGTGTGTGTGCGACAGAGAGCATAAGCGCGATAGAGAGTATGCTAAGCAAAAACACAAAAGAGAGCGGTATTTAACGGTTTAAATATTTAAATACAGTGGCTGTCGGCCTATTTGACCCTCTAAGTACTACAAATTTTAAATGGTTTTATCTCTTAATGGGAAGTAGATATTCTAATTTAATTCTTGTATTTCTGATAATATCTGAATTTCGATTTGATTATTATGTTTTTCACTAATTAATAGAATCTAGACAAATCATAAATACATTCTTATTAATCATTTTAATATAAAATTAAAGAAAAACATTTTATTTTAATTTTAATAACAAATTATGTAGTGAAAAATGTAGTGACTCAAATAAGCTGTTAGCCACTGTCCTTTTTTATTTTCTTGCTTATTGGACTTTTGTAAATGTTATCAAAACATTACGTACAAGGCAACAAATACATATTTATAGTCATATAGAGAGCTGATCAACAGCAGCAGCCCATAAATATTAACAACCTACCCCACGTTGATGGGGCAAAATACAAATAAAATGTATGCAAATGTGATCACTGATCATCAACGATTGTTCTCCCTTTACTTTGCTCTCGCGCTCTCTTTGCGTAAGCGACATGTTCGTCTTTGTTGTTCGTCGTTCGTCGTTCGTCGCTCGCGTGCTCATCGTTCATTGCTCGGCATGCTGGCGCTGGCGCCGAGAACTTTCGACAATTTACAAAAACAACTGTCGTTGTTATTTTTTTTATTTTTAATTTGCCCCCTCCTTTGGTTTGTTATTATTGTTATTGTTATTGCTGCAGCTGCCTTTGCTGTCTTGTTTACGCATTTAGAAGCAGCTCGCATGTGTGTGCGTGTGTGTGTGCGTGTCTGTATTATTATTTTGGTAAGGCTAATAAAGAAACACATGTAAATACATACAGACGAATGCATGCATTTTTGTTTGCATTGCACATACAGCAACTCGCTGTCTGTCTATCTGTCTCTCTCTCTTTCTCTCACTCTATATCTGTTTGTGCATATTCATATTTCGTGTTATTCACTCTCTTTGTATGTTTGCATGTGTTTGTGCGCAAGTAAAAAATGTAAACAAACTGATTATCATCCAATTCAATGAATAAACAACTGTGAGTGCACCGATCAAAAACACTCACTAGTGAATACCCTGTAGGTCGGACTAAAGTAACATGTTACGCAATTAATCAGATAGACTTTAAGAGTTGCCACCTGTGGTTTGTCAGATAACAGTATGTGAAGTAGTTATTTGGATAAAACAAAAGATTAGCATTTTTAAGTTATTTTAAAAATAAAGTTATTTTTGATTTCATTAAATTTTCTAAGAGCTATAAGCAAATAAAATATAAGCAATAAATTTTCAAAATTTTTTTTTACAAAATAATTAACTACACCAACTTAGCCTATTTACTAGTTTCCTGAAATTACAGAGCATTAGAACTCGCATAAAACAACAACTGAAAGACATTAAACTATGCCAAAAACCTCACCACATTTTCATTATATTTATACGCCAACGACGGTCGCGATTTCTGCTCACGCAAATATTAATAAGAAGCGATACAAATACATATTTTAGCACAAACACACACATACTTACGCACAATTGATTGACTAACTAATAAAACTGCGTAAAACCACAGCGAGATGCTTATAGGGTTAATTGACCCCAAAATTGTACTTCGAATTCCCACGTGCGTTAAACTTAGTTTTTTATTTTCACTTAAAAACTTTAAGTTGGAATTTTTTGACGGAAAATCGACGTAATTAAATAGAGTTTCATAAGAAATCGACAATATAACCTTAATTTGATTATGCTTTATACTTGGTTAATAAAATTTGCTTCCATCGCTGTCAAGATTATAATAATAATCTTTTTCGAAACCTTCAAACAATCATAACTTAGTCAAATCTTAACAGATTTTCATGCGGAATATCAATTTTATCATTATTTGACCTCTATTCTGCATCAAAATAATTGAAATAAATTTTTTTCGCCACTGTCCCTTTTTTTGCTAATTTAAAAAAATTTAATTTGGAACTTGATGTGTAATTTTCCAGCTCTATATTATTTTTTTTTTGCTATTTTAATTTCGATTAACAGTTTGCATTTGCTTCTTTATTCGGTACAACACTATAAAATATTAATGATAATAAAATAATATTATTACTAATGAATAATATAATCAACACTTTATTAATTATGTACAATTGTTATCATTCTGGGTAACTGGAAAGTCGAGCACACTCAACTATTGTGTAATTACTTTTTGCAGCAGCAGGGGAAGAACCCCAATTTAAAAATTAGCTTATTGTGAACAGAAGCTATATACTTAAGGAGTGCAAAGTACATATTCTCTGTCTGTATAATTATTTACACAGTTTGTGTGATATGTTGAGATTATAAATAAAATATGGGAATATATGCAATTATTAAGTGCTAGTACTGAGCTACACTCACATCTTCATTTCATTTATGTATGTATGTATTTTTGTTCTTAGATTTCTTTGCACAGCTACCGTTAGCTTTCCACACCCAACAAAAACAATAATAACAAAATAGTCCAAATTCTTGCATAACTTTCAAAACAGCTCACTCTTCGTATTTGCCTTCTCCTATTTACTCGTTACTCCATGTGCACCTTTATCCACCACACCCCCTCTTCACCTCCTTGAACTCAGGCTTCCAGCCAAGCTGGCAACACTGCGCGCACAGCTAAACAACTTTGCAATGAATGAGTAAACAAAAACAAACGCTGGCTTCGCAGTCGCTGCCCGCTGCGCTGTTGTCGTTTGCACTGCTTGCTAGCTTGCTGCTACGTCGCGGTCTCTGTCGCTGTCGCAGTCATCGCATTTGCTGCTGCTACTGCTGTTGTTTATTTCCCTTGCACTTCGCCGCAGGAGGGAGGGAGGCAGCATTTTATAAAAGCGCATGCGAGAGAAAACAAAACCACGCGAATTACAAGCACAACAACAATAACGACAATAACAGTTGCTACTGCAACAAGCACAACAACAATAGGAAACGCATTTTATAAACACAAACAAACTGAAAGAAGAAGAAATTTGATGGAGAGGGGGAGTACTGACATATCAAATGAGTGGAAGCGGGACAAACAGCAGGGCAAAGCAGGGCAACGGTATTAAATGCAGTCAACGCGTGTGGCGGCAACGCTGCGACGTCAACGCCAACATCAGCGTTGCGTCGCTGCCTGGCATAACCACAACATTGCGGGACGCGAGCGCCAGCAACAACAACAACAACAACAAGAAGACTTATTGTTGTTGTTTGCTGTCTTGGAGAAAATGCCGCAGCAAAACAATTGTAAAATATGAGCAAAAATATAAGCACACACACACATGTGCACAAATAAATACATACATATGTATGTATGTTTATACATGTATGTATATACATACATTCTGCATATACATAAACACAATAGGGGTGGTGGGCGTGAGCGTGGGCGTCGCTGCCGCTGTCGCTGCCTGCACACGCAAATAATAATGACGCAAAAACAAAAACACGAGACCAAGCGAGAAAAACAACCAACAGTAAAAAGTGCAAGCAAATAAAGTGTGCGAGGATAGAGGTGAGAGTGGTAAGAAGGGGACTGGTGAGAAGTAGAGTGTTGAGAAGGGGACTGGTGAGAAGATGAATGAGTGGTGGGAGGGGGGCGGGGGGTTTGCTGAAAGGTAAATGGAATTTCGACTTGACGTTCGGGCAAAAATAGTGAAATGTTCGTTGCCACACAACAACAACAGCAACAACAACGCGACACAAGAATACCTGACCAAGTTGCACAAACAAGTTGTACGCATTGCCACACCCACATGCCACCCCACCACACACACACACACAAAACGGGACAGTCATAACGAAGTGTTATGTTATAATATTTATTTTCTAAAAACAACACAAGAGCAAATGAATACAGCATCAAAAACCAACAATACTACTGCTTGCCATTTTGTTTTGATAAGTCTGACAAACAGTAAAAACAACAACAACAACACTGATGGCAACATGAGCACAGAACAAGTGAAAACTACACAGACTCGAGTAAAAACAAAAGCAAACAGCAGCAACAACAACATTAACAAAAACAACCAACGCCAAACGAATCACAAAAACTTCATATGCTCATACCTACATTCATATTTACATACATACATGATTATATACAGTGGCGCACAGCTTATATGATCCACTTTATTTTCAACTATGTTTTGTATTTATTGCTTTATTCTTGGCATTAATACCGTTAACGAATCTCTAACCGTGAACCGGTAATAACCGATTGAAATTTGCTACCCTGAACTAAAATGTAACTAAAAACTTTTTAGAGTATTTTTTTAAAATCTAAGCTTCAATAAACTATTCAAATACATTAATCATTTTTAATACGTTTATAATAGTGTATCTAATCACTTGGGCGTCACTGTACAGCTGGAGTGGGGAGGCCACTGTTCAACCGCAATACTAAACATTACAAAAACAACTCTCTGGCAAGTGCTACGCGCATTTCGCCGTGCAAAACAAACATTTCATCACACACAAAAACAAAAGCAGGCGAGCGAGAGAATGAGTGAGCGACAACAGCGACGAAATATCAGACAGCACTCTTTCTCGCTCTGCCTTAACCAATTGTATGCCCTGCATTCCCTCCACAACACAGCCAAAGCTTTCTTGCTTGTCTGGCGCGACAAAGCAAATATATAAAAACAACTCTCTCACACACACACACACACATTTACATAGGTTACTTACACACTTGCACAGATTCTCAAGTAAACGCAGGCCAATGCCTCACGCACACAACGGCAAATTCTTAGAAAAATTTATGCGTAAAATTTTAATTCTGTTTTGATCGTCAAAAACAAAAACAACAACGGCAATCAAATCAAGAGTGACAGGGATGGCAATGGCATGTGTGTGTTTCGATCGCATTATCGGTAACAAAAACAGCAAGTCATTTGCGCACATGGCGCTCCGTTGCTCTCCCTCTCTCTTACTCTCTCGCAGTTGACGCTCTCTTTGATCTCAAAAACACAGTTAGGTTTACACTGCTTTTGAACTGAAATTAACACTAGGAAAACGAACTTAGCTTGATTCTTATAAATTCACATGTTTGTGTGTTAAAAGAAGTTCTGATTGATAGGACTTAACACCAGTCAATTTCTGGGAAATCGTGTGCTTAGTAAGCGTATTAATTATATTAAATATATATGTATAAGAAAGAAAAAAAACCGCTTTTAATGGACTATGGCATGCTGTCTCGCATTAACAAGTGTTTATACGTCAGACAACTGTTTAATATGCGCATTTATACAAATATACGTAGTATGCATGACATTCAGAACACACTTATCAAAATGCTGTTTAGTCTATAGACCTGAAACCTTTCTTGTTCTTTGCCATTTTTTTTTTAAGTTGATGAAATGACATTAACAATTTCCTCATTTTAAAAGTACATGAACTGCTTGCTTGCTTGCACATTCATAAAAACTGCATGCAGCGCACTTCTAAGATACTCTTACTTTTACATTGCTTTTAGAACCTTTTAATTTCGCGTATGAACTCTTTTCGTATAAAATTACATGTGAATCCCTTGTTTTGAAAAAACAACAACGTTGTCCAGATAACTAGCGGATACTTCAACTGCTTGTAGCTTAGACGGCAAGCAGTGCATTTTGCTGGTATCTAATTTTAAAGATACTTTTGTATCTTCTAGTGCTTAAAATAATGCAAATGATCAGTTTAACTAGTTGGAGTTCATTAAACTTACGAATTGTCATGCAAGCTTTAAATTAAGTTGTGTTTTTTAATTTAAAATTTAAAGTTTGTAAAACAAATCGCATATAAATTTCAATGTTATCTTATCAGAATCAGAAAGCCTAAATTCTAGGTGAGTCACTTTGGCAGAGATATGTTTGAATAGGTGTTGCACATGAAATGGAAACTTTTTCTTAAAGTGTATTCAAGCTGCGGCCTAAATAAATTTATGCATTTTTTTTCTTATTTTTCGTATTTTGTTTTGCAGTGTTTGTCAACTTGTTTGTCTCCGTTTCTTGGCTACAAAATGATTACGCATATGGTTTATTTCTGCATCGATTACTCACCGCTCCAAAATATTTGAGCTCTTTGGTCTTGACGCGTCTGTGCTGCGATGCGGGCGTTGTGGCTCCAGTTGTTGACAATGTGGCAGCACCGGTGGCGCCACCATTCGCTGCCGCTGCAATTGTGCTGCTCTCATAGGCGGCCGCCGCGACCGCTGCAGCGGCAAGGCCATTGAGGCCGTTATGCGTGGCAGCAGCAGCAGCGGCGGCGGCAGCGGCGGCAACAGCAGCCGATGATGTGGAATTGGAATTGATGCCGGCAATGTTGCCACTCGCACTGCCGGGCAAACCACTGAGGCTGCCACCGCCTGCCTCCATGAAATCGAAGCGCTTGAAGGCATACCACTTGGACGGATTGGGCTGAATGCCCTGATAGATTTTCACAAACATCTTATGCTTCTCGCGACGATATTGAGTAAGCAGCACATTCATCTTACGCTCCACCTCCGCCTTGCTGCAACCGAAGCGTTCGGCGATTTCCGACCACGCCCGAAAGCGACACAATTTATCCTTGTACTTGGGATCGGCGCGATTCCAAAGCTCCGTATGGCATCGATATTGTTCGATAAGCTCCAAGGCATCGTCGTTAGTCCATTCCATGTTTTTGGGTGAACTATCGCCACCTCCAGCTCCTCCTCCAGCTCCCCCTGAGCCAGCAGCAATGCCAATACCCACTGTGCCGGCGGAGTAACTGCCGGGCAGCGGAATAATGTGCTGTTCCTGATGATGATTTACTAGATGATGATGCTGATGATGTTGCTCCTGCTGATATGGATGATTGGCTGCTGCGGCTACGGTTACAACGTTCTCCGTATTGTAGTTCATTTGCTATATTCCTTGCTCTCTTCCGTTTCCGTTTCCGCTTTCTCCTCCTTTGCTTTGCTAACTCGCTTTGAATTCTATAACGCTGAGCTTTTTGTCTGGCAGTTCAAGTATTTTCCTTACTTTCTTCTTCGTGTCTTGATCTATCTCTCTATCTGTTTGTTTGGTTTTAATTTGTTTTGTATTCAAGGAATGTTGTCATGCGAAATACACTCAATCAGCATCTTTTGATTTGATCCTTGGTAGTTTACTAAGCACTCGTCTTCTTAACACTGCAAAACAAGGAAAATTTTAACGAATTTTAGTTAAGTAATATTATACATTATTTAAAAGTGTAAGTAGACTAAGTAGCAATGTGTAATACAACTCGATACATTGTTTCTTCGACTATTATAAACATAATAATATAGTATATATATTTTTGTGCAAATACCGATCTAAGCAAACAGTATCGAGTTCTGAATTTGATTTTCTTACATCACTAATCACTAAGTAATCTAAAGCTCATCTCTGCTCTCTTAGTTCTCCCAATTCGCTCTCGTGTTTGATTTGACATATCGGTGATAAAATCTATAAATTCACTCCAAATCTATTATATATAAAATAAATATTATATAATAACGCTCTATAAGCTTGACAAGCTGTTTACTTTTTTAACTAATTTAATATTACAAATTTCTAAATGTTGGTTGACTGTAGTACACCTGTCACCTTATGTTAATATAATCATTGTTTAATATAATCATTGTTCATAAATTTACAATCTTTTTATTAAATCCTGAATGTTCTTTTAAATAGATATTTCCAGTATAAATAAATTAAGGGCTTGACTTTTACTTAATTTATATAGTATCTAATTTATAAAATTTCATTATGGTGTGTTTTTTAGTGTAGTTTTCCCAAAAGTTCTTGCAAATTAATATTTAAATAAAGCAAAAAAAAAAAAGGAAAACGTGGAGTATAGTTAATAAAATTTTTTTTTATTATATATATTTTAACATCATTTTTGCCACACGCGTTTTTGCTAAAGGAAGTAAAAGTCGTATGTAACAAATGCAAGTCGATTGGAATCACAGACGATAAGTCACTATAGCAGTATTATCAGCGACTCTTGCCGGAAAAGTGCGCAACTGTAAATGACGAGGCGCTTTTCCTTGGCATGAACTAACAACAACAACAGCAACGACAAATTTTACAAGAAAAATGCTCCCTCTCTTACTCTCATTCACTGCTTGAGCGTTGAAAATGTCACAAGTCACAAAAGCAGAAAATGCTAACAATATATCGATAACAGCGCTACCAGTCACAATAGACGGAAGCTATTTCGCACACACAGACACAAACACACACACGCGCGCACAGGGACACAGAGAGAGAGAGAGAGAGAAACACACCGATGCACTAACACTCAGTGAGAGCCAGGGACACGTGCGCATTCATTCGCACAAACTGCGCGGCGAGCTTTAATGCATGTGTGCGTGTGTGTGTTTGTATGTACATCTCGCTTTTACATCAATCTTTGTCGCCTGTTTTGCTTCCTGGTCAGCGTCAAGACAGTTTTTTTCTTTATTACTTATTTACATACATATCTGTGTGTAGTTCAACATTTGGCACACATTGCAATTATTAAACTTTTTAGTTATTTGCCTTTGTTTAGAACATTTTTGCGCAGAAAGCAAATGTTGCTGCGCAATCAGCTGGATGAATCACAACGGTAAACAAACACACAGACACAAAGGCACACACGCACTTGACTCACTTGACAGAACAGAGAGAGAGACAGATACAAGATTCGTATTAAAAGCCTGATTTCTATTTTTTTTTTTTTTTTGTTATTTATTTTTATGCGTGTTTGATTTAGTTTATGTTTAGTTGAATTATTTGACTTTTAAATAAAGACCAACACATGTCTGTACAATATCTTCGTCTTATTTTACTATTTTTAGATTTGGTTTCTTTTCTATTATTATTGTTGTTGTTGTTGTTTGTGTTGTCAATTCACGCATTTTCAACTAGAAATTTCATTTGTTCCGCAACATGTTTGCATAATAAAAAATATTGTTTATTGGGTTCGTTGTTGTTGTTGTTGTTTGCTGGGTTTCTTAGCACAGTTTTCTGGGATTTTCGGGGAATTTTGCGGTCACTTTTAATATTATTATTGTCGCTTGGGTTTTTTTCACAGTATTCATTATTGATGTCTCGATATATTTCTTGTTAAACAATTGCTGTGGGCTTTTTTTTTATAGATCACAAACTTGTTTGTCATTATCTATTATTTTTATTTAGTTGATGTATATTTTACTTATATGTATTTAGCTCTAAATTGTTTTGTTTTCCACCATTTCAGTTTAATTTTGAATATTAAGTTTTTTTCATAGTTTTATTTTAATTCGAGTCAACTGATCTTAGTTTAAATAAAACTTTTTTATATATTTACACGTTAGTTTAAAGTTTAAAAACTATAAAGTATATTTTTACACATAAGTGGTGACGATATATTGTTCTATATATATTTACACATTTGTACATTTGTTTTCACACATAAAGTTTTAAAAGATTCAAATTCGCTGCAAGCAGATACATTTTGAGTTTCTTTTTTTTTGTCAGCCTTCTACTTCGTTTATTTTCGAAATAGCTAAAAACAAATTAAACAACGCAAAAAGTAAACATAAAAAAAATCAGATCGAAAACTTAAAAATACATTTCAAGGCGCGTAAAAAAGCAAATATCACACACTATGGGAGGAAGAGGTAGAGAGAGAGACAGATATAGCAAGCGAGAATCAAATAAAACTACACTAAATTTGTATTATATTAAAAAATTCAATTCATACTTTTTTATAATTTACAAAGGTGTATTTCATTTCACATTTGTTGTATTTTGGAAACTCAACTCGCATTCAATTTTCGAAATATTATTTATATTGAAACCGTTTCGTTTCTCCTTGTACATATTTGCATTTGTATTTGATTTTCCGTTATTTGTTTAGCAAACACCACAAAAAACAGCAGGCTGCTGTTTATCGCATCTTGACTCCCTAAAACTAACACACACACTTGCTTATTATTTTGTTTATTATTATTACTTTCTTCTTTATTCTGCGCGCCCAAAAATTGTCGTACGCGTGTTTTGATACCGTTACCGACGACCGCTCTCGAACAACGACTGCCAACGTCTGAAGCGTCTGAACTGTGCGTCGCTTTTTCCCGACAAACACTGACAAACTTATTGAAATCGATTTGTAACGAACCCACAACTACGACGCGTCGCCTGCGACTGAGATAGTGACTGAGACGGTCGGAGACGGAGACAGAGACTGCGACGCGACGCTGGCCGGGCTGCGTATTGAAATGAAATTTCTCGTTGGACGTTTGAATGAAATGAGCACAACGCACCAAGCCGTATACACACGAACACACACACAAACATGTACTCCACATGTATACATACAGACGAGAACAGGCAGCGCTGACGCTGCGCTGTTGACGTCAACATCGGCAGAGCAGCCACGTTCGGTAAACAGTTGTTTCGTGGAAAAACAAGCCGAACATCATAATGAAGTTGCTGTTGTGAAATTGTACGGTGCTTTGTCATGCTTAAAAAACAACAACAACACCGGACGATCTGAGTACGCGCCAAAACACAGAAACGAGGGCAGCTACATGTGTTGCTGGAACAAAGTGCACATGTACATATTTCTTGAGTATATATTACAATTCATGTAGCTGCAGTTATATTTTTCTATAAAATAAATAAAATATAAAAAAACGTGCATAACATAACAAATATTATTTATTTATTTTATTATATTATTATAGTGATTTTCTTAGCATGCACCTTAATATATATTTCACTATTACAAACTGTTATATTTAAGACAAACCAATTTGAAAGTCAATCTTAATATGCACCTTATGCCAAGGTCATATTTAAATACTTGCCTAACAGCCCTCGCACGAAGGCTAGTTGCTCTTCACCAACACATGCGCAGCGAGTCAAACAAACAAATAAAATGTGAAGCAGAAATGGCAAAAAATTAAACAAACAAGTAGACAGGAGCGGTTCAGGTTTGAATTCAGTTGCTTGGGCAGCGGGTGGCGGTGTGAGCTAAGTAGAGTTGAACGAACGAGGGCATAAGAATAACACACTTCAAAAACAAAAAGTCAACAACAAAAAACCCAGCACGCCAAAATAAAAACAAATTAAACGAAAAATACAAAAATTTCTACTACGTCGTAGTAAAATTTAGAAAGGTTTTACATTTTTTTTCAGAATTTCGCCTCAATATGGCATTTGCTTAGTTATTTGTTTTTGTTTAGTTTTGTTTGCTCGTTAACTGAGTTATGTTGTTGGGCCCAGGGATGGGTGCGGGATGGCAAGGGGTGTATGTGGTGGGGGAGGAGGTGTGCCAGGCAGGTGCTGGGCGGCGTTTGCTATCTCACCATTCGCTCTCACATTCACACAGTCACACTCACCAGTTCCATTCCATTCCGTCCCGTTCACCGCAGCCCCGTTGCTTGTTTGTTTGTTTTGCGTGCCGTGTTTTATTGTTTATGGCATTGTAGTTGTTGCTGTTGCTTGGTGCGTAGTTTTTACGTTCGTCATCGTTGGTTTGGTATTTCCGTCTTCAGCTAAGGCTGACGCTGACTGCGCTGATACAAATACACATGTACAAAGGTATGTATGTTTGCACTATATATGTATATGTATGTATAAATATATATGTATGCACGATATTTACATACACATGTGTTTGTAGTTCGCCTTGAGCGCCGTTGTCATAGACTTCTGCAGTTGTTAAATTCTCTGCTATGCTAACAAAAATGCATTTGTATACGAACATGCACACATTTAGTCCAGAAAGTGTTTTGCCACATCCAAAATTTTGATCAATTTATCTTGATTTTTCTTGTAAGCAATTTATTAATTTTTATTTATTTTTATTTGATTTTTCGATTCATTATTTTAGTCAATGGTTTAAAGAGTAAATTATATAAAAACTTTGCTCGATTGGTGGAATATTAAAAATAAGAAACAAATCTATATGTAGATATCTGCATTTCTCATTTTGTCAAAACAATCACTTGACTAACTGTGTTTAGTTGTCGTTTGTACTTAATTCTTATTTGCCTCCATTTCTGTCACGGCAGCTGTTTTGTTTTTGTAGCCGCCAGCGTCGCTGCTCACACAGTCGCTGTTGTTGTCAAAGTGCATTGCGTTTTTGCTCTGTGCGTGGGAGGCGTAGAAATAACAGTTGTTGTTCTTGCTGTTGTTGTGTTTTTGTTATTACTAGTTCTCTCGTGCGCAAACTCTCACGTGCGTCTAGCCAAGCAACCGATGTTGTTTGTTCTCTGCTGTTTGTGCTCGCCTTTATTATAAGTTTTGTATGTGCGTATGTACAAATATATCATACATACATATGTACATGTACATATATACATATGGACATACTGTGAAGTTTGTTTTGTCTTATGCACTATAGTACAAAATGTGGGAACAATCTATGTAACTTCGTTTCTTCGTTTTTTTATTGCATACTAACGGATTTAAGACATTTATATTTATATTTTAATTTTTGTTTTTAACACTGTCAATTGACACACTGACTTTATATCATTTAATCTCCCAACATAATCATTGTGCACTGATCTACTTGTTAAATTCTTTTTGACACACTGTGCGCAACACAAATTGCTAATTAGTACAAATCCGTTTGCTTTTGAACTCTTCTTTGCGAATAATCAAATAAGTTTGTGTTTGTTGTAGTGTGAGTGCGAGTGTGAATGTGGAATATTCATGTGTGGGTGGTCAGTAGGCTAACTCATAATGTTTGTAAGCAAGGGACGTACAGCTGTCTCTGTCTCTGCCGACGACGACGCCGCAAGCAAACACTTGTTTGCACAGGAGCCCAAACACGATGAGTGTACGAATAAAAGAGAGCATTTTACATGCATACTACATATGTACATACAAACATACTTATGTATTTGTGCGAGTTGGTGAGAGCATTTACAACTAGGAAGCGTCGTGAAAGCAGCGCAGTCGCCGCTTGTTTACAATGTTTGTGCGTGGGTCGCCGGCGTATAGAGGATAGTACAGAAATTAAGACGTGCGAAGGGGATGGCGTCAACGAGACCTGACCCGAGCAACAACTCAGTCGAGCCGAACCAAACCACCCACACAGACAGACGTTAGCAGCGATGTTGACGTCGACGCCGACGTCAGCGCAACTGAAGGTCATTATGCCGACGTTGCCGTCGCTGCTTCTCTTAAGCTTTCTGCGCTGCTTGCTTCTTTTTTATTGTTGGACTTCGGCTATGGAATTGTGTAAACATCAGTGGCAGCGACGGCGACGGCAACGGCAACGGCAACGGCAATGACAGCAACAAAAACAAAGGCAACGCTGGCATTCCGAGTAAACAAAGTATTTTTTTTTTGCGCCAGCCCCTAACAGAGACAATGCAAGAAAGTTGATTCGCGCAAAGGGGGTGGGAGCTGGAGGCGCGCGGAAACGCGTCGCACAGTGGGATAAAAGCTAACTTCAAGGAAAACGAATCCAATAGAATGTTGTTGAAATAAACTAAAATATTGATAACTGATCTTAATCAATTGTTTTCTATATTTTTGAAACATCTCAATTTGTTCAAGAGATATGATTTTTGTAAAACAAACACATATTATCCCACAGTGCATCGCGCTGGCAGGACAGAGGAAGACAAAGGCAAAGGCAATGGCAACGGCAACGGCAACGGTATGTAGGCGACAAAGACAGACGAAAGCAGAGCTAATGAAGATGAGCCTGATGTGTTGTTTCGTTGTTATTGTTGTTTACTTTTGGCCGATGGTAGCTTTTGTTGCTCAGCTACAAAAATATGCAAAAACAACAAGAGCGGCAACAACAACAGCAACTGCAACAACAATAACGCGAAAAAAATATATAAGCAAGGCAGTGAATACGTAAATAGAAGCAATGAACTTAATTATTTGTTGTTGTTGTTGTTGTTGCCAAGCTGTGTGAAAGGGAAGGTGAGTACGATAATTACAGCGTAAGTATGTGTGTATCTGTACATACATATCTGTATATACACACATACATAGATTTTAAGAGAATATGAACTTTTATTAATCGATAGCTCGACATTTGGTTGATTCGCCCCAAAAACTGATTTATGCTTAAATTTAATAGTTAAAAGTTTAATTTTAAATACTTAAGTAAAATAGATTTAAGTTAAGAAATGGTTTTTTATCAACACTATCAATATTTTTTCATATAGAACGCTTTTCAAAGACTTCAAACTGTCATAACTTTGTCAAAACTTAGCCGATTTTCTTGCGGAATGTCAATTTTAAAATAATTTCTCGTTTATTTTGATTCTACATCAAAATAAGTTTATATGATTATTTGTTATTCTATTTTCCCCATGACATATTTTCAAAAACTTTAAAATGCCATAACTTTGTAAAATTTTAGCTGATTTTCTTGAGGAATCATTATTATTTTTATCATTATTTTTCCTCTAATTAAATTATTTTTTATAATTTTTTCCCCTTACTGTTAAATTTTTCCATAACGATTTCAAACATTTTCAAGCTGTCAACAAATTTAATTTTATCATAAATAATTTCTAAAGACAATGTTAGAAAAATAAATTAAGATAAAATTTGTGCTCCCATTGTATATTTAATAAGTAAAGTAATATGAAGTTTAAAAGTAATATATTCCAATTCCAATTCGAATGCTGAAATACTGATTCTAAGAAGATAAACAAAGAAATATTCTATGAAATATTCAAAACAAGATCAACATGCTAACTTGAAGAGGGGGCTCAAGTGAGAAGGGAAAGGGGTATTAGTTGGACAACAACATGTTGGTTGGTAATTCAAGGCTCTAGCGACTGAGACAACCCTGAGATGCAGTTGTTGGTGGCAAGCGTGGCACAAGCAACGATGTCTAAGGTTAAAGCGTAAATTGAAGTCAACTCAAAACTCAATTTTCCACCCACTTGCAGTTCATGTGTTCACGTGTTTCTTGTTTATTCGGCCAATGCAAAAAATGCTTAATTAATTTATTTTTTTGGCATAGCTGGCAATTTGCTTTGTGTGTGTGTGTACACTAGGGTGCTTCGAGTTGTAAGGGTAAAAAAAGACTTGAATAATGGTTTCTCTAATCATTTCGTAATCTACGGTGAATTTAAGTAAGTATTTTCTACAAGAAATTATAGTTCTTAAAGTAATTTCTAGTTGAAAATATGTAATTTTTTTAAATTTTTAGCATAGTATTATAAGTACATCTTTTTTAAATTTTTAGCATAGTATTATAAGTATATCTCCAGTGATTAAAGTGATTAGTTCGTTTCTAATAAGTTTTATATTAAAAATCGTGTTCTAAGCAGAATTCTCATAATTTTATTGAATCAAAGGCCATAAAACCGAATTTCGTCAATGCAAATTATGTTTACCATTTAATGTGCAACAAAATTGATACACCCTAATGTACATATACATATGTCATTGTTTTTGTTAACAGCTGTACTTTTGCGAATTTACAACGGTAATGAAAGCAAAACAACTTTCCTACAAAACCAACAACAACAACAACAGCAAAATTTGTGCTGAATGCACAGAAAAAGCGAATGACTCTGGGAGGGGGTGGGGGTAGGGGTGGGGGTTTGAATGTGGGGGAAGTTCTCTACATTGGCCGATAAAAGCGAAAGAAAGAACGGAAAATATATATAAAAAAAAAATACTGCAAATGAAATAAATTGGTTAGTAAATAAATGCTACAAGCGTATTTTCGTCAAAACAATGTCAACATGGACAGCAGTTCAACATAAAACAAATAAACAGCAACAAGAATAATAATGCAACTTGTTCTAGCTAAATACACAATGCAAAAAAATACAGCACTCGAAATACATTTTATCATAATTACGTTGCACATCGTTTCTATGTATCTAACTGTGTGTGTGTGTGTGTGTGTGTGTGCGTTAGGGTACATCTACTTTTTTTTATTATCAAAATATCGTATCCCAAATTTGTCATCTATTTAAGATGTTTTTGCATCTAGAAACTGTAGTTTGTAAATGTTATTTTTAGTCTTAGCATTTTTCAACTCATTTCAAATTTTTAACTCATATAGCAAAAATTAGCAATTGACCTTAGAACTATAGTTTCTGTGGGAAATCTTCTTAGAATTGATCGTAGCGTGTGAATTTACCATTTTACAAAAAAAAATAAATAAAAATAAAAATAAAAACATTTTACAATTTTTTTAGGTCAAATACAGCGATGCACCCTAACGCGCATAGTTTCTACGTCTGTGTGTTGTGCTAGTGTGTGTGTCTGCGTGCGTTGTTTTGGTCTCCGCGAATTGTCAATGTGCGAATACAATTGCAAAAAGCGTTGCATAAAACCAGGCGCAAGGTTGTCAATAGTTCACACTTTTGTAGAAGGACAACAACAATGCATAGCATTTATCGCAAGCAGATATTATGTTGAATTGATTATTCTTTGAGTTGTTAATATAGTCTTATAAGTAATTAAAAATAATATTGAATTTCTTAGGTATTTTGTAGGTCTAATGGGAAGTCTCAATATTTCAAAAGAAATTATCGCATTTACTAAAGTTTTCTACAATTTAGAGATTTTTAAAATAGTTAAATTTTAATAATTCTAATTTACTGTAATCATAAACATATATTACGTAACTCTACATTGTTGGAGTAAATAATATAATCCAATAATGGGTAACCCAATAGAAGTAAGTATGCAGAAGATATGGACAGTTGTGTTAAAAAAAATGATATGAAAATATATACATTTGAAATGTTCCAGGTTTTGAAATATGTGTGAGAGTCTGAAGTTTTTAAATAAATAAAAGTTAACTAAATGTGAGTAAATATAATTGATAACCTTTTAATAAGTAATCAACAATATATTTTACAGGATGTTCTAGAAATGTAAACCAACAGAAAACTTAAGGGTTTTCAAGCTGTAAATATAAAAAAATGTGATATTACAATTGGTATCAGAAAAATGTTTTTTTTTTTTTGATTATAATGCATAAAAGTCGAGGGCCAAAATCGTGAGTGTTTATTATAACTGGGTTTTGACATCTTGATTTAATCTGACTTTCATTAGTCCAAATGTCAGTCAAGTTGGCAAGGTGTGTTAAAGATGCTTAAAGTTAACAAATTATTGTTTTGTTTTTAAGCAAAACAAAATGCAAATTGGCCAGGGCAACAGTTAACCGCATTCCCCTCTGACCCGAGTGGAAGAAGGGTCATGAGAGGGGTGGAGGGAGGGGGGCAGGGGCGGGGGGGTCACTGTGGCCAAAGGCATGAACAGCTGTTGTTGTTGTTGTTATTGTTGTTGCTGCTGCTTTGAACGAAATACAATAAAATTGGAAAACAAACAAATGCAAAACACACACACACACAAATACAGCTGCAAGTGCAGAGACACAAGAAGCACAAAAGAAGGAGCATTGCGAATGCGACTAATGAGCACCAAAAGCAACAACAACAACAACAACAAATAGAGCAACATCCACAACAACAACAAGTGTAAGAGCAAAGCAGCAAGCAGCGAAGTTAACGTCGCCGTCAACGTCAACGTCGACGTCGTTGCCGCCAAAGCTTTGAAATAAACAAATAGAGCTAACAGCAATAACAATAACAACAGCAACAAAAACAACAACAACAACAACAACAAGGACAGCTCTGTTGTAGTAAAACGCTTATTTACGCATACAGTTGCAAGGGAGCAGAGCAAACGGAAACGCAGCGGGTATAACAACAGTTGTACACTGAGAGAAAACAATGCATTTGTACCGAACTATACTAAAATCCATACCTGATAAAATACACAGTTCTTGAAATATACACAAAAATCTTTAAACAAATAATTGTATTAAAATATAAGTTTATATTTAATTAAGTAAAATTAAATTAAGTAAAAGTAATTATTGGCAGTTTCATCAAGAAACACGCAAAACTCTAGATTTATTTATTTTATTATTTTTTTTTGTTGTAGACAACTGTTACTAATTATATAAACTTAAACTACTGTTATTCATAATATCTTGGGTTTATTTACATATACTTTATAGGTAAAGCTTACACATTTCTTACTTTGTCTGGTTGAAGTTGGAAAATTAGTCGGAAATTAGTTTACTCAGAAGATAAGTTTAGAAAAAATATCTGTTTAAGTATTTTTTACTCATAAATCGGATCTGGAAATTAAGAAATCATGCTTAACAAAAGATCGAGTTTGATCTTGAATATTTCGCGCTGTGTAGAGCAAGAGAGAGAGAGCGAGAAAGACAACAAGTGATGACAGGCCTCGCAGCAGAGGACGAATTTGGGAGAAGCTTTGTTTGCGGAGCGCAGAGCGCAGAGAGCGGCTTGCATGATATGTACTTTTTTTTGTGTGTGTGTGTGTGTGTGTGTGTGTGTGTGTGTGTGTTTATGTGTTTACTGTGTGTGTTTGGCCTGGAGAACTCCAACTAAAATTGTATCCTCTTCCCCCAAGGCAAGTAGAAGCACAACCAACCAATACTGGGTGCATTTTCTATTTCGTTTTGTTGTCCCAAAAGTTTGTTGAGAACATTAGCAAATGTTTGTTTTAGCAAACGGAATATGCTTCGTTTGTTTCATCATCATCATCGTCATTATTAGCATTGCATCGCCTTGTTTTGTAGCATTTCATTTGCTTGTTTTAGTGATGCAAAATACAGTGAAATATCGACAACGTGATTGAAAATATCGAGTTCTTCAGCTCGATAATTTATGTGACAATCTATCGAGTGAATTAAATCGATTTTCAAACAAAATTGATCACTCACTGCCGTTTATTTATCATAATTTTAAAAATTTCGATAAACGTCATAAAAGCAATAACAAAGTGGGAATCAGTCAAGATATTTGTATTCAAAGTATTTTGTGTTTAAAATTGCAACTTCAAATAATTTTTTTGCAGAAAGTTCTATTTTATCTATCAAGCTCGAGCCAAAAAATTTTCTTAAATGCAAATTTCGTTTCGAAACAGAAATAGTTATCTAAATTTTAATAATTTTATTTATAATAGCGTGTACATTCGAATAAAATTAAGTTATATATAAAAGTCTTCAAATAAATTAAAATTACTTAAAAATTTACAAAATTTTATGGATAAAAATATAAGGATAAAATTGAAGCTATTAAAATATAATGTTGAATTGATTAAATAATAATAAATAATATTAAATATAATTAAAACCAAAATTTGCATTTACATCACTAGTTTGTTGTGTGTGTGTGTTGTTGTGTGTGTGTGTGTGTGTGTGTGTGTGTCTTACTTTGGCTTCTTTCATTCTTTCCCATTTCACTCGTCCATTGTTGTTGCTCCTTGTTTGTTGTTGTCGCTGTTGTTGTCGTTGTTGTTGACGTCTGCCTGCTACTTTTGCGTAGTTTTGTTTATTTTATTTGTTTTGCTTTGTTTTTTTGTTGTTTATTTTTGTTTGATTTACGTTTGGCAGTACCGTTGCCAGTGTCGTACCACCCCCAGCCCCCAGCCCCCAACCCCAACCCCAACCCTCAACCCCTCAATCACCTACCCACTCCCACATTTCTTTGCTTTGTTTTATTTGTGCTGCTTCTTCTTCTTCTTAGTCTTCTGGTTCGGTTCGGTTTGTTTGGCTCCCTGTTGGGTAGCTTGGGGGTTTGACTGGGTTTGCGGCTGTTTCTACATTCCACCGTTGCATGCCTCTTCATCATCTTCTTCTTCTTCTACTTAATTTTGTATTATTTTGTTTTGTTTTTCCGTTTTTTTTTCTTTTTTTTTTCATTTATTTTATTTGTAGATACTGTATTGACTTAAAGTTTGTTGTACTTCTTTGTCTTTCGGTTCGCGTTGTTTTTGTTGTTCCTGTTTCTGTCTGTTTTTGTTATTTTATTTTCTTATTGCCTGACGGAAATGCCTTGAAACATTTCTATGTTTGTCTCGGACTACGTTCCTCAACTTTCAGAGGTCAGATCGGACTGTACGTTTACCTATATATCAACCACATGCATATTATAGTATATATCAATATTGTTTTTTTATTTTCAATAAATCAATACAATTTGAAGTTATAAAATAAGTGTCTCTTTTAAATATATATATTTTTTACTCATGAAATCGCAATTCTATAAAGTTCAATTTAAATTAATCCTGTACCTTATAAAACTAATAAAACCAAAATAAATTATATTTTATGTATTCTTGAGTTTTATTTAAATTTAATCGGTAAATCGTACAGCTAATAAAAAAATCAATTTCTTTTTGAATGAAATCTGGATTTATTTATAAAATTTAGTCCGATGTATTAAAGAAAAGAGAACGTTTTTTTGCTAGCTTTATATAATTTTTAAGTTATCATCTAGTATTTGGTTTGAATTAAGTCAGATTTTTGGCAGTAAAAATGTGTTTCCCCGAAACACACATAAATTGAAAATTAAATAAACTAAAATAGTAAAAACAATATTGTAAATTGCACTTTAAGAATGGCAACTGCAGGAAAAGCCAAGGAATGGTCACGGGCCATCATTTGTAAACCGAAGGATAGTCTAACGACTGAAGCTGGTTTAAGGGCCCAGCGCAATGTAATGGTACCAACTATAGAGAAGGAAGTAAGTACAATTACCCAGCAATGGAGCAACAGATAAGAAAAAAATAATAATCCCACCTCGAGGTTGATCATCTGTCTAATTTATATAAAAAAAGAAAATTTTTATTTATTTATTATATATATTATAGATTTTGTGGTTTTAGTCAGTAAGATTCTTAATCTTAGAGTTTATACGAATTTTAATTTCATTTCTTTTTAGATGTATGTCTATATATCTAGATCTTTTTTTATATCTATATCTGTATATTTGTTTCTATATCTATACAGTGCACACCAAACTCAATGGCAATGATCATTGGAGGAGAATACGCAAGGATGTGGCTTCGTGACCGCGACGAATTCCAAGCGAAGACCATAAATAACAGTAAGGCAAAGGTTATTAAGAACGATTTTGAATGGTGGCTGAAGCTTCGCAAGACCAACAAATGTTTCTGCTCCATCTAAAAGCCGAAACTTTAAAAATCTTCACCCTATCGTGCAAGCTTTAACGCAAACTTCAGTCTGCTAGCTAGCAACCAAAAGCTTTTGTACATTTTACGAGTTTATCAAAGACACGCACCACAAGCTTTTGGTCATGGAAAGCTTTTCTTTTATGGTCGTCTGGCTTGGTTTACCTCAACTGGCACTTCATTAATGCGCAATTTCCTTAAAAAACCATATTTCTTAGTAGTTATTTATACAAATTGAAAGTTCAGCAAACCCAAATATGTTAACTTGCAATAAGTACTTAATAAACGCAAAGTTAATTAACATATTTAACAGCGTATTTGATTTTGTTTGGCATTGCATTTGGTGGGGTAGGCTCCAAATCAACTGCCAAAGCTCTTTGCATGCCTTCGCACAGGTTGAATTTAAAAAAGCACTCAAAATATTTCGACTGCCTGCACGTACTCTCACTTTCTTGCTCTCAGCTCTCATCTCCCATCCCACACACGCAAACACTCCCACCAACCGAGGCTTAGCCACCCACATTGTTAAGAATTTGCATGCAACTACGAGACGGTTGCTCTCTCTCACTCTCTCGGCCGCTGCTCCCACGCGCTGCGCTGCCGCTGCGAATTTCACTTCGTGTGTTCGTGTCTGTGTCGGTTCGTTTGCTCGTGTCGTTTCGTTTCGTTTTGTTCACTTTGTATGTGTATTTGAGCTCATTTGCAGTTTTCCACAGTGGCACAGCGTCAATCAAAATCAAACGTTTGCCGCGTTTGGTTCGTCGTGTGTTGTACGATTTTTTTCGGCTCTTTACCTTTACCGTTTGTTGCAAGTTTAGCGCGCAAATGCCAACAAGTAAAAAAACTCAACTCAATTTGCAAAATGTAACGCATTTCCAAAAGGAATTTCCACAGCAACAACAACAGAAACTACAGCGGCAGCAGCAGCAGCAACAACAACAATAAAAACAGCAACAAGTCAAATAACAACAAATTGTTGCTGCTGTCTCCGACTGGTTTATGTATTTATTTTCTTCGTGCTCGTGTTTTGTTCGTGTGCCGTATGTGTTTTCAATTTTCGTTCGTTCGTGTGTGTGTGTGTGTGCGGTATCTATGAGCGTATGTGTGCAAAAATAACAACAACAACAACATTTTCCACAGCTGGTAAGTTGAAGTCAAATTTGTAAAGAAACTTTCATTTTTAGCATTATTTTGTGGATTTTACTATTGGTTTGATGCTCAGTAACGATTCTGTTGCATTCTTTGAGCATTTTAATGCAGTCGAGTATCGAAAAATAGCAACAATATGTTAGCTTCAGACACACGCATATGGATATGTAACTGCATAAATGTGTGCGTGTGTGTGTGTGTGTGTGTGCGTGATTTGCCAATAGCTTGTGGCACACAAAGCAAATCGGCAGTAAAAGGCAGAAACAAATAACTACAACTACAACTACAACAACAACAGCAATAACAACTGCAAGCTGGCAAGTGCAGCAAAGCAACTCAACCAGTTGACGCAGCAACAATACTAAGTATAATGCCGGCGTAGCGTCGCTGCTGAGCTCAGCGCTGCGCTGCACTGCTCTGCTCTGCGCTGCGCCGCTGCCGCATGGTCAGGGCTTTATAGCGGGCAGCGCAGCAACGCTTTCTTATTTACCATGCGCAAAGCAAAAATGAAGCCTTTTTCTTATACCCTTACAATGGGTACGACAATTTAGTCATGCATTGTGTAACGCTGTTTTCCAATTTTTATGGAATTAAAAAGAAAAAAAATATGAGAACAAAACACAATCTCTTTATTTTTGTTGAATTTTTAAATTTAAGTCATACTAAAATCTACTTAAAAACAAGATCAGATGACTATATCAAAAAGATGCTCAAGAAGTGATCCTTGCAAATTGAGTTTACTATAAAATTGTTATTTCATTTTAGAGATATCTATCCAAACTGTCAGGATATTGTATTGCTAATGTCCTATAAAAAAGCCCACTATCTCATATTGCTGTTATAGAAAAAATCAATTCTCTCGAAGGGTATTAAATCTTCTGTATGCCGAAAAATTTTTTTTTTTTTGGTCGACGACATCGGCATCAAAGTAAATTGCGCTGCTGTTGCTGCTGCTGTTGCACGTCTGTCTCTGTAATTGTCTGAGTGTGTATGTGTGTGTGCTTTTCGTGTCTTTTGGCATTTTCAAATTGTATATTAACAAACAAAATGCAGCAGATACATAAATATGTTGCTGTTACTGTGGTCGTTGTTTTTGTTGTTACCTCTGTTGAAGCTTTTCCGATTTACTTACGTATTTTTCACGCGCTGTTCGATTCCCTGTGGTTTTTATTACATTTCTGATCGGGTTTCACTTAACAATTTTCCCCTGCTGCAAGCTTAGAATTACAGGCGATGTTTGCAGCACGATTAAATTGGCCAAATGATGAGTATGAACTTAATTCTTAAATATTTTTGTAACATTAGAATGTCAATTTAATAAAATTAAAATTAAAAATTAATTTATGAATAGCTGGCATTGAGGCATATGTTTTTCACAAGAATTCTTTAAATAATCAATTATTATTTGCCATATGGTTAATTTAGTCAAAGCCATTTCGGCATGTATGAAAAGTCAGCATATGTTTAGTATGCTCTGACTTAATATTCAAAACTGAAACTGGAAAATGGAACGTGTATTTTAATATAAGATAGAAACCACAGTGCCGGCAAACGTTTCTGTATTTTTAATTTCTTTTATTTATTTTTGCTTGGCAATAGATTCTTGTATAATTTGTGTTTATACACACGTACACTCACACAGACACAAGCACAGACACTGTCGTATACGTAATGCATGTTATGCAGTGAATACCCCTCCCCTTCAACCCTTCAACCCTTTGCCACCCGCTCCAATCCGACCTGCCGCCACTATTGAAATTGCATTCTTGTATAACTTCGGTGTTTATTATCCGATCGTCATGAAATGCGCTGGGCAGATATATTCAGCTTTTATCTTTTGAATTTGTTTGCATTTCGTGTTAATTCGATTTGCGTGACCTTCAATATTTATTCCATTTGAGCACATTTATTACAAATTCGAACCTAAGGGGTTTAATTGCAAACACGTGAGAGAGAGAGACCTATAGTCGAGTTCTCGACTATGAGATATCTGCTATTGAACTTAGATTTGTATTTATTGTGCATATAAATTATAAACTGCTACGTTCTAAAAACTACTGCATACTTTTAGTCGCTTTCATTGCTTAAAAACTTTAAAAATATTTTATTATACTTTTTTATATGTTTTTAGTAAAAAAAAATGTGACCGATTCTGTTAAAACTGTCTAAAATAAATAACCTAAAGAAACTTAATTTTATGTTGTCATTAAATTTCATATTATTAGTCAGATAGTATAGTTTTGTATAGTTGTATAGTTTTTTTTAGGGTAAAACAAGTTTAAGATGTCATATGTTAGCAATAATATGGTAAACGGCAATATTAATAAATTGAAAATAAATATTGAAATTACTGACTCTCATAATTATCCCTAAGACAAACTTCTGCAAATCGCTAAAATTTTATTACTCTAGTGTTTATTGTCTCTGAAATCTAGAATATAAATTTAATCAATTTAAATTCTCAGATGACCGTGTATATATACGCAATATACCCTTATACTCGTTGAATAGCGGGTATTAAAACGGGTGACGTCTTTGTCTGACAAACATATGTTAAATATTTAAGCATACAAGGGAAAACTTGGAAAGCGCTTGACTATGACACTCTCTCACTGTCTAGTTACAGAAATGAAATCTGAATGAATTGTGTACAACATTTAAAACAAATAAGATCTATTGGATATACAAAGGCGTGCTTATAATGACTGCTGAGGATTATTCAAACAGTTTCCGATCGGAGATGTTTCCGTTGTTTTCTTTGTAAACAAATTTTTCACCGGAAATGTGACAAATAATTTTTATAATTATTTGCAGTTTTTAGTATTTTTTTTTTTAATAAAAGGTGAATATTTAATGTTTTGTCAAATTTATTACATGCCTAACTGCACATAAATATTTATGCATTTATGCAAATGCGAATTTTTGCAATAATTATGTTGCATATTTGATCGCATGTTCTACATACATACAAAAGATATGTACGTACAATCTATTGTATGTGTGCATGTATGTATATATAGTACTCATAGACTGACGCAAAACACGCGCGTCTGTATGTATGTAAATGTATACATGTATACATAAGTATTTATGCCAGAATTGCGAATGTTGAAGGATGAGAAATAACCTCCCTTTTACTTTTTTGCAATGTTGGAGTGAACGACGCGTCGCCCACGCGCCAAAGACAAAGTCACCATCATGGTGTCATTCCATGACCATCGGTGTCCCCATCTCCATTCTCTCATACACAAGAGCAATCCAGCAACCTAACGTCCTTACGCCCTAACGATTTACCTCCTTTTAACATTTGTTGCACTCTCCATGTACAATTTCAACATGCGCTCGTTATTCACCACATGGTCAGACATAATTCTCGCTCTCGCATTTGCTAATTTCGTGCATTCGTGGTTGCTTTCGTGTGCTCGTGCCTTCTGCTTCTAAGTCGTCGTGTTCCCGGTGTTTGCTATCGCCACTGTTTACATTGCAATGCCGTGCGTTGCTCTCTGCCTACGCAAAGCGACGCGACGCTGCCGACGTCATCGTAAAGGTCACAAGCAGAGAGAGAGAGGCAGAAAAAGAGAGAGCAGACAATGGACGACGGGTCTTTCGTGGGAGGCTGATTGTATGTTGGTTGCCTGCTTGCTTGCTTGCTTTCAACCATATGGTCAATGCACACTGCAAATTGGTACTTGGCAAAAGGCGACGCTTCATTTGGTTTTCAAATTGAAAAGGAAGAGACGCGACAATGTCATTTAAGTCCCTCCCTAGTTCCCCAATTCCCCTCGTCCATGCTCCCAAAGATCCTGCCAGCGTTGCCTTCGCTAATTGAGACATTTGTCAACTTGCTCAAATGAGAACTCATTTCTCAGTAAATACATATTTAAAAAAAAGGAAATATTGTCGTAATGCTGTAGAAAAAGCTAAAAATAAAGCTTTAGGAAAGTTTTTGCTATTTTTGGCATATCAATCAAATAATTTCGAAAGGGGGAACGTTCTCCAAGTGCAGAAGAAAAGTGTCTTGATATTTTTTATATACCAATCAAATCATTTCGAAGAAAATAAATTTATTTGTAGTGCAGAAGAAAAGAGATTTTGAAAAATTGAGTTTTTAGACATATCAAAATAAAAAAATTTAAAGCGAATATTCTCCAAATGCAGAAAAAATGTGCGTAGAAATATGTGGAATTAATAACGGTTTCGTTATATTTTTGGCATATCAATCAAATAATTTTCCTCTTTTATTTACCAACAAATGACAAAAGAAAAAAATAAAACTGAAACGAACGGAAAATTTTCGATTGCTTCAGCAGGTCAGGAATATTACCATCGAGTGTAGAAATCGAATTGATATATCGATATAGCTATTTTGGTGGCAGATTCGACCGCTTCGATTTGCGTCTTAATAAGGCATCTGCCTTTTGGGGCAACAAGGATTGCGATGGCATCAATGTGGTGGTAGATTCTAGATCTTTAACTGTTTTTGGCAGTTGCTTTAGAATAATGCTCTTCTTTGTCGTCTCCAGCTGCTTTAGCTGCTTTTTCAACGATCTCTTCTCGATCTTTTGTTTTATATCCGGCTTGGCATCGATACCTTCACTCCGATTGAACGTGGGCTGGCTCAAAGATTTAATTTCGGACATGAGCGTTTCAAAAGACATTGCCACTAAAAAGTATCTGCCTAAAAAAATGGATAAATATTTTATATAATTTATTGCTTGGTAGTTGAAGTCTTCATCATTTACCATTTACTTTTTGTAGAAATCCTAGACGATGGCCCATATCGAGAGTCTGTTTTACCGGCTTCATTAGATCTTCCTGCGGTAATTCCGTATTTTTGGCAATGGTCACCACAATTTCCCGTAGTGTTGCCGGAGTCTTTATCATGTTTAGTGTGTGCATAATAATGGCGCCATTAAAATTCGGCATTTTTCAAGTTCGTCTCTTAAATTGTTGTTTTTAGAGTCGTTAACTAATATTCCGATATGTGTTATAACTATTAAAAATAAACAGTGTTGTGAATATGAGAATTTCACAGTTTTACTATAATTCCTGTAATTGTAGCATTTGTTACAAAGCCTGCGAAGTTGGGAAATAATCCCGATGATTATTTGGATGATAAATTTTTAAGTCGAGAAATAGATGATATTTCTGATCTTTTGGTAAATGTTCAGTGGGTTAATCTTCAGATTATTAATTGGATGATCACTCTTTATGTCGTGAAATACATGAAGAAATATCACATGTAACAACAAACTATTGTCATCTATACTTTAGAAATAACTTGTTTATGTTATGTAGGTAACTGTATGTGTACTTAACGATATCGCAGTTCATATCTCGCTTAGGGATCCATGGCAATAACAATGATAAATAAAAATGAGCCAGCACAACTGGAATTAGTAGGTGTTGGTTGCTTCGTCATTTCCTATTTACATCTATAGACGATGTTGTTGCTGTTGTTGATTATAATCAGCAGGGCACAGCTAAAAATAGAACTTGGATGGAAACGAGAAGCCATCCCCGTACCGCTTGACAACTCTATTGGGACATATGGTAAATTGGATGTTTAATTAAACTGCCCCATGGCAAAACAAAAAAAGTAAAACACCAACCAACTATTGGCGTAACAAAACGTGGCATACAACATCAAATAATATTATCAATTAAAGGTCAAAAGACAGCTGTCTTGTTCGCAGTTAAATTAAGATATTATCTATGCATCAATAAAGTTCAGTAAAAACAATCAGCTTGAATCGAGTTATAGTAAAATTAATTACTTTTCACTCTCAGCTTTGTTGTCGGTTGCAAATGTTTGAGATTACGAGTGTGTTTAGTGTAATTTCATTTTTTTTTTTTTTGCCATATGAAAGTCAGTGGAGCGTTCAGTTAATTTCGAGATATAATCCAAGCCTATTAAAATATATATTAGAATGAACAATAGGGGTAAATACTTGTATAGGTACAGTCATAAAATATGATCAATTACAGGTGTTATAAAACTTTTTGTTGAACACTACACAAAATGTCAATCTGTCGTATAATCGATTGACTAACGAAATATCTAGTTCTCTATAGTCTAGAGTCTAAAAAAGCAAAATGAGATTTAATTTGGAATAAAATATTAATCTTTCAAATGTAATAAATACTGCCCGTAGAAAGATATGTTATTCGACAAATTCCTATTTTGCATCTGTCCATATGTGGAGCATATGCATGGTAAATAGTTTTATCTGCCCATCATTTTCAATCTCATCCACACGTCACAATGTTGTGTGGGCGCTACAGGAAAACTCTGGAAAAGTGTCTGTTGCACAGTGGCATCATTTTCGTGGTTGACGTCAATGTTGTCGGAGGAGCAAGCACAGCACATTATAAAAAGAGATTGAGACGCTAAGAATGAGATAGAGGAGGAGCTGTGGAAATGTAGCTAAAAACTAGTTGCTTCTGACATGCAGCTTGACTTCTTAGTGTGTGTACATTTTATACATATATATGTACGAAAATTTCTTAGAAAATCCATCAAGAAAAATCTCGAAAAGTTTGTGCAAAATCAGAATTATTTGAAAGTTGCAGAAAGTTAAAAATTCACACTGCTTATTTAATGTATTATGCAGATTTTTATTTAAACTGCAAAGTGAAGTTGTGCAAAATATTGTAAGAAATTTTATATTTATATCTGTTACTTGACTAAAGAATTAAAGAATTTTAATACAAACTTCACTACTCTACTTTGCAAATTTGTTTTTTAAGAAAATAATGAATAAATATAACTTAGACTTAGATTTCAAAATAAATACTTTTATTTCTAAAGTATAAAACAAAGTTTAAAAAGAATATTTTTCAATGAAAGTATATTTTTTACACTCGGTTGTATTTATTTATTTATGTTTTATGATGATACTCTACATAAAAATGCAGTTAAATTGGGTAATAACACTGAAATGATCAATTTTAATTGAATAATTTGGTTAGTAACGATTGAAAGTATAATTTATGTGACGTCCTTTGGCTCCTTTGGAATAAGTTCCTTGACCCGTTGACCGTCTGTCTCTTTGTCTCTCCGTTTGTCAATTTCGCAATTGATGTTTTGGTTGTTGCTGTTGTTGTTGCTGTTGGTCTCCTTGTCGTTGTTGTTGTTTAAGTCAATTAATTGAAGCCATTTTTTGCGCTTACGTTGTGCCTGTCTGCACTTTGCTTTTGTAATTTTCATGTGGCAATTGCAACAACAGCAACAAGCTTGTGTCGTGTGGCATATCGAGTGCGTGTTTGTGTGTGTGCGTCCTAATTACTCACACTGTTGCCATTTGATTGGGCCTCAGTTTCCTCAGTCCCTATAAGTGCTCGTTGTGTTGACTTAAATCCTTAAGCGCCTTTCTTGTTGCCTGTCTGCGACTCCAAATGAATACAGTTAGTTGGGGCAAAAAGTGGGTTAAGTTCTCCTCTCCCCCTCTCCGTTCTCCGCTCTCCCCTCTCCACACTCCCCTTTCACCACTCACAATACTGAAGCTTAGACATCGCACATTTTCCAGCAACTGTTAGTATTACTCATGCCTCCCTCTCATGCCACACATTTCAAGCACATGCAACATATATTTTTGTATTTCATTTGTTAGCGACGCATTTTCCTATCAAATGCGTCTTAGCCAGCATGTACATGTTTTAGCCATATTTCTGCCACATGACAGAAAAGTACAATAATTTCTATATTTCGTAGAATGACAATTCGACGTAAATGGATTTTCTGCTCTTTAAATATCGCCCGCTTTCTAAGTGTTTCAAAAACAGACACTTTGTCGTATTTCATGCTCATAACGTGTTCTACATTTGTCATGAACAAATTTTGTGGATCATGCTGCGTATGCGTAATAATGCAAATTAAATGGAACATTAATCATACGTCGCGTAAGTCGAGTGAAAACATCAAAAGAGACGAATTCGGCAACCTACTCTGCAACATCATGCAAATGATGCCCAAAGGCGACATTAAAGAAAATTAAATTTGTGTAGAGTTTGAGTAGAAAACGTTTAAAGCCATTGTTGTTGCTTTTCTCTTTAAAATCCTTAACCCCGCCCACTTGTTGCACGCCTTGTTGCAAGGCGAGCCTGGCAAACTGTGGCATTGTGGCATGAATTGTAACTTGAAAATATTTATTTTCCGTAGATTTAGTTCTTTCTGTAATGAATTCCAAATGGTTACTCTGCCTAATGATTAGCTTCAATCTCTCAAGTGAATGTGTCATATAACATTTTCTTTTTATTCTTAGAATTCTATAGTAAATTGTTAGCGTTTTTGACAAAGTTATGACAGTTTGAAGTTTTTGAAATAGGGACAAGGGGAAAGTATGAAAAAAATTGACAGTAAAGTATGAAAAATTTAATTTTCCAGTTTTAATACAGAATCAAAATTGGGGAAAAATAATAATAAATTTGATATTCTGTTAGGAAATCGGTTCTTTTTGGACAAAGTTATGACAGTTTGAAGTTTTTATAATAGCGACAAAGGAAATGTATGAAAAAAATTGACAGTAAAGTATAAAAAATGTAATTTTCAAATTTTGATGCAGAATTATAATAGGGGAAAAATAATGATAAATTTGATATTCCGCAAGGAAATCGGTTTATATTTGACAAAGTTATGACAGTTTGAAGTTTTTATAATAGCGATAATGGAAATAAATGACAGTAAAGTATAAAAAATGTAATTCTTCAGTTTTAATGCAGAATTAAATTATGGACCAAATTATAATAAAATTGACATTCCGCAAGGAAATCGGTTTATTTTTGACAAAGTTATGACAGTTTGAAAGGGAAAGTATGGAAAAACTTTAAAAAAAACTGTTGCATAATTTAGGGAGAAAATTTGATAGGACTCCACCACTTTTGCTAATATTAAATTATTGTTTTAAATAAATTACGTTTACAATTTATAATCGATTAGGTTACAGTATTAAATATATAAAAATATCGCCTTGTTATTAATGTAAGAATTCCTTTTCTTTTTTAATTACAGTCCATTAAAGCGAGCATATAAAATATATATATGTAATCTCGATCATGCAACTGCTGGTGCAACAAGAACAGCTGCGAATTGTGGCATTATTTCTCACAAACAAATAAATTTCAGTTCTTAATTGCTTAAAGTGTTAAAGAAAAAAAAACATATTACAGCATACATGTAAAAATAGAAGAGAAAAAAAAAGCAAATAATGGCGGCAGCTACAGTGAGCTCCCACTTGGAGGCACCGTCAACAGAGGCGCAGTTGGAATTAGTGTGTGGCGCATGTGAATATTATGAAAGCTGTGATGCCTCAACGGCAACAGCAGAGGAGGACATTGACAATGATGAGGCAGATGCAACGGCGATACTTATCGATAACAGCACACAAACTGACGATGACGATGAGATCGAAATCGATGGGGAAATCGACACGGAAGTCGAAGAGCAAGAGAAAAAGAAACGAAAAGAGTGTGTGAGAACACAATTATCGAAAATTGTAGAGGAAGAATTGGAAACGGAAGCAGACAGCGAAATACCAAATTGTATACGAACTGAGAACAGAAATGAAAACAATAATAATGAAAAAATTATTGAAAATAATAATGCAAATATTATTGAACAAAATTATACAAATCATAATACAAATAATAATACAAATATTCATGCAAATAATAATGATCATTATAGTGCAAATACTAATAGAAATTGTAATGCAAATACTAATGGAAATTGTAATGCAAATAATAATGGATATTGTAATGCAAGTAATAATGGAAATTATAATGCAAATAATGATGCAAATGAAATAAATGAGCTTGACGAGGAAATTGGGAAACAGAAGGAGGATGAAGAGGAAAAAGAGGAGGAGGAGGAGGAGGAGGAAGAGGTGGAGGTGAAAGAGTTGGAGGAAGAGGAAGAAGATGATGTGGCCAGACTTACGGGTTTGGCTTTAGAGATGGGCTATGCGCGTATAATTGATTACGATAACTTTCGCATAATCGAGCACGTTATCGAAAGCGATGATGAAGATGATCATGATCATGATCATGATCACAATGATGCCAATGATGATGCAGATGAGGTGGATAATGTGGATAATGTGCAAGCTCAAAATGTAACAGCTACATCAACCGTGCATTTGAATTTGGTTGCGTTCATCGACGAGAGTTATCAACTGATCGATAAAGCAGAAGATAGCAATGTTATCGATACGCCAGCTTCACACCATGTTGTCGATAATAATAACAATAATCGCAGTGCCGCCTGCGATATAACGACAAGTCAGGAACGCATGAAAACAGCACGAAAAGCTCAAATCGCAGTCAACCACAAATCGGAGGAGTTGCAACAACAACAACATGCGCCAACTTGCAGCACGGCTGCAACATCGAACAACAGTGCATTGATAAAAGCCTACAAATCGAATCTAACTCCGTTGGCGCCGCCATTTCAACCTGCGGCATTGAAGTCGCAGCTGCAACAGTCGGTGGCAGGCAGCAGCAGCAGCAGTAACAGCAGTTGCAACATGACGCTCAACAGGGGCACTTTGTATGCTGCCTACGAGCACACTGCGGTTTATTATCAGCAGCCGCAGCAACAACAACATCAGCCGCAGCAACAGCAGCAGCAACAGTTGTCACCAAAGCATCAACATTGTGCGCAACATGGCGGCATGCCACACATTCATCTGCAATCAAGCAACGGAGCTCAATTGTTACCCCTACAATTGATTACACTGACGCCAACGACAGCGACAGCAGCAGCCGCCGCTGCGGCAGCAATTGCAGCGCCAGTGGCGGCAACCGCTGCCGCTGCTGGTGTGGCAGCAACGGGTGGCGCCACCGCCACTGCCTGGCCACTTGTGGAGGCGCCAATTTACATGGACATCAATGGCGAGTATCGCAGCTTTTGTCCGGCTCATGGACCGCCAGGAGTTGCTGCTGCTGCTGCTGGCGCCAATGGACAAGCATTGCTGTCGCACCAACATCATCATCATCATCATCAGCAGCAGCAGCATTCACATCATCAGCAACAACAACAACAACAGCAACAGCAACATCTACATCAGCAACCGCATCATCATCTTCATCATCTGCAGCAACAGCAACAACAGCAGCAGGAACAGCAACAGCAACAGCAACAGCAACAGAATCTCGCCAACAAGCAACATTTGACAACGTCGGTGACAAATGTTAATGGAAATATCGGCCAGGCTGCAGCAACTGCTCCGCAATTGCTCTTGCAACTGGACACGACTCTCCACCAGCAGCACCAACAACAGCAGCAACGTCACCAACAACAACAACAACAACAGCAACAACCACCACAACACCAGCAACAACAACCAATTGCTGTTGCTGGCAAACGCAGCAAACTTTATCGAGGTGAGTGTCCGTTTTATGATATTTGCCCTACAGTTTATCCCCTCCCCTTTTGTGTTCTATACACTGATAAAAATAGGTTCTATAATCAAGATTTTGGTTTCACAAGTCAGAGTTTTCAACTAAAAAATGTATTGATTGTATATGTTCATTAAGTTAAAAAATCTATAAGTCTATGTTGTTATTAATTAGCTAAAAATGATTATATTTACAAGGCCATAACAATAAAAGTTCTTTTTTAGAGAAAAAGTTTTAAATACTTGTCAATACATTTTAATAGTTCTATTGTTGTTTTGTTTTGATAGATACACTATTTTTCTAGTCCATACTTTTTTTTTTTTTAAATATTGCTTTAATGTGGGATTCGAACCCGCCTTTAAAGCTGCAGCGGTTATTTTAAACAAAGATCCATTGTTTTTACATACAAATATAGAATATTCATATTATTAAGTTTAAGATTATTTAATCAAATTTTTACATTTGCTATTTTTTATAATAATTGAATATTATTATTTTATTAAATTTTATATAAATATAGTAATCTAAAAATTACGAATATTAAATAAATGTTGCTTATTTTTGACTGACACTTTTTTGCAGTGTTCCATTCCCTTTATTTCCAGTTGAGCCCCCCAGGCTATTTGGCAATATATTTCATAGCTTGGCATTTGTCCTTCTCGACCATGTTAAGCACTTGTGTGTATACACACATACACACACACGCACGCACACATACATATATAGACATATATAGATGTCTGTCTGGTTAATCAGTTGCGTAAAAGTCAACTTACACTCTCTCAAGAGATTCCTCTCTCAAGATTACAAACTCTGATTGAAAACGCACTTATTTCCTGGCTGGAAAATTATTTTTGAAGCACAGTTTACACAATATCTCTACATGTGTGTAGAAGACAGAAACATGTTCATAAATGCTTGAGAAATAATTAATTTTTGCCTTAAAGTACACACCATACATCTAGTTGAGTTTGCCCGGCATTGTCCGTGTTTGCTGAGATTTGTATCAACATTTTCTTTGTAAAATCAACATGTAAATGGAACAAATATGCAGAATTTATCAAATATTAATAATTAAGATTTATTTTTAGCTAAATAAAGAATCAAAATAAGAATTCATTTAATGAGAGATATAGATATGCTGACCAGGTATTGTTTATAATTCTAAATAAAAAAAACTCTGCCTATTTTCATTATCTTACTTTTTTAAACTATCTACAAGTTTTTAATCGTTAGCTTCCGACTATTTTGTTCTTAGATTTTAACTCCTTTTTTAATTTAACTATCAGTTGATTCAAGCTTCATCTTTTATGATTATACTCCTGAGTTTTACGTGACACTTTCCATTACCTTTTCGACTTTTAGCCTTACGATTCATGTTTCCAGGCGGATTTTAGTGCGCCAACTTGACCATACCCAGCTGTGTTTGCCGATGACTCTGTGTCAGTTTTAGTGTCCACCAGACAGACACTCTTTCTCTCTCTTCCTTACTTTAGCTGGCTCGCTTCTACACATAGCCATAAACAATGGCAAACATTATCCTTTGCTGAACTGGGCTTCCACTAGTTTTTTTTATACTTTCAAGTTGTGTTTCGCAGATTTTTTCGCCAGTTATTTGGCATCAAGGCGTTTTGCCAAAAAACAGTTTTCATCCTTTTCTATGAGTGCTGCAACAATAATACTGGGAGTTCTGCTTTTTAAATTCACAAAAGATTCATATTTACACTTTCAATAATTAATTGAATAAAATAGTTTTTCAGAAATAAAATAAAAATATTTGTTCTGATTTTATATTCACAAATCGCCAAAAGGCTAAAGATTCAATTTACATCTTAATATAATTAATCAGAAAAATTAAAATTTAAAAATGTTTAAATATTTTTATGATTTACAGAATTTTGAGAAATAAAACTTGGTCAATTTGAAGGCTAATATGTTTTCAGGATTGCAATAATTAGTTTGTTAGAAACTTGTCTACATTTTGTGCTCTCTGCTCTGTGTCCATCATTTGTCTGACTTCCGTCTTTTGTCGCAGTCCACGTATAGTGTGCAATTTTCAGCATTTTCTCCATTTGATTCACATTTTCCAGTTAGCCATTACCAGTTAGCAGCTGGGCTGTTGTAATAACTTTGACACTGACTGTGCTGGGCGCATACTTTCTTTTGCGTCGTTTGAAATGCGTTTTGTCTGTTTTTGGCTACGAATTTGTTTTAATTTTTTTCTTTCATTTTGTTCATTTTTTCGTTTATTGAATATAATTTTCATTTGTTTCCAGTTGGTTTTTTTCTGTGTGTTTGGTTTTTATTTTAGTTTGTAATTTATTCAGTGGTACGGTTTTTCATTTTTTATTTTTATTTTTTTTGGATCGTAAGTCGGCATCCCATTGGTTTATGGCTTGTAAGTTGTTTATTATTAATGTTTGGCTCATGTTGGCAGTTGTTTTGGGTGCCCCGTTTTGTTGTCATTGTTGCCATTGTTGCTGCACTTTGCGGCATGAGCTCATAATGAAGTCATATTTATTTGCCTCAGCCATTTTTACCATATTTGTTGGACATAAAATACGCGTCGCATGCGTTGTATGCGTCATATTGCGACAATGCTACCAACTCCCGCTCCCGCTCCCATTTCTCAGTTCCCATTTCTCTGTTTCCAGCCTCACCAGCTCTGCACATTTTCAGCATCCATACATTGACCCGCCACCATAATGCGCTCCTCACATCGTTAGATATATGCACAAGTCTATGTATTCATATATATTCGCACTAAACTGCATTAGCAACATTTATGTAACGGCTTGTCCATTCGTGACTCATAAAATACTTACTTACTTACTCATATATGTGCAAATAGGCTGCTGATGTTCTGTCCAAATTGCAGCTCATGTAAATTTCCGTTTTAGCCTGATAAGTGATTTAGATTTCAACTCAGAAATTAATCTATTTAGTGCAATTTTCTGTTTAAAACTAACTGGAGTTGACAGAAATTGATAAGTGTTTTGTTAGCTTATAAATTAAGGTCGCTTCAAAAAAGATGAATCTTTGAGTAGCTATAAAGCTGATGTTATGCTAGTATTAAAGAAAATATATATCAGGGATACCGGTATGAAATGAGCTTTTTTTTTAAATAAAACACTAATTATTAATGGGAAAGTAAATAAATTTTATTCATAGTATTGGCATTGTAATGACTTCTGCTTTAAAATATCATTATGAATGACTGATGTTTGTTGTATAGTTCATTTAAAATCGTATTTTTTATAGAATTTTATTCTGAAAAAGTCTTTTCAAGAAATATATAACGAAATAAGTGTATAATGCTTTTTATAGCATATTATGCAAGAGCAGCTATTTCGGGTCAATAATACGGGCTATAACAGATTAAAGTCCGCTTAAATAGTCAACCATACACGAGAATGATAAAACATAAATATATATAGGCACTCCATTGTTGAAAATAATGTTAAGGGTATTTCCTTTTTAATGTCTGATAATTGCGAACAACCTTGTGACGCATTCCATACAGATTGTGTGCAAATTTAATTGGTTATACTCTCTTAGCTCAGTGTAACAATTGAAAAGCGCTCTAGATAAAAGTTAGCAAGCAAAAGTTTTATGCTCGAAGGCAAAAAGTTTTCAAGCGGCCAAAAGAAAAGAAGGGAAAAATGCAGTTTATACTTAGTTGTTTCTAAAAGACACGACTCCCAATACTCTGCAGATGATACATATATATGGATACATACTTACCATATGTTGCAAGTCGTGTTGCGGTTGCCTTGAAGTTAGTTAAACACAGTTGTGTTGGTGTGTGTCTGAGTTTAACCTGCTCATAAGACTCCCAAAAGTAGACAACGAACTTCGCTTTAACACTGTCAGCTGTGTATTGTTCAACTTGAGAAAGACGTGGCGTATACGTTACGTAACGTAACACGAGACGTATGCGCAATATAAACTTGATAAAATGCACAAAAGTTGAAGCGGATAAAAATGGATTCAGCTCGTGACACAGTTACTCATAGAAGAGACTCCACAAGATAAGCTCCCTGCTGACATAAAAAGCATGCCTTCAGCTTGCATTATAGAAAATAAAAAGGAATTCTGACGCTTTTATACATAGGAAAATTATTATTATAGTTTAAGCTTACTGCTTTAGTTTCTTATTTTGAAAATACGTCCTGCTTCCCGTGCTCTGTAGTTACTTTTTAATTGCTGCTTTAATTAAGTTTTAAATTACAATTTGAAAGATGTAATTTATCTTTTTTATTGCTATTCAATTTCCAAATAAAATCAAAAAATAACTATAATTGAAATAGACTTACAAATAAAAAGAATGCTAAATTTGCACAAGAATTATATTATGAACAATTTGAATTCATAATTGAAAAGATAAAGAGTTTAGTCAAAATAAATAGACTATTTGACAAAGCATTTAGCATGTAAATGTATATTGACAAATTCTACGCTGTTTACAATTGCTGACACTTTGAATAACTTTTGTGGATTTGGACAAGGTCAAGATAGACAAGCTTTTGAACTTTTTGCAGTTATGCAATCATTGGAATGCGCATTTTCTCAACTTGGCAACGAGAGCGAGACTTCTTCTTTCAGGCCACGTGTAAATGCTGTGAGATTAAGGAGGTCAGGGTGAGGCAAGTTCCTAGTCCTGATCGTGCAGCAGCAAATAAGGGGGAAGGGAAGAGGTTTCCTTGATTCCTTCGGTATGATGTCATCACTGGACATCTTGTCCAAATTAGCTACCATTAAAATGCTAACTGCAAATTAAATTATAAAGAGTTTAACGAAATTCTATTTGCACTTGTTGCCCGATAATCCAGAGCCAAATCTTGGCGACAACTTGACGCCATTGATGCTGACCAATTTCTGTTGGCCATGCCAAGCTAACTTAATTGTCAAGTCACATGTTGGTCAAGAAAATTCATCCGTTTTTTTATTTCTGACTACACTAAGATTTTAATTGAATTTAGCTTCCACCAAAGGAATAGTAAAGATGATATTTAGTGTCTAACTATATGATATCAAATGTTATTTTTTAAAGCCAGTTTAATACTTAATTCTTGATTCTATAAGAAGCAAACCATGAAACAAAAAATAAAATAAATAAAATGTTGATGAATTTCTGACTGCAGAATATATATATTATATACTGTGATATATATTATATATGATATATATTTACATATATGTTACCAAAACTTCAACTATATTTTAATGACTTGTTCAAAGTTTTCAAATATTTTATATATTTTGTTCGAAAAGACTATTTAGCAAATTTTTCAAAAATCGGTCAACTGAAAATTTATATTCCAAACATCGAAACATTCTTCAACAGCTTTCATGTTGATTTCTGAAATAATTTGTAATATGTTTGCCTCATATTTGTTAAAGTAATTGTCATGCTTTCCCCAAACAGTATTGTTTCTTCGTCTTTTTCTTTGTGTTCTCTATCTTTTTCACTCATTGTATGTTTCTGTTGTTGCAAAAAGAGCTAATTTTATGTCAGGCAAAACTTGATCTTGTTTTATATAAATTTTTATGTTCATTTGCTTCTTTTTATTTTTGTCATTCTGACAGCATCAAGTGAATTAGTCGCCGAGTACGTAAATTTATGCAAATATGTTACAGTGCCTGCTAATGTAATGGACAGTATGGGACAGAGCGAGGTGTAAAGAAAATGAAAGATGCGAAACTTTTGCCGAGCGTCGTTGTCAGTGAAAATGTCGTCTTGGCGGTAAAGTTTTCCATTTTATTTTTTTGTTTTTTGGGAAGGCAACAACTTGGACCAAAGTCGAGTGGGAGATCGGAGAAAAGTTCGTTGCCTGACACGCAATGATTACAAAGCAGTTGCCAAAGTTTCAGTTCCAAATTAAAGACCAGCACTCGATGTTTCCCGAACCCAATGTAAATGTTGGCCTAGCACAATTTGCGGTGCATTCATTAATGGTTAGACCAAGGTACTTGAGATACTTGCAGGTAACATAGCTAAATGAAGTTATTGCATAACCGCTGTTTAACTATTAACTACCAGACTCTACACTTGTTGATCTATCAAATTGCAATTGCGGCATTCAACTGAATTAATAATAAGTGCTTCTCAAAAGTGGAATATAATTGCTTAATTGAGTGGCACAGGTGAAACACAAGTGAAATACCCAATAAATCCAACAGAATTGTTATGTAATTTCAGCTCTTGTCAAATGCAACATTTCTTTAAAGTTTCGCTTTAATTTATATTTAGTTCCAATAATCGCTAGATATTTTAAAAATGTTTCTGAAATGTCAAGGATTTTTGTTTTTCAAACTTGTTTTCAGTTTAATTTAAGGTTTTAAATATATTTTAAACAATTAATAAACTCATTTACTACATAAAGTTTAATTAATTTGTATGCTTCATAAAAGTATAGCAATTTCAAAACCTATATTGAAAATTTAAATAAAAACGCAGAATGAATTTGGACATTTCGTTTAAAAATCTATTGTTGTCAAAGTTTTGACACTTTGAAGTTGGTCAGACTTTTTATATTTTACTTGTCAAATTTTGTAATTTAACATGATATTTAACACGAAATTAAATTTTTTCAGAATCACGCTTAAAGTATTAAGAGAGTGGGACACTATAAACCAGTGATTAAAAAGGAGATTATCTTACAATCTACAAGCTTTTACCTATTACTTACTTATTTTAAATTTATCTAAGTTGAATCCACGATCAGTTAGTAGCTCAAAATATTACTTGCTTCAATTATAGGTTAAAAAATGAAGCATTTTATGGTTTTATTTTCCAGCAAGAGGCTTCAAAAGTTATGTAAGCGGAAGAGATTAAAGTGAGTTGTCTACAGGGCAAACATGCATTATCCGTGCGATGTAAGCGTGTATTTAAATTTGCCAATTCATCCTTTTGTTGTAAACAACAACTCACTTTCCCAAACTGTATTTGTATCTGTATCTGTAGGCGCCCCTTCACCTGAACACCGTTGACTTTCGATTAAAGCGAAACGCGTGCATTGAACCGCCCAGGTTCCAAAATTGCAAAGACCGCAAAAAAAGAAGAAAACTCACAAAAAAAAAAAAACAAAGTTAAACAAAAATCTCAATTGAAACCGAAGGCAAAAGGCAGCAAAAGCGAAAGGTGTCTCTAGTGCTTATGATGATAATAGTTTTAGGGGAAGTTCACAACAGGTGGGAGGAAGTCAGACGAAGTAAAACGACGACTCAAATCAAGTTGCACGTACTCTCATCTCGTACTTGAAGCAGCCACCAGGAAAAAAATAAGAAAAAATGTAAGAAAAAAATATAATGTAAAAGAAAAAGAAAAAGTTGTGCTGGGTTTGTTAAAAATCCGCAAATAAATGTCACGAAACAAGTTGAAAGCTCGAGCAGATGCAACAATTGTCGCCAGCGACCGGTTGATAGGTGAGCGAGGGGAGGGGGAGAGAGGGGATGTTGCAATAGTGAGTAAAAGCCAATGGCAAAATAACTGTGCGGAAAATCCACTCGGAGTGCAATAAACCGTCAACCGACACAACGTCACAACCGACAAAAAAATTAAGAAAAATTCAAAGCTTTTACTCGCCACAAGACGAAGAAGAAGCACAAGGCCAATGGGGCAGAAGAAAGAGGTTAGAAGGATAATATAGCGTAGTGAGAAATCGGTATAAAGGATATGCAATTATTTGCCCGCAAATCACTTTGAAAATGCGCATTTATTTCAATTTGTTGTAGGGAATGATCCAAACGCTTCAGGCAAGATGAACGCTGGCGGTGTGTCTCAGTTACTTGCCACACTGCCACTCAAACATCATGCCACATACCGCAAATCTACAGCTTCAGAATGCGACAAAAATCTGTTGAACAATTTGATTAACTTGGAAGCTTCACTGAAAATGAGTTGTAAATTGACTGCATTGTTCCCAATTAAAAAATTTATTGAAGTAAATATATTAAATATATAAACAGAAATACTCCTTATCAAAAATATATCTAAGTTCAATATATTACATCCAAGAATAAAATTACTAATATTTATGTTTTAAAGTGAAAAAATAATACATATTTTCATTGTAATTTTCAATTAAAGTTCTTAAGAGCTAAAGATCTTTTCTTATTTTATTAATTAATTCCTAGTTGTTAGTAAATTAAAATTATATGCATTTAAGAATTAAATAAAATACAATTTTATCTGAAGCATTTTATAAATTAACAAGATGAAAAACACACTATTAAGTTATTTGTTTAATTATGTTTTTCATTGAATTTATGATAAACTTAAATATAAAATATATAAATTGAGTTTTTGAAGTTTAACTATTTATTAGATTCATTTTAGACTAATTACTATGCAATAGTAAGTTTTATTTTTAAACCAACTAAAATTTGCCCAAAATTGTCTATCTTTTCGTCCAGTTGCCAGAAAGGAATATATATATATATATATTTTTTTTTTTTTTTGGTTAACACATGGCAGTGGTATTAAATGGAATCCTTTTGATTTAAGGCAACTGAAGTTATGCTTTTTGGTCAGTCAGCTGGTTGCCAACAAAGTGTCAGTTGGGAAAATTCTTTTCCCGTTTTCCATCTGCGGCTGTTAGCTAAAGATACACACCCCATAAATACATATCAATCTACAATTTATGCATATGTATGTAAGTTTTACCAAAGGATGAAGTGTAGCTTGTTAAAAGGTTTTTTCCATTTAACTCGATTTGGATTTTGGCCATCGTTAAATAGAAAAAAATATTCTGCTTATGCTAAAGTCATATTCGAAGCGTGGATCTGCATATTTTCTTATTAATTTGATAGAGAATATCGATCGAAAAGTATTGGCAAATTTGACATTCGACATATAAAATGGCATATCTATAAATTTAGCAAAAAGTATTTAAAATTTATAATATTCTTAAATGGTTGCTTGTTAGTAGCAGCATAAATGTTAAATGTACATTTCTTAGAAATGCCAGCAACTTATTAAAGGATTTGAAGAATCTAATAAGCAGAACAAAACACTTGTAAAACTTTTATCAGATTAAAATAAGGCAAGAAATCAAAATTCTTGTGAAAAAATGAAACTTTTTCTACCAACCACTTTTGTATACATATTTATAACCATATAAAATTTTAAATTTAATACACACTCTTTAAAATGCAATCTCTATATTAAATTTATAAATTTTATTTCTTCTCTTTCATTGCAGGTAAATTATTCATAAATTGATTTTTCGAACGAAGTTATTAATGAATACAAAGGCAAGACTGTAATATTCTTATAATAAGATTAACTGATAATAATTATTTTTTATTATTTTGCTAAACTACGGGATACCCTGTGCTTCCATTTAAATTATTAATTTAATAATAATTTAACCAAATAAAATAGTTATCCCTTCCTAATATAAAAATATACATATACTATAAATACTTGTATATTATATTTTGAGGTCCAAAAAGAGATTTATAATATTTTTTAAGTGCATTTCAGAATTCATTGCTGTATAATGAAATGAATTTAATGAATTTAAAAAGTCTAAATTTAATTCATAAGTAAAAATGCATATTTTATAGTTGGGAAGGTATCTTCTGGCATTGCCAGTTTGAATATATGCAGTTCGTAATCTTTTTGTCAATGTGCCTTGACATATTTTTTTAAACTGCAACTGTAATTAAGCGGCAACAAAAGCATTGATTTCTGTCAGTACTTTAACTTGTTAATTACATTAACATTTGCAAATTACGATAATAATTACGTTCGATAATGACGATGACGGTGACAGAAATGGCAAAAAGCTTAGTGCACTCAGTCCGCATGACAGCTTAAGTTGAAGACTCAAACGACCAACTGACTGACTAACTGACAATCAATTTTTCTATTTTTTTCATCTCATTATTTTTGGTTTTTTTCATTATAATTTTTTTTTTTTTTTTGGTTTTTCCTTTGTGCAACCATAGTTTGAAACTTTTGCAAATTATTCAGCAGCCATGCAACCACAAGAAGCTGAAGAAGCAGAAAATAGTAGTAGAAGAAGTAGAAGCAGTTGGTGAAGGAGAAGGAGAAGTGGGTTTCGAGGTCTCCATTGCGAACGCACCTTCTCATTTGTCTCCACGTCATGCGTTACCTGTTACCTGTTGTTTGTTGGTTGGGTCCGTAATGACTACACCCATGAACAAGCAAATAGGTGCGGTTGCAATCCAAGTGCTATAATTTAAGTAAACAATTTCTATTATTTGCACAAATATTGTGCATGCATTGCAATCAAAAACCGACCATTTGAAAAAGATTTAAGTTTAAATTTTCACTTTCTTATTTAGTTGGATGGATAGTTTTTAAAGTGTTAAAACTAAACTTATAAAAATATATTAAATGTTAAAAATTAAAAAGTGAATACCGGAATAGGGTTGTGTCTTAGAATAAAATTTTAGTTATACGCAAAATGTAAATAATGAACATAAGTTCTTAAGTAAATTGATTTATTAGATGTTGCGAGGAATGTTTAATGACAAATGCATTAAATATTATTTACAATTAATCTAACTAGACTTGTTTCTCTATAGTTTCCATTAATGTGACCTGATCTTTATTCGGTTTTAAGCGTTCAGCAGTTGCTGAAGGTAGGCGGGGGTGTTGCTCAGTTGTCATTTGATCTATGATATGCAATTTAACTACAATTTATGATGGCAAACTTCTCATAGCAGAGACAATGTTAAAACTCCAGTCAACACATCGCAGCCTCGTCACATGAGCCAGAATTAAAGTCGAAAGAGAGACGGAAACAGATACAGAAACTGAGTTAAACAGGCGGCTGATTGAAAGAGATTTTATACTGCAGGCAAGATTTAAATCTTTTGCCCATGTTTGTAGCGTACTGAACGTGCTTTACGCAATGCATATGTCTGATTGCGAAACAGATATTAACAATTTTTTTTTTTAATTAATTGAGAGTACAATAAATTTACAAACTTTTGAATTTTATTAAGTAATCTTGCATAATTTTAAAATAAATGCAGATAATTTATTCTCTTTTTGCTCATATTTATTCTCTTTATTAAACAATGTACTCTATTTTTTTTTATAAATATATTTAATATTCACAAATGAATTGATTTTTAAAATGTTTGTGTTTTAAGTAAGTTCCTTCTAAATATCCCCTGAATTTTTCCTGATCTCCCCCAAATTAGCATTCTTGTGATCATTCTATTTCTCTTATATTAGACCCTGTACTTGAATTCATTTCCAAAAATATTAAATTTTTAAAGTGAATATAAATTTCCTAGAAATTTCCCTTAAATTTTACACTGGTCAGCGGCACATTAACTATTATACTCGTGATCATTTTTATTTCATTCACTCTCTGCAGTTTATTTGCTGACATCTTGCTTCGCTAAGCTGCTCACGCTCTTATACACTCATGTGCACTCACTTGTGCACTCTCTTATACTTTCTCTTTTATGCGCTCTCTTATATTCTCTCTGATATTTATTATAAGTGCTGTCTGCAGCTTCTAACTGGCAAACTGGTAACAGTGCAGCCGTTACGGGTGTGTTGAACCTGTGGCAGAGCTCGGCCTTCCAATTGAAAACTGGAAATGGAATTGGAATGGGAGTTGGAATTGGTTTCACTGGAAGCATTGGTATGCGAATTTCGGAATCACGGAATAGTCAATGGAATAGCCAGCCTAAGAAGTGCCAACATCAACATCAACAACAATAAAAACAAGTCATAAAAAGACATTGCGCACTTGTGATCGTAAGGAGTACAAAATGAATGTGTATTAAGATTGAGGGAGAATGTCAGCCAAAGTGAGTAAGAGAAAGAGAGGGAGAGGGAGAGAGAGAGAGAGAGAGAAAGAGAGAGACAGGCAAAAGACAATAAAGAAGGCATCTGAAATTAAAATATTTACACTTATTAGTATGTATGTAGATATAAACATACATACCTGTAAATATATACCAAAGTAATCTTGAGAGTAAAAAAATATAAAAGAAGCGGATCAATCAACCCTAGAATACCCTGTACTTAAGCACTAAGAAGCTGTTCCGCACGCCGAACTCCTGATGCCCTTTTTAATACATATATGACCGATTGTTCTTATAACTAATATAGTAGACTGCAGTAGATTTTAATCAGATGAGACCAACATAAATGCATATTCTTTTAGATTGGTTGAGATATAAAGAAAAACAAATACATTTTTTTGTACTTTAACTTGATTTGCGACCGATCGTTTCTTTGGCATCTACATATATGATATAGTAAATCGATTTCAGTCAAATTTTGTCAGAATATATAAGACCAAGCTCGTCTCATATTTGCTTAAATTAGTTGAGATATCTCAAATGACAAAACATGTGGTTCATGCTAAAACTCAATTTACGATCAATTATTCCTATAGCAGTTATATGATATAGTTGAACTTAATGTGCCTTTTCATACTGCAATATCCGAACATGATCGTAATAATCGTGTATGGGAGCCATAAAGCGAAAGACAAAAAGAGATAGAAAGGTAAATGCGAAGAGCTCATGAAATTGGGAGAGCGTGTGACTAAAGACTGAGAGAGGGAGAGAGTGAGAGAGAGTGAGCGTGAGAGAGAAGGAGAGAGGAAAAGTATGTTTGCAATGTTGTTGTTTATACTGATGTTTCTTTGATTATTCCAGTGAGCACTCAACAAGTCAAGTTACACACATACAAGTCTTTTACACAAACATGCACAAAGAAAGAAAGACACACACACACACACGCGGACAGAGAAGTAGCTGCAACAATAATGCATTTAGGTCTTTGTTGTTGTTGTTTGCTGTTGTTGTTGCTGCTGCTGCTGTTGCCGTGAAAGAAATCAATGCACCAAGTGCTAAACACAAGCAAATAACTGAAACTGTTAACATGACCAAGTGGCTTCCAAGCCGAGCGAATTTCAAACCTGTAATGAAAGCAAAGGACTGGAAAAATAATGATTAAAGTCGATGATGAAAATATGCAAACAAAATTAGTCTCGAGAAGGAAAAATCTGCTTGCCACAAAAATCGCAAAAAAAAAAACAAATAATAAAAAAATGAAATAAAATGCACTTAAGTCGCAGGTTTTGCGGGCCAAATGAAAAAATGGCAAAAACTCGATTTATGAGTTTGAATGCAGTTTCTTTTTCACATACACACAAATACACACACACATACACACAGCTAGAGTAACAATATGTGTGCGCTTTAAAGCCGGGACTGCATACCAAAAAGCTGGTTACCTTGCTTGCAAAGATCTTGGCTCGCCGAGACACAAACAATCTAAATGTTGCAAAACATAATGTTTAATAACCAAAGTCAAACCAAACTGTTAATACAAATATGATAGTTTTTATTTTATTAGAGGCAAGTTCAATTTTATTTAAAATTCACTGTTAAAATTTAAAAAATGTGAAACATCATTTTAATTATTTTAAAAAATTTCACAACCATATTTTAATAAATTCTAAAACTGAGCATATTTGTTGTCCAAATATAAAAAGAGGAGTAAGTAAACATACCTACTTTAAATGGATAAAATTTGTAATAAAGTAATATAATAGCTCTGATATATAGCTTGAAATCTGAAAAATATGCATACATATTTTAAACAAAATTTAAAGTTGAATAGTAGAAAAATCCGTAAAATTAGGTTTTTTTTTTTTGCAAGTATATACAGAGTTTGAACCAAATAAATATATCTTAAATAATATAAATTAATTGAAACTTCATTTTTTTAATACAATTTTGTTAGCAAATAGAAAACGCAAATAAAAATCCAAATTAAAATATATAGTAATATACGAATGAAAAAGATTTTTCTTAAAATGGAGCGAATTTCTAACACAACAAACTTCTAAATAGATATTCTTGTTTGGTTATTCATTATAAGTTTGTAAACTATGCAAATAGTTTTAGGGTATTCACATTCCACTTAAGCCGACCAATTGGATACAACCGGTTGTTTGCCTGCATAAGAACTGGGAAATCCCCCATAGAAGTAAAAATAATATGAGTAAACACATAAAAGTGTCAAGAGGAGTCTGATATTTTTTTTCACCTTTTACACATCTCAACAACGAAAGGGAGCTGACCTGGTCAAGGTCTAGCTCGGATTCTACTAAAAGGATTGATATGGATGTAGACAAGGCCAGAGAGTTAGGGAATAGCTTATACGGGAGGCATTGGGGAAAGAAGAAGCTGAAAAGGAATAAAAAATAAACAAAATACGAAGCAGTAGAGACAAAGAAAAAGCTGGCAAAGTAAAAAAAACAGCAAGATACGCGAGATAATGCAACTTGAAAAGGGAATATGAGACTAAATTAAAGCTGGATATTTAATATTTAAACAAACATTTAAAACTAGTGAATAGATATTGTTTAGCATTTAAATTATTACTATTATATTCGATTATTTCATACAAAAATATTACAAAAAAGAATTAAAGTAAAAATAATAAATAAATGTAGATTTTGGGCTTTATTTTAATAGTATTTTCTAGAAAATGTTGCTAAGTCTTCGATAAATTAAAACTTCTCAAAGTTGAAAGACAACTGAAAACATAACAACAATGCTTTAATCCCGGCATGTGGCATGTGGCATGTGGCATGTTGCAGTGTCGTCAATGCTTGATTGTTGTAATTATAAATGTGCAGCCAAAACTTGATTGAGGACCTCGACTGGCAACTTTGAGATAGGTGTAATTTTTGCATAGTTTTCATTTGTGACGCATGTCAAACTGCAAAGTTGCTGCAACTGGTGAAAGTTGCAATCTGTGGTTGCAGCTGTTGCATGCTTTTCAAGGTCTTTTCCAGCAGTGAAGGGATACTTAGTTCTATGTTCTGGTCGACTAGGAAATACCCTGCCAGCTTTTGGTCATTCAACTTTGTGCAGTTTTTTTCAAGAGTATCTCTTTTTTCCTTATCTATTCGCACTCCAATTCGCATTCGTTTTGTTGTAGATCTGTTGCAAGTGCCACACAGCTGCAACGCATTGCTTGTTGCAAGTTACAAGTTGCAAGTTGGTAGTTACAAGTTGGTAGTTTCATTGGCCTCGTCAGTTTCTGTTGTATTTATAGCTTGACCATCTCTTTGTATTTGTAGCCCGAAGCGGATTTCGCCTCATTTAAACTTGTTCCTGCTGTAGATGTTGCTTCTTCTATCTTCTCACATATATAGCATATACAGATGCTTTTATATGTACATTAGGGTGCATCGATTTATATGGGCCTAGAAAATAAAAGAAATGCTAACACATATTTGTAATCTACGGTCAATTTTAAGCTGTTGTCACTAAGAAATCATAGGTCTAAAATCAATTGAATTTAAATCAATCTGAATGTTTTGCATGTTAATTTTCTCGTATCTTAAGTGATTTTAGTCCTATGCTGATCAGATTGGTGTAAGAATTCCTGTTAGGACAGGGACATTGAAAATCTCTGATGATCTTTCAACATCATTTTCGTTCATGCAAAGACTGAAATTATTTAACGTTTTTTTTGAGTTTAGAACTAAAAATTCTTTGTAAAAACTTCTTAGAATTCACCGTAAATTGAGAATTTGGGCTACCATATTTCTGTGGAATAAAAATCGATGCACCCTAATGTACATACTCCCCCCTTTTCAGCTTTAACAACGTGTTGTCTCATTGCAGGTAGTCAACATTGTTCCTCATCATCATCTTCATTATTATTATTATTGTTGCTGTTGTTTTTTGCTGTGATTGTTAGAGTGTAAAACTTTGGCTTTGGTATGCGCACTTTCTCCTTAAATGCTATTTTCGTTAGCATTGTTTTCGTCATCGTCTCAGTCGGAGTCTTGGCCATTATCTGCACTCATCATCACCATCAACATTATTATAATCGTCATTATCATCGCGTTGTCTTCGTTTCCGAATATCTTGTAACTCGAATATCTAATTTGCGGCTTACCTGTCATCTTCCCTTTCGCCTCTCATTCATCAAGTTTCCACCCACCCAGTGAGCCTCTTACCTTCTCTTCTCGATTCCCCTCCTCCTTTGCTGATTTTTCTTTCATTTTCCAGCTTTCTTTTTGACATTCGTCTAATCTGTTGCTGTGTCTTATTTATTTTTAGTTGTTTTGATACATAAATTGGTGTTTAATTGATGCTTGTCAGTGTCGTAATTTGCAATGCAAGCGGAAAGAGAGGCTAAAACTCTTTTCTCTTAAGTGGCCCGTTTGTGTGTTGACCCCATTTCGTAGTTGGCTCAAAGCGGCTGCAAAAGCCACTTGACAACTGGCAAAATTGTGACTGCCTGCAGCAGAAAGAACTCCGTCAACTGATTAAGGACCTCACCGTCGTCTACTCTCAGGACGAGTGGCTTAAAGAAAAATGGCTTAAACTTCTCCTAAACAAGTTCTTGAAGCCATTGACCGCTTTTTCTACTGAAAATGGCCAAGAAAATTTGTATTAATAATGCAAGTAGTAAAAAGCGCTACTCAGATATAGTATAATAATATATACATACTCTGGGCTATTTACAAATGTTGTAAGGTATCAAGAATAGATAAGAATAGAAAATGCAAGTATTAAATAAAATGTAGAAAAGGTTATATGTTAACATTTAAAATTTTAAACGAAAAAAATGAATTATACATATTTAAGTTTGAAATTTAAGATATAATATATTTTTTACAACATAAAAAATTAAAAAAGTTGAGCTATATGTTTTATAAATACAATAATAAAATATGAAAGATAAAATTTAAATATGTAGGCCTAATATTTGATTTCATTAATTAAAAATTTTGAATGCTCTTTAATTTTATTTCGTCAAATTTTGATGAATTGATATTACTTTGAGTTGGTAATGTATAATTGTACATAGTTCTTCCAAATTGGGAAAATGCTATAGATTTAAAAATGAAAACGAAAACAGGCCTGAAAAATTAATTTTGAATTTAGTTAATAGCATAAGAAACTTTTTACAACCACTCGATTTAAATTAGAAATTATTGCATTGTTTGGAAGTTCACTTTAGAGAGACTCACCTGCATGTATTATGGTTTTAGTAAGAGTATTATTTTTAGCTGGTGCAGTTAGCACACACCATAAAGTCTGAGTTTGTGCATCGTTTGAGACCAAAAATGCATTGTTAAAAATACATTTTTTTATGCAAACCAATTGAAATAATGCGTAAACTCGCGTACATACATTGCAAAAATATTTCATTAGATCGCCATCTGGCAGACTGACCCAGTTGCAGTTCCTCCTCCTGCTGCTATAGTATTTAGTGTATATATATTTATGCATATATGGTATTTTTACGCAGCCTCGTAGTTTGCTGCATGTGGTATGTGGCATGTGCTGCACTCGTGCCACGTTCTTTAAAACGTTTTAAATTGGTTATGAAATTACCCATTTACTATTTATCCAATTTATGCATTTAATTGCAGAATCCTTGCTATTTATCCTTTTTGAAATTGTGTGAACAAACAGATTTCAGAGAAATTCTTTAATTGCATGAAAAATGGAAAGATGGAGATAGCACGGATGAATAATTAAACATACTTAACTGAGCAGTGATAAATTGGGCAACAATGTGAATACTCTTAAAAAACATACTCAAAATAACATTAATTGATAGTACTGATTTAAAATCCCCGAAAAGAATTTTGCAAAGCTTTAATAAAGCACGGACAATGCCGGCTAGCAGACGCATTTGTATAGATGTTGCATGCAACTGTCATTCGGAAACGCGGGCGTAGTAAAAATATTGATTTACGCAACGATAAATGCCACAGATACAAATGTAGCAGAAAGATACAAATGTATCTATCTATCTATCTATCTCTCTATCTATCTGCTGCACACACACAATGCTGAAATATTGAAATCAATTGAAGGTTTTGATTAATTGACATGAGCAATGCAAATGCTTTTGGCGCTTTTACAAATGTACATACATACCTATATGTATGGTATGTACATTTAAGTAGAATATATATATATACTGTGTGTGTAGCTTGTGTGTGTGTGTGTGTGTGTGTTGTCAACGCGCCAAACAGCATAATATTTAAAATGTATCCAAAAAGCGAGATACATTACACATTACGGCCATCGCTGCCAAGTCTTGGAAATTCCCTTCACTGCATTATTTCCCACACCAGCCACAGATATAGAAATAAAGCCAATGAGAGAGACGGCAACATGAGAATGAGTAAGCGAGAGTGCAACAGAGGCAGAAGTTGTTGCTGTTGTTGCTGTAGAGAAGGGGACTGGCGTTGCAATATCTGAGAGATACTTTGAGCCGGCTTGCAAAGTTGGTAGTACGTCGTTGTCTGACTGCAGGGCCGTCGTCGTCATAGTCATTTCCAGTGTCGTAAATTTTATTAAAGTGCCCCACTCTATGCGAGCTTGCCACAAAAGCTAGTCAAGCAGGCTTTGGACAACTTCAACGGAGCATTATCATCATCAACAACATTATCAACATCATTATCAACAATATGTTTATGCCGATCATCATTACATTAATGCGACATCATTTCATTGATACATTACATGTGATTTACTTGATTTATTTTAGATATTTTTAATAAAGCTTTGATCATTTGCAACATGTTATTTACTTGATTTACTTTTGGAATTTTTAATTATTTTGTGATAATTTTTATTAAACATTTTAAACTTATGTGATTTACTTGATTTATTGTTGATGTTTTGAATTATGTTCTGTTAAGTTTCTGTTTATTATTATACCGATCTACACTAGACGTTGACTAGTTAAATATGTACAGTCAGTCAAGTAAATGTTTAAACAAAAAATGAATTTGTTTACCCAAAAAATTATATTTTATAGAATCCATTGACTTTAACTGTTCAGAAATTAATAAAACACAAATTCAGCATGCAAAATAATAAATAAAAATTTGACAAAATACAAATCTAATAGACATATTTGTTTATATATAGAATATAGTTTATGCTTAAGCATAGTATGATAGTTATAATTCAAATTTGATAGTTTATTTTTTGAAGCCTCAACTAGAAAAAATAATATCAGCAATTAATATTAAACTAAAAATTACAATATTAAATAAAACTGATATTAGTTATTTAGTATTGTAATTATGTTATTTTGTTTTGCAACATAATATGAGAGAACTTTGTAGTTTGTCAGTTTCTGGAATAATTGTATTTATTTTAAAAAAAGAAACTCATGCTTTATTTTTAATTTGTTTCTTGGTTTTTATTATAGTCAATAATAGAAGAAAAGAATTATTATTTTGCTAAACAAAAAATGTAATATTCGTATACTTTATTTTGTTGGCAAAACAATTATTCGGCTTACTGTATGGGTGTCAGTCTAAAGCTCAAACGCTATCACTAAAGTTGCAGTTCAAATTGATAAAGTTGATGATGCTTTTGCTTTGGTAGTGGCACGATTCTCCGAATTTGGTTACTTTCGGTTTCTGACCTTACACTGCGAGGTTATCTTGAAGCCGCAGTACATAATTTCAATAAGATTCTAAATCTGTTGTCTGAAATTCATTTTATAAATAGACAAAAGATCTTTGTTTTTTTTTTAACAAACAAATCAATTGGAAAAACAAAAATTATTATTTTGAGTTATAAGCATATTTATAGAAATTAACCAAAATTAGTGATGATATGAAATGATATGATATGAAATTATGCAATTATAATATATCGAAAAGTTAAGCATTGTATTAAAAGTAGGAATGTTTTTTGAGTAAACTCGATATTGGCTATATATTTTTATAGAAATTAGTGATGTGAAATAAGAATATGGAAAGCCTTTTGTGAAAACAATTGCGCTTTTAAATAAAAAAAATTAATTATTTCAGTATTTGCAACTGCAATTAATATTTTTATAAATTTATCGAGTTCTCAACTGATTTTTATTTTTTTTTTTGGCGATTTTTTATTTTGATGTTAAACTCGATCTGAAGCTGGATTTTACATCACTAGGCAAACCTCAAGTTAGTAAATTGCCGAGTCTGCTGCGTTCGTGGCATTTTTGTGACTGAAAACGACAGCTCAATTTTATTATAATAAGAAAAAGAAACAACAAACAAGCTGAAGTGCAAATAATTGAAACTCTCTTTAGACGCACGCTCGCTCTCTTTGGTTGTGTGTGACACGCTCTCTTCGCCCACACAAAATGCAGGCAGCGTTGCCGGTTTTTTTTATTATTACTACTTAGTTTTTTTTTGTTTTTAATTTTACTACTACAACTGACGACGTGGACGTTTTTGTTGTTGCTATGTAGATACATTGGTATCTCACGTTTTGTTCTTCTGTGTGTCTGTGAGTGTGTGTGTGTGTGTTGGTAAATGCCGCTCAGCTGACAGCAGTGGTACCGGCCATGCACTGGATTGTGCGGGTCTGGCTAACGACTTTGTCGACTCGAACTCGAACTCGAACTCGTACTCAACATCACAACGCGTCCGTCCGTCCGTTCGTCCATCGGTCCGTCTGCCGTCTTCCCGTTTGTCAGTCTGTCTGCCTTCTGCATTCCAGTGAGTGAGTGTGTACGCTTCCAGTCAGACATCAGCTAAAGATATTTCGGACTGGCAGCGTTCCAACGAGAGCGGACCATGCAACATTGCCAGCAGCATCGGCTTGTCGACACTTCGGCTCAGCTCGGTGTTGGTTCGGTTTGGTTCTGTTCGGTTCGGTGTTGGTTTCGGTTTCGGTTTCGTGAATGTTCGAGGGAATAGCGCCAGCATTCCGAACAGTCCGATATTAACTTTCAAACTGTACGGTTTGGGTGCGTTTCCAGCAACGGAAGCAACGCGTCGTGTTTCATGTTTCTACTCAGTCACACTGCCACAAATACAGCAGCAGCAACAACAATTACAACTACAACTACAACAACAACATTTATAATGCAAGCAGCAATAACGGCAACAACGAACAACAATTATTATCATTATTATTGTAATTATGATGTAAATTAAACAAATGTTTGTTTTTTAAACAATTATAGTGAGTGCTTAAATCCGTCAGTTGTTTAACCAAATTTTGACGAAAACGCAAAAATATATAACAATCTTGATTTTGAACATAATATAATTGTTACAATTACAATTATGTTGATTTAACAAACGATTATAGTGAGTGGTCAAAATCCGTGAGTTTTTGGGACGAAACTTTTCACAAAAATGCATAAATATAATAATAAGGCACAAGAAGAAGAGATGAAATAAGCCATTATTTATATGACTTTTGATTCACATCCTGCTCTTTGTGTTGTTTGTTGTGCATTTGTATTCGGTTTTATCTGCCACAGCTATAGTAGTTCATTATGAACAACGAATAACGTACAACGTACAACGAATAACGATCATGCCACATTTAAGTTTAAGTTGTATATTTTTCCTTTTTTTTTATACATATTTATTTATTATGATTTTTTTTTGTTTAATACTATGTATATGCATATTATTTTCGTGTTGATTTTGATTTACAAAACGGAATCCGCTCTTTTCAATTGTAATTTCCGGTGTAGCGGAATTTCACTGTGCATGTGTGCGAGCGTGTGTGTGTGTGTCAGAGAGAGAGAGAGAGAAAGAGAGAGAGAGGGAGACAGAGAAAAAGACAGCGTGTGAAGACGAATGTGTGAGTGTGTGTGTGTGTGTGTGTGTTTAGTAAGCACAATGATAAACATAAACAGGCTGTAAAGTGAAATGAGTGAAAACTGAGCACAGAAAAGTGCAAAAAAGAAAATTAAATCAAAATAATAAATAAGAAAATAAACTAAAATTGTGTCGTGGCATTTTTGATTGCTTGATTCAAATCAATTCGAAGTGTCAATATTGTTAATGTTACATAAATACAAATATATACTTGCGAAAAAACACAAAAAATCCCCACAGTCAATAACAAATATACAAAATAAAATAAAAACTGTACACTGTAACGGAAATCAAGATTAACTTGGCAGAACAAATGTGAGGCATCGGGGATTCCCCCGTCTACATTAAATGTACTATATTTCAAAAAGGTCGAAGGTCACAACCGTGTATAATTTGTGTTACACACGAAAGGCCCACTTCAATGTTTATAAACAAACTAATTGCAAAGCAAACATTAATTTATCGCAATCTTTTGACGACTTAATTAATGATTTAATGAGAAAGTTCCGTAGAAGTCTCTAGGGGATTTTAATAATACTTTTTGTGAAATTCAAATTCATATTTTTATTCACTTATAACTGGTGAAACTTTGAAATTAACCCTAATTAATTATTAAATTAATTTAGCGTGTTGTTGCCGTATTGTAAATCCTTTATATCTGCTAAAATCAAAAGAAGTTGTAATGTTGTTTAATCCTACATACACACAAAAAGTATCTAACAGATTGTCTATCTTACAGTGCGCGGGCAAAATGCAATAGTTATAGTGAATACAAATTGTTAAACTATTTGTTCGAAAACTCAACTTACGAATATTAAACAAACAAAAAGGAAAGAGAAACTCAATTTGATTGAATAAACAAATATAAAATCATTTATAATCAAAAAGTGCAACAAATGTGCAATAAAATAAAAGAAATTTAAATAAATATTTATACAACGCCGCCGTGTTTATTGTTTTTTTGTTGGCAAAACATTTGTTATTAATTAACATACAATGGCATAAAATTAACATAAAACTGTTGCAGTTTATAAACACATAAATAATCAATTAAATAAATATATATATTTTAACATTTTTCAAAAAAAACTATAAACGTTAATATAAACCACTTATAAAGTAAACAAAGTGAAACAAATAATTGCTGTCACGGATTATATACGTACATATATAAGGCATTGCCAACTGTAAGTATATGAAATTAATCAAAATATATTTTTATCATTATTGAAACTTGAGCCAAATTCACGTTTGCGTTTGCTAAACCCAATAAACAAAGACGATACCCAAGACAGTTAATTAATAAACCAATCAATCAAGGCTTTTAAGTTCTAACAACACTTTCTCATCATTAGCGATTCTCAGAACTCGTATTTTTGGGTTTATTGTTAAATTCGTTCATTCAGTCACCTAAAATCTCAAACGACTTGGGATTTCCCTCAATGAGATACTTGTCGTCGGTTGTTGAGCTACAAAATCGAGATACAAACTGCGTTCTCCACATTTTTAACTCATGTCGTGTAACAGTTTGAGTTGTCAAAGCTTTTCGTGTAGTATTTTATCTATGTTTAGATTTATATACACACACAAAAATGTATAATCGTGTGCTCATCAAATTGATTGTTTTTTGCCCATGACTACAACAACAAAGAACATGCAATTTTGTAATTATTATTATTATTATTGTTATTATATATTTTGTTATGGTCTGTTTGAGACGCGCACTACGACTGTTTGAAATACCTTTTCATATTAAAGCTGATATATAAATTTTTGCCCGCTTCGTTTCCGGTGCATTCCACTGTGCGAGCCAATTGAAAATGCGTGCTGTCAGCGTTGTGTCTGAGGTCAGTGAACCCCAAACCTCAAACCAAACTCGATAACCGTCTACACTCCACAGTGAAACAACAAATTTTGTAATGTCGAAATTGAAAGAAAAAGGTGCGTGTTTGTTTAGGCCTCACCTCTTATGCTGGTCAAACACTGAGTACACTACAAAAATATCAGAGTTAATAACTCGTTTTTTGGTTACCAAACGGTTGCAGTTTGTTGTTCCCACTATTTGCGACATTTGCTGTTAGCCAGCCTCTTGCCAATTCATGATAAGCAGTTAACTCAAAAGAAACTACGTTTTTTTTTGCTTTCGTTAGATCTACGCACAAAACTTTCCAACAAAAGTTGGTCATATCTATGATGTATGACGAGCAGATGATGATCATTACTATAATGATGATCATGATGATGATGATAATGATAATGGTGGGAGCGTAGCGGTTATTGACTTTGCTTTTCCATCAATAATATCGTATATGTTGGCATATGTATAGTTAATGCCATTGTCGCTTTCTTTATTCGCTATTATTTTAAGATTTTCAACGCTTAAATACGAAATATATATGTATGTATACTGACTGGGTCAGCTTTGCAGACTTTTTATTGACCAAGTTAAAGTGCACAGTCATTGAAAGAGTCCATAAAAGGAGAAGTATCATATATATACTCAGTATCTAAATGGCAATAGAGTGTTCTGTCTTCATGACAATGTATGTAACAGGTCAAAAAAGCGAATGGTCTCTTTGGATCGAATAGGAAATTCTTTCCAGAAATTTTTAAAAGATCTCTTGCGGTTTCTCTTATTATTTTTTTATAAAAGTTAAGAAAATGTAAATTAAATCTTGTTGGTAGTGGAGTCTGTAAAAGGATTAATTTTTTTTTATTTACTCATATGTATATATAATTTTTTCTGAAATTATAAGAAAGTACAATTTTTAATATTTATTATCAGAATAGAGGAGTTTTTAATTTTAAGTAATTTATTTTCTTAAAATTGTTTTACTTATTTTGTTAGCTTTATCTTAATGTCGAACTCGTTCGTGTTTAGAACTTATTAGTATCAAAATGATAGAGTTTTCGATTTTGAATTATTTCTCTTTTTATTCTAATTGTAATTTTATTAACAAATAAAAATTGTTAAAAGCGTGTATCTCAATGTCGACCTCGCTCGACTGTAGAATTTCTTATTGTTTACCGTTCACAAAAGAATCGATCTAAGTCAACACTTTCCCCTTCTTCGAAACGAAAAGTTCGCGAACAGCTCATTAATTTTAAATCATGTTTGGATTAATCTTTGTAGTTGTATGAATAATATGTTATTTTGATTAAATTGTGGCTAAGATCGCTACGGAGAAGAGCAAACATTGCTCCGATTATCAATTTAAAGCAACAAAATGATTGAAAATTAGAAAAAATTTATTTTGGGCCCAGTGACAAAATGAGCTGTTGGCCAGTGCAAAATTGTAGAGGGATCAAAAATGTCTGGGCTGATGATTTCAAGTGGAATCAAATGAATACATCATATAAACGTTGTAACCCATCGATCAGTAGTGATTCGTGGGACAGTTGGTATAAGCAGAATCTGAAAGTAACTAAGGAACTGTCCATTTTGATGAATAAACCCATTGAGGAGGTAACAGATCTGCTCTACAATCTCACTCTGCAGAACTACAACAATATATTGAATCCGCGGAGGAGTGGATGGAATACAAAGCGTGTGCCTCTCTCCCGTTTGGATGTCTGTGATCGTTACTTTAACGTTTTCGACTTTTCAGGAAATCTAAGGGATCGAAGGCATCCCCGTAGTCTAATATTGCTGCTGCAGTTCCTGCAGAGTATCATTGATCTCAATACTGAGAGTGAAGCTTCTACTTCTAATTCTACTGGTCTTGGCTCTCAAAATACAACTTCTCGACTTCCCGTAGGCGGCGAAGCAGCGACTAATGTCAATGAGAAATATGAGGAATTCTACAATAATAATCAGGAAGATAAAGTTTATTTTATGTATAGCAAGCGATTGGGACGTCTAATCGATCCAGAAATAGATAAGATTGCAGTTGCGATGGATAAACGAATTACAGGTAACAATGGTCCGAGGGGATTGATCCATGATCAACTTGATAATCTGGATAACAATCGTTCGGTTAGCATCAAGGGTGTTGTCCAGCGTCAAGACGATTATGGCAATGAGAAACAAAGAATTCGATATCGATCTGCAATCTTATCCGTCGGTGGACCAACTTTGGCTAACGATAGAACCGATAACCTGTTGACCGATGATAAGGGAAGACGTCGTGGTCATGGTAGCGTCCAGTTGATGGATTTACGTTCCAAACGTAACGAATTCTTGCGCCATTTGTTGGCAAAAGTGAACAAGTCCGATCCCGATCGATTTCTAAAAAGTTTGGGATCCATTGATCTACGAGGCTCGCGAATCAAGCACGCAAAAGTCAAGAGTGTAGCAGAAGAATTGGCCAAATTCTATTCAAATGTCGTTACGGATCTGCCCAGATCGAAGTCAACAATGGAGAAATTCAAAAGGAGTTCAAGGCAACAAAATCGATCAAAGAACAAATCTGTTCAAAGATCAACATCGACTGTTATAGATGAGAATGTGGATAGATTAGTTTTAGCACCGAGAGAGCGTCGATATTACGGAGAGGCAATGCCTGTACTTTATCATGCTCCATATAAGGATAGCGATAGATCAACCTGGTTGCGTCGCTATCCGGATCAATTACGTTTGCAGGAGGATGGGCAATTGGGTATGTCCAGTGTGAGACGCTATAAACGTGATTCGGTGCAAAAATCTATTTTCAGGGCCAGGCAACAATATTCCATTCACAGTCTAAACAGTCAGATTATTAAGTTTGCCACACAAGATGATCTCCATAAGAAGTCCGAATACAAACGTATCTTTCCCTCTGCCAGTAGGCGGAACAAACAGTCAAAACATTGAAAATGCTCACTAATCGGGTCGAAGTAATTTAAGAGTTTCTGTTTTAAATAAAATTTTGAATAGTACGTTTCGTTTGCTGTAGATTTTCATTTTTTAAAACAAGAAAAGAAAACCGACAGCACACACACACACTTTCTTTCCATCCCTGTCACTATGTACTGTGCACCCTACTGCAGCCTGCCACGTAGCGGTACATTGTCTCTGCTACAATGTGAGGCAGTCACGGAGCCAACACAGAAATGTCGTCGTCGCAATGCACATTGGCAGGCAGAGGAGAGACACTGGTGTCTACACAACGGTAATGCATTGCGACAATTGGCCATGATGTTGCAACGTCCGTGGGAGCAAGTGTGTCGCTTCCTTTATCAGCTGACACTACAGAGATTCGGACAGATTCTGAATCCAAAATGTTCGCATTGGAATTGGTATCGAGTGCCATTTGTTCGCCCGGATACTTGTGGACTTTATGATAATATTTTCGATAGGCATGGGAATTTGAGGGATCCCCTACACCCGTATATTCTACACATACTGCTAACGATACTCGATCACTATCTGGATAGGCCCTGTATGGGCTATAGTGATCAGCCTTATCCGAGTATGTTGGATGAAATCTGCCATGGCCGTAGCGAGGGAAAATGCACAGATATATTTCGTAGTGACAAGGATGGAATTGGCGCCAAGCTTCGTGAGGAATGGGATGCATCTGGATTGGGTTATAATTTTGCGGGAAGTGAATTTGAGCCGGGCGACGACGACGATGACTTATTTGGGGGGCGTGGTAAAAAGCGTAGGGGTGATGACGATGATCTTGTTGTTGATCGCAGGAAAAAGGGACATGGGGATGGTGAGGGAATGTATGACGATCGCAAGAGTATGAAAGATATATCCGATCTCTATGCCAAAGTTGTGCAAAATAAACATAACCGTAAGCTGGTCGGATCCGCTGATGATAATGATGATGATCTCAAATCGAAGAAACAAAAGGGTCCCAAGGTACCGAAGAAACGTCGTTATGTTGGCAATAGCGATCGTCGTTTTATGGGCGAAATGTTGCCTGTCCTGGTGCATGAACCCTTCGATGATTCGAAACCCTGGACCTGGATTCGTCGACATCCAGTGCAAATGCGTGTGCTTCAGGGCACACGATTGGGACGTGCCAAGGTGCATCGTTATAAACGGGAAACTCTCAACGTTCAGTTCCAGAGGGCACAGGATCGCTACTCAATGCATAGTTTGTATAAGATGGGCAGTGATGGCTCTATCGGCTGGGGGGATACGTTTGGCAAACCGTCCTTCATGCAGAGAGATAAATCGATGGCCAAGCCATATGATTATAAGAAACTTTTGGAGAAACCCGACGATGGCATGGCACGTATTTCCATTGCTCCCAAAGCGATCAAAGCGCCAGCTAAATCCAAAGGAAATCCCAAATCCAAATGAGGCTCAGATGTTGCACAAAAATATGTTGCATAAACCAGTTTTAGCCAGCACAACCAACTGGAAACGCTTTCAACAAAATGCTGCAAAATGCCAAACAGAAAGACACAAATTTACAAACGAAACGTGACGGAGTCATTTTATCCTCCCCTCTTTTTTTTATTATCAAAAGACGTATTTAAGATTTATTCTTAAAAGTAAACAATTTAGAAATTTAATGGATGATATGTGTACGACAACACAGCGCAAATTGGTAAATATTTTACCAGTTTCTTTCATTGTGATGACACACAGAAAGCCAAAGTAATAAAATTGCGAATGTAATTTGACTTTTAATTGTTAAATAATTTCCTTGAAATTCGTAGTTCCATTATTGAGTTGTTTTTATCAAATTTGATTTGAAAAAGGCATTGCATTCTACTATTTACTATGCTATTTAGCTAATGGAAGGAGTTGTAAATATTTAGAGCAATAGTATGAATTTTCATTTGAAATGATAATACATAGTAGTATCCAACTGTCAATTAATTAGAAAACTTCAGTTTGATAAATAACTGGGGTCAACTCCCATTCTGAAACTTTATATACATTCCAGTCCGGCTAAAAATCCTGATAATGCATTATAATAATAAATAATGCTCACAATATAAATACTGTGATAAACATTTTTTTTCAATAACTTTAATATCATATTTAAAAATAAATTATTTCATGAATTTTAACATAAGATATTTCAGATCCTCAGGTATTACTTTATTCGTACTCCGTGCGTCATTAGCGTGAACTGCCTTCAGTAAAATATATATTAATATATAATAATTTCTATTTCGATTGTACGCGAGTAACATAATTTTTAAAAATCTAGCATATTTTTTATAGGAATGTTGATAAGCCTTTTTTTATATGCGTTGTTTTTACTAGAAGTTTGATGATTTGATTTTTTGATATGGATATTTTTGATATGGGTTATTTCATCTGCCTCTTTCTGCTGTAACTAGCCCACTTCTTACTCTTTTACCAGCACATTTTCTCCGCTTCCATAATTTTATATTTTCCTATTTCATTTGCTTAGTCGCAGACAGCGCAGATTACCAAGCACGCGTCTTCACAAACATAATCTTAGCTAAAATATATATACATTTATTTTATATATATATATGTATATATATAAATATATATACATAAGTGTGAACATGTTCTGCCTTAATGTCTTGACCAGGACACTCGTTTAGAGAGCTTAAGACTGTATTACAATATTGTAAATATTCAATATAAATATTTATCTTGACTGTATTAATTTACGCATAATTGCTGTAAAGTTTGTTTAAATTTTTATAAATATTTAGTAGAAATATTTATCTATGAGTGTGCTTATTTATGCATAATTGCAGTGCAGACTTTTGAAAAGCATAAATGATGCTTGCTGTGAAAAATGCTGTGATAAGTTGCAGTTGAATTTATCTGCTTGTTTTATTCTCATTTGTTTCGGAACGCACCAAAAACGTTTGCCAAAAAGCCAGATTACTTGTCTGTCCTTACAAATGTGGCGTTGACTGTTCCCCACACTTGCCCCCTCTCTCTCTCTCTCTCTCTCTCTCTTTCTCGCTCGCTGTAGCTTTAGCTGTACAAACAGACATAGAGATATGCATATATGTATGTGGCCTGTTACGGCCTTTGTCTTTGTGTGAGACGAAATCTACTTAAATCGATAAAAACTATCAAATCTGTGCGGGGCGTTTATGCCACACAGACTGCTGAATTCGTTGCCCCTTTGGACTGTAGTAAAGTAGCAGTGACTGTGACTCTGTGACTCTGCCTCGTCACTTATACGACATGTGCGCCTGATGATGCGTCTCTGTCGCTGTCGCTGTCGTTGCCACTTCCTCTGTCTCTGTCTCTGTCTATGTCTCTGCCTCTGTCTCTTGGTTGCCGCTCATTTTTCGCCAATGTTGCGTATGTTGTCAAGTCTCTTCCGTTTACAGCCTTCGATGTTGCTGCTGCTGCTGCCTTTCTTTTTTTTTTTTTATTTTAATTTTTTTTGTCTTGGCAGCCGGCACCAAAAAAAAGAAGAGAATTCGGCTTCATTGTTGTTGGCATGTCCGTTCTGGCACGGACTCCAAGGCACAGAGCTCATTGTTCTGTGGAATGGGTGCGGATTGGGTTTGTTGGATTGGGTTGATGGGCTGATGGGTTGATGGGTGCGTTAGGCAGCAGTTCCGTTCTTCATATTCCTCTTCTTATTCTCTCGCCAGCTCACTACCGATTTTTTTTCTTCATTTTTTTTTATACTGTTGTCAAGGCGACAACACACAAATGTATAAACTTTTATGTGTGTGTGTGTGTGTGTGTGTGTGTGTGAGCCATACACAAAGGCGCCGCCATTTAAGCGCCACAAACGAATTGACCAAAAATGCCATACAGTATAAAATGCTTGTCTACATTTTGTCTTCCCCATTTTTCGCCATTTTCTTGCATTTTCTCTATGGCAATTATAATGCTAACTGACAAAAAATGACAAATTATAGCAACATTTTGAGACTGATGTGGAGACATGAATACATACATTTTATATATAAATGTACATAAATACAAGCATATACTTAAACTTTTGTATAATCGACAGTGTGTGTGTGTCTGTGTGTGTTTAACTGCTGTTTCTTGAAATTAATACAAAAATCACGCACTCCTAATGTCACTTTTATACGTTTTGCGTGTTCAGATTTCACAATTCTTCTATTTTTTTTAGAAGATAGATAGATGAAACAGAAGCGCAGCTAATCTGTAATTATGTTTATTTGATGATTAAAGATATTACTCGTTAGCATTTTGTGACACATCATCAGTAACTAAAGTTTCCAAATTAGTCAAGAGACATTTGGAAATGTCATGGCAAATACTGCATGAATAATTGATTACATTTAATGCATTTCTTTTATATAAAAAACTTTTAATAAAATTAACCGGTTCGCGAAACGAGCTTGAACCACTGAACCAAAACTTTTTTTCGATATCTTTTAATATACAGAAAACACCTTATCGATAGGAAAAATAATAAAAGAATCAATTTGAAGAAGTCAACAATTTAATGGCAGTCACCTACAGAGAAGAGAAGAGAATTTCACCAAGCAATTTACTTTTATACCCTATTTATCCCACTCCCCCCTCACTATCCCACTTTCCACCACGACAAGCGGTAATTTATGGAGGTTCCCAACATCGACCACATGTATGTAGATGTGTGTCTATCTGTGTGTGCATGATTACTGCATTTATGAGATAAGTTTTTACTGTCGACAACAATTAAATTACATTTTAGAGTTTATAGTCTGACTGCCTTCGTCTCCTTTTAGACCCTTTCGACCCTTTTAGCCCCTTTATCCCCTTTAGCCTTGCTGCACTGTATCTTTTGCTGTCGCCAAACTTCAATAAATTCTAATAATTTATTTCATTACAAGAGAGAGCGCCTTCCTTTGGCAACAATTGCATTGCCTTGACTGCAATTGTAATTTCAGTATTAAATTGTATGTGATACCAAAGTAATGCGACAAACAGACAGTCAGACAGTCAGACATTCAAACATTCAGACACAGACAACAGAATACCAGCTGTAGGAAAAGGGCAATCGCCGAGTTCACAGTGATAGTGATAAACAACGATACGGAATTCTAGACACTAGATACATTATTGCCAAACAACATTTTGACATATAATTGCACTTTTTGGGCTGCAAACTTTTCATACAGAGAGTGTGTATTATAATCAATTTAATAAATGTCAAAATTATGGGTATATTTATTATTATATATGTATTTTATTTAACTTTACATTTATAATTGTTAAAATGTTTTGATTTTTGGATTTATGTTTCAAAATTCGAAAAACTATTGTCAAAATTTCTTGATTTCTTGAGATTTTCTGACAGTTTTTACTAAAATTTAAATTTTAGTTCATTAAAATATATTTATTTATATTTATTTTTGTATATTCAAATATTGTAGTTAATATATGATGTTTTTTATTTATTGGATTGTTTTTAAATTTTATTTGTTTTAAAACACATAAATATTTAAGCGCGCTTTTATAAAGTTATTTTGAATATAAAATACATTGACGTAGATTTAATTAATTGAAATTTATGTAATTGCATATATATTTATATACATATAAGGGTACCCAATCGTCGGTTTGTGCTGGAATATCATTGACATACATATACTGAATAATAGATTGTAATAATGACACCCTCATATCTCGTATCATTGCCAAAGTCACACCCTCATGCCGCGTGTGCACACGTACTCCATGAATTCGTCATTCGTCATTCATGTGGCATGCAACCGCGGCGCGTTCACGCCTATTGCAACTGTAAATGCCAGCCAGAGTTGCCACCTCCTCCACACACGTACATGTAAAACTCGAATTCGCATTTGTGTTTGCAACCGCGGAAATGTGAAAACCGCATTGCAATTTCCCTGCTGGTCGAAACTTCTGACGTCTCTTGTTGCATTTGCTTGAATTTGTTGTGAATGTATTCATCTCAATTCGCGAGTATCAAAGAAAAAAAACAAAAAATACTCTGGAAAAGAATTTATACTTTCACACTCAATGTGGGGTTTAATTGAATCATTAAACACCCACAATGAACATGCACTCACAGTCACACTCACACTCACACTCAGCCATTCATTTATATATTAGACAGTATGTTAGACAGTTTATGTAATCGTTGTAATTAGCCAAATGCGCTTTTACATTGCTTTTTATTTGTATTTTAAGCTGCATTTTTTCTTTTTGTTTCTTGGGATTATGCAATTCCTTTATTTGAAGATTGCAGACAGAGGATTTTCCCCGAATGTGGGGAAAACAAACAATAACCAGAAATGCGCTAAAGTCTATATCATTAACATATGTTAATAACAGTGGGATTTTCACGGCTTGCTTTTGGGCAGTTTTGGGAATGTATATATGTGTATTAATATATATATAAATATATACGAGTATATACGAAACAACTGTAATTAAGTGCAAAAGATGTCGCATGTGACAGCAACAGGTTGTGGTTTTCTGCATACAAGAAAATTGTGATTTTCCACCCAACAACAACAACAACAACAGAGATTTTGCACAACATAACCGCAGGACGGAAAGAGACGGACGGGGAGGGATGGAGTGGAAATTATTGAGGCATGTTGCTGGTTTCTGAAGCTTATGCAATTAACTTGGTTAGTGAATGTGGCAACATCTTGCATGTGATTGACTGACTAACTGACTGACTGCCTGACGACTTAAACTCTCTCGTTGCAAACCACAAATTATTGCGGGTATCCAATGCGGTGAGCAGGTCAAAAAAATACACAAAAAAAGTTCGAAATAAAAGCCATTTCAACCGATTGAATATAGCCAAGTATTTATTGTGACTTGAATCGTGAATTGATCGCCCCTTTATTTTTTTCCTTAATGTTTTTTGCCTGCTTTTCGTAGGCGTAACTAAGTGAAACGGAGCCCATTGACAGTGCCTCCAAGGAGTGCTCACCAAATGTAGCCTTGGCAACTCTGCGATTTCTACACTTAGGCAAAAACTCAAAATTTGCGTCCCTCTTAAAAGTTTTCTAATTTCGGAAAAGTCAAAACTAAGAAGTTTTTATTGTGGTAATGTCGATTATTGCAAGACCGGAAATCTTAACGATTTTTTCAAAAATATTTTTAGTAATTTTTGCTCTTAACTCAAATCTGTTAAAGATTGAAACTAACTAGTTTATGTACAGAAAAACTTAATCTTAAGTTTATTGTAAAACAATTTTAAATATAATCAAATGTTAAATCATTTTATAAATAACTTTTATTTTTTACCTGGTTTATATTGTTCAACTATGTTAGATAGCTGCCATGGGAATGAGCGTAAATCTAATTCAAATTTCTAAGCTAAATATCGATTCATTCTTATTTTAATGTTGTTAACGTTATAAATTAAAGTTCAGTCGTACCTAACTTTATGATGGCATATTTATCTGAGTGTAGACGCGATGTCATCATTATCATCAACATCATCATCAACATCATAATCAGTGTCGTCGTCATTGATGCATTCGAGCGTAGTAAACAGAAGAAAGCTGAGAAATGGACACCATTGACGATGACGATGACGATGACGATGATGATAACGATGATGCACTTGCGACGCTCTCTAATCATTACGAATACCAATACAACTACAAATACAAATACCAATACACTCCCTAGTCAGCATTTTTTCATGTATTGCCATTCGCCAACTTGGCCAACATGTCTATTAACGGTAACTAGGTAATTGCTGGAAATTGCCGTTAGAAAATTTGCCTGTGTTGTAGTTGTTGCTTTTGCTACTGCTGCTGATGTTGTTGTTTTTGTTGTTGGTATAGCTGTTTTCGCTCGCAGCACTGAAAAAAAGAAGAAAAAGAGGAAAAAAGTAAACCATTCGTTAACACAAAAGCTATCAAAAAAGAAAACGAAATGCAAACGAACGCTTTTCTTTCTTTTGTTTAGGCTACTGAATGGAAAAGTGTTACCTGCCACTTTAGCGCTACATGTGGCAAACAGCATCGCACTCCACTTGCTACAAGACAACACCCAACACAACACAACACAAAGACCTCTCTGTACACTCTATTCTATTTCATTAAGAAAAGCACCCAGAAACATGAAAAATAGATGTGTGCAACAACATTCAACATTCATTTCTTGTGGAAAATATGAAAAGTAACTAAATACTAATAAGAAACCTATCTACTTAAAGTTTTCGATTCAGACGTTATCATCAAAAATTAATAAAAATAATTGTAAAACATAAAGACAACTTCAAAGTGTCATAAATTTGACAAATCAGAAAGTGTCCCTTGAGGAATATATATTTAATTATTGTTTGTCCTCTTATTTGATTCATGATCAACATTTTTTGGTCTTTACTATCTAAATTTTCATCACTTTCTCTTTTGGGAGTGCTTTTAAGATCCTAAATTTTAAATTTCTTTGCATAATCTTGGTCAATTCATTTCAGAATGTTTGATTTATCAAAATTTAGCCAATAAATATAGTCTGCTTCAAAATTTAATTTTGAGTCCTCGCTTCGAATTTTTCCGTATTTTCTTTTATTACTTTTCGATTATAAGCTAGTTAACATAAACCTCCTATAGCTGGGGTTAATTGATGAACAACTGTGTTATGCAATTATTTTTTGTTTCTTTTTCAATGATCGTTGTAAAACATTCTAATTAAAGTGGATTTCATTGATTGAACAAAGTGGAAATCCCGCTGGTCGGCAAATGAGCAGAAGAAATGAGCGGAAGATTTGTGAAAATTTCTATTAATTTCTTTTAAAACTTAATTTAAATAAATGTTGCCCTATAATATCGAAATTTCTCTGGTTTAATTCAAATTCGTTATGTATTTTGTAGGATGTATTTTGCACTTTTTTTTCCATATTTGTGTCAAACTTTTGATTTTCATTTGCTTTGACTTTTATTTTGTCGCTTCCAGAACTTTAATTCAATGTTGCCAGAAATATACTTGTGAAAATTATAAAAATATAAATAAAAAATAGTATTAAAAAAGCGTTTTTAAAAGTTGTAGTATTCAAAAACGTTTGCTCAAAACTGTTAAGTTTTAATGCATTTCTTTGTTTTTGTGAAGAGTAGATTTTTGTTATAAATGCTTAGCACACTGTCAGACTTATTGAGCACTGTTAAAGTTGGTTTCTATTAATTTTTTTATTGTAAAAATTTGAAGGCGACACAGCAGACACTGGAGTGGAGAAAGGCAATGACTAAGTCTTCATCAACGTCAACACGATTGGCATTCCTATGCATTCGCATGCAAAACAAATGGACTCATCAAAGTGCTCAAGGTGGGACTGGGAGCGGAAAGGGGACTGGGAGCGGGAGCGGGAGTGGGAATGGAAACAGGACTGGGATTGGGACAATCCCCTTCATTGGGACACGCTTACGCGGCCACTCCAAGGCCGGTCTAGACACTTTTGACACAAATGCAGCACACGGGTCTCTCTAAGAAAGTTAGCTCTCAGACAAGACAGTGTCTGCCAGCAAAATACAGACAAAAATGACACAAAATGAAGGCAATTGCCAAGCTGCGTAAATTTCCGCGTGGTTCAACGTTGTCATCAGGGTTGTGGCTGGGACAGAGACAGGGCATCATTACCGGAATCTCTGACGTTGCATGTCATTGTCTGCAGCGTGGGTCTCTGTCTCTGTCTGTGCCACTTGAGACAGCCGTGAGAGGCACATATTGAGACAGGTGACAACAGTCACTCATTGTTGCGGTTGCGGTTGCGCTTGTGAAAACTGGAGACACGAAATGACTGAAGGCAGAGTTTAGGGAGAAGGCTTAGTTGTTACTGCAGACGCACTAAATCAATTAGAGAGTGCATGCAACTTGCCAGTCGTATTGGCGGACTTTGTGAGATAAAATGTATCTAAACTTTTCTTAAATTTAGTTCATTGACCTCAGTAACAGTCTATGTAAAAATAAACTATTTTATAATTTGAATAATAGTCGTCCATAATGCTTAACGCGTTTAAGTTAACAGAAATGTAACTTGATTTAATATATTATTGACATTTAAAATGATAAAATATTTCCCCCAATTTTATATTAATTTCTATCTATTTAATATTGCTATATTTTACTGCTAAAATCGATTGTAACGACTCAGTATTTAATATGTGAAAAAGCAAATCAAGCAATTCTGAAATCTTCAAAAAAATTTTGTAACTTGAAAGTGTTTTAGTCACTAGACTCTTACCTCGTTCAAAATTGTTCTTCCCTTTGCAGGGATTGCAAAGAATTTCTGGCTGAGAATGCAAGTCGAATGATTAAGATAAATCTATGAATACCACAATGAGTACTCGCTATTTGTTTGCATTTACTCGCACTCATATTCACACTCGTATTCGCCAGTGTGTTGTTTGTTATTGCGAGGTTTCATTAAACTTTCATCTGCTGTTGTTATTGTGGTTCCTCTTATTGTTGTTGATTGTGCAGCTATTGAAGTTTGTTGTTCTTGTTAACATTGCATTGCAGACATCTTTGAAGTTGTTTTTTCAGTCTTATCTGCTTCTCAACTCGTATTCAGGGTGGTCTTTTGGTCAAAATATCTGCAGATATGTTAATTATATGCCAAATTGACACAATGCGTCATTTGCTTGAAGTTCGTTGTTTGTTCTTTATGTTGACGTGCTTTCAAATTGGGGGAAAAAATATTATTTGATGTTCTTAAAAACCATAAAGACTTTGGGATACTCTGCAATTATTTGTATAATTTACACAATATTTTTGAATTCTCACCAAAAATTTATTATTCAATTTTTATTACATTGATTCCTGGCAGAGAATAAATCTAGCTAAGGGTATTAAACAGTCGAATGCGCATTCGCCGACTATTTATTTATTGGGCGGAACAGAATATCAGAATTGATGTCATAAAAATCGCTTCATACTTGACAGGATAATTATCTGATTATTATTTAAATGTAGTATGTTAATATTGCAATTTTTCATCTCTTTTTTGTAGTTCGTGGAATTGATTTAAAAGCTGAATCGATCAATTATTAAATTATAAATAAATCAATTCAACGATAAAAACAATAGACAACAATTGTATCTATATTCATGTACACTATGATGTATGAAAATAAAGTCTCCATCAGCAACAGACAACAATTGAATCGTTTTAAGCACATTAAGTGAGATTTAAAGTTAATTTTACTTTGCTTTTGAAAACAAGCGCATTTCATTAGCATGACGCTATATATGTATATATATACAGCTTCTCTACAGCTGATAAGATAACAGACAACAACAGACTGTGGTATCAAATAACAATGCCGTTTTTCTAGCGATTTTAATTGGAAAAAAGTATGGCCAGAAAATAAGAGAACAATGCGATATGATAACCTTGAAAAAAAGAGTGTGGGAGGATTTTATTGGGGTTGGCAGTTGATTTCAACCAATTTCGATTCGACCCAATTTCGAGAAATTTTTTTTGGGAACTTTTGTTGGTAATACAAAGGTAGCAAACGCAAACAGAGATTGGCAAATCAAGTGGAACTCTGGGTGCAATTATTAATTTAAGGCAAACCATATTGCCGTTTATTTATCTTGTTTTCTTACAGATAAAATAAAAATAGCATTCCAGGGCAGCAACAACAGCAATAACAACAATAACAACAATAACAGCCATGGTGATAAGCTTGTTCTAAGCACTTGAGTCTTGGAGAAGAGAGACAAAGTTATTATAAAGCATTTAGCATGGTGCGACGTAATGTTGCTGAGCAACAAACGAACGGCAGCAGCAGCAGCAACAGTAGCAACAACAGCAACAGCAACAACAACAATGCGGGCAGCTGCTCCTCTAAAGCATCGTCCACCGCGAGTCTAAACAGTTTAACGAATTCAGCGTCGCCGGCTTGCAACAGTGTCATGTTGCAGGCAGCTACGTTGCCAGCAGCGCCGCAGCAGCATTTGCCAACGGCAGCAGCAACAGCAACAGCAGCAAGAAGCAACTTGCAACAGCAACAACAGCAACAGTCGCCATCGGACGGCGGCTCCTCGAACTGTTCATTGCCAGCGTCGCCGCCGTTGTTGCAACAAACGGCGACGCCGCCGCAGGGTGCACAAATAGTGCCGCCAGTTTGTGCGCTACATCATCCGCAGCAGCAGTTGGCGCTGCTTGCGGCAATGCACCATCAGCAACATCATATGTTGCCACCGCCACACGGACATCAGCAGCATGGCATGCCACCATCACACCCACACACACACTCGCACACACATCCACATGCAACACATCATCAGAGCCATGAGAATGGCCATAACGGTGGCGGTGGCGGTGGCATCTCGCCCAATGGCGGCTCCGGTGGCTCCTCATCGGCGAGCAGCGTGAGCAGCGTGTCGAGCAGCAGCGCCGGCCAGGGTAACGGTAATGCTGGCAATAGCACCAATGGCATTGGACCGCCGACACAAACACAGGTGGCAACGGCATTGCCAACTGGTCCACTCTACATACAATATCCCGGCGACTTCTTTCCATCGGAATACTATATTGCACCGCATCCGCACGAGGGTATCTGTCCACAGCATCCGCATCATCCGCACGCCCATCAGCATCACCATCAGCCCATGTGCGCCATCTCGGCGGAATATGGTGAGTTCCCCCAAGGGATTTACATTTTTGGAAGCCCAATTCGAGGCGTTCCACAAATAGAAACCAACTGAAAATCCACCAAATTCAACAACGATGTCGAAATATTTTTCTAATGCATCAACGTGTATTTTAAATATTCCAATCAATTGCTTTTTCATTATGATAAACTATTTTTCAAAATCTCTGATAGTATTTATTGCGAACATATATGCTTGCAATTATCCATATAAAATAAATAAAAATAAAGAATTTAAAATAACAGATATACACAAAAAAGAAATTATTATAAAATTCAAGTTTTAAATTCTTAATTTTAGCAAATACATAATTTTTAAAAATTTACCTACATAAATTCATATAAATTCTTACACTTATAAAAGGGAAAGAAAGTTGATCTCACGCAAATAAAAAATCGAATCGAACATTAAAAACTTAAATATTGCTTAAAAAAAATAGTGCTTAAATCAAATATTTTCTTTTGCAGGCTCTAAGATTGCTGATCTTATAATTTTATCTCAGACAACCTTGTTTAATTTTTTTGTATATGAACTCTATTTTTATTTCTTAAGTAAAGATATAAAAAATCAATGGAAAGACATGGAAGCATTGTGCTTAAAGTTTCATACATCCCTAAGGTGTCCTTTCTTTCTACTGCTCTTCCTGTTTCTCCTTCTGCTCTTTCTTCTTTGGCTGATTTTTGCTAATTACAACCAACAATAATCCTTCGTCTTAGCAGCACTCGGGAAGCCGCTAAATAACTCAGTTCGTCACTGAAACTTTCTTAAGCCTTTGGCTTGGTTTATTGTGGGTGTTTGCATCTCTCCACTCTCCACACTCACCCTCCAATTCCCATGATTAGGCGACACTCAAGGCTATTCCTCGAGCTCTTAAGCTGCGTAAAGTCTCTGTCTCGAGTCTTAAATTAGACGCCAAACCCTCTTCCCTCTTCCCTATTCCCAATTCCCTTACACTCCCCTAAGCGGTTCTAAAAACTACGTATGCGATAGGAGCATCTGTAGCTGTATTTGGCATTTAAGCTGCAAAGTCAACAAGTAAGCTCATCATCCGATTGGTCCATCATCTGGTTTCCATTGCCTACCCCGACCCCCCCCCCCCTCCATTCAGAAAATTAGCTAACTTAATTTTGAATGATTGCACTAGACTTAACAATTGAAAGCGGAACAACAAAACAACATTATCAGCTGTAACAGAAATAGAAATAAGTAACAGCTACAGAATCAGAAAAAAGAGGGCACAGAATTTCTAAAGTGTAACGTCAAGACGGGGAAAATCTATTCCCTCCGGAAATAGGTTAGTCTAATCAGCACAATGGCAAAAGCGTAGTTTGTATTAAACAAGTACTATTACACGATTGCTTAATACTTGATTAAAGTCTGTATTAAAATCAAAAAATAACTGTTATCCATTATTACATACAATTTATTATTATACTCTAAAAGTGCCAAAAATATATATCCCTGATCCTTTTCTTGACTGACTGAAATCATTGATTGATCATCTAAATTAATTCATTGAGTGAGTGAGTATTGATTGATTGTTGGATTGAATAAATACCTAATTAGTAATTAGTAATTACTGATTTATTAAATTGATATGATTGATGGACTGTTTCTAAAATGATTGATTGATTGTCTGACTAAAAGGCAGAATATTGCTTCAAAAAACGATTGAATGATTGACTGATTGAATGGCTAAATAATTTATTTATGAACTGATGGATTGATTGTTGAATAGAATTGACTTAATAATTGAATATCGAATAATTGGGTTGGAATTAATTTTTCCTGAACATAATTTAAATTACTTGAAAACTGATTTTTAATTAAACCATTGTTAGTTTTTGCAACTAAATTTAGGAAATTAATATTTATTTTAGTTGACTGATTTTATTATTGTTAGATTAAAAGATTAACAAGGTAATCTGAAGAGAGTTGTGTACAATTCCCAATTTATGTGGAAATTTTCCCTTACATGAGGTGAATCATATATATAATATTTGTAGTTCAACATAAAAAAATGTTTGATAAGAGAAAATAAACCCACTTCTAAGACAGAATATTCGTGGAAAAACATCAGAATTTATATAATTTCTATAACACGCGCATTGCCGGGTTACACCCACAAGTCAAGTTAAATTAAAGTAATATTAAAGCTCGCATTCCACTACGATCAATCTAAGTTGCAAATATGGTAGATTTAGTTCCCCTTTCTTGCTGATTCAATTTCTATTAGCATAACACTAGAAACGCCCACGTGGTCAATGCGGAGTTGTTTGACTGGAACTGAACTTGGAAATGGTATGAGAATGGCATATCAAACTGAAACTCTCTCGGAACAAACTGAATGTCGTATTCGCTTCAGTTATCATTTCGGTCAACCTCAAAACCGGAGCTGACTTTGCTTTAAAGCAAATAATTCAGACTGTCAATCTGTAAGATACTTGAAAATACATATAAATAGGAAAAAAAAGTTTTGTTCTTGCTGTGAGCAGGAGAAATAACTGCCAACTGTCAGTTGGGTGTATTGGCCAAGATAATTGAATTTAATAAAGTTTATCGCAACCCAGAAACCTCAATTACCAATGTGTTGCCTTTGGCTTTAACCCTAATTAGGCTGCGTCGAGTAACTATTGATTTTAAGGTTGCGGAGGCTACAACACAGACAATATAAATTAAAAATGCATCCATTGAGTTTTTCAAAGTACGAATTCAAGTACGAATTTTCTCAACCATAAAACACATTTTTGTGCAAGATTTTTTTAGTTATATTAAATATTTTAAACTCATTCGATTCGTTGCCATTTTATTCGCATATTTTATTTTATTAATTTTACAATAGATAACTTTAAGCTTATACTTAAAAAAATGCATGCTAATATCAAGTGTTTTAAGCTTGAATTTTAGATTGCTTGGAACAACATAATAATGATAAGCGAAATAAGAACTTGGCTAAGAGAAAACTTAATGGCTTTTGTTTGTTGCAAGTGAACAAATGAAATGCAATTGCCAAAAACAATAAGTTACAAGTTGTGTGCTAATTGTATTTGCATGTGGTGGAAATTGAAGAATACTTGGTATACTCTTTATCGATGCAAGCCTGCCAAATAGTTTTACAGCAACAACTTGGCCCGAAGCAGACAGGACAAAGACCATGTCAAATTACTATAGTGCTTTTGTGCAAGCTGGAAGCTCATAATTTACAATTACAAGCAAGTGTAAATGGCTTTTGCCTGCCGTCTTTTCCTTTGACCCTTGACCCCGACATCATGCCGTGTTGTTTGCCAAAACGATAGAGACACATTCCATTTAAGGAGCACAGGAGTAGTGTCTTCTCTGCCCCAGAATCTTGTTAATCGAATCAACTTGCGAAGAAAATGGCTCTAAGTGCGTGCTGGGCTCGACTTTTTCCCTCTAATGGAATTTTCTCCCGTGGCGTTGCTCGACGTGGCTATATTGATATGGACGCTGAGCATGTTATAATTATAAGAATGCTGAGCATGCTCTATATATATATATATGTATATACGAACTATGGTTTTTGTTGTTGTTGCAGGCGCCACTTTAAATGAAGCTGAAGATTGTTGTTGGTATTTACCACTGAATTCACTTGGCATAATTTACACACAACCACAACACACACACGCCACACTCACACACACACAAAGTGTATACTTTGCCAGCTCTAATCAACATAATTCTTATTACTTTATATGCCACACATATAAATGTCAGAGGCCTGGACATTGATAAAAATTATTACAGCTTAGTTTAAGCATTTGAAGAGAAAAATCTTAAAGATTTTCTACAAATGTAGAAACTGATTATTTCTTCTTCACAAACTTTGTGAAACTTTAAATTTTAAAACAGTTAAGTGCATAAATAAAAATAAATGTTTATTCATAGTTTTATGTGGTGTCCAATTAGACACTTTAAACTATCCTACCGAAACAATTCAACAAATTCATCATATTTTTTTGTGGAAAAATTTATTTATTAGAAGTTGAGAAATTTTCAATTTAAAATTTCATTATAAAGAACATTATTTAATGTACTATTTTTCTGAGCATTCGTCAATTGCTGAATTTGGAATAAATAATTTTAAGTATTAAGGTACTGAAGTGTTCTTAAAAATAAACATTCCTTCTGAATTGTATGTTTAACTTTAAATATTCCTATCACATCCCTTTATCAAATTTATCATAGATTATTGTGGAAATGTCAAGTATTAAGATTTAATTCTCCAGTAAGAAATGTATTTGTATTACTAAATAATTATATTTCAATAATTAAATTATGCTTCATATCAAATACTCCGGTTATTCGTAGCATTCCTGAAATGTGTGCAAATTAAAAAATTTTCTCCTGTTTGTAAAACACTCATTGACAACTTGAGTTAAATTTTAATGAAATAAAATGCATTTCATAGTCCACATTTATGTGGTAGTAAAGTTCGTGCAGTAAACAAACTACGCATCGCATAAACAAAGTAAAAGTGAGAATTCAGACTCAGTAAACAAGAGAATTTAATTGCCAGAAAATGAATTGAACAGATTTAAAATTGTTGAATGAAAATCAGATACTGAGTACTTGACATACTTACAATTCCTCGATGCTGTTGATTTTCCAATGATTTTTTCAACCTCTTTTTAATCCACTTTCACCTGCTTCTTGGCTGAACTTTTATCCACTCAATGACAGACTACAGCACGTATCAGCTTATCAACTGACTTTATAACTCAGAACTGTGAACATTGCACAGCATACAGGGAACTTGAGGATAGCGCTCTGGAGCAGAAGTTTAAGAGAGTACGAGAGTTCGATGAACTTATCACAGGTCCACTCAGATTTCTGTGCCATGGCGAGGGGAGATAGCAAAGTTACATCAACAGTCTGTAGCAATAATGACAACGAGCACGACTTCAAGAGCAGTCAATCAAAATATGCCCTCCCCTCTTGATACTCACTGCCCTCCCTCACCCCCCTTCGATAAAGTGGCTACTCGATGAACTCTAAGCACTGACAACCGTTCGACATCAGCATCGACATCGGCATCGACGTAGACATCACGTTGCTCCCAGTATAAATTTCAATAACTTACGAGCATGTGTTTCTTTTGCTCTGCTTGCTTGCTTGCTTTCGGCATTATCTTTTTATCTCTTTTAATCTTTTTATACCCTGTAACCATTTGAAGATCAATAAAAATGGGTATTTTCACGTTATGTTAAGTAATCCAAGAAACTTAAATTGGCAGGAACACTAAATTTGATATGCTGTAACATTTTACAGTATTGTTATAATGTTAAACACTTTTCGCAAGAAGAAAAATATTTACAAATTTCTGTACTTTTGTTTAAAATTAAGAACTCTTATGTAATACTAAAGTTCCTAACTTTCCAACTCTATTTTAACCAAATTAATGTATGCATACAGGGTATTTTAAATTTCAGCACTAAGTTTCAGAACTTTCGTACATATTGGTCATAATTTTTAATTAACTTATGGGCAGCCCGCACATTGCCGAACTTCACCGTCTTATTGAGATTTATGTAACGAAATAAAGGCGGATGGACCTAAAGTAATTGTCTACGAGTATTTCAATTTAATGATTATAATTATGAGCATTGTACTACGAACTTTGACATTTCTACATTGATCTTAATACTATTAGCAATTTTTGAGGAAATCGGATCTGGAAGTATTTCTTAAATATATATACACTATATATATTAGGGTGCATCGATTTTTATTTCACATAAAACCCAAATTCGTCATCTAAGAATCCATTGTTCTTAAAAATACTGCTGAAAATACCTAAAAATCGATCGTAGAATATGAATTTGGGTTGATATTTCTCAAATTAATTTGAGCTCATACAAATTGATGCACCCTAATGTATATATCTATATAAGTTCCTTTAGAAAGCAATGTCAATGTTCTTGTATGGGAAATTTGAGAGTAAATAGCACCTGATATAACTTAAACTGTGTCACAGTAACATTAACTGTCCCTTTGGGAGCAGAGGAGGAGACTGAGGAGGCAGAGTAACAAAGCGATTGCAAGCAAAGAAAATACTTGAATTATCCCAACAAGTAGGTTTTTCATCTCAATTTCCAATTCCGTCTACAATGACAGAGCAGCTACTCAACTAGGTAAATACTTTCAGTAAAGTTCAGTTGGTTTTTAGCCAGTTCATTGCTCCAAATACACTAAAGATTGGATTTGTTGTCTAAAATGTATTCAACATACAATGCATTGCCTGCTGATGTCATCACTGTCGTTTTCACAAGCATTTTCAGTGCAAATTGCCTCTTGACTAAGACCTCAATGTTTGACTGCTCTATACTCACCTTGGTCGACGGTGTCTTCTACCTGATGAAAGCTCCCACAATTTACTATTCGCCACATAAACTTGTTTAGTTTTACGAGCCGCTTTGACGGTTAGATTTATTGACTTGCTCGGTTTACCCAATTTTCATTGTGGGAAATGCTAATGGGTCGTCGCTGTCTGCGAACCCATCAACCGCACCACAGCAACCACCCACCTGCACCTCCTTATTCTCCGCCACATTTGCTTCTTATTGTGTCACAGTGCACAACATTTGCATATTTACCCACAATTTGACCTCGGGCCATGTCTTTTATAATGCCAGCTCGAATGTTTATGATCCAAGTATTGTTCGCTCGTCTTGAACTTATGCCACGTTGCAACATTCAAATGTGTTGCAAGGCTGTCACAATGATAACACTGGGCAGCAAAACTTGATTTGTTTTTTGCAAAGATAACCTAGCAACAAATATTATATTTATTATTATTATTTATTGTGCGAATCTTTTGTTTTGTTTTGTTTATAAAACTAGACTTTAGAGCGATATTATATTAGTTTTTATATAAGGTCGAATATGCCAACACTAAATTTAATATATTCACAAATCACAGATGTAAAAATCTGGCAATTTGGATATAAAAATCAAATATGTTTTCATGAATACTTCAAACATTTAGAATCAGTCGGAAGAAATTTTTATATTCGTGTTCAAGCATTCAAAACATATACCATATATTTATATCTTTGTATCTTTTAAATTTTGAGTTGAGTAAAAAGTTTCTTTTTGCGATTTTCCAACTTTGAAGTTATTGGAAATAAAAAACTTGTAAATACTTTTTCTCAACTGCATTAATCGTATCGAACAATTAAATTTTTCAAGTATCTACGACTTGTTCTTCGCCATATTGACATGATGTGACCCTGAACTTTGCACAGGCAAACAATTTGTTGTGTTCCAATTGTTGTTTTAAATAGCTTAATGGCTTAACACTCGCTCTTTCAGTCGCTTCATCTCTCCCTCTTTCTCCAGCTGTCTCTCCCTCTCTTTTAATTAATAATTTCTGCTTTTCTGACTCATCCACAATGTTATGTGCATGTGTTTTGATTCAGAACCTGCTCATTTGCATATGTTTCGCTCAGAGCAAAACAAGTCTATTAAACTCAAATTTATGATCATTTGCAAAGCGTGAAAATGTCATCGACAGCCTCTTCAACTTCTTCTTCTTCTACTCTTCACATAAGATTATATAGATACATACAAAAATATACTTGAATGCAGATAAAGGCTCAATTAAATTGTGAATACAACTTTGCGGCACAGTGACACATAAATATATACCTACACAAAACCTGAATGCAAAGGCAATGACAATTAGCAAATGCAGACGTTATCCGTTGATATCAAACATATTTGCTAAATGGTTATCGTAATTAGAGCTAAAAATTAAACTTGAAGCCATAAATAAACGAATTGAAATCGCACAAGCGGAGTTTGGAAAGTATATAGCCTTGAACTTTGCCTAACACTCCAACTCTTTCACGTTCTTTATTCATCCTGAAAATTTCATTACGTTTGGATAATAAACACAAAAGTTATGCATGAAACTTTTTCTTATCCTATCGCGGAGCGGGGGAAAGTTTTAGTGTTGGCGCCACCTAGCGTCAGTTGCTGCTGCTTAAATACTACATATATGTAAATGTTTGCATGTGTGTCTATCAGTCTTTCAGTTGAGTACAGGGTATATTTTTAACGTTTGCAACGATTCTTTGCAAAGTATATGTGAATTAGTTGTAGTAGTTGCTAAGGCTGTTTAGAGGGTATCTCCTAGTCTATAGCAACATTATTACATTTTTTGTGATGTTTACCAAATCCCTCTGGGCGTATACGTAATGTGTATGTATATTTCTTAGATCCACAAGCTCAGCCAGACATGCGTTAATGCAAATAGACACAGATACACACTCAAATATATATATATACCATATACATATATATATGTGGATGTATATTCAGAGGTAGTGAAGTGTGCGTGATGACCTTGCAAATAGCCTGAAGACATCGAACATCGTTAGTTTGTCTGTCGTCTCGAGTCAACTTCACCTTATGCTCTGTTCTTAAGTGTGAGTTGTATCTTTTAATTGCTTTTTAATAGAAATTTGCCGGGTTGCGCCCTAAGGGGCGTGGCATGTGCGACATGTGGCCAGAATAAATGTGTCCACCAACTTGGAAATTAAACAATATCAGTTGATAGCCTTTAAACAGTACAAACATAAATTGTAAAAAGTCATTTCTATGTGCTTAAATGTCTTTATTATTTGAACATATTTCATACATCTTTGGAGTGAACTATATGTATCTGTTTTTATATATATATATATATATATATATATATATATATATAAAACGGCAGCTTTCATTTGATTTGTGTTGCGCTTCTCGTTTGTTGGTATTGTTGCTAGGACTCGCTGCCTCTTTCATGCCACTTCTGCTCCAGCTCTGCTCTTGGCTATGGCCACTTATGACCCAAGCGCTGCACGAGTTCAACAACCCACAAAAAAAAAAAAAAAAAAGGGGAGATGAACAGAGTAGGAACAAAAAATAAAGGAGGAGGAATGCAAAAAATTGGCATCAAACAACAAAACTTACTTTAGATACAATTGACGGAACGAGGGATGCGGCGTTGGGGCACAAAGGAGGTGACACAGTGGCCGGAGGGTGTGGCAGTCAACACACACATGCAATGCGCATTAAAATTGTAACTGTTACAGTTCTCCTCTCACTCTCTCTCCTTCTCTCTCGCTCTGTTTGCCACTCTTTCTATCTCAGTCGCATCTGCAGCTTTTACTTCAGGCTGGCAAGTTAAGTGCCATTCATGTGATTCTCATTTTTTCCGATGCCGCTGGTGCTGCTCTATGTGCTTCATTTTTTGATCCTAAACTTGTTATGCCCTGTAAAAATTTAAAGTGTCCGCAAATGGGTATAACAACTGAGTGTAATAGTTTAAATCAAATGAGCCTAAAGTGTCTCGAAAGTTGAGGCAAGAGAGATTATTTATGTAAAATATATAATATTAAACATATAAAATGTTTACATAAAAAAAAAAAATTACAACTTTACAGAGATTAAAGAAAAGATTGTATAAAACACATTTAAACACTTAAATAATACTGAATTCCGAGATAAGTAAATCCTCGAATTTTTTTAGCCAAGTGAAAAATAATTGATATAAACACGAAGTATCCATTCGTCGAGTTGACATGTTTATTTATTTTGCTATTCTTTCCACTGACATTTGTCTATATATTTTATTGCTTTTGTTTCAAATTTTTTTGGTCAGTTTCATTTGTTAACAAAATACATAAGGAAATATTGTATGCGTATATATATATGTATATACAGTGCGTTTCATAGCTATAAGACACCCACTTTTTTTTGAATATTTTCGTTTAAAGGAAACGGATTAAAACCAGATTTGGTTTTAATATTTATAATAACAATATAATGTTTTCCAGAAAATAATATCCTTAAAAAGTCCTGTAAAGAAAATTTATTTTAATAAAATCGTATTTTCGGCTGTTTCATAATTATAAGACACTTTTGGGAACTGATTAAATTTATTAACTTAATGATAATATTTGGTAACTTTTAGTTTATAATTAAATTTTTAATAATTAATGGATGCTCCATTGGCTTTTGCAATGCAGAAAAGTCGTTTTTTCATTGAATGACACAATTTTTTTAAATAACTAATGTCAAGCTTAGCCCATTCATTCATTATTGAGGCTTTCAGCTCATTAATGTCATTATATTGCCGATTATTAACATAGACGCGGCGTACTAATAATCCCCACACATTTTCGATTGGGTTTAAGTCCGGGGAACAGGCCGGCCAGTTCATAGTTTGGATAGAGCACGCATCCAAGAACCGTTTTGTTTCTCGGCTGACATGAATGCGAGCATTATCCTGTTGAAAAACGAAAGGAATCTCCCTATTTCCTTCAAGAAAAGGTAGCAGACTGTTTTCCAACACTTGAATATACTCAGCACTGTTCATCCGAGTAGAGATAACTTGCAATTCAAGAGTGGATTTTGATGTAAAAGCTCCCAACACCATTAAGGATCCACCTCCGAAATTGCGCCTTGAGTAGTATTGAGGATCTTTTCGTAGGTCTCTCTAGTAGTGTCGGTAACCATCGGGGCCATCTAAATTCCACTTTTTCTCATCAGAAAAAATTACCTTTGCAAACAAAATTTTGAAACAAATAATTTCCCGAATCTACAGATTTTACTTACTGAATCCCAATCAACTGACAGATGTTCTTCTGCAAATTGAAGACGACCAATCTTATGTCGAGGCAAAAGACAAGGAGCTTTTATTAGTTTTGACGATTTTAAATGCTCGCAGCGGTTTAGAGTGCGCCAAATTGTGGTCTTGGACACTTTATTGGCCATTATGGACGCCAGCTTAGCGCAACTGAGCGATGAATTCGAACTTTTATTGAGCAGAAGTCGCTGATCTCGATCAGAAAGTTTATGTTTCCTTCCAGTTCGCTTAATAATATGGTAACTGCTTGGACTTTGAATAAAATTTCGAATTACACATCGGCTCCTGTGTAGTTTTTTCGAAATTAACGATATTGACATCCCTGACTCTTTATATGCCAATATTTTCCACGTTCTTCATTCGATAATGTCGAACCTCGCGGCATTTCATTTAAAATTTATTATTAATTCAAATAAACCCAAAAACAAAAGAAATTGACACGTCAATTGTCTTTGAAAATCAATTTTCGACTAGTGTCTTATAATTATGAAACAACGAAAATTGCAGCAAAACAGCACTCACCAAGCAAAAGATAACGGTTCTATGGCGGGGCGCGAGCTCTGGCGCCTATAACGGTACACCAAGGGCAGAAATATGTGCAAGCACCAGAAATGCAAAAATAACTGTTTTAAAATGCTTCTACAAGTTTTTACTGCAAAACAAAAATCTATTTGCAAAGTGTCTTATAGCTATGAAACGCACTGTATATAGCTGAATTCATAGCTGGTGCCATCATATACATATATGTATTTTTTGGCTAGTTTTATTGTTCCCATTTTGGCCCACAATTTCATTCCTAGAAATTCGATTAAAGACAACCAAAAATGGTTCAATTCAAATAATTCTGTTATTGATTTGATTAATATAATAACTTCAAATACCTTTGGATAGTTGTTTTTATTTATGCCATAAATAATGATGTTACAAATATTAAGTACATACCTAAATCGTTGACTTTATTGTCGTTTTGTTAACTCTTAAATTAATGTGTCGAGACGCCATGAATTCAATTAATAGCCGCTCTACGATTTTATTAAGTATATCAAGGCATCAATTTTATGTTACCAGAAAGGAACTTTTAATGCAGTTAAGTATTTCACAAAATTCTATAAACTCTACTGAATAGAGTATCTTATGTGCAAAGAAATTCTTTTTATCGATTATACTAGTGACACTCCTTTGATATTTAATATGTAAATAAATAGATTATTCTATTTCTTTTATTTATACTATGTGAATGTCAATCTGTTTGTCTTATCCGCATTGCTTTTGTTAGGAGATCTAAATGCTAAAGAAGCTAAATCTGTCAATTGAGTTCACAGCACGTGCTTATCATAAAACTGAGAGACAAATTCGAGCTCGTAATTCTGTTTGCTTTTCCTTGATTATAAAAAATCAGTGCAAGTGTTAATTTGCTTAAGTAACTTTAGCAAATAGGAGTAAATTTCTTAAGAGTGCTTAACTAAGAAATACCACGTAAGCAATTTTGTGGCTTGACACATAAGTTGCTTCTGGTTTTCCAAGTTAAAAAGCGCTTGTTCGACTCGATAATACCCTGTAATAAATTATCAATAAAAGAGCTGAAAGTTTTCTGATTAAATTTGACATTCTAAAACCGATTTCGACTGGATTATATTCTGCATTCAAGTTTGTTTACTTTTACTTGTTTTTATTTAAAAAAAGACAAAGTTGAAAAGTCCTTAGTCATAAGTTGAGCATACGCTTCCCGCACATTCTGGGTACAGGGTATAAAAAGCACATTGTATGTAATCAAAGACAACCTTCGGCAGACTATTCAAATCATAGAAACATCGTAACATCGTGTTTTATTCGCCTGCACTAACAACGAGTACTCATTTGTCATGTGAGTGTGGCTCGTAAAAAGCAATGAGTGCCTTGTGGGTCGCCAACTATAGCTATCGACGACTGAAAACACAAAACTCTGACATTCTCTACAGTTTATAGCCGATGGCCACGCCCACCAGTGCCCTAAAGTGCCTATGTGGTTTTTGGGATCGTAAAACAAACAACATAATAATCCCAGGCCGTCATACTAATAATAATAACAGTAATAATAATAGTGTTAATAATAGCACATAAATCCATATGTTGTAGCCTTCTAAAAATTTGATTGTCGCATGTATTTTTTGTTTTTTCATGGCTCGATTCACGTCTATATATATAATTTTGAGAGAATGTTCCAATTTGAGTTTTTTCCTGAGAATTTTCATGTTTCAAAGCACAAACGAAAACTATTCGAAAACTAAGTTAAGCAAATGATTTGGCGAATTGCAAAAAGCACATCCACACGGTCTTCTAAGGAAACACATGGAAGAGAGCGTTCTCGTGAGGAGCGCACAACTTAAAATTACCCTGTAAGCAGATATTAAATACAGGCCAGTGACTAGGCAATGACAGCAGGGTATTTTAATATCGATCACTCTGAACTTTCGACTAATTTGCTGTGCTTTTGACATGAGCGTGAAACCGATCGCAATTAAGGCGAAAAAGTGTATAAATATCGAATATGTTTCTCAATAAAAATGAGTGTAATCAATTGAAATGTATGGTCCTTAATTTTATTATATATCTGTCATGAATGAAATAATATATTAACATAGCAATGATATACCTTTTTTAAAGTCTAAAAAGAAAGAAACTCAAATAGACTCAAACTTCTTGTACGAAAAAAATAGATTATGACATTAAAACATATTTCATTATTTAATATATGTAAAAATTTAAATTTAAATTGTCTCTCAGCATTTGAACTTTATTTATAATTGTGATTTACCTGTATTTTTTTTTTTAATTTCAGGTAAGCAACCGTCAAAGATGTTTAAAATGACGCATACGCAGCGTGTGCTCAATTGTAAGTGCAAGTGACAATTTCCACGCCATTTTCAATTAACGACAAAACTTTTGACTGCAATTTAGATTACGGAAAGCCTGTGAAAATAGTTATGGCTGTGATGGGCGTGGACAAGGTCAAGATAGACAAGTTTTCTCAACTTTTAGCAGTTATGCAAGTATTTTAGAAGGCGGATTCTCTTCACTTGACTAAAACACAGACGTCTTCTGCTCTCAACTGTGTTAACTTAAAGAGGTCAGGGTGATGCCACTTCCTGCTCTGATTATGGGGGAGTGGCCATAGAAGGTAGTCAAGTAGAAGTTTCCTCGAACTGTCGAGATGATGTCATCAGTTGACATCTTGTTGAAATTACAGATGCATTTCGCTTAACTGCAAATGGAATTGTGACAAACTCTTTGCAATACTTTTGCACTTGTTGCCCGATAATCAAGAGCCAAATCTTGGCGACCTTTTCACATCTTTTCTGCTGACCAGTTTGGCAGACCACGCCCTGTCACTTGTCTCTTGTCACTTGACGGTTGAATGGCAAGCCAAATGACAGTCAAGTCACATGCAAAGAGTTTCAAGTTATTTTCTTCATTGTTTCTATCGCTGCTTATGTGTCTGACACACTCAATTCATTTAAATTCAATTCGATTTAATTAAACAAGCGACAGTGACAGAGATAACAGTGTGCTTGACCGAAAGATACCCTGTACTAAGAAACAACTCTACATATCACACAGAGTCATCGGTTAATGGATTTTCTACACATAATTGTTATTATTGAGAACTAATCATAATCATAATCAAACATTACAATTTAAATATATATTCCAAATTACCAAACATTTTTTAATAACTCATTTTCTCCAGTTAGAAATTTGTATACAACAGTTTGGTCATAGCTAATTAAATATATCAACTTCAATATCTCTTGCTGATTTGAACAAAATTATATTCACAAAGTAATAAAACTTTTTATTATTTTTTCTTTCTACTATTTAATTTGTGCGTATATTTTAGCATCATTAATTAGATTCATTTATTCCAATATCTCTACCTGACGTATGCGGTTTTTCTCAAAGTAATATAACTTTTTATTATTTTGTTCTCTTATTTAATTAGTACGCTATGTAGTTTAATTTGATTTTCAACTCTTTTCTGACACGCAAATCATAAAAATTAAAAAATTTTTATAGACATATAAAAACAATTAAAACAAAACTTTAAGATTATTTTAAAGATAAAGCTTTAAGAAATTCTGAATATTTTATTAAGATTGTCCGATAAACACAAAACTTATGCGAGAAACTCTTCTCTACAGTGTGGAACGTTGAAAGATTTGTTAGCGCCATCTGTGATGTATAATTTATGAGTTGTATATTATGGTATTTACTGTCATAGCTACATGGAAGTGGATGAAATATATGAAATAAGGTATCGGATAGCTGTGAGTACACTGATTAAATTAGGCTAGAACCTTTGTTTATTTGTTTAAGATTTTTTATTTATATATTAAAAGTATAAGTTATTGGGTCTAAAAATCATCTTATTTGTAGAACAAAATATATATGATATTATATTTTATTTCATTGTAGTAGTTGGACTTTTTTGTTCAGTGTAGCAAGAAAGAAAGTGGTAGTTGCAGTGCAATTGCCAATTGTCATTCTAACGGCAACAGCACGCAAGCGAAATCAGTCAGTAAGCTGAATGGCTAACAATAAATGTATACAAGTGTTTGAGAGGGAAAGAGGGGAAGAGGGGAAGAGAAACACGCAGCAAACGCAGACAGAATTCGGGTAACTGCATTGCCAGCCGTTAGAGAAGTTGGCCATTTGGCATTTACCGTTACCGTTAGACGGCAGTGGCAGTGTCAGTGGCATGCCAGTTGTTGCAAGAAGGTATTTGGGTCAGATGACGCTTAGTCGATGCCTTCTATATTGGCCATGACAAATTGTACGAAACGAGCTCCTCGCTCTTTTACTTGTTTTGTGCATTATGCAAAAAAGAAAATAATAAAAGCAGCATTTCAAAAAAGATAAATACATATATAAATAAATAAAATGGCAACTGTGGCAACTTTTTATCAAGTGAACTCGTTTCGAATTTTACCCGCATGCCACAAAACTGCGACTCTTGACTGGGTTAATTTGAAAGTTTCAACTGCCCCAAATGTTCTAATTGGAGACGACACTCGACAAACTTGTATACACTTCCCACACACACACGCACACACACACATACACATATTCAGATGAGAATTCAGAAGAGTATTCAGCTGAGTAACTCATCACTGAGTGAATGACACGTTCAGCTAATGTTGCTGCAATTTGTTGCATGCATTCCTTAAGTGTCGTTAAGTGAACCATTGACTGACAATGCCCCATGTTGACGCCCACACACACACACACACACATATACGCATATATATTTTGTCGCTGCTTTCCATTGTAAAATGAGATTTAACGCAACACACTTATCACATTCACCCTATAAACGATCCATCAATTAGATGTTTGCTTTACATATTTGAGTCACTCTAAATTAGAGATGATTAAAACCACATTTTACTATTTAATTACCATATATTACATATTTCACTCACTCTAAATTAGAGTAGTTATAAATAACAAGATGACTTAAACCACATTTTACTATTTAATTATATTAGCTAGTTAAGACTTATTAGCTAATTTTGCTAACATTTATTATAATAGCCATATAAATACGATTTTTAAAGGCAGCTTTGTCAATCTCTACTTTGAGGTCTCCGTTAACTAAATTATATCTTTTCTTGAGAATAGAAATTAATGTCGGAATGTGAATATAAACACTGTACTCTTATTTTATGTAAAATGTAAATCTTTTTTATGGGTATCTTAAACAGTCATTTAGTATTGACGTCTTTAGGAATTAGAAATATATACAACATTTCTATCTATCGATATTTCAGTCCAATAAACAATTCTTTCACAAAATTATAATACCCTTTGTAAGGGTATAAAAACGCTGATTGATAATGAGAATGATACGTACGTTGATTAGGCAATTTGTTATAATTTTACTCACAAAGCTTACTGCGCAATAGGTTAACATTTTGTTGGATCTCTTGATATTCCAGAATTTTCAGTAACAAAGGAGCGGATAATTCAGCGAAGAAACGACTGCTTCTGTAAAAGCTCTTAATGAATTCCCTAGATTTAAAACACTTGAGTTAAAAATAAACTAAGTAGCTCTTTACACATATAGCGATAAATCTTAGCAAGTATTATCTGACTTTATTTAAGTTAGATAAAATGAAGGAAGTGTCTAAGTATAGGAAGTGCTGATACTTCCTTTACAGATATTACAAACCTGCTCAACAGCAAAGATTTCAGATGACTAACAAAGTTCCTAATAAATTATATTTAGCAACTGTTGTCTTATCTCATTTATGTGCTAAAAATAGGAGGAAGTCTTTCTGATAAATAAAAAAAAACATTGTAAATAGAAGAGATTTCAGTAAATTACGGCATCTGTTGCCTTATCTTAACTAAGTGCTTATTTAAGGGGAAGTTATAAAGTATCTAAAAAAAAGAATTTATATTTCTCCACAGCTGGAAAAAAACACATCCACGAGTTCTAGAAAATATTAAGATGAATTTTAGATTAAGCATATAATTGCCTTCCATTAAAAAAAAAATTAGAAAAATCTAGTTAATTCTAGTCCTTACTTTTGTATCAATATTAAAAGCTGGGCAACCTTTTAAAAGGCAAAACGGTTGTAAAAGTCCCACAATAACACAATAATAATAATAGCAATCCCTTTAATAAATTGTACTACTAAAATGCCTAAAAAAACGGCAATGTCCGTCATCTAAATCTGAGCCCAAAATGATTAATTGAGTTGATTTGATTAATGTTCTAAAAACTGGCATACAAATTAGGCGAATAGAGGGAGAGAATGAGAGAAAGAGAGGTAACTAGAGGGAGAAAGCGTATATACATGCGTTGAAAATGAATCTTAGTCAAAGGGTGTCTGGTGACCAATCCAACTATATAAGCAAGTGACCCCAATGCGCACTAACACCTTTCGATGGGGTCAAAACATGTACAGCAGCTGCCAAAATATTGAGCACACATTTGCCCAAAATTCGACATGGAATTTTTGGTGGCATTTCGAGCTGATTGTGTAGTGTGGATTTGTGGAGAGTGGAGTGTGGAGAGTGTGGAGTGTGTGGATTGTGAGGGCTTAGCGCCTTTCGAGCTGTGTGACAGGTGCAAATTGTTGAATTTGGAATTTGCACGCTCGTCTAACACGCTTTCGTTGCACGTATATCAGTTGTTGTGCCCATTGTTGTTCCCACTGTTGTTGTCATTTTTGTATATATATGTTCTACAGTTAGTTGTTGTTGTTGTTGTTGCTATTGTCGGTATTTTATTTGTCTATGTCTATGTCTGCGCGGCGTCTGTTGTTGTGTTTTTACTTGGCCTCGTTTTTGGGTCGAATCGTGTCGAATTGAGTTTAGTTGAGTTGAGCTTAGCTGTTGTTGTTGTTGTTGTTGTTGCCTGTCCTTTTGCGCTTGTCCTTGAAGTATCCTTAACGATTGCCGACTTTGCTGCGGCCCTATAAATCTCTTGCCTCAAAATGGCGCAGTGTCGCCACATCGCACACGTGTTTTTTGGGGGCTTTCTACTCACACACACGCCCACATTTATCTCTCTTTCTCTCTCTCTGTGTGTGTGTGTGTGTATGTTTGTATTTGAGCAGCCAACAGTTTAGGAAACAAATATTTTTCTCTTTTTGATATCAGCAAGTTCTTTGTTTCGCACTGATTTACACTTTGACAGTGGGTATATTTAAACAGGCTTTGGTTTTGCTTAAGTCTTTCGGTTTTCAGTCACCCTAGAAATTTTTTTAAAATTCTTATTTATATATCAGAGAACACTGTAACATATAGTTTTAAATAAAAATTGGTTGAAAAAATTATTTTTAATCTTTCTGTGTAATAAATTGGTGTAAAGTATTCTTAATCAGGCAACAGCCTTTTTTAAGCATGACATAGTCTCTTAAATACAAAAATCAACTAACAGTTATTAAGATTATCATAAAAGACAGAATATATTTATTATATTTCAGCGTCAAATATGTTTTCTATGTCATGGCTACAGGGTATCCCCGCGTCATGCTGTCTTCTCTATATTTGGTTCAAGTTGCTGTAATTGCGCTACCCACCACCCCCCCTCTTTCCCTCTCCTCCAGCCACTCCTTGGCAATCTTGTGCATGTGCTAAAAAATTTATGAGCATTGCGACGTCGGATTAGAGAAAATAAATGGGAACGCAAAAATTTACCATCGCTTGTCGCGGTATAAATAAAATAAATAATTCAAGTAAACTTGAAGAAGTTGCAATTTAAATATATATAAAAAAAAATGAGAATACATGACTAGCATGCTGCTTAGATAGAAAAATATTAATATAACAAATGCCAACTGTTTGCAGGGCATCTCGTAGTCGGGCCACAGTTACCTGTGCTTTTTGGGGCGTGTCCATCAGCAAGGTGTGACCTTGTAAAGCAGCAGACGGCACGACAGACTGAGTAATTGAAAGGTCGTCGTCTGTCGCAGTCTGGCAATAACCATAACAATAACAATAACAATAATTATAATAATAGAAACAAAAGCAATAATGGTTTGTAATTAGACAAAGGTATTTTTGCTATAGAGATAGCGGCAAAGTTGCTTAAAATTTAATTAAAGTCAAAGAATTTAAGCTGGAAAAAATAAATATAATTTTAAGATGCTAACAATTAATAAAACTAACTAAAATTGAATTGAACTAAATGTTTAAATAATTAAATATCCTAATAAATATTATTTTTAAAATTAAATCGAATTTAACAAAAATGAAATACATTTTTAAAGTTAAAAAGTCGACAAAATCGGTTTCTTTTTCACTTTAGGTAATTTTTTTTAAAAGTATTTTGGCACTCAAAATAACTTTAGGTTGTTAAATGTTATATCCTGTAAATTAGAAACAAACAAAAAACACTTTGAAACATAAACTTTTTATTAAATACTAAACCTAAATGCAAAAACCAGAAATACAATTAAATAAGTACAAAAAAAAAGAAAAAGTTAAAATTGAGTAAGTCCTGAGTGTGGCTAATTGTAATAATCTTATATTTAAATTAATATTATGAATAAAATTGTTTGTTATTTTATATCCATTATTGTGATCAGTGACCATACACGTATATATAAATTTCAACTTACCTGTCGATCTAAAAAGTAATTAAGAAATAATTTAAAATAAGATTGAGTTGGTTTGGAATGCAGTAGAGGGTGGGTTGAGTTTTTTTGGAGCACTTAAGCTGTTTAGCGTTAATTAAGTTTGAGACGCGACGGGAGTTTTTGTCTACACTGCAGACATTTAACTGTCTGGCCAAGTGATAAGCTCTACCAATTCTCTCACTTTCCCCTGCGCCTTCCCAGTGGCCAACGCTTAACTAATTGCTGTCTTTCAACACTTTGGTATCCCACTTCGAAAGTTACCTGCATTTCTTTCTCTACCTGTGGTGTCCATTTCGCCAGACGTCGCCGCTGATTAAATGCGAAATGCAAATGCGAAGTGCGAATGCGAAATGTGAAACACAAAATGAGGAATGTGAAATGAGAAATGAGAAATGCATTCTCACCTGTTTTGTTGTTGTTGTTGTTGTTGTTATCAGCTATCGCCGCTTGCACTTTGCCACGTTATGCGTCAGCGCACTAAGCCAACATTTTTACACCTAAGTGCAGTTAACATGGAGGCAAAGCACACTTGGCTAAGCATGGCTGCATTTTTAGCCTGATTATTTCAAAACAGCCCCCACCCCCACCCGCCTCTACACCCCTCTTCACTCCACTTCATTACGCGTACTTAGTCTGTAAATAGTTAACTACCATATATAACTATAGTCCAAGTTTTGGCGACAGTTTGTCTGCCTGGAAATGCGATCTCTTCAGGTTAAGCGTATTAAGCGTATTAAGTAAATTTATTAACTGTCTATAGATTGCTATAGTATATTGTTTAAGATAATTGCAATAATTTGTACAAAGAACATTTAATATTTAAAATCAACTTCAAAATTAAGTATTCCATTTGTAATGACTTTAAATATCTACTTTTTTTAATTAATGAAATTAATTTCCATATAAAATGTTCACTTTTTGCAAATGGAAAAAATTCTTTGACCTTTGGGAAATCTCAATGGAATAGATTTGAAATGCAATCTTGGCTAGACATCTGCTTATAAGATAATAACAATAAGTTTGTGCGGCAACGCCGCTTTTTGGATTTAAATTGTCGCAGTGCATCCACAAATTGAACAATGATAGAAATCCACAAATCAATGGAGCGGACTTTTCTACAAGTACTTAGTGTACGAATAAATGGAAAATGCGAAATGGGAGTAAATAGGAAGAGCCGCTGAATTGCAGTGCATTGAGGCCGACATTTTTCCCTATTCTATTTTCTTTTTTTTTTTTTTTGTTTGCCATTACATAAAAGCTTAGTTTCTTCTTGGCATGGCTGACATTTATACTGAGGCAATGACATGCCACAATGTTGCAAGCACACACACAGATTGAAAGATGGAAATGAGGAAAATGACTGCTTTCAACTAAAGATGGCTGCGTGTCACAATTTTAACACTGTTTTTGGCACAAATTCAAAGAATTTATTCAATATCTTGTATGTCGCAAAAAGTTTACTTTGATTTTTGAAATGCAACGACAGGCGTGATTTCTTTTTTCTATTTTATATTTACCATACTTGATTGCGTGGGAGAGATTAGAATTATATAATACAGTATTTATTTCCCAATTATTTGGGAAAAACTATTCATTTCTCAAACAATGCAAAAGTGAAATTATAAATTGAAAGTCAAAGTTAAGTATGAAGTTGCATTTTCTAACCGAATATATAAAAATTATGGATTGATACCATTAAATGCATAATTAAGATTGTAATTAAAAAATTAAAAAGCATACTATCAAATTAAATATATGTATAAAAGTAAATAGGTAATAAAAGCAGAAAGAGTATTTTGCACACGTGAAATTGAATTTTCCATAAATACTAAATGTTTTACGCTTTATTTTAGATGAGTTTCATTTTCATATACCATATCTACAGTTTAAATTTTTAATTTTTTTTTAGCAAATGTTGAATTTTCCATCAAATGGAAACATTCTTAAAAGTCGTGTCACGCGTTCCACTCTATTTTAAATTTAGCATGAAGTTTAGGGAAAAAACAATGATAGAAGCACGGACCTTGAGCCCATAATAACTATCTCTCCAACAATGGGAATAGCCGCCTGTGATCTGTGCCAAGAAACTGACAGACATTTGATTTAGTTGTGCTCAGGCACATGTGACAATTGACCAGCAACTGCCAAAAGAAATGTTCCCATCATTCAACTGGCCAACATTTTCGAGCTCAACATTAAAGTACAACTCTTTTAAGGTTTAATCATTAAGGGCATAACATTTAATTGCGTAGACTAAAGATTGTGAGTTTCTGTTTTTTTAAATTTTATTCCTTTTTTTGGTGATTTTCTGCGGAGGAATATTTGGCAACATCTGTCACATGAGTTAAACAACGGCCATATTTTGCTTGGCAGCAACACACATTATGACCCAGACATGCATCTCTCTTCCTTCATTTGTGTGTGTGTGTGAGTGAGTGTAACTATTAAGCTCTCATATATACATATATCTATGTAGTATATATATATGTGGAGCTGCGATGGCATCGTTGTCGCTGTCGCCTCGTTGGCGCCATGACTTGATGCTACATCCGCATACTATATGCATATTCTAGCCATCCCAAAAAATGTATTATGAGTGCAGCACAGAAATTCTCACAACTCAACTCAACTCAGCTCAACCGAATTGCACTGAACTCAACTCATCTCTTGTCTCTTGTCACTTGTGTTTTATTTGCAGGTCCAACACCCGTTCAAATGGTTTCCCACAATCGCCCGCCGCCGACAATGACGGTGCCGGTTCAGGTACCGCCGTACGTCAACGAGAATGGAACTTTAACCCACGTGGTGCTGCCGCCGCAGCAATACCAGCAATTGCATCCCGGACAGGCTCATCTGCATCCAGCACCATTTGTAAGTGCCTGCAAAACTCAACAAATTTAATACGAATATATTTAAATTTCCGATTTGTTATCTTGCTATAAACGAGTAATTTAAAGAGCATAGCAGTACTTTAGGGTTCGAAAATTTAGTTTAGAAAAAAAGAAACATTAACCGACAAGAGTGTTACTTTAAGATTTAAGTCCAGAAGGAATTTAGAGATTAGAGGAACATTGATAAAATTGGCACTCAACAAGAAAATAGCTCAAGTTTCGAAACAAAGTCAAAGTTTGGAAAGAAAAAAAATTGAGAAATATGGAAAAAGTCTGTATTTGGAATATTTGAAGTAAATTCTGAAATCAAAGCCTTTTAGATTTCACAAAGTTACGACAATTTGAAGTTATCAGAATATTGTCAAAGAAGTATGAAAATAGTAGACAATAATGGGGGAAAATATATGTAGAATTATCGTATTTGAATGCAGTATTAAATTAAAATGGAGTTGTTGATTTTCTTGAATGCCAAGGTTATCAAGTTAAAGTAATTAAAAATCACATTCGCGATGTACTCTTACTTACTTTACTAATGAACAACCATAAAATATGTTAAATATCAATAATTGTGCTTATAATACGCAAATAGACATCAATAAGAAATTTGATAGGCCTGACTTTAGTGCATATTGAATTGTGATTGTCTGTGTGTTATAGCCTGATTCCCCTGTATATACAGCCAAGTATATATATATATTTAGGCTAAATGTGACATCCTATGACATATGTTGCGTAAATTTGTATGGTAAGCAATCAGGATACATATGCGAGTAAATGTGTATCTTTTAGAGACGCTTGCCGATAATTGACACCTATGTAAATTTGCATATACTTTACATATTACAATTGTTTACCGTTTAAGATGAGAGGTCAACAATTGTGGGCAGCATGTTATAAAATTGACAGATAATTGAACGGCAATCAGTAAGAGCTGTTACAAAACACTGGCAACAACACTGGCAACACATGGCACAATACTAATTGCATTTTCCAGTGAAATGGACAGTGGTATAAATAAAATATATACGTACGCTACATATGTAGTATATACAGTATATATGGCACAGTATACTGCAAATGAATATTCCAATTATTCATTGTGCGATGCAACGTTTCCAGCAAACAAACCAGATCCGGCTGAAGCACTTCAGCTAAAGTTTTTCCTGGAATCAGCTTCACGTCTGGGTTTTTACCCAAGTAGTTTTTTAATTTTACAATGCAACTTGTTGTTTGTCGCCAGAGCAACAACTTAAACTATTAATAATGCAAATTTGCCCAGGCATTTTACAAATGCAAAACAACGTGCAAACTTTTTCTAAATGCAGCAATAAAGATAAAAAAAAAACAACAATTGTTAATATAATAGTTATAAAACTGAAAGTTAAGAAAATCATCAAAATTAAAATTACTTTGCAAGTAGTTTGCTAATTTGTTGTGCCGCTGAATATTTTGCATTTATAATTATTCTACGAGCATTGACACATTTGTAATAAAGGGGTACGAAAGGAAACAAATAGGTGGTTTATGGTTTTATGCTAATTTTGTGGAATAGACAAATACTATAATGTATTCACGTAAAACAAATATTGGCACACAATCAATTAATTATTTGTAATTTAAAATGCATAGTTTAAATTTTGTTTGCTTCAGATTAAATTTAAAAAACATTACGCGTATATAATGATGAGTAAATTTTATATTGAACCTACTATATTTCCTGCACAAGTTAAAGTGAATATCCTTGAAGAAAAATTAAAACAAGTTTTTACTCACGGAAATTAAACACCGAAAGTTATTCAAAAACTTTTTTTCTGTTCATAGACTGGGTAAGCCTGAGTGGCGCCACCTAGCGTGCACAGCTTGCAACGAGCTGTGAAATAAGCTCTGTGTTTTAATACGATCGTAAAGAAATTTTAAGCTTAGGAAAATAGTATAGTAAAATTTATGAACACTCTTTATGTAAGTAACTGCCAAGGCTGTATTTGACTTCATTGCCAACAATTTCATCCTAAGATGTACATACTCTATCTAATGTATGTACATTTCACATACATTATGTACATTCTACATACATATGTGTGAACGTCACGCTTTGTTGCTGAAATGAAAGTGGCAGCGGTGGCGTGGATAGTTTTTTTCTTGACTAAATTAACAACATGACTGTGTGGCAGCCACAAATTTAATGAGGCAAATTCCAGCTTCCGCTTGTAGTTGTGTCGAAATGTGAATAAAATTTGATTGTATGCTAATTTGAATGGTCACAATCTTGTTGCAGTGTTATTATGTAACCCAGACTAACAACTACAACTACAAGCTGCCACATTTAGTTGAAGGCGTCTTGTTGCATGCATTCAACCACATTTGCAAACTAAAGTATTGTATTTTAGATTTTGAGACAAAATCGCTTTAATTTTGACTCAACTTTTAGAAAAATCTAAAAGTTATCCAACCAATTGGTTTTTTACAATCTCATTATGTTTTGATTTTTTATACTCTCAGATCTTAGAAACTGCGATATTGTACAACTTACTTGGTAACTTAATAGTATACAATTATTTGTTAAATGCTTAAAAGCCTTTACCACAATCGTTTTCAGAGACAACAATTTAACAACTCGAAAAATATCGACAGTAAATTGCCACATAACAAAGCATGATAATATCATAATTTTAGAACCAGTTTCTGCTATTCATGAATGTTACATGTGGGCGACAAAATACAGATATTTTGCTATCACTTTTATCACAAATGCAGCTTTTTACACTGTTTTTTTCATATAATCAAACAATTTTCGCAATTACGAGCGCAAAAATTGCCCAATACAAATTCAAATGCGCGCGCAGTTGTTATTAAAATCACTCAACTGTTACGCAGCTGTTGCATAAAATAGGTACAGTGTGGCCAGCAGTAAATTTGTGCTAAAGTATATACTAAATCGTTTTATTATGTTAATAACCTTAAATTATCAACCTTTATTTAAATACAATGAGCAAATTACTCTAAATTATTCCTATTAAATATAATATTTATTAATAGTTCGTTGGTATCACTGCAGCTTTTAATATGCCTAACAGACGATAAACAGAACCATTTGAGCTCAACATCCGATTAACATTGTTGTAACGCAATGCACTTTTTAAAGGAAAAAAATATCAAAAACAGATTGCTTAGCCGTTAAATTAAATTTTTGGTAATAATCAAAGCTATAAAAGTAAGAAACTTATATTTTTCAGAAATTTGCGATCTTTAAGTAAATACCTAAAATGGTTCGACTTACCAGATAGAATATTTGTTTCTGTAAAGTGTGGCAACTCTTCGGCTTATTAATTTGTGAAACAATATTATTTTTTTCGCAACAAAACAAAAACATTAGGAAACAGAAAATGTTATTCGATGTGATACTATATACTATATATAACGGATGTGGGGCAATGTTAACTAAAAATAACCATCTGGTATATTGTTAAAATTAAAGGCAACAACGGCAACAGAAGATAAGATTTAAATGCTTTTTGAATAACTCTTATCAGTTGAAAGACATTTGCGGTGTTGCGGGTATTTAACGTTTTTCATTGACGTGGTAATATTCGGCACAGAGAGAGACACAGCAATATAATGCCGCAAGAAACTGAAGTAACAACGACCACGTCAACAACCAGAAAAGTTGTCTTTAAAGTAGGAATTTTGGCAGTATATTTCAATCTCGATAATTGTATTTATTAACTTTTCTTTAATTATTAGATAAGCGCCAATGGGACATCGCATTTTTATACGCCAATGCCTGGATTTCCGCCCGGACCAGGGCCGGCAGGTAATGGACCACCCCACTATCATATGCCACCGCCTCCGGCGCCGCCAGAGGAACAACAGCAGCAACAACAACAGCCCACATCCACAGGTAGCGGCGGAGGAGCTGCATCAACGCCACAGCCGCATTTACATTCCCCGCACTCGCCATCGCCGCCCAACTACAGAGACGAGCGGAGTCAACGACAGCACACGAAGTTGCTGCGGAAATTGGAAAAGCAGCGAGAGCTGAGTAAGTCCCAAATTCAGATTTGTCAGAATTCTCAGTTTTTAATTACCATTAATTTTTTTATTTTTATTTAAGTATGCAATACATTTTTCATGGTTATTTTCTTCAGCATTAAGAATTTTGTTTTAAATTTGCGTCACTATAAATATTGAAATATAATTTTCAGAATCAATATATCTATGTATATGTGTGGTTGTGGTTTTCAATTGCTCATTTTATTTAATTTTAAAACTAGTACTTGCTGATATTACTAAATAATCATTGAACTAAACTAATATAAAAAAATTAATTTATTAATCACTATTCGTAGCTCTGTGTATTTAATATGGTATAATTGAATATTAACGTTCTATTCAAATCCTGTCTAGATTCTGCCATGTCCACGCCCACACACTCGCCTTCGCCGCGACGTAGTGACATCAATGGACATCACAATAACAATAATAACAACATTCCAATGCCACAACATATGCACAACAATGGACGCCGTCTACCACAACAACAGCAGCAGCAGCAACAGCAACAACAGCTGCAGCAACATCAACAGCAACAACAACGCAACGGCCACGTTTCCAACTCAATTGGAATGACAGCTAGCAACTCGAACTCCCTACAGCGCACCGGCAGCAGCGTTGGCGGCGCCAGTTCTGTGGGCACCTCTGAGGATGGCGAGGATAATTCCAGCTTGGCCGCCGAGGAGGAGGAGGATGAGGAAGATTATCAGGCAACAATTGTTGAACAAATTTCGGCAATTGAGAAGCCGGAAGTCATCGATGTCAGCTCTCGGGCAGCCAAAATCATCTGGGTATCTCCAGCCATAACGGATGCAATGCTGGTGGATCTGCAGGAGTTGCGCTACCAGGTGCTGCTCAGCGACACTGGGAAGCAGTGCAAATACAAGAGTCTGTATCGTGGCGAGGCCTATGAGTGCATTGTCCAGGATCTGCAGCCCGGTCAGGAGTATCTGGTGCGTTTGCAGGTGCACTACAAGCAGCTCCAGGGCGGCGTCAGTGAGCCCACCGAGTTCAAGACACCGCCATGTGAGCCAGATCAACCGCTGCCCCCGAAACTCGTCTCGCGCACCAAGAGTTCAATTAATCTGCGCTGGGCAGCACCAGCCTTCAATGGTTCATCCATTCAACACTATCTGCTGGAGTACGATGAGGGGCGTGGCAATGCACTGCAGTTTGTGGAACTGGCCAAGACGAAGGCCAAGCATTATGTGATTAGCAAGCTGCAGCCAACAACTGTGTATAGTTTTCGCCTGGCGGCGGTTAATGAGATCGGACAATCGATATACTCTCAGGTGATTAGCTACAGCACAGCTGGCAATCCACCCACATGCCCCAAGCCACCGCAATTGCAATCTTGTACGTCCAGCTCGTTGCGTCTTGTCTGGGATCGTCGCAGCCAGGATGGGGAGTTTCTTTTGCAGTTGCAGGATGTGGATGCGGGTCAGGGTTATATAAACAGCTACAAGGGGAGCGACATCCACTACGAGTGCCTTCAGCTGCGTCGGGCCACCAGCTATCAGTTCCGCCTGCGTGCGGAGAATGAGGCAGGCGTTTCACCCTGGTCCACGGAGGTTAGCTACAGCACGGCATCTGAGCGTCCGGGAAGACCGGGCAAACCGCATGCCAAGGGTAAAATCCATGGCACACACTTCAAGGCGCGTTGGGAGGCACCCGCGGACACGGGAGGTGCTGATATCCTACGCTATCATTTGGAACTGGGCCAGGGCGCCGGCGGTTCCAACTTTGAGCGCATCTACTCGGGCAACGAGACGGAGGCGATGTGTGAACGATTGCAGCCGGGTACCACCTACCAGTTGCGTGCCTGCTGCGAAGGACCTGCTGGCCAGAGTCCCTTTTCCGACGTGGGCAATGTGACGACGGAGGCAGTGCCACCTGGTGCTCCGCCACCGCCCCACTGCGATGCACCGGCCACGCCCTATGCCGCCCTGTTGCGTCTCAGCCAGCCGGAATATAATGGCGGTGCTCAGGTGCTGGAATTCGAGGCGCAACTGCGTCAACTGGACATGCCGGCGAAGAGTGTGTATCGCGGCAAGCAGGATTACTTTGTGGCACAGCAGTTGCTGCCCGGTGGGATTTACGAGGTGCAGGCACGTGCCATCAATCGCGTCGGAGCCGGCAACTGGTCACAGTGGTTGCGTTTCACAGCGGCCGCTGCACCTCCCGGCTGTCCCCAGTCCCTGCAAGTCGTGGTCAAGTCGGCGACCCATCTAAGTGTCTGTTGGCAGCCGCCAATGGAGCTAAATGGTTCCGCCATAAGCGGCTACAGCTTGCAGAGCGCCAGCCAGTCATGTGAGGAGCTGGAAGTGGAGCCGGCAAGCACACAGTTCCATGCCTGCTACCAGGGAGCACAGACCAGTGTGGAGCTGCGTAATCTGATGCCCTACACACGCTACTTTCTGCGTGTGCTGGCCAACAATGCGGCCGGAGCGGGATCCTCAACGGATGTGGTCTGTGTGGCGACGCCGGCAGCGGTGCCGGGTGCTCCACATATGCAGGGATATGAGTTCACCGCCCAGGAGGTGACACTCAACTGGACACAGCCAGCATCACATGGCGCTGACATAACCAACTACAACATTGAGTATGGCGAGAGGACAATTGCTACTCCGGATGCATGCACCCGGTACACCATTGTCGAGCTGACGCCGGAGACGAGCTACAAGTTCCGTGTGCAGGCGGTGAATGCAATGGGAGCGGGACAATTCAGTGCCTATGCGAAGCTAACAACGCAACCGGCACCACCAGCACCACCCAAACTGGAGTGCAGTGGTGCCGGTCACAACTACATCAAGCTCAAGTGGAGCAATGACGGTGGCCGGACAACCGCTTCGAGTGGAACTGGAACTGCTGCGATTGGTGCGAATCCATCGTCCGATTTTACCAAGTACTTTGTGGAGATGTATGTGGCGAGGGCCAAGCAATTCCAGAGTGTCTACTCCGGTACGAATAGCATGTGCAAGGTGCACAAGTTGCAGGAGCGCACCAGCTACACATTCCGCATCTATGCGCACACGGATCGTGCCGGCGATGGTGACTATTCCGAGGATTATGTGTTCGAGACGAGCGCCACATTGCCGGCGAACATTAAGGCACCACGGGTGATCCACGAGAGCAGCGTCTGTCTGCTGGACCAGGCCGGACAGCTGGCCATGCAATTGACTTTGGAGTGGCAGCACTCGAAGAACAATTTCCACGATCGTGTTGAGTATCAGCTGCAATATGCCATTGTGTCCGCTGACATGGAGTCCACCGAGTCACCCAAGACACGTGGCAATAGCGAGAGTACTGCAGTTGCGCCACTAGCACTCAGCAATCAGGAGTATCGTCAATTGTATCGCGGCCCCGAGACCAAGTTCACCATTGACAATCTGTTAGCGGGCAGCTGTTATCAGTTCCGTGTGTGTGCGGTGCGTGTGACCGCCAGCGGGGAGCTGTTCCCGGGTCAGCCGTCGACGGCACTGCGTTACAAGGTGGCCAGTGAACTGAGTCCGAGCACCGCAACAGCCTGTCATCATCTGCACGGATCGCCAGCGGTGCCAACGGCGAGCCAAACACAACGCAGCAGTCGCAAATTGTCAACGGGCAGCAACAATGTCAACAATGTTGGTTATTTGCGATCTGTAAGTGCCTCGGCCATAACGGGCAGCACTGGAGTTGGCGCTGATCCTCAAGCGATTGGTCGTTTGCAGCATGAGTTGTCGAGTTTGAATGCATGCGGAGATCCCCTGCATCATCATCATCATCACCATCATCATCATCACCAGCAGCAGCATCAACAACAATTGTATCCCGTTGACATGCGCGACTCGTCAGCATCCTCCAGTTCGACACTATTGCTGCGAGGCAACAGCAGCAATGTGGCAACAGTTGCTGGTGGTCATCACATGCACCATCAGCATCACATGCATCACTCACACCACATGCATCATGCGCATTACACGCACTCCACGGCGGGCACAACAACCAACATGAGCAGTTCTGCAAGTGGCATGCAACATGGACCAGTAGCAGGATCAGGAGCAGGAGGAGGTGTTGTGAGGCGTGTCATCTCCAGGCTGACAACGTTATATTACAATCGCAAGCGTTTGACGGATCAACAGAAGGCCGTTTTCTTTGTGGTATCCTTTGTGTTTGTCACCTTCCTGGTTGCCATGTTGGTGCACATGCTCTGGGGTTAAAGATGGATTCAACACAATAAAAAGAATAGAAAAAGATACACAAAAAGATACAACTAAAGGATACAAATGCTATAAATCAATGGTGTCCGAAAACACACTACTAAATATGTGTTTTCCTTTTCCATGTGATTGGGAAATTCACATTTTGGACACCACTGCTATAAATTTCAAGCACACTTGATGTTTCATGTCTCAAATAAGTGATTGTCGATTGCCTAGTAATTTGTATGTATTTGTATTTTTATATATACTATATACTATATATATATATCTATGTATATGTAACAATCACAACCTGTAAATTGCCTAAACAGACACACACCTAAACAAACCATTACATCTATAACTGTAACAAGAACTGTATTAAATGTACACACCAGAAAAATCAAGAGAAGTACTTTAAAGTAATAACCTTTTGCCGATAAACAATTGAACAATTGAACAATTTCAACGAAAGTTATATTCATATATACATGCATACATATATACACTGAAAAGCTATGCATAAATGTTTGTAAATGATATGGTATTTACTTAAAAATGAATATATATATATAAATATAAACTGTTTGTTACTAATCGGAATCACAAACATATGCTTCTATGTAAAAATAAATAATTAACACACACATACACACAAATCTCTCCATTATGTGCTATAGCATTTTGTGCAACAAAAAAATCTCAATGTAAAATATTAACAACAACAACAACGGTAAGCTTAATTAACAAATTTTATTGGAAAAAAAACAAAGAAATAAAATCGCTCTCCAAACTGTTTAAACTGTAAACTTGTTGCATGTATATATGTATGTATGTGCTATACATGCATATGCATATTTTTATATAAATAAATATATATACATATGTGTGTATGCATATTACTAAAGCTAATGAATGAAAACTTGTTAAATGCGAATCGAATTACGAAAAAAAAACGTATGAATTTATTAGACTCTATTCCTAGTATACTACTGATAACTAACAGTATATATATATGATATATGTATATTGTATCTGTATCTAAATGTAAAACCATGCAAAATACGATTACACAACAATTATATCTGTACAATTTGTTCTCTCAGATTTGCCAATCGCTAGAAATCTAATAATTCATTCCCCTTCTTCTTCAAAAAAAAAAAAAACAATGAAAAATGAAAATCCCAACTGTTTTCCATTTCCAGGCAATGTTAAACAGCGCAAATGCTTATTTCATTCTTCACACAACTTTTCATACGAATATATATATATATATATATATATATATATATATATATATATATATATATATACCCCCTCCCAAAAATATAACTTTATTATGACAAACATTATATACAAATGAAAACAACCATTACCATTGGGACAGCCACAATTACAAGGTCGCTATCCCAAAAAAAAAAAAAAAAACAAATAAAGATAAAAATAAATAAATGAGAAATTGTACTAACCAATTATTCCAGAGCTTACATGAATATGTTGTCGATGTTAATGTCATGTTAATGCAAAATTACAAAAATTATTGGTCAATTTTTGACTCCCCATGTGCGTGCTATATATATGTACATATATAGCACCAATCCCAACTAGACAAAGCTCTCAAAATACACACACACACACTCACTTATAAAAAAATACACACTACATCAAAATACACATTTGGAGAGAAAATATAATATATAACTGCAAGTAATTATATGTTATATTTTCTTTTACATGTTTATAAATATATTTTTTACACAAAAATCAAAACGAAACAAAAACAAACAAAAAACGATGAAAATATTTAGTATATATACATATATGAGAATATATTTGAAATTTATAGCCTAATGCAACGCAAAGTGATTTATATTCCAATTATTATTATTTTTCTAAATAAATAAATTAATGTAATCGTTTCTTTCCATAGTTTAATATATATAAAATCTAAAGAATAAATTAAAAAACTAAACAAAACAAAACAACCACAAAAAAAAATGAAAAGAAAACAGAACATGTATGTTTACAACGGTAAATGGTTACAATATATAAACGTATATATATATACAGATATATATTAGCAAATTACTGTACTCTTTGTCGATTTATTTGTTTATTATACATACATACATACTTGCATATATGTAATACAATGCAACAAATTATACAATTTATTTGCAAAAGTATACATATATATGAATCATTTCAAATAAATGCGATATACAAATATCTTAGCTTCCATTTGACTTTATTTATATATGGATCTGTAAAGTAAGTATTTGAGAATCAAAAAAATAGCAAGTGTTGAAGAAAAATTAAAGGATAACAAATCCCAGCGTATTTAAGATAATTCACTGTATAGTAATCAAAACTCTTTTCAAATTAAAAACAATTATATAATTGCTCATTTTATTTTTCTGTGCTAATAACAATTTTGTTTATTTATGTACTTTTTTGTATTATCTATTTATTTATTTTTTTATCGTTTATTAACTTGATAGTCCGACACCAAAATCGGATCAAGAGCAGAATATTCGATAAAATATTCTGTTTTTTTGTAAAATCTAATTAGAAAATGATTTTTGTGTTTTCAGCTATTATTCTTTATTTTTTTTTAACTTTATTGATGAGTGTAGAGTTTAATGCTTAGTTGTTCCTATATTTGTTTAAAAGCCAGGACACTGAACATTTTTGCATTTATCAATTAGTCAGTGGCTACAGTTGCCTACAAGTTTAATTTTTTATCATTCGTGTGCGCATTTTAAATGTTTGAATTTTTTTTGTTTCCTTAAAAACAAGTATCCATTTTATGATTATTAGATTCAACAAATCGGACCATTTACTGAACGAATATTTGCTGTAGGAACATGTCTTTTCAAATATTCTTAAATTCTTAAATGCTCTTTTAGCTGACACTGATCATTTTCAAGTCGGACGTTGTTATATTCGATGATATGTAGTTAATGAATGCTATATCACTGCCAAACCTTGATTCGATTCCTATTCGAACGGTAAATGTTAAATAAAATTAGCTAAAGAATAACTTACTTAGTGATCGGATAATAAATGAAAATAAATAATTTTAATTTACTAACATAAATGAAAACCTAAGTATTTTTAAGATTAATAGGATCGAGGTCTTGGCCTTTTCAGATATAGCATTATGATTCGATATACTCGTAGATAACAATTTAAGTACCTACACTTTCACGTAATTTATTGTATATTTTGGTGTTATTTGATTAGTGCTACTGTAGGTTATAGTAGGTTATTGGTTTTTGTTATGCTTTTATTTTTTTATAAATCTAAGACTTGTAACCATATGCAATGCTTTCTAACTTTAAACTCATCTAAAATTTGGTATGCATACGCATTACAATTATTTCTACAAATACATATGCTAATTGTTATAGACGCTAAAATCATTATCGATATTATTCAGTATTCAATTCGTTTGTTTGTTTGTTTGTTTGTTTGTTGTGTTGCTTAAAATCGGTGTATAAAATTTATGGTGTATGCTTTGCATTTGCTAGCCTCGACTAACATCAAAAATCCTTGGCTCAAATCCATTTCAGAAATCAAGAATTCAACACAGCACTTCCCTAAATACAATGTTCATCCAAAACTTATGCCTTATACGAGTACATACATATAAATTGATGTATATTCATATAACAATCATTTGGTTATTTATAGTTGCATACAAAAAATATTTCTCATGCTAAGGCAACTTTCAACATCGATATGGGATAGTTTTTATAGGTATTCGGTATTTGGTATTTGGTGTTTGGTGTTTGTATTCAAATCGAAGTATTTTTACCCCTGCAGCAAATGTTAAATTCGGTTCGGATATATGCAAATTATAAAGGTAATGATCGTTCGAATTAGTTGCCAGAAGAACGAGCTGCAAGAGTATTAAATAGTCGGCTTAAATGCAATCATATAATATGTGGCTGGGATTGAAGCAATAAAAAATTACATAGTTCCAGTTCTGTGCAATTTTACGAGTATGATCGGTTAATTGAGGTTTTGTTAGAGGACTTTCTTTCGGTTATATGATGATGACAACATCATGTTGCAGATATGCAGATATGGTATATAAGCTATATCTGTTTGTGTATTTGGTGTACTAGAGAACTATTCCTATAAAGGTCATCGTCCATCATCTCCATCAATTCCCTAGCCAATAGTTCCCATTGTGGAGACGCAGCTGCTACTGATCAAAGGCTCCCGGGAATTGACAGACGTATTGGATGGATCAATGGACATGGTGAACTCCGTTGACGTCTCCACCGAATCGTGCTGACTCTGCGTTTGCTCATGACGTCGCGGTCTAACAATCTGAGCCGGATCCTTATGCGGTACTCCGCCCTCGGCTGTCGCTGCCGGATAACTGGAGACCCGTTTGAGAGTCTGTAAAGATAGCCAATATCGATAGAGAGTAATCTAATCCTTGAATATATAACCCTACCTTATCGTTGAGTAACTCCGCCGCATTGGCAGCTGCAATGGATTCGGTGACAGGACAGATATTCTTGCTCGACGAGAATTTCTTGCGTTTGCGCTTCAGTGCAGCAATGGCGGTTAATCCTGCCGAGAAAATAATCAAGCAATCAATTAAATTTAATAATTCTAGTTCAACAGAAAATGTTAAGTTATTATGAAAAACAATTAGTACAGAATACAAATTTAATTTCAAAGTAAAGATTACAAAATGAAGTCTACACTCTTTAACATAATACCAGATATAGAAATTCAACAAACCGGTCGTCGTATGAAAGAAATGAGCTCCCACGCCCATATGGGAGTGACCTGTGGAGTTAATGCTGCTCGGAGCTGGAGCGGGAGCAGACGGATGCGGAGACGGAGGCGGATGCGGATACGGCGGCACTGCTGTGGAGTCAGCTGCATAATAACCATACCCATGCTGTGGTGAATTCTGTGCATACGTAACCCGCACCTGGCCATGAACAGGCGTGGAATTCTGCGAGGAATTGCACACGGAATCCTCGGACTTGGAGCGTCCCAGCATCTTGCTGACGTTGCCCACCTTGGCGGCTTCAATGAGCGTGCCTAGAAATAATAATTAATAAATGAGTTTTCCAATTTGATATTTTGTTGAATTAAATTTCAAGTGTCACCCCAGCGTTTCTTGTGTCCCGCAATGCGTTTGTTATACTTCAACGTGGACTTGTTGTACTTGGTGGCAACTGGTGTCGTTGCAGTTGCCATCGTGCCCTGAGTGGGCGTGGTCGGGGACTCTACGCCCACGCTAACGGTCTCACACGTTGTGTGCTGACGTCGATGCATAAAGTTGGGCGTGAAGAGCGTGGAGAGTGTCGAACTGAGGATCTCATGCTGATTATCGTAGTTGTCCAACGATGTGGAGAACTCTGCCACTGGCGCCAGAGATCCTGTCGATCCTGGTGGCGCTATATTGAAACCCTTCATCAGGCGTCGCTCCTTCTGACGATTCTTCTTACCACCGCCACCTAAAAAAAAATGGGACTAGAAAGTGTAGCTTATGCACTTACTCCTCCTCCTCTTTTCCCACTCACCTCCTCCCTGCCCGGCTGTCACATTCGTGTCCATGCCGCTGTTCTTCAGTATCTCGACCAGTTCGCAGCGGAAGGCGGATATATCCTGCTTAATCTCATTCACATCGTCCTCGGTCACGCCCTGAGATTCCGCCTTCCGCTGCTCCACCGTCACATAGCGACGCACCAGATTCCTCATGATCTGCTGATACTTGAAGTCCCGATCGCTGGCCTGTTGTGCTTTGCGCTGTGGGAATTGCAATTGGAATTAAAATTTAATTACATTAAATATTTGAAAACTATTAGATTGATTTTAAATAAAAAATTGTCCTATATTTAATTTATTCCCGAATAATTGTCATTTTTCATAATGCTTTTGTAATTTAAGAGAAATCCTACAGTAAATGATTTAAATTTATATTTTACAAAGCTTATCTACAATGTATAATCTAAAATTTTAGACAAGGTTAATTCATGTTTATCAAGAGAACAAGAAGAGATCTGGAAATATAATTAAAAATAAATAATTTTCTTTAGCCGATTAAAATATTTCAGTTGGTTTTAAATTACGATAAATTCACAAAAATGTTTTATGACTCAATTTGGTTTTTGTTATTTAATATGATTTATGTAAGCATCTTATTTTTGTTTTTTTTAATCCTGATAAGTTATAAAATTAAATAATTTTCTTTAACCGATTAAAATATTTCAGTTGGTTTTAAATTACGATAAATTCACAAAAATGTTTTATGATTCAATTTGCTTTTTGTTATTTAATATGATTTGTGTAAAGACATCATTATATTTGTTTCTTTGTCAATCCTGATAAGTTATTATGGCTATTATAATCGATAGAAGAACGCAGATGTCATTAAACTGTAACACTTTTCTATCTACTGGATACTGAGCATAAAATATAGTATAGTAAGAAATCGAAGTACGTTCAGTCTACTTACTCGTATTGTCTTCAGATGTTCCCGCCGAGCGGCAGAAGAGCCACTGCAGAAGACGCGCCGCATCCACTTGATGGCATACCAAATGGACTTGGGAGTGGGTATAATATTGAAGGGAGGCGGACAGGTGCCGCCCTCCTCAAAGTAACTGATCCACAGCTTAGATCTGGCGAACTTCCACTCCACATCCGCGCGTTCCTACGAATATATATACACATGATTAACACAATACACAGTCAGAGAGGAAGAGAGTTGAGAGACGCACCGATATGAGCTGATAGGAGTGATTCATCATGGCAATCAGCAGATTGAGCAGCACCACAATGTTGATCACTGAGTAGGTGCCGAACATGAGCATTCCCCAGAAGCGAGTGAAGATCTTGATGCCATCCAACTCGAAGCTGTCCAGATCAATGAGTCCAAAGACTGCCCAAAATAAGGTCTGTGTGGTCTCAAAGAGGCTAATCAAAAAAGGAGGGACAAATGTTAACTGTTAAGAGAGAAGTTAAACCTTAACATAATGAAGGATACTACAATTTACTAAAAGATTCGGTTCTGTGATTCAAACTATTTTGTTTAAAAATTGGTTCGGTTTGCCATCAGCTTTAATTTAATACAATTTTTTTAATATTTTAAACCATTCTAATTTTGTAATTTGGGAATTGATTTGAAGATTTTAAAATGATTTATTTTATTTGAGATCGCAAATAGTTCCCTAATGATAAAATCATAAAAATGAAGACATTTTTTATTTTGCGAAAATATATTTTAATTATGAAAGGTTGGTTCGAGTTGGTTAAAGTCGCGAGGTTCGGTTCATGAACCGGTTTACAGCTTTACACAAAATAGATACTGACTTGGAGAATCTGCGCCAGACAATGCAAGCGTTGGGATCATTAGTGCCATTCATATGCAAAAGCAGACTGGGTGAGACCTCCGGACAGCGTTTCTTCTCCAGATCCGCATAGTACCTGCGAAGAAGATTGTCAAATCAGAAGAGACTCTCCAAAAAAAGAGGCAGAGTTTAAATGATTGAATGATTGGAGGACCCACCAGAGCAGTTGATTGAGACCGCTGCCAAAGGCAAAGAGAACGAGAACGTAGAGAAAGAAGAACTTCATGATGTCCATGACCATGCGAGACAGAGACACTTGCAGTGGACCCAAGTGTGGGTTCACCGAGAAGATGTACACCAGCTTGAGGCTACTGAAAATGTTTGCCGCACTAAAGAGGCCCTCGGAAATGAGCATTGGATCCCAGGTGTCCCAACGCTCACGAGGCAAATCAGTTGCCTGCGAGTTGAAGATCATCTCCTTTTGCACCTGCAGACAAGACATGAATGGAAAAGCAGATGAGATGAGTTCTTCCAGACAGACTCCATAGAACACACCTGAAAAAAAGGAGACGACGCGTAGTGCAACTGTTGCCACATACAGGGAGTTGGTCACAAAGTCAATGACGTTCCACATATCGTTGAGATACTCCTGCAATCCCACATCCCACAGCTGCTTCACCTCGCTCCAGATGAGGCCACTCACCCAGGCGAGTATTAGCCATTCAATGAACGTCGGCTTCGCTCCACGCTTCGTTGGCAGCTGCAGTTCATCCACCTGGTTGAGCATGCTGCTCGTCTCCGTCCAGAACCAGCTGCCAATGAAGGTCTCGATGCGCTGGGAGGCCAACATGAGCAGGAACAGAAATGTAAAGTACGAGGCGCTGTGGCAAATGAACTTGATGAAGGGCTTCCTCATCGTCTGGCCAATGCTGGAGTACGGCGCCAGTATGTAAGCCAGCGAGAAGATGGGAAACAGGATGCCAATCCGTATAATGTCCACCGCCTGCAGTGCCATGTTCTTTCGCCTGAATCCCGGCAAGCCCTCGTACCAAATGCTGGCCAACAACTGCTGCACATTCGAGTGGGCCACAAACTACAGCAGGCAAGAGTAAAAAATTCGTATATTCTACAGTCTGCTCGACAAAGAAATACCCTGCGAGCAGTTTAAATATATCCTAACATTCATACATAATCATTTAAACATTTTAAAGAGCTTTAAGTCACAGCATATTTAATTTCAAAGTAAATAATGATAAATAATTAAAACACATATTTTAAAAATGCTAAAATTATAAAACGGTCGGACAAAATGTAAGTACAAACTGAGTAATAAAAATATTACATAATGAAAATTGTGATAAAACAAATTTACAAAATATGTAAAAAAATTTCAAAATTGTTAAATTTGTTTTAGAATCTATAACAATTAAATTTTAATAAATTTTAAAATTTGTTAAAATTGTTGAAAATGTAAAACAAGATTTCAAAAATGTTAAAACGACTTAAGAAAATAACAAAAAATTACTACAATATTTTGAATAATGTTAAAGTAGTTAAGAAATGTTTTCAGAAAAGTTTGAAATGTTGGATAGTAATGAGATCATTTTAGGTATTTCAGCACTCAGTTAAGAACCTACACTGACCTTCTTCTGTCGCAGCTTGATGGCCAATTTGAGGCGATTCAAGTGCATGCGTTCGCCGTGTTCGTAGACGGGTCCAGTGGGATCATGATTCAGCAGAATCTCCAGCTCATGGGAGGTGCGAGTGTGATCCAACAAGGCAGTGGCAAAGTCCTGGCATTGCTTGCGCAGTTCCTGATACTCATTCTGCAGACAGAGAGAATGATAAAGGGTCAGCGATCAAGGAGCAGGAGGACAAGGAGAACTCTTAACAATCACCTTGAATTCATGCTCGAGAAAACTCAAGCGTCGCAGTTCCCAGGAGAGTTCGAAGGCCGTCAGAATAGGATCCTTCGAGGATAACGCAATCAGACTGGGACTGGCCAAAGCACGATAGGCATTGATGCGAGATCGGGAGTGTCTGAGGGAATCCTCCTGCCTGGACTGGACGCACTCATCGCAGCCGCAACGCACATCGTGTGGCATGGGGAGAACTGCGCCTCGATCCAGCAGAATTTTAATAATCTCATAGTTATCCCGATGGGCAGCCAGGATCAAAGGTGTTATGTCGGGCGTAAAGGTCGACGTTTCCTCCGAGGCACTCTCCCAGCTCTAGGGAGCAACACTTGAGAGGACTATTGCTGAGAATTAAAGGATGCTTGACTTACATGATTGCCCTCGCTCTGAAAGGTGACATTCTCGTGATCCAACAGGACTTCGACAGCCTCCACAAACTCCTCAGATATGGAATGCAAAAGCGCATCCTTGGTGTCCACATTGTAGTTAATGAGCAGCTCGACCATCTCCAGGTTCTCATTGTCTATGGCCATGAGCAGGGCAGTTCTACCCAAAGGATCCACACAGTTCACATTGATGTAGTCCGTGTCCTGGGCCTTTTGCAGCATTCGTCGTGTGCCCGCCATGTCGCCGCGTTCCACCGCCAGGAGGAACTTCTTCTCCTCCAGCGTCAGTTGTCGTATCTCCTGATGGGGCCTTATAGTGTTCTCCTCCTCCATCATGCCGTGTATGCTATGACGCTGCAAACACATTCAAAGATTATCTATAGAGTTCTCACCAATTATTGGTCTCTTTCCTCACCTTGACTCGCCTGGCCGGTTCTATCTGGACGGCTATATGGCCACTCCCACTATTGTCGCCCGCCAGTTTCTTCTCAGCGGCATCTGTGCCATCTGCACCATTCTTGATCTTATTCAGGATCGGAGCTAACACCGATTTTCGACGTGCCGGGCTTATAAAATGCAGCTTTTTTCCTTCGTCTGTAAAAAAGAAAGTTGAGTAGAATATGTATATTTCAATTTATAAAGAGCTAGATGCAGCTAAAACTAAATAGTTCGTCACATTTTAATATTTATATATACATATTAATATATTAATTTATCTAAATATGTGTACAATTTTATTTTTGTATTAATTAAATACCGTAATTTTTAAAAGTCAAATTCAGATCTGACTTAATTAAATAAAGTATAATTTAAGGAAAAATACAATATATTGTAGTCAAACTCAAATATTTAAGCTGACTTTGAGAACTTGTTCTAAATTGGCTTTAAATTAAATATTAACTTTTTCTGTTATGACAGCCATTTAACTTTTCTTTATCGAATTAAAATAATTACAAACTAGATTTTTCCACAAATATTTGGCCAAAACCAGAGCAACATAAAAATACTCTCTATATTCTGCGGTACAGACAGATGTACATATATGTATATAGTATGTATGTGTCTGCCACAGATAATAAAGTTAGTTAACCAATCCCGATTTCAGCCTTGAGCGGAAAATTGTTTTCCGTTGCATTGCGGCCGCAAATATTCGAAGGTTGCAAGGTCGCAGATGATGTCCTTGCGAATAATTTGTATTTATTCTCATCTCACTTTTCGTTAACACATTAATCTGGTAATGATAGTTACATATGTTTGTCATCTGCAAATTGAATTATAGTTTTCAAAAGCGGAGCACAAACAATTTTATGGTCGCAGAAAAAGTTGGATAGAAAGCGCCATCTAAATGAAATCTGGGTCAATTGTTGCTTGTTTTGCATATATTAAATTCACTGCAAACCACACTCACACACACACACAGGAACACACCGACAGTGATACACACACACACACACACAGAGACTACCCCCTCTCCACCTTTTGGGGTCATTTTATGTTGAAAGCTACAGAGATTTCCACAATTCCCCATTGGTGGTATTTACACTTTCTAAGCTCTAGTTCATGTGAGTTGACAGTTTTCCAAAGTCTCGAACTATTTTGATTGGTTGCATCCAAAATGCATGCAAACATATCGAGAACTTTTCATCGTATCAACAAATCAATGCATATGTTTATGCATTTGTGTAAGTAAATATAACCACCTTCACACACACACACACACACACATGCACACACATGCACAAGTAGTTCTCACGCTCTCAAATAAATATGCAAATTTTTTACTTCTATACTCTTTTAATATAAGAGTACTTTGAAGATTGAAAATCATATGCATATGGATTTCCAATTTTTATTTTTTTCGTTTAATCTATTTATATATGTATTTTTCTATGTTTATTATATGAAATTTCATTTGTCATTTAACAATAATTTCTTAGAATTGGCGTTTTTGTAAATACACATAAAAATCAATTAATTAGATCTATATTCCTTCTTTATCTTATTAGATAGGTTTTTTAATTTCAGAGGCATAAATTCTAATATTTAAATTATGCTGCAACATTAACTATTGCCAATACAATAAATAAATAAATGAAAAACCAGTTTATTAATATTCCTCAAAGAATTATAAAGTTTTAATAGAATCTATGGTAATGTTGGACAAATTTATATTTCTTAATACTTAATAAGCTTTCCAAGTAAGGGTATATAAAGTTTGCGTTCATTTTATAGTTGCCAACAATTTATAAGACGGTCGAGTATCAAATTAGCCCACATTTTTTATACCTTTTCACGTTCACCGTGCGTTGAACTTTCATTGATTCCACACAGACGTAAGAGTGTGCGTGTAGGTGAGTGAGTGCAGGTGTCCGTGTGTGTGTTTGTGTGTGTGTGCGCTGAGAATGTGAGACTGCGCAGGACATAACCTAAGTGCAGTTTCTTGAGCTTGTCGTAGGTCAGGACACGCTATGCTATGACTACGAAGCAAAAACAAAATGGCTAACATTCGAACATCGAAGTCGTCGCTCTCACTGCTATTTTATGGCCAACAAAAAGCATTCACACACACACACACACACACACAAATAGAGCGAAACATGCTAGCTGTAGGTCTGGCTAATATTCGTAATTGCAATCCATTGAAATACTATTGATTGACCTGGAAACCAGCACATCCACGATATCAAATACTGGTCTATTCTTCGACACGCTTTCAATTCAAAATTCTTTCTTATAACTAACTACAGTACAATGTACCTTACAATAATAGCTTTACCCAAATAACTAAAAACAGATTTTCTAGATAGGTTTAATATTGCTTTATATGTTTATTCATTTAGTTGTCAAAAGTTCAACTTAGCTAAGATTCTCAAATAATTTTAAGTTTTATTAGCTGTTGTCTTCTATGATTAGGTACTTACCTTCTCCTTCCTCTCCGGTTTTTGCATCGGTCCATTTCGACAACTAGCAACAGATAAAGCAAATTTAGTTAAAATATTAGTTTAGTTAGTTTGACAAACAATCGTAAATAAGCTAGATGTTTTCAAAGCATTTACAGTTTTAAATTCGTTATAAATATTCAGACTGATAAAACAAAAACAAGAAGCGAAAAAAACAAAAAGTTAATCAACAGCCAACTCTTAAAAGAATTTATCCTCAGTTATTCTTAACATATTGCTGATATTTCATTTTTCTTAGTATAATAATAGGATGCCTACTTTTATATTATTTAAAATTGGCTTAAAAACTTAGAGTAAGTTATTTCGTCATAGAAACAGATGAATGTTTTCAGGAAAAAGATGTTTTAATTTAATTTCTTTAGACAAGTAAACACAAAATTTAATCAGACATAGAAATCATGAAATTTTTATAAATCTCCCGCTTGTATCATAAGTTTCAAAAATCATAGCATACTTTTTAGCGTCTTGCATTTTAAACTAATACACAAGTTTTATAATTCGTAGTTCCTATAAAAATTTAACAACTATCAACAAATTTAATCAAAGCATTCATGAATTTAGAAAATTTGAAGGAATTTATGAAATAAATAAATTATTATTCAGCTTGCTAAAATCGATAAATGTAATGCAAATATTTGAAAACATATATGTAGTTTTATGTACAAGTAGAAGGCTGGCAAGCTTTAATTTAAGTAGCTTATAAATGCAGATGCTCAGAAAGGAAGCTTGTGAGATTTCCTGAATTAAAGCTAACGACTGTGCAACACGACGAACCTTGACATACACAGCAGCAACATCAAGAGCAGCAGCAACATAACAACAATAATGCGAATAGTTGGAGCAGCGACAACTGCAGCAGCAGCAGATAATTAAATGTCAAGACTGCAGTAAAAGTAACAGTTGCACTTGACTGCTGACCAAACACACAGCTGCAACAAAGACACACACACGCACTGACTCACACATGCGTACTCGCACACACACACAGCTGGAGGTTCACGTTCGTTGTGCTTCACCTCCAACGAAGGTTGTGCACATCCGACTGATCTGGCTGATGCTGACGCTGACGCTGAAGCTATTGATTATGCAGCAAATGGAGAACGGAGATTGGTCCCAAACATACCGCCCGCCACCCTCCAAGTGTCCTTGTTTCTGCGCTGCCTAGCCGGCAACAATTTAAGCAGTAGTACACTCAGAAAAATATGACATTCTAAAATTGCGGTATGAACAAATTTGAATTTATTCCGTGCACTACAATTTTTACATTAAGCAATGTGAAAATCAAAAGTCAAACTGAGCTTCCTATCTGAAATAAGCGAACTTAGTCCTATTATATATATATATTTACTGCAAATTGCGTTTTACGATTGAAATTAATTTTAAAAATATTATGTTGTATACTAGAAAGAATTTTTCTTGCAACACTGTATGCCTTTTTAATTTTGAGTACACAAACAAATCTTTGCTACCGTTTACATTATAATTTAGTGCATAAAATTTGTTATATATATATATTTCTTGTGATTTATTTAATTGCGAGATTTCGTATATATTTTGTTTTTTTCAGTGTAGCTGCAACACAAAAACAAAGGCGAAGGTGAAGCCAAAAACCGGACGAACATTGCACAAGGTGGCTTCTCTCGAGATGAGACTGCGTCAAAAAGAATGCAACCTGCATATTTTTCTACCCTCACTTGTTTTCACTGGGCCAAGAAATTGAGGGCAAGTGCGTGAGTGTTAGAAACGAAGACAACATCAACAACAACAAAAACAACAACAATTTGGGTTTATTTCGAGGAAGGCCAAGTGCGCGTACTTTGAGTGCACTCAGACTGCCAACCACAAACATAAATATACCATACAAAAAAAATATACAAACATGTGACAAATTGTTGATGCAGAAATTAAGATTTGACCAAGTTATAATAGTAGAGAAAGTAAGTATGAATAACAGTATGTAAATTGATTAAATTGAGGTATAAAATTTGACAAAGCTAGTTACTAAATCAAATTAATATTGAGTTATTCGCTCTTAAGTGCGAATAACATTGCTCATAATAAATTGTTTCAAAAAAGCAGATCTACAAAGAAAAATCAAAATGAAAATTAGAAATTACAAACACACGTTTCGCTACATATTCGCAGGGTTCATTTTCAATTAATGGTTACTATGGACACAGCCGTTGTTGTTGTTGCCGTTGCTCTTGTTGCAATTTCCTTTGCTGCAGCTGTTGTCGCTGTCCTTGAGCGCCTTCTAATTGAGGGCACTGCACTCAGTCGGGATGACCGCACAGCCCCCTTAGCCCCCTCAGTCCCCTTCCCCCTTCCCCCTTGTCCCCTGTCCCATCTTAACCAGTGTCCACAACACTGCGACCCCGACCCCAAACACTCTTTGTGTTGGCTTTGTTTTGTTTTTGTTTTTGTTTTTGCTAAAAGCTCTTTAAATGTTGTCCTCCTTGGCACACGTCTGCGTTTGTGTGTGTGTGTTAGTTAGTATTGTTATTTGCATACACACACATTAATGCATGTGTTTGTAGTTGTGTCTGTGTAGCGCTTCCGTTGCACTGAAAACATGCAAACTGTATGTCTGTGTGGGAAAGTCTAAACAACGGCAGTGCAATTGTGTGTGTGTGTGTGTTTGTGTGTTTGTGTAGGACACACAAATACATGAACAGTTACATGAAAAGTAGGTTAACTTGTTTTCGCCGTTAAATTTACTGGCTTGTAACGCAAATTAGAGAAATATGAAAATATAATAAGTAGACATAAGGTTAAATATTGAAAATTAAATTTTAAATTTACATAAATAAATCAAATTAAAAATTATCTTTGTTCAGGATTCACTTACTCGGTAAGCACTAAACCGGTAATCTTTATCTTAATTAAAGCCCAAACTTTTACCATATGTTTTCATAATACCAAAATCTAAGAACCCAAATAACCAATTAGTAATCGATTCCAATTAGTTATATAGATTCAATCAAGCATCAAATTTAATGCTGATGTTTAAGTGTAATCATTATTTCTAAAACATAATCTTATTTTTATACATAATTTGAGTAGTAAACAGAAAACCTGGAAACCAGAATTATTTCATAAATTCGAAGAAGAAAACAAAGGATAACAAAGCAAAGAAAACCTGAAAAACAATTGAAAATATGAAATATTTCTGAAAGCGCAGTGCCTAATTGTATCCTCGATATTTTACAACGTTTATTATTCAATCGCAGTAGTTAGGGCAGTAACTAATCTACGTATTTTTAATTGCAATTTTTCTACACTTGAAAAAATCTTAAAGAGAAACACAAGCTTGAACCAAAAAGTGTTCCATTGTTGTGCCCATAAACTGCATAAAATTGATAAACTGGCACAAGAGGCACTCGAAAATCTCTATGCTGAAGAAGAACAACGAAAGGTGCAGTGAAAAGTACCGTGAAAAGGTGAAAAGTGAACTCACAGATGCAAAGCTATCACCAGTGCACCCTAGTTAGTTAGTTACCTTGAGTTGAGATTTCCTCTTGAGTGCAGCAATCGAACGAGTTTGCTGCCGTAGCACCTCCAGTGCAGTATCTGCGTCGACGTAGGCAGCGGCAGCGGCAGAGACAGCGGCAGAGACAGCAACAACGATATGATGATAATCAGAACGCAATTTCAAAAAAATTTAATTGAAAAACTGCGCGAATTAATACAAATTATTATGTATACAACTCAAAGTTTTGTATTTGTTTATTTGCTTTGATGGTTTGGATCGTGGGAAACGCTCAAAAATATCAGACGATTTATTTGATTTATAAACAATTAACAATCAAAATTGTTCTCATTTTTGAATTTCAACATTTTTATTTGATTTTCTGTTTTCTTGAATTACACGTTCTGTTTGTAGCTAAAAATACACATAGAAAATTACGGAAAGTATTCCGATTGGTTGTTTATATATTTTAAAATGATCACAACTTTGCTGATATTTGTTGTTAATGGAAAAAACAAATTTGTGCAATTTAAGTTTTCTTTTAATAACATCTAACTGAACCGGAAACTCAGTGAACTCAATGGAAAGCTTAAGAGGGTGTATGACCCATAAATGAATCCAAATAAATACTCGAATAATAGCAACCGTTAACTTTAAGGATGGCTCTGGGGTGGAAAACGTTGTTTAACAAATTAAATTACTTGGGGTTGTTGTTTTTGATTGATATATTTCGATAAACAATTACATTAATTGCCTAAAATTGTTTAACTTTATTAATTTATTTGTGGTTTGCTATGTGTCATCACATACATATTAAAAACTATACGATATTCCGAATTTCCGTGCGCCTTGGCCAACTGTCGATATGCAACTGGAAACTGGGCGAATGCAAGGACTCTTTCGCAGCAGCGTAGGCGAAATCGCAAGTGAAGAACTTGGTGTGTTGAGGCGAAAAACATTGGATATTTATTAATGAAACCCATGACCGGCTGTTAAGTTGCATCGCGCATGTGTGTAGTAGTAAAAGCAACGAGGACAATGAACCTTGCCTTCATAATAGTATTCCCCAATATCATGCCTACAAATAAAATATTTCTTCAGATAATCATATCAAAAAATACAATTTCAAATTATGAACAAAAAGGTTAGTAGAGACTGCACTTATAATAAGACTGCACTAATTTAGAGGCGTAGTATTTAAAAAAGTATCGATAATCTGAGCATTAAGACTACGGTCACACATCATATGTACAATCACTGCTGCCAACTTAGCTATTTTATAGATAGTTCTGTCTATTTTCATGGTTCTATGATTTAAGATATTGAACTAACTCTTAAACTACAGAGCTTTCATAATTTGAAACATTTCGGAAATTGATCACGATATGAAACAGACTTAAATCCGGGAACTAAGACAGCCGATACATCTTACAAAATGACTATTAAAATATTTTAATATGTATTTATAAAAGTTTCAAAGTGAAATAACTGAAATTTATCAATAATTTGTTGGAAATTTTAAATAAGAACTATACAAAATTTAAGTTATCAATATTCTGAAATAAATATAAAATATTAGACAAAATTCTAACAAAATTTCGCTGAAAAATTAAGAGAGTACATAAAAAGTTAGATTTGGAATATCTTACTTTTATTTAAGAGAAAAACTGCCATACGTTCAAACTATCGGTAAATTTTTCACCAGGGCTTCCATTTTAAAAAAGTTGTCAGCATTAAATTCACACTAGTTGGCAGCACTATGTTTGCCAAATGTACAATAAAAAAAGTAGACGACCGCTTCTGCCTGAATTAATATTCGCATATTGTAATACATAAAATAAATGTCCACTTGCACGAAAGTTTTGAAGTTCTGGTATTAAAGTAATTAGTTTATATCTTGTGCCTTCGAATTGTTCGAATTTTAAATTAGAAGTGGAAGCCTGAAAGCGTGCAAAAAACAACTGTGAGAAAGTGGTGGGAATGCGGTAAGTCATACCATCAATTAATTTATTAATATTTGCATTTACTAGTGATTTTGACTTATGTGTGAAAATTATTCAGCAAACCATGCAGCACCCTGCATCATCTTTCATATTTTGCTGTATATAAATGCTTTGTTTGACTTTTTGGCGCAATTCATTCGGCGTTTTATTGCGTTCAGCATAAAATTTCTCAATGTCAGAGTAAGATGGATATATATGTCATGCACATGTATGTATATTTGTGAGTAGAAGCGCAATCCAATAGTGTTGCCAAAGTAATTGCAAGAACAAATATCGATACTTTTAAATATTTAATGTGCGGCTGTAAGCGAAAAATATAGCTAACACATTCATGGATTTGTTCAATTAGTTTGTATGTCGTATCTATAAATATATATAATAAATATTGAGTTTAAACTAGGCTTGCAAACACTTGCCAATTAATTACCGATTCATCGATGTAGTTTACATCACTAATCAATGCGTACGTAATTTTCAACAAGTTGTTGGCAACCCTGTTCAAACAAGGTTCAGTTCAAAACGAAAGGAACGTTTGATTTTTGTTTAGATAATATTTAAATATATAAACTAAACACTGATAATAGCCGCTACAGAATTGGGTAAGTAGCTGATATTGAACTGCAATTGATTTGTTCTACGTATGCGCCTGTCTGAATACCGCTGCGAGTTGATAACTGTTGTCGCATTAGCCGGCATTTTACATGCACGCACACATGTGTTTATACATACTTAAAGAAAATAAGAAAACAGTCTAAAAATTGTTTAAAAAATATATATATATTCACATTTTTTTTTAGTGATATATTGTTTCAACCAATCAATTTCACTGTTTCTTACAACGATTTAAATATAAACGAAAATAAATAAATTTTTCCTTAACTATTTCACAAAAAAAAACAAAATATAAATAATATTTGTTGTTGTTTTGACAATTTCCTAACTAAGTGTAACTGCACCCATACATGCAGAAAATAAGGGTTATGTTGACGGCTGCATTAATTCGTAGACTGCAATTTGCAGCATTAATATTTTTGCTGCCCTCCTACTACTAAATAAAAACCCTCGGTATTTAAATTTAGCGCCATAAGCAATTGACAGTTATGGCCTGGGCTCCTTCTACAAACTTCGAGAATGACTTGGTAGAATTGCAACCCGATTTCAATTTAATTCACGGACAATGGGCATACGAGGCAACTCGGAGTCGGGATAATACCCCACGTCCGCAGTCTACCTACGAACATCTGGCCAGGCGTAAGAAACGCAACAAGGAGATCGATAAAGACGAAGAAACTGTCTCCAAGTCAAAGGAAATTAGAGACAGTTTGGCCATGTTAGAACGCATACAGGAGATTGCCGGAACGAAGCCGTTGGGAGAGCATGCCACCATGTCCGACTGGGATGATAAGAGCACTGTTGAGATAGAGGCGGTGGCCATGATGCGACATTTTGGCATGATGTCCATGGCTGGAGGCTCCTTGACACCGACAACAAGTGAGACCTTGCCCCAGGAAGAGGTTCGTGTTCTTCGAAATGGGAGCAAGAGTTTTCCAGTCTTATTGGATCCCAGTTTCTTTGAGCCAGGTAGAAAGCGTGAAATACGTGAAGTAAATAAAAAGCATGCGTCCCGTGAATGCAGCCCCAATTCGAATCCATATCAATCGGCTGAATCGGGAGGTACTGACTCCAGATATTCCACATCACAAACACACTTGGATGATAGCATCAGCAGCAAGGAAAGCTACGTTGACGTTCCATATGAAATGTTTCAGACATCAACGGAGGAACAAGAATACGATTGCCAACAGTCATCGCTGGCTACAGAAACCAAAATGAATTATAATAATGGCCGTCGCCGTCGTCGAAAAAGCAAAACAGATTGGGGGAATATTAGATAGGTCTGAGTGTATGCGATTCTAGATTTAAAATAGACATAATTACACTTTTTTCTCAATATTCTTTTCTTTAAGAATTCACGCCTACAAGATAATTAGTACTTAGAAACTTTTAAACAAATCTCTCTCATATTGAGAAACACGCAGTCTTAATAGATGTCGCTGGCAACTTATTTTTTTGTCCATTAAATTTCAATTAATCTTTGGTTAAATTCTGCTTAAACCATGCAAAAAGTTGAAAAGTTCTTATCTCTCTAGTTTCGAACATAGCCGGGTACAAAATAATTACTATAATATCATATCGTATACAAAATATTATTTTATAATTTTATAAAATTTCATATGAAATAAAAAAATGGGCTTGAACTGGGAAACTGACCAACAAATCTTATGAAATAAATATGTGTTTTTATTAAGGTTTCAATAAAATATAATGCAAGAAGTAAAAACTTTAGACAATTTAAGATAACGCATGTGGAGAGAAACACAGACGAAACTTGGAAAGGTCGGTGTCAAAGCGTGATTTACATAGGATGGGGACTGACTGTTCATCTTCAGAATAATACAATATATTTAACACAAGTAGAGGTATACATATGTTTGTATGTATTTCTATAAGTATGTGCATATGCGATACGTTGAGGAATAATATGAAGCAACAGCCCTTTGCTCAATGCTCAGGCTCCTCGACTCGACTCGTTGACGTTGGCTGCTGTGCGGTGTCGTCTCCGTTGTCGGCGTCGCCGCAGCTGCGGCATTAAACTTAAGAGCGGCAAGTTAAACTTGAAAGCTGTTTGGAGCGCAGACTGCGAGAGACACAAGAGACTTGCAACAGCAACCACCGAAAACGTGTTGAGGTCTGTTGCATCCACCTTTTTGGCGCGCGCAAGCGCGTCTTTCCATCTCTACACACGCACACATACTTGTACTTCAAAATATATATACATATAAATATATATAGATATATATATATAAGTATAAACTACAATATATGTTGCTCTCTCTATCGCTCTCTTTGGCGCCGTTCTCTGGAAGTTTCGAGTTGCCTGGCCAGGCCAGGGCATGTATATGTATATGTATATTATACAATGGCCATGTATCGCTCGCATTTGCTGCTCACAGTTTCGTTTTAACGCTGACCCAGGACGAACCGTCGCCGTCGCCAGGATTGCGTTTATTTCGGTTTAACATTAACAATGGCAACTCTAGAAATTATACTAGTTGAATCTACAAGAACTAAACGAAGTGGCGAATATCCGCTACCAAAATATAAAAGGAACGGACTTTTAATGCCCAATACAAGGATTGAATAAGATTTCTCATACCGGGTCGTATCGTATCGTACCGGGTTTTTCTTTGTGTGTGTACTACGCATTCCCGAGTTGCCGAAACGAATCGAGACGAGACAGTCTGTGAAGCATTTTGGCTCATTATGACGATTTTTACGTTCGGCAAATGACGCGCGCTCGTCTCGCAAATAATAGAGGAGATGACCCCCGATCCCAAAAAGAGAGATACACTCTAGTCTTTCGCGATATGGAAGTGACGTTTGCAATACTATAGACATAATCATCATGTACATCCCATACATAGGTAAAACTGCCATGCTAATGAAATAAACCTTTACTTGCATTTATTTGCTCACGTGGATCCTTCTTTAAACCCGTCAATAAAAAAAATCATATATGTTTAAAATAAAACGAATAAAGACTTTCCACTCTGGTCTTGTTTCCTCTGTCTGCGGCAGTCTGTTATGTCCCCTCTCTCCTTACCAGCCTCTGTCTCTAGTTGCTGTCCTTGCATCCACCAAGACAGTTGTGTGTAATTCGTCTTATCCATACAATATAACAGAATACCCTGCGAATATTCAATCTGTCAGGAAGATTATTTCCTTTAATTTTCAAATGCACTTTATGTATTTAATTTGAATTCTATTATATGAGAAGAAGGTATTTCGAGATATGAATTGTTCCTTTATTATTATGTTGCTAAATATCCGTTTACAAAGTATCCTCAAGTACATCACTCTCTCCCAGTATATACAAGTTTTTCTCCGCTTTTCGTTTTTCTGTGTTGGAGCCTTAACGGCCAAGCTTACCTAAACTCGTATTTGTTGAGCCGTTGTTATCGGAGTGGAGAAGAAAGGAGGGAGGAAGAGTCTTCACAGCGACAATGCCAGTTCAGTTTAAAATCTACTCAGGGTACTGTCAGTTTCTGTTGCTAGGAGCCAAATTACAAAAAAAAGGCTTTTATAAAGGCACCCTGTAATCATAAAAAAAATTAATTTTTTTAAATCTTATAAATAAATTGTTTTTATGTTTGATTATCTTTCGCCATACAATAATATTATTTGTTTAGCATTTAAACGCAACTTAAAGCAAGATATTATGTTGATCCGTGCCATACTTAATAATCATAACTTTATTTACTAAACTCAGCTTTTTATTGATATCTTGATAACTGTTGGGGAAATTTGGCATTCAATGATCAATGATTTGATAGTTAAAAAAATAAACAATTGCCTCAAGGCTTAATCTGACTGCATCATTGCAATGATTTTGGATTTAATCTAAGCACGGCTAATAATACATTTTAGCCGGTTACAAGCCTACAAAAGCCTGCAAGATAGGAGTATCTAGTTTACATGTATCTATGCACAATATCACTTATTCCTGTTCACTTTTAGCTCCTTCGTTCGTCTTTCTTTGGTCACTAACTCGTTGGCGATTAGTTTGGCTATAAACTGCAACCAGTTCGCCCTCTTGCCGCCCGTTCATGTCCATGTCTTTGTCCAGATACTGTTGCTAGGCAAGGCTACACTTTTTATACCCTGTCTACATGCAAGACAAACGGGTTAAAGCGGAAATTCAATCCTAACATTATTAATTCAACAAATTCTTCTGTCTCTAAAAGTATCTTTACTATCTGATGTGGTTCAACTTGGAAAATACCATCTAAAGAATGTTAAATCAGCGGTACATTTTTGTTTAAAATTATGACTAGCTTTTCTTAAGTCGGATATAAAAACTTTTAAGATTTAAATTCCTTATAAAGGCTTTAAGATACCCACCCTTAGAAACAATATGGAAATTTATGTGATAGACAATAGGAAACAACAATGACCTTATAATAAATATGAGCGCAATGATCTTAGGGACTATGAAATCAAGAAATACCGGATTTCATATGAGATATCTTTTATATACAGTAGCTGTTGATAATGATCAAGGGTATTAGTACGTCGACCTGAGTATATTTTTCAATTTGTACTGAATAATTTATGTATTGAAATATATAGGGCATCTGCCAGTCGGTCACTTACGACACAACACTAATGCCATCTTTCTACCTTGCCTTAAAATAGCCTAGGAAGAGGAAACTGCCATGAAAAACGTTAAAAAGGAGCGCAAAATAGAATAAAAGAAAAATAAGCGAGTGTGCCAAACTGTGTGTGTGTCTGCGTCTGTGTACGTGAGAGAGAGGTAAAAATTCCACATTGAATGTAAATGGAGTACATACCCACATACACAAGGAGTATAAAATAAATCGTAATAGTGGCCTGTTGAACAACGTAGCCAACAGAGCAACAGCTACAGCAACAACAACATTAACAGCAAAAGAGAACAGCAGCAGCAGAGCATCAGCTACTACGTCGACGCCTGCCATGAGCTTTTTAGCACCGGCAAATAAGAAGTCGCTGTCAATGCCAGCGTCGACGTCGCCAAAGCGGTCGCTGTCAGCATTTCGGCATCACGCAACGCAAGAGAGGGAGAGCAGAAGGAGCATCTCCTCATCGTTTACTGTCTTTGTCGCTGCCTGTCGCGCTCCCCCGTCGGAAAGAGCTAGCCGAGACGACGATGATAGAAACGACGTCATATTCGGTCGTGAGCTGCGTCAACAGAGACGCATAGAATGAGAGCTTTGCAGCGCAAGTTTATTGTACACAGTATAGTGAAAATAACGGATGGACAGCAGCAGCCAGGAATATACATATATTTTTATGCGTCTGTCTGCGACTGCGACTGTTGATGCTGCTGTCGCAGTAGCTGCTGCTGCTGCTTCTGTTGCTGTTGTTGTTCTGTTTCTTGGAATGGAAAAATAAAAGTTGAAAACTAAGGTTAGATTGACAAATCTCACATACATGTTTAAAGTTAAAATTTATTTATATTATTGAGTAAAGGATTAAATTACTGAAGAAACAACAACAATATACAAATTTTAGTTTTTCAAGTGTGCGAATTACCAGTGCATATACGTAAATTAAATATGCAGATTTAAATATATTTGGCCTGCGTTTGTGTGAGCGCTATTTGAGTTAAAGAGAGCGCATGTGCTCTCGGAAAGTTTTTTTGTGAGAGTGGAGTGAGTGTTAAGGGAGAATCTCCCTCCCCCCGCTCTTGTATGGTGTAGTTTTAGTTGTGGTTGCAGGAGGGAACGAACCATGACCATGCCAAAGGATGAAATATTAAAACGGCATAAAAAACGTTGGCTCTGGTGTGTATACATACATACATATACACCAATAACAGCTTTTTCCTCAACCAACATCCCCAAATTTTGTATGTATATGTGTATATGCAACTGTGCATATATGTATATGTGTGTGTGTGTGTGGGTGTGGGTGTCAAGTTGTGCTGGGGAATTTGAGGTTAAACGAGAATCTCAACATGAATCACATCAGGAATGTTAAATACTTTCAGAATTCTGAACTAATTGGATGTTTGTATTTTACATTTTGTTTATTTTACAGCTTCACGCAATGCCTCTGACGACAAATCGTTGAGAAAACGGCACATGGCGACAGAAGTTGAATTAGGATCAGGATCAGGAAACGGCAATAGGATATTAAACTGAAGCCACGGATATGACAGCCATGGCAGCAGCAGGAGCAACGGGAGCAGCATCGACCCGTGAATTTGTCGAGGGATGGACGCTAGCTCAGACCCTCGGAGAAGGTGCCTATGGCGAGTAAGTTGAAAGAGGAGAGAAGAAAACTCTTTAAAACCAACACACGACTATGTGTGTGTGTCTCTGTGTGTGTAGGAAAGTCAATAAACCGGAAACACTGCGGCAGAAGGAAAAACACACATTTCCGGCGTATTTGCGGCATTCTACTACACTGTCTCCTACGCCCCCTCTGATAAGTGTATCCCTTCCGCCCACTTATTCAGCTTCACCGCAGCTTGTTGCTATTGTGCGCATGTCCCAATTGTTGGAATCGGCAACAGGAGCACTGCACTGAACCAGTCAATACACAGACAAAGCAGCTATCTCTCTTCCTTTTGCCTTAAAGTTTCCCGTTTAATTTCAATTGAAACTATATACATATATATCTTATCTTTCGCAGAGTCAAATTGCTGATCAATCGCCAGACGGGAGAAGCTGTGGCCATGAAAATGGTAGATCTGAAGAAACATCCGGATGCCGTGATCTCAGTGCGCAAGGAAGTTTGCATACAAAAGATGCTACAGGACACACATATATTGCGATTCTTTGGCAAACGCTCGCAGGGAAATGTTGAGTATATATTCTTGGAATACGCAGCCGGCGGGGAACTCTTTGATCGCATTGGTAAGTAGTAAAAAAATAAACAATAACCTATTATATTTTTTTAAATATATATTTCATAATTTCAAAGTGTCTTTAAATAATATTGAATTCATGAATAAAATCAAATGAATATTCTTTTCAACAAAACTTAAAGGATTAATTAGATTACCTTTCATTTTATTGCTTGTATGATAAGTAAAATGTATAGATGAATAGAAACGAATAAATCAGTAGCAAATTTAGAATAATAGCTTTCTTACAACTAATAACTAATATAAGATGAGCTGCAATTTACAGTTTAAATTAAATAATTCCTGGATATATTAAAAAAAATTAGATTTTCCTATTAATTAAATTTAGAATACCTTCTATACTGTTATCTACATTTCATAGGATACATAAAATGAACTGTAATTTACTTTAAAAGGAAAGAAATAAATCGTTGTTCATCTGAATCCTCGTTAGAATTTCCAATTGGTCGTAGTCGCAGCTAAGTCAATATGTGCTATGTACACACAAAATGTCAACTGACATTGACGCAAACAACTTTCGTGTTGTGTGTGTGTATGTGGGAGGACACACTACAACCTGGAGGACAGCAAATTAAACAGCCTGGACACATCTGACGACATGCTGAAATGACAAGATAGAGATCTTGATTACGAAGCGACAGACGTACAAATGACAATTTGGCAAATGTGTCTGACAAATGAATGAAAAGAGAGGGAGAATTGGTTTGTTAACAATATGTGATGTGGCACGAAAGCTTGCAACGCTTTTTCCATTTTCCTCATTTAAACTAGTCAGTTGTGCACTGATTGCTTGTGGAGTTGTTTAGTGGAGTTGTTTAGACGGGTTTTTAATACGTCTGTCTAGACACAAATATGCTGCCATAATGTGGTTGAATATGCATTAATATTCTTTAATATTTATTTTTACGACATTATGTACAACAATTTTAATACGAATTATAATATTATTTTTGTAATTTACTTACAGAGCCCGACATTGGCATGCCACAGCATGAGGCACAGCGTTATTTTACACAACTTCTATCCGGTCTGCATTATCTGCATCAACGAGGCATTGCACATCGTGATTTAAAACCAGAGAATTTACTGCTGGATGAGCACGATAATGTAAAAATTTCGGACTTTGGCATGGCCACAATGTTTAGGTATTAGGTACAAGCAAATATATAACTAATAAATAATAGAATATTTCAATAGATAATTAAATCTGTTAGTATCTGTATAAATTCCACACTTACACTCCCTCACTTTCCATATTAAAACATAGACATAAACTTAAATAAAATATTATTTTGAATTATTTACTCTCCCTTATTTATCGACTTTACTTATTTAATTATTATTATAATGTATGTAGATTTATATATCTTATCAGTATCAAATTTAATCCGTTATTTCTTTAATTAATCCCAGATGCAAGGGAAAGGAGCGTCTGTTGGACAAACGATGTGGCACGCTACCCTATGTTGCACCCGAAGTTCTGTTGAAGCCCTACCACGCACAGCCAGCGGACATTTGGTCATGTGGCGTTATCCTGGTCACAATGCTTGCGGGAGGTACGTCCATAAAAAATAGCACGTATAAAGTGTCCGTTTTAAATTAATATTGTTTCATGTGTAAATACAAAACGAATATGTATTAAATCAACATTTTTATTTATGCACATTTCAACACACAAATTGACGTATTACATATTGACATATTAACAACAATCGCGACTTAAAGCATACAATATCGTTTCCTCTCACATTTCGCATCCATATGAAGGCACTGTTTAATGTAATAAAAAAAGGTTTATCGAACATATTAAATGTATTTGTGTTTTGTGTTTTTGCCTTTCACTGTTTATGTTTTACAATTTACAAATAAATATACCTACATATTTATATATATACTGCAACTCTTTGCCACTTTCATTTTTGCTGTTTCTTTGGTATTCTAGCTGTAGATTGTTTCTCTAATTTATATCATCTAAAGCTTTTATACCAAAGCTCCAGCTTAAATTGCTTGCCAGCGCACTCGCCAATCATAACATAAATTAGCAACAAATGTTAAATGACAATAAAAAGAAAACATCAACCACAAAAAAGAAATAAATAAATAAACTCTCATTCTTTTCTCCCAGTGCACGAATGTAAATAGCTTTTAAATTGCACGGTTCATTGACATCTTGAAAATAAGTATATATACATATCTAAATTGTCTAATTTTTGTATAACCTTAGAGCTGCCTTGGGATCAACCATCGCCGACTTGCAGAGAGTTTATCAACTGGAAAGACAACGATCATTGGCAGACGCAGACACCCTGGAGTAAACTGGATACCTTGGCCATATCCCTGCTGCGCAAAGTGTTGTCCAGCAGTCCAGGCACGCGTCTGACGCTCGAGAAAATCCTTGATCACAAATGGTGCAACATGCAGTTTGCAGAGCATGGTAAGTCAAAGTTGGATAAAGTTCATTTGCATTTATTCTGTGTTAACGTGTTTTTACGTGAGCACATGCTGCTGCTCAGGTACTTAGTGACTCTCAATCACCTTGTTGCTTTGCATATTTTGAGGGTCGCTCTGTGCCTGTGTCGCACATGTTGCATGCTACTACAATTAAGTGAGTGTCTCTAGTGTCAATCAAGTGATATTTGTTCAATGCTGCTTTGCCATTGCTTTGGCGCTTTAGCTGTATGATAGATTTAAATACTTCATAAAGCTAGATTACCAAAGCATTGGCGACTCTGCCAAACTACGAATTCCAACTATCATAACAATTGTAGCAATTATCATTATTATGTAGATTATATATTTGTTTTAACTTTTGTTTTGCATATTATTTGCTCTTTGGTGATTTTTGCTGTATGGTGTGAGTGCATATTCCATAGAGCTTTATTACCAAAAACCAAATGGTTTTTGCATTGGCTTTCTTATTTTTAGTTTTATCATTTATTTGACAGCGCTTTGCTTTTGTTTAATTTGTACTTTGAGTTTGTTTGTCATTATTTGATTATCTATAAACTTACTATTACTTCACTTCTCATCAATTTGCATTTTTGCAGATCGTTCCTATGACTTGGTGGACTCGGCAGCCGCTTTGGAGATTTGCTCACCCAAGGCCAAGAGGCAGCGTCTGCAGTCGAGCGCGAGTCTTAGCACGAATCTGGATGATTCAATTTCCCGCAATTATTGTTCCCAACCAATGCCAACGCTGCGCAGCGACAGCGATTGTGGCGTCAACCAGGATGATGGTGATCGACAGGCCTTGGTGCAGGAGGCACGTCTTACCTATTGCTTCTCACAGCCGGCGATGCTCGACGATTTGCTGCTGGCCACGCAAATGAATCAAACACAGAGTGCATCACAGAACTATTTCCAGCGATTGGTGCGACGCATGACGAGATTCTTTGTGACAACGCGTTGGGATGACACCATTAAACGGCTGGTGGGCAACATTGAGAGATTAGGCGGTTACACCTGCAAGGTCAGCGAGGATGGCGTGGTCACCGTGTCCACCATTGATAGACGTAAACTGCGTTTGGTTTTCAAGGCTCACATCATTGAAATGGATGGCAAAATACTCGTCGATTTCCGTCTGTCAAAGGGTTGCGGTCTGGAGTTCAAGCGTCGATTCATCAAGATTAAGAATGCTCTTGAGGATATTGTATTGAAGGGTCCGACCACTTGGCCAATAGCTATTGCTACCAATTCGGTGCCTTAGTTTTTGTAATTCTACATAATTTTATGTTCTAGCTTTATGCATTTCCTCTTTTGGAGTACTTGTTAAATTTCATTGAACAAAAATTTCTCTACTTTAATGTTTGTGATCATCATATAATTCACATTTGAATATTTTTTAACATTGAACAAACTTCACATCATTATAGTTTAAATACGATAAACTTTTAATATTGTTAAATGTGTAAAATAAGTATTTTAGTTAGCTAAACGTTATACAACAATAAATCGGCATCGATTTTGACTATATAAGAAATTCTGTTTCCATTACTTCGAGAAGAATTTATAAATCCTATGGAATATAAATTGCTTTGGTGCAGGTAAAGTGTGTTTATAAATCTTGGAATAACTGGCTGCATTTCAACCTCGATTTTTAAAAAAAATTGTTTCCTGAAAAATATGGATCTGAAAATTAAGTTTATTCTTGGTTAAATTTTAGATACCAATATTTCATATATCTAACAAAAAACTTCTGGAGTATTTTCAACCATATTTATTTGACATCTAATAACACTTGGATAAGAGTATATTTGGATTTCGTGTTTTTTGTGTTGCATGTGAACAATTTATACTCGCACTACCTCATCGAGTTGAACAATTTGATGCTTAGAACAAATATTGTATCTTTATTTGGGGAGTACAAGGTGAATCCATACCATATTATGGTTATACAATGATATTTGTGCCACTACGACCAATTAAGAATCTTCATGTAGAGCAGCATATATAATTTATACGTTTTTGCAAACAATGAGAGTGGATCATACTAATCGTAATGTTAAAAATAATGTCTAGTAACGAAGCAAATTGTGGGTAGTATAGATCGGTAGATTGGTTTGCTTTGTGCGCCAGTCACAAACCCAAAAAGTTGACGAGAACGTACACCAAATGCAACACCTGTTGTTGGTTTGCTTTATTTCTATCTTTATGGATAAGGTGCGCAGAACTTGGTGTGTTTGGAATTTAGAAGTGGCAACGTTTACTGTGGTTTCCTGAAGCTCTTGCCGGCGAACTTGACACCCGCACCAATCTCTTCCTCAATGCGAAGAATCTGGTTGTACTTGGCCAGACGCTCCGAGCGGCAGGGGGCTCCAGTTTTGATCTGACCGGTGGAGAGACCAACAACCAGGTCACCAATGAAGGAATCCTCGGTTTCACCGGAACGGTGAGAGACCATGGTGCCCCAGCCATTCTTCTTGGCCAACAGATGGGCCTGAATAGACTCTGTGACTGTGCCAATCTGGTTGACCTTCAGCAAGAGGCAGTTGCAAGCTCCCTTCTCCACAGCGGTGGCAATGCGCTTGGGGTTGGTCACTGTCAGATCGTCACCGACAATTTGAATCTTGGTGTTGGAGGTCAGGTTGGTCCAGGCATCCCAATGATCCTGATCGAAGGGATCCTCAATGGACACAATGGGGAAGTCCTTGATGAACTCCTGGTACAAGTTAGCCAACTTCTCAGGCGACAGCCATTGGGCCTTATCGCTCTGTGGGTTCTTGAAGTCCAGATCGTACTGGCCATCCCTGAAGAACTCGGATGCGGCAACATCCATGCCGATTTCGATCTGGAAATGGAAACAAAAAAATAATTTAGAATATAACTCGGGGTAGGCCAAGTGACATCTCTTCTTACCTTGCCGGTGTAGCCAGCCTTGGCGATGGCATCGCTGATCAGGCAGAGAGCCTCCTTGTTGGACTGAATGTTGGGGGCGAAGCCACCCTCATCACCAACAGCGGTAGCATCCAGACCGAACTTGGCCTTGATGACGTTCTTCAAATGATGGTATACTTCGGAGCCCATTTTCATGGCCTCGGTGAAGCTGGTGGCGCCAGTTGGCAGAATCATGAACTCCTGCATGGCCAATTTGTTGCCAGCATGGCTGCCACCGTTGATCACATTGAATGCGGGCACGGGCAAAATGATGTCCTTGTTGCCAGCGAGATCAGCAATGTGTTTGTACAATGGAACATTCTTCTTGGCAGCACCGGCCTTGGCAACAGCCAAAGACACACCCAGAATGGCATTGGCACCGAACTTGCTCTTGTTCTCAGTGCCATCCAGCTTGATCATGAAGTTATCAATGGCCGACTGATCTGTCACATCCAGATTGGCCTTGATCAGCTCGGGTCCCAGAGTGTCGTTAACATGGCCAACAGCCTTCAGCACGGACTTGCCATGATAATTGGCCTTATCATTGTCGCGCAACTCCAAAGCCTCATGCACACCTGTCGACGCACCCGAGGGAACGGCGGCACGGAACAGACCCAAATCCGTGGTAAGATCGACCTCGACGGTGGGATTGCCACGCGAGTCGTAGATTTGACGGGCTTTGATCGACTTGATGGTCATATTGTTTCCGTTAGTACTGCAAAAAATTAAAGAACAAATTTTAAAAAAATTAATAATTAATTTAAGTCGAAATTATAAATAATAAAAACCATATTTACATATTTCTTTATTGTCGAACTGTTCAAATTTTGTTTGAAATCCTATTAAAATGTACCATCAATTTATTCATTTCGGTGTAAACATTGTACCTGATAATTGGTACATTCAAAAAATTGCTGCTAAACTTTGTTTAGTAATTATACCCAAGTGTACCATAAACTATACCATAATTTTGGTACAGACATTGGGAACGAGAGTAACTGGGTATAACTCATCTTAGTTGGTACATTTAAAATGTCAAAACTGTATAATATCTATTTTATATAAAACATAAATAATAATACCATTATTTTAAACAAGAAATATGCTTGGTTGATAGGTTAGAAAATAAAAACTATGAAACAGACAAATGAGTACTTGTGAGCATATATTATATATGTATATTCCACGTCGATCTCTAAGTAATGTAATAGATACATATATTAGCCAAGTATGTGTAAGCAATATAAATTAATTTTATTTAATATAATATAAAGTTAATAAAGATTCTGTTTCATAAAGCAGAAAATACATTTCATCAGATTAAATAAAATAAATGTCGTTAAAAATATCAGGTTCCACACAGAAAATTTGCATTTAAAATAGTTTGATTTAATTAAATTAATAAATATATAAGCAATAAATTGTAATCTGCCGTGAAAATACACTTTTGCGTTGGATTAACGCGGGGGGAGAGAGAGAATAATCGGTGGAAAGTAGCAGCAGTTGTACGATTTGTATGTATGACCTCTACGCAGCGCTTAAAGGTCACAGTAAAAGTAATGAGCAGAAAATGGCAAAAAGTAAGCAATATTAACAGCATTTGAAAAAAAAGCAAAAAAACCTAACAGGAATTAAATACAATTTGTAATATCTATTTAAATTAATAAAAATGTTTAATTTGCCACTTGAATCTGATACATTAGTATCTATATATATATAGTATATATGTATACTACTTTGTTAGATAATCGTTGATTTTATTTAACAATTTAATTTCTTATCCGACACAATAATCAGTTGAATTTCAAATGTTAAATATTTAATAATTATGCATTGGCTCACTCTCACTTTTCCATACATATGAAATACTTACCAAGAACTTTTAAATTTCAGAAATTGAAATCCAGACGAGAGCGACTCTAGTGAGCTTCTGGCTTGTCCGACTGATTTGCTACTGAAAGCGACTATTGTCGATGAGTATGCGAATAGCTTTTTTCTTTGGCAGATTTTCTGCGGTGTCGGTACCGAGAAATGCAACGTTGGGTACACACGGAGAGCGCGCGATACAATTATGTGGGCCATTGTTGTTGTCGATTGTGGAACGTAAATTGCCGCAATGAGTGAGAGAGTAAGTATGCGTCCTCCAGGCGCGGTCGTTGGGTGCCGGCTTCTCAGCAGTGGTCTTCTCTTTATGTCGGAATTGACCTTCTCACAAGGTTAGGCGTAATGGCATCCACAAGTGAGACCGATTTATCAATCAAACTGTAAATAAACTAAAAATTAACATTTTTGTCAAACTCCAAGTTATATGTGGTGGGTACATTAACTTTTTGTTTAAAAATATTTATAATTTATCGTATACTATGTGCTGACACTGCACAACACTGCATTGAGCTGAACAGCAGAAACATCGATTGCAATGAGTTATCGACAATCTAAATAGCACGCGGACGGAATTGTTTTGTTTATGTTATTTTAATTATTATGTCTACCACAATGAGCATTGTTATGCCAGGCGAACGAGTTACGGCCATCGAGGATGTGGCGAAAGGCAAGCGAATAATACTAGGACCAGGTCTGCGAAGAGTAAACGATGCAGTTGTGGCCAGCAAAGCAGGTCCACTGCGACACAAGGAGCCAAACACATTCTGGGTGGACAACTACCAACGACGTTATGTTCCAGCCCGAGGAGATTTAATCATTGGCATTATAAAGGCGAAGTCTGGCGATGTGTATCGCGTTGATATTGGCGGAGCTGACACTGCATCGATTTCATATCTGGCTTTTGAGTCGGCTACAAAAAAGAATCGTCCAGATTTGAATCCAGGAGATTTACTTTACGCTCGCGTTCTCAACGCTAGTCCGGACATTGAGCCAGAGTTGGTGTGCGTTAATTCAAATGGAAAGCGTGGAAAGCTTGGCCTATTGCAGGATGGTTTTTTCTTCAAGTGCAGCCTAAATCTGGGACGACTTCTATTGCGCGAAAATTGTCCAGCGTTAAAGGCACTTACAGAAAAACTGCCCTACGAGATTGCCGTCGGAGTAAATGGACGGATTTGGGTAAAGGCGCATTCAACGAGTGAAACTGTCGGTCTGGCGAATGCCATAATGACACTGGAGCAGGCGGGTTACTCGGAGATCGACAAAATTTGTGGGAATTTAAGCGATGTGCTGCAGGCATAATAAATAAACATAACTTGAGAATTACTTACTTAAAATTATATTAAAATCTTTTTCTTTATTAAAAATGTAACCAAAATTATTAATTGTAAATTTGACAGCAATTGCGACGTAATGTAATCAGCATAAAAATCTAAGCATGTTGATGTCGTTAAAAGTGATAAAGAAATGACGTCTTCTGCCTGTCTGTCTGTAATCGATCAACATTACAATAGTAATTGCATAAGTACGTCTTTATTAATATGTTTCCTCTTAATTGAAACTCCCTCCCAAGAATGAGAGAAGAAAGAGAAATAATTAATTAGAGTCTGTGCGATATTTTGTTTCTATCGTCATCGATTACACTCTCATTCTCCCACAATCTCACTCTTTTCCAAACAGCTGATTTGTGTTATCATCCACACACACAGACGCAGATACAGTAGGTGCCTGCAACTTTCTAGTCGGCTGTGTTACCGCAAAAGTACAAAGTTCTGAAAATGACTTTCCTAGAGTTTCTGCTGATTCTGCTTCTGCTTTATTATGTCGTCTATGTATTGCTGTGGTTCGTGCTCGACTGCAATGTGGCGCTTTGGTACAAATCCCGATTCGGTGTTCCGTTGTCCACAATGCGAGGACAGGTGGTTTGGATAACAGGTGCTTCAAGTGGCATTGGACGCGCCTTGGCCGTCAGCCTAGCCCGACATGGTGTCCGTCTCGTGCTAAGTGCCCGACGTGTGGAACAGCTGGAACAGGTGCAAGCCGAGTGCTTGAAGGCGGCACGTGGCTTGTTGGCCACCAAGGATGTGTTCATACTGCCAATGGACATGCTAGAGCTGGACAAGCATCAATCCTGCCTCTACACAGTACTCAATCACTTTGATCGCCTGGATGTGCTCGTGAACAATGCTGGACGATCGCAGCGTGCAAGCTGGACGGAGATTGAGATTGAGGTGGATCGTGATCTCTTCGAGCTGGACGTGTTCTCCGTGGTGCATCTGTCACGACATGTGGTGCGCTACTTTATGGAACAGAATGGCGGACGTGGTCACATTGCGGCCACCTCGAGCATAGCTGGGTTCAGTCCAGTTCCCTTCTCGGCGACATATTGTGCCGCCAAGCACGCCTTGAATGCCTATCTCATGGCTCTAAAGACGGAGATACGTAAACTGGATGTCACGATCTTTGCACCCGGTCCCATTGCCACAGACTTTCTCATGGAGGCATTTACGGGCGCTCGGGGCGGCAAAGTTGGACAGAGCACGGCCAACCAAAAAGCGTCTGACGGCGGAGAGATGCGGGGAGCTATTTGCCGTTGCCTTGGCCAACAAAATGGATCTCACCTGGTGTGCCTTGTTTCCGGTTAATGTGATGGCATATTGTGCCCGTAATGCGACACTTACCAAAATCCTGGGACAATTCATGACTGAGAAGACCTTGAACAAAATCCGTGAAGGCAAACAGTAACTTCACACATATTTGGACCTCTTTATTAAAATGCCAATTACCTTAGAAGTGTACTCCTTATATACAAAATTGTACAGTTTTAAAGGAAAAGTAAATGTACCATTTTAGGTAGCTTCCTTCTTTGGAACAAATTTCAGATGCGTGTTTAACCATCGTAAAGTGTGTTACTTAAACCACCTTTATAAACAGTTTTATAACAGTTTTGTAACAGTGATCTGTATCTCTTATAGCCTCTAAGGCTCTTTTGATCATACGGACGTACAGACAGACAGACGGACGAACATGGCAATATCGGCTTGTCTGTTGATGCTGATCAAGAACATGTAGAGTTTTATTTTAGTAACTAATTAACATAACATGGCCACACTTTACGCTTTCACCTGCTCCGATTTAACATGAGCTGAGATTTTAACGCGTTTTCTTTTAGCTTTGACAATATTTTTTTTTTGTACGCCATGAAGTTGTGTGATTTGCTTTTGCTTTTTACTCTTTTTGCAGGAAAGTGGATTTGGATTCTTTGGTCCTTTTGCTGGTTTCCTTTTAATAGGCGCGTCAGTTGTCTTCAAGCCTTGTTTCTCTTTCATGTACTCAATTTTATTCACCTGCTTGCCGAGCATTAGGTTCTTGGCCCGTTTCTGTACCATTTTCTTGGATGCGGCTGAGGGAGCTTCGAGAACAGGCGTCGCCTTATGCAGATAAAGCAGACAGCGTCCGGGAATCTTGCGTAGACTCCCCTGCAGCAAACGATCCTGTGAAGCGACAATATAGCGGTTGTCCTTTGTCTGAAAATATTATAAATTTATCATTTTCTTAATTAGTTATTGCTATATTTTCGAATACACCTTAAAGTACCCGTATTTCTTACCATTGACTTGATGCACTCCGCTGCCGCGACGGGTTTCCCCTCATGGCCACATTTATGCACGTGGAACTGTTTCACGATTGCTGTGGCGCCTGTTAGGGGTGCTCCAATTGCCTCAGCCTCCAATATAATGCACTGTGTTGTTAGCAGTTTCACATTACACTGGAAGTATTTTCTAATCTGTTCCTCAATGCCAATTTTGTGCTGTATACAAAATGGTTATAAACTACAACATCTATTGGTTTTAATTTGTATTTTAATTACACACCTGTAGCGCCGCTTGACAGAATGTGGCATCAATGAGCACCTGGTAAGGCTCGCGATAATCAAAATTATTTGCAAAATAAACCAGCGTCTTGTGCGATTTTTTAAAGCGTGAGATTTTCATTGCTATTTTGTTTTAAAAATGTTATGTTCTTCAAGTATCCCACAAAATTTGTTGACATCGAAACTAATCATAATGGAACCAAAGGTTGCCACCTAGTAAATCTTTCCGATCGGGGTTGATTTTTTACCTAAGAAAATGAGTATTTTAATAACTTTTTTTCCTCATTTTTTTAAGTATTTCATTAATTTATTATTATTTATTATTTATTATTATTTATTTAATTCATTTAATTTATTGGAATTTTTAAACTACAAATGTTATTGCAGTGCTACCCACTAGATTTTAGACATTTTCGATCATTTTTGTCACTGCCACTGCCAACTTACTCGCATACTATTGCAGTGCATTGTTGCACAGCACTGGCACATTTAAATATTTCAAAATACGCGCTAATTCGTGTGTGCGTTTTCAACCACCTTACAAGTTTTCACCCTCTGAGCTAGCATGCAGTGTGCCTGCTATTTTGTATTTTCAATTGTGTATGATTCAGTTTTATTTTGTTTGCAGCTGCAGGCACTTTCAACACTTTAAAGATATAATAAAGTGCCACATATAATTGCGAAAGAAGTTTGCTTTGCTAAATTCAAAAAGTGTTTTATTAAATGATAAAATAAAGTGTGCTTTTGATAGAGGTCATCACCCTTGCAGTCTCGGACGCGACAATCATAGATAAATACATATAGATGTATTTTTGTAAATTTGTATGTATATTTGGTTATTTACATTTGGCTTCTGATCGATTTGGTTTCTTCGCTTTAAGTGTGTGTTATTATTGTCGTTGTGTGGTTTTGGGTGCAGTTTTTTTTATGGCTCGGTCGATAGTACCTATATATATTCCATTTCCCTTGTCTCATCAACGTCATCAATACTATCGTATGAGAGCGAACAAATGATTCAAGCAAATAATTCCAATATGTGGGTTTTTGCATTTGACCGTCGGCTTAACGCTTATCATACTGATTAGCCCGTTGCTGTCGGGGGTCTCTCCACTCATATTAATATGCATATTAATAGTTGTAGCTTCCCTTTGTGGCATACTTTACTCAGTTGTTCAATATTGGTCAAGTTTATGTCGAAGCTTTGCTTTCAGATAAAGTCAAGCTGCGCACTTGTTCTTATTCCTTTAAAGGTTGATCTCTCTTAGTTTGTAAGTATCGTTTTGATATTGTTTAGGGAAACATTCCTGTCTCTAGATTTGTATCTCTCCCAATGGTATTTGTTGCTTATTTAACCGACTAGGGAATGCACGTGTTTTGCATTTGGAATTAATGGAATCTTACGACAAAGCTGATTTGGTTTCCGGTGCGACGCGATACTCATGAATATACTGATACTGATGAATTGTTGGCTTGATTGGGCCAGTGAAAGTCACGCAATTCGTTATTTTTCCATCAAGATGATTGAAATTTGCATCTTTATAAAGAGGTTCCCAACCTTGTTCTTATTCATCATAAATACCACTCCTATTCGGAGAGTTGTACAGCTCAAACTGATTAAAATTTAACTCAGGAGCTTGCCAGTCATCGGGGCTCATCAGGTACTCCCAACAGGCACTGTTCAGAGTCCGGTCGTAATGTCAAGTGTTCGATTGATATTCATTCATCAGAGAATGGGTATCAAACGAATATTGCATTATGCATGTCAATTAATTCACTCTGCAACATATGTTTAATTACTAACCAAACTATATGCATTTGTTTTTAACTTGAATAGATTTGTTGTTGTCCGGGCTTCATTAGAAAACAGTTGGCGTATTTAGCGGACTTTATTTTAAATACGATTTATTTTGTCGCACATTTAAGTGCATATAAAACAGTCAAAGTCCGACATAGATATATTCTCTTCTCTAAAAGTAGTTTAAAATTGAAAAGCATAATAAAAATTTTAATATAAAAATCTTATTTCAACATTTATTATATATCTATATCTTGGAAGGGAATTTACATGTGTGCAATAACTATAGTTTATTTTGTAGAGAGTATCTGCTAGTCGAACAAAATTTTATTTTCATATAAGGCTGCAATTTGTTGAGATAACTGCGTTATTTTCTAGGTAGTCGAAATGATTTTCGGATCATGACTTGTAAATAATCATAATTAAGAACTATCAAAAATGTAAAGTGAATTTAAAGTCGGCTTTTACAACCGCTCACGCGTATCATTTGCCCAATTCACGTAAATTTATTGCAATCTACATTGTGCTTTAATCTATATTAAAGGTTAGACAATCCCTACAGATAAAGATTATAAAGATAACATATGCTGGTGCAAGGTTTAGTACAAACATATACCAAATATATACCATAAATATGTTTGTATTAAAATTTAATTGCAAAATACTTGTAATTTCCATTAATTCTTTTATATGCTTGCTTTTTAGATAAATTTCAATCCTTGATTCAAAAATTGTACGCGATGATTAAGTCATTATGTAAAATTACACTATAACAACAAAGGTATCACTATCGGGAAATATCTTGAGGTAAAGTTGATGGGAACTGAAACTGTGACGCTTACTGTGAATTTGAAAAAATACACAGAAGAGAATTAACCCAGATGCTCATTGAATATTCAATTACAAGCCACACTTTATTGTACATCTATACGTAAGTAAGCAGATTGTTAATGACCATATAGTACTTGTATGATTATGCATACACATTATGTTTAAAGTTTAAGCATTAACCGGCAACATTAAAAATTTGAAAAGTGATTTAAAACAACGTAACTTACACAACGTAACGTGAAGCATTACAAAAGCCCGGCATGAGAACGAGAGAGAGCACAAATAAAGAGAGCGCTGGGAGAGAAAAGCAAAGAGATAACTGAAGTCTGCGATCGTCGCACAGTGGTTAAATTTAATTGGATGACTGTTCGTTGATAAATTCTTACTTCAGAACTACAATATTGCATAAGTATGATTGATGTGCCGAAAACTTTTAAACATTATTATTTGACTGAAAACATAACAAAGCATAACATAACTAAAACATAACATAACAATAATGTTTAATGTATAACATTTTTGCAGTGTATTTATTGATAATTAAAAAACTCTCTAAGATTAATTGGATTACTATTTTTGCAGTAGTGTTATTGACGTGCAGTAAGTTTTTTTATTAAGTGTGCATCAATTAATTATGTGTGTATGTGTTCCACTGTGTGCTGGAACAGCTGAGCGAGCATCTGACTCGACTTAGCGAACAGTGCTATAATAATAAGCCGTTGAGAGCGAGTTCTTTAGTTCAGCGGCAGACAGCGGCGCAAGTGGAACCGCGCAGCTGCAACGGAAGTGACAAAGAAAACGAAACGGGCAATTGAAGACGACGCGTTAAAGTGAAAAGCAAAGAAGTAAATAATGTACAGTGTATAGCAAACGAAACAATTAAAATTAATTACGCGCTCCCGATCTGCATAAGTTCAATGAAGAAAGAGTCATAAAAGGTAGAAAGCGACAGCGAATTAAAACAACAGCAATAACGCCAAATGCATTTGGCACACACACACATTTACATAATAAGTACATGTGCATAAAGAAGTTTCGGTTCAAGAGCTTTTGTTAATGTGAAGTAAATACACTACATACATACATGAGTTTACCTCGACGGAAATCGCTAACAATAGAATTATCTACCAAATTTACAAAATTCTTACCTACTTACTATAATTCAATAACAAATTAGTTACACAAAAGCAAACGATCGCGTGTTTTAGTGTGATAACAACAAGCAATGTTTATTTAAATAGCTCTGCAATTTGGGTTATACAAACTTCTATATGTGTATGTACGTACATACACATTTTCAATGATATGTATATATTATTTCAGATGTAACTCGATTCATTCATGAATTGCTTTATATGCTGGTGTTATTGTTATTCTTTTTGTAAACTTTTACATCACATCGTTTTAGATTCACGTGCGCGCGAAATTGCGACTCAATAAACAGTGTGTCACAACAATAACAGGAAAATCTTTACAAACACAACGACAAGAGCGGCAACAAGAAAAAAACATAGACAACAAGAACTGCACCCAAAAACTTAGCTGGCGGCCAAACAAAGGTGAGTAACAGAGTCGACGACACCGTTACCGTATAACAGCTTTGACACTGACTCTCTCGCATGCAGTTCACGTGCAAGTGCGAGAAAGAGCGAGAGAGTTTAAGTGTGACAGAGAGTTTTATTGTATTTGGGTGGGTGGGTGATTCTGACGTTAATTGCTGAAGAGAGGCGAAGATAGCAGTCAAAAGGGAATGCGTGTAAAAGGCTCTGAACATTTCGATTCTGGTTAAAAATTATTGTTGCTTGTGTAAAGTTTTTGATTCTCTTGGCGTTTATCATCGGGTTCGGTTCTTCTGACGCAGCAGAACAATTCAAAAGTAGGCCAGTGGCGTCTCTCCTCCTATTTATCTATTTCTCTATCTCTGTCTGCCTGCTATGATTATGCGATGTGGCATCTCCAGCCGAACTTTCATTCATTACAATCGTTTTGTCTTCTTCCCTTATCTGTAAACAGACATAGTATTTATGTAAAAACTATGCAAATGTAGAACTTTGCTTATAAAGTGTTTATTAACGCTGATATCTCATAATTGGTATATAATAAATATTAAATTCGATCAAGTTAAGTTAATAGGAAACTATTTATAAAAACCATAAGTAAGCATATAATTTTGTATTTATAAATATTTGCATTCTTTCTAACCGATTATTTGCAATAACAACTTAAAATTCGCTCCGATCAATACAGGAGGACCTGAAGGATCTTAAAGTCTAAAAATTACGTTGAAAAGAGTTTTCAAATATATAAATGTCTAAAAAGCAATTATATTTTGTGCATGTTGTTTAGATAGCGGACATACAAAAATTTCGGTCTATATTATGTGCATATTTCTCCCCTTGACCTCCCCTGTCCCTGATCTAACGCAAACCGCTTAAATTCAGTAGACGATCGCCACGTGCTGACCTTGTCAATGGCATTTTCTTTATCGCATATGTGATTCTAAGGGTCGAACACATAATGTTTCTCATGCTAAGTTTTTTCTACTTTTTTTTATTTTTGTTATTTGTTTTGCTGTCAACTATTAGACGATTACCGAGTACCCGCCAATCTTTGAATTTAGTTATGACTTTTTTATCTTTCTCATGTTGTATGCTCACGCTTATAGTAATGATAAAATCGTGACTACAATAGAAATCGACTTTAAAGTTTGCTTACATTTTATCCATTCATTCAGAATGACTTAATTCCCAAACTTGTTACACTTTCAAGATTCCCATTAACAAAAGTAGAATAATACTGGTAACTCGTATTCGCCAATTTATTGAAATATTTTTTCCCATACATCAATGACGCGATACGAAAGTCAAGTTGTCAAGTTATTCCGACTCTCAAGCGTACCGAATAATATATGCACATTTGAGTTTTTTGCTTATTAAGTAACAGGAATAAATTAAAACCTTATGCTGTCTAACAAGTGCTATTTAAAATTCGATTGTTTTTATAATAATACTCATTGATTTAATTATATAGTGAGCTATAAACACGGACTTCAATTGCTAATTGGAGGCGTTAACCAAATCTATTACATTGACTTGACTAATCGGATCGCATTACTCATGGAAGTTCTATCTGCAGTCTTTTAATTATAATTTGCACACTTCATTGCGAATTATTTGTGCACTTATATGTCATTATCAAGTTAAGAAATAATAAATATTCTTAGAAAAATCACAACGTACTTAAATACTCTTATGTAAACAGTGATCTGGGTTCATTCCAGTTGACGGGATCAACACGGGATGTAAACATTGCGCAATACAAATCCAAAACTGAAGTGTGAGGAAGAAATATTTTTAATTGAACGCAACAAGACTTAATGGTAATCTTGTCATAGGTCAGTGCATTTTTATTGACTTTTTTCTGCTAAACCTTGATATTTCAACGTATACAAATTTTTGTAATTGATTGCTATTAATTTTAATAATCTTGTTCACGTGAAATATTATTTTACTGTTACACAGTGGCGGAAAAACAAATGCGCACGTTTAATTGATCAACTGCTTCAATTCTGAGTACATTTTGGGTGCAATTTGACTAAAATGTTATCAATTGATTCAATTTGTTGAATCATTCAATGTTTCTTCATGTTTTCGACTGTTAGGTCTTGAAGTTAATCGAGGGTGCATATGTACTTATATGTATAAGATTTAATATTCTGAAATTTCCTATGATTATTATTAGATCAGAAACTCCTTTTGCCATATTTGATTTTAGTTTTAGAAGAACTATGTTCTTAATAATGCAGAGAATTCAATTAAAGCCATTTTCACTTCAAAGTAATTCTTTTAATAAGATCATGCCTTTGCTTTTAATTAGACTTTGAAAAATGTTGTTGAAGTTGATTCACTAAACAATAAAAACGATTCCATTCCTGGGGGTGAAAGTACTTGTATTTAAGACAACCCAGCTAACAATAAAAGCACAATAATAAATTTAAATGTTACTTAATCTGTCAGATAGTGTGTCAATCTGTCATTCAATCAGTCTGTCAGTTAGAAAGAGTATAGATTTGGCACAAAGTTGAAGTTCACAGATAATGGCGTCACTTAATGTATTCGTGAACGTGAATGATCCGATTGACCCACTGACAGATGACTCAATCTTGTCTAGAATATTTCCGCTTGCCTATTGCCTATATTTTTATTCATCTTATGTTATTTATTTCAAATGGTTTATTTGCAGAACAGACTTATAACCGAAGCGTAACTCGAACTCGCGATACGCTTTCGAAATGACACTCTTGCCAGATATTAAAGCCAAGGATGCCGCCTGTTGTGTTGGCGGTGGCGACACCAGCAGCAACAGTGGGGCAAGCACCAGTGGCAGCCACAAGGAACCACATCCGGGGGGACACAGTAAAGGCGATTGCCTGGGCATGAATTGTTGCACCTCAGCAGCCAGTTCCGAGCTGTCAATTGATGAGAAGTCATCGACTTCCACCGCCGCCAAAGTCAATAATAATCTCAACGAATTTCGCACATACAATTACCACGATGCTGTGGCCCATGCAAATTTCGCACATTGTAAAAATATTGACATTGAATTCTCCAATGTTCGATTTGCAATACGCAAGTTTTCATTTCCAGAACGAAAGTTTGGTAAGTCTTTGATAATAAAATATATATCTGACGTCCAGTGAGTCTGAGATGAAGTCCTCTCGCAGTTACTAAGGAGATTCTGCATGGTCTAAATGGTAACTTTCGATCCGGTGAGCTTACAGCTATAATGGGTCCTTCTGGGGCGGGCAAAAGCACATTGCTAAATGTCATGTCAGGATTTAGGTGAGTTTATTGATTTTCCTATCGAAATTAAAAATTTTGACATATTTTTGTCGTGTCTAGTTAAGGTCTTAAATTTAAAAATATTTATTAGATATTTATATATATATTTAAATTAACTACTAAATTCGGTTATTATATGTTAACCAAATTATTTAAACTACTTTATTTTAGCTTGAAAGGTTTATTTTTCAATTTTAACTAATCAAACAAAATTTGTAAACTTTGAATATTTGGAAATTTTATTTTATTTATCTTTTTGTTATCACTTATTTGATTTCTTATAAAATTAAGTTTGAACTTCATTACCAATTGTTTATAGTTTATGCCAAATATCAAATTAATAGAAAACTTAACTCAAAAAAATAAATAAATAAAATTGCATTCTGACACGTGCAATAAGTCTAGATTCAAATATAGATTTTAAACAGTCCTGGTTTTATTATTTAATATGTTGATAAGAATTTCAAGTGACAGTGCGATTAAAAAGAAACGTGTCGGTCGTTCTAAGGTTTATTTATACATATTTGGATAGAGCATTACTAGAATTGTCAGTGCAATGTTCTAAAGATCATACGATATATGGTAGACCGTACAAACAATGTATATGTGTCTAAGTCTGAACATAAGAACAGAGAATGTGCATTCATTGCATAAGTAGAATAAGTAGAACTATAGACTATAGATCAGACAACAAAATAAATACGTCGTCGCCTGAGTCATAATTGCAATGAACTGACGTTTATTCGTTCATTTGCATCAATGCAACAGTTTAGAGTACTATATATAATCTGAAATCATCGAATGGCAATTGAAAACTAGCTGTTAACAGCACAAATATAATCTATGTCGGAACTGTCACTGAAAGCACAAATGTTATCAACATTATTCATTTGCGTGTGTAAACGACGATTACTTAGACAAAATAGAGCTGAGAGAGACAGAGACAGAGACAGACTCTGACAAAGTCCACAAGTCTAACTCTATCTCAATTCATATTCGTAAATCATTTTCAAATCTTATAACAAGGCACATTTCCTTACGGTAATGGGGTAAAATTACACAAATAATTACAAGTTATTATTGTTTTGATACTATATCAATGCATTATGGAACAGTGAAACAGGAGTCTTTATTTGAATAAGTAAAACACCTTTCAAGGTATGCTATATCATACAAGTTTACACGTTCGAGACGGTGAATTGGCAATTTCATAAATAGATTTTATAAATAACATGTTTTTTAAATTGTTCCGAGCAAGCTGTAATTTAATTATTATTAAGTTGAAATTAAAAAATATGTTAAGATCTAGACAGTGTTTTGTTTAACAGTACAAATTAAGATTGATATGACTAATAAGAATTATACTCTTATGTTTTGTGAATATTTGTCAAAGTTTTTTAGCTTCAAGTACAGGGTATCTGCAGCTTAATCTGTATAAACTAGAGTTTACAATGTCGCCATTTTTGCTTATCGGTCATTAAACTACGAACTTGAAACACTTACGCTTACTCAGATTGAGATTCAGCTTCAGCTTCAGCTTTGGATTCAGATTCAGATTCAGACTCGGCACTTGTAACCCGTAACAATTGTAGTTGACTTTGTTTACATTTTATATTTGTTGTTTTCAACTTGTTTTCTTTCTGTATTTCTTGCTGTATTTGTAGCGCTTCTGGAGTCACTGGCAGCATTCGCGTCAATGGCAAACTCATGGCCACAAGCTCGGAGCGATTTCGCCGACTCTCGTGCTACATTCACCAGGATGATCTATTGCGTCCCCAGCTGATGGTTGGTGAGATAATGATGATGGCGGCTCATTTAAAGCTCGGCTTTAAGGTGACCAAAGCCCACAAACTCAAGTTGGTAAGTTCTACTTAATTATATATACTTAGTATATATATATTCAATTTCAATTCATTGCATTTCCTTAATATTTAATCTAATTTCTTGCACGGTTTTTTGCACAGATCAAACACATCTTATCGCTGTTGGGTCTGGAACATCGCTACAATGTCCACTCGGGAAAACTCTCCGGCGGACAGAAGAAGCGACTCGCCATTGCCCTGGAGCTGATAAGCAACCCGCCGGTACTCTATCTGGACGAGCCAACGACGTGAGTATAAAGAATCTTATAAGACCTATAAAGTCCACGCATGTCCAGCGATAACTACAAAAATACTTAATTGCATTTGCCTGATAGATAACAAGCTCTATTGGTTATTTTGCAAATGCAATTACTGCGTAAATTCGATTATTATAAACGCCAATCAAATCCTATAATCGTATTAAGTTTGCGTTGGTTAATAAATAATGAATCATTATGGTATTAGCATACTTATTAGAAAAGGACCTAAGTTCATTGTGTTAACACATCTATCAAAACAAATGTAAATGCAAAACAATAATTTAGCACATTAATAGATTAAATTCTTTTTACAATACAATTTCTCATGCTTATCTTATTTATTCACACTTAACTATTCATCTGTTGTTTACTTTATTCATCTATAGTAATCTCTTTAAATGATTAATTTATTTAAAATTGAAAAATACAAAATAAATTTGTTGAGGTCGACAATTTCTGTCAACAACTTTAGAAACTTGTTAATGGAGAATTTGCTACTTTAGCTTCTTTTAAGCCTTTAAGAATAATGACTTGGCATTTCGAGTGCTGTACCTAGAGTCTATTGACCCGGTTTATACATACTGTACGAGTCTACAGAAATTTCGCTTTCTAATTGACTTGTGTAATAAAATGTAATGATAGTTGGTTCTTATATATTTCGGGTGTCTTTGCGAGCGTAATAACGACAATACCCTTTGTACAAGACCCGTTATATGAGATAATTGCACAGAGGTTTAATTTCAAGTTTGAATCTCCGAAACGAATAAACATTTGCATTTTTAATTGTCTGTCGGATAACGAATGAGTTAATTTATAATGATGTGAGCTATTATTGGAACTTGTGTGGTTTCACAACATTAATATGCTAATACTTTCCTATAAATTAACTATTTTTATTTAGATGACGGGTTATAAAAAAGCCTGTGTGCCAAATTTGGTTGCTCTAGCTCTTATAGGTTCTGAGATCTAGGCGCTCAGACAGACGGACAGACGAACATGGCTACATCGACTCAATTGTTGATCAAAAATATTTAACTTTATAGGATCGGAGATACCTCCTTCTCCCTTTTACATACATTGTAACGAGCATAATAAACCCTTTCAATTATTTTCCACGAAACGGATATTATAGGAGTTGAAAATAAAACTTTTTTAAATGTAAAGTATTTCTTTTCAGGTTATTATTGTTTAAGAAAAGTGTAACTACGATTTTCTCAATTATCCATATTATGTTTAATGCTCTGCTATTAAAAGTACTCAGAGTATTTCTGAGGCGAGCATTTCTCCTGCCTGTCTGTACATATATTATAGAACAGATTTCTAACGCGGAAGTGACTTTTGGGTAATATTCCATTGAATGCAACTTTGATTATGTGTCTAGATTGATTAGAAATATATGTGGTCTGATTACCATAAGTTGTTGACAATCTGTTGTTACTATTATTGGAATCGCATTATTTTGTTCACCTTTCAGGGGTCTCGACAGCTCCTCGTGTAGCTCATGTGTGGCGCTATTGAAGAAACTCGCTTCCCAGGGACACACAATTGTGTGCACTATACATCAGCCGAGTGCCCTGATCTTTGAGATGTTCGACAAGCTATATACTGTAGTCGATGGACACTGCATGTACCAGGGCAGGGTAAAAGAACTGGTGCCTTTCTTAGCCGAACAGCAGCTGGTCTGTCCTAGTTTTCACAACCCAGCTGACTACTGTAAGTATCTTTGTTTCTATCTATGTATCTATAAGTAGGTCCCCTAACAAAATATTTATCTATATCTATGAACAGTACTAGAGGTGGCCGTTGGAGAGCATCACCACGATCTCAAAGATCTTATAGCAGCAGCCAATAAGAAGTATTATATGGATGCCGATCTATCGCAGATTATAACCTCGTTAAAAGGTGAGATTAGTTATCATATATTAATTATCATAAGTTATGGCAAATGTTTGAAAATAATTGAGAAAGTTATTTCTAGATAAAAATTTAATTACTGAATTTTCTTACACAACAGAAATAATAGGAAATATAAAAATATATAAAAATCTTCCCAAAGTTTCGAAAAATTGAATAGCAGAAAAACAGAATATTAAGGTTTTGTTTTCGATAAATGTAATTCTTCTTAAAAAAAACCTGAAATAATAAACAGCATTCTTTAAATGTGAAATTAGAAACAGAACCTGAAATTATCTATCTCTGCTTTTAAATTGCTTGAGTTTAAGAGTATTTTGCAATATCTCATTTCTTCTAAAGAAAGTAACTTATATCTCACTCAGTTTCAAAGTGAACTGAGCAATTACATCATGCTGAGAGAGTGAATGTGGAAAAAGTAAAACATTGAGTAATTCATGAGTGAAAGCATCGCATAGCGTGTTTAAGTCATAATCGAATGTAAGTTAATTTGCATAACAACATTTCAGAGAACATTGAAGCCAAGAAGTTAAGCAGTTCAAGCCAAAATCTGTCAACATCTGCTCTAGCGGAATTCCCCAGCTATGATTATGGAAAGTCGGGTTATCAAGAGCTGCCGCTAAAGGAGATCAATGTGTCAGTGGAGGAAGCGACGTTGGAAGACGTTGAAAGAAATACAGAGCTTGCCAAGCAAATGGAAATAGAAACGGAGCCACAAGAAGTCGAAGAAATCAAATCAGCCTCGTTTCTCATGCAATATTTAATCCTGATGCAACGAATTCTGATCTGCGCCAGACGCAACTATGTGAGTAAATTGATGATAACATATTCGTACTCGTACTTGTTAATTTCGTTGACAAGGTCATGCCGGTTTAGGGCAGTACAATTCGAAACTCGAAACTCGAAGCCCGAAAGTCGAAGCTCGAAACTCGCAACTCTCGAGATGTCAACTTGGCTTTGGTTGGCAGTCAACGTTGATTTTATAATTCGGTGCAATTGAGAATGCCTTATCCATTAACTAAAGCAAGTTAAATATATTTACTTATTCATATTCAGGTTTTTGTTAACAAACACTGTTTTGGTACTTTCCCAAAAATTTAAATATTAAATGACGCGTTTAACTTACTTACTTTTAAATATAATTTCAAGTTTTGTTTTTTATTTTCTTCTGTCTTAACATGTTATTATTATTAACATTGTTCGTCTTTTATGGTCTAGTAATTCTGTGTTTAACTTGAGTGCGTCGCTTTAGTATATGTTTAATCTCTAAGGCTGCAATTTTTCGTTTGTTTAATTGCTATGCGAGTACCTATAATTATATCCAGCAACGTTCATCTCTTTCTCTTCTCTCTTATCTGTTACGCTTTCTGTTTTGTTTTGACACATTCGGGTAACGTATGAAAGTTAATATTTGACCTTAAGCTTATGAAATACATGGAGTTATGTATTTACTTACACGCGAATTGTTTTTTAATGTATAAGACTATAATTTTTAGATTGTTTCAACTGTCGCATTGTTACGATATGTCATCACTTCACTTATTCACATTAGAGGAATACAAATATTTACTTTAATTAATCATTAAAGTTTAAAAAAGCGAATACTTTGTAGTCTTTTTTTCTGAAGAATTGTTCAGATTAAATGTTCAGTGTTAAGAGCATACACGTACTTTAGTTGACTTAAGTTAATTTTTAATTTAGAACAACTCGGAAACATTCTTGCAATTTTACAAGGTATTTTCTAAGGTTAAGGTCAACATTCTTAAGTTCTAAATGCTGAAAGAAGTATTTTATTCATAAAATAATCATTTCTATGATATGTATATGAACACATACTTTTTTTTGTTGAATGCTAGTTGAAATAGTAGAACCGATATATAATTATTGAAGGCACTTTTATTTATAACTGACAAAGTTTCTAATTTATTATTTTAAATTGTATATTAAAATACTTGTTATTTGTATGCAAATATATGATTTATTACACATTTATTTATGTATAGAATTAGTGACGTCTAACACCGATCTATCTTATTGCCATTTTTTGTATGTTTTACATAATTTACATGAATATTTGTATTGATTTGTGCTTGCCATTGACTGCGAGTGCCTTTTAGCGTCTTGCAAATTGATTTGTTGTTCTACTTGCGTCCCCACACATCGTCAGATACATCGATACATAGATGGATGTTGTTTTGTGGGTATCGAGAATAAAAATGCATGAGAAAACCACTCAACTGTAGTTATAACTCAAAAAACCAATCGACTCGACGGCAACCTTCACACAGATAATGCTTCCATGCGCTTGGCAATGTCTGGCCAGCTGTTATTGGGATGCAATCTGATAGATTGATTGATAGATATAGATACATAATGTCTCTTTTATTTTATTGCAGTTTCTGCTCTTGGCCCGCATTGTATCGCACATATTCATTGGCGTTATTTTCGGATATCTGTATATGAATGTCGGCAATAGTGCAAACTCTGTGCTGGGCAACTATGTCTATTTTTATGGCTCCACTCTCCTCTTGGTCTACACCGGCAAAATGGCAGTGGTATTGACATGTAAGTACTAACTAAGAACGCAATTCTTACTTGAATATTCAAGTTTAGAACACTACAAAAAAAAAGATATAATAAATGAAAAACTGCTTACGTCCTAAGTATATGATACTTGGATTCGTATTTGTGCAAAGCTGACCTCAACACTTGCGAATATTTGCTAAATGTACTCATATACATTCAACATTCATGCCTGTAAGTGGCAGGCACTGTAGGAGTTTTTGCAGCTGTTGCAATTTAACGATTGATATTTGGTTTTTAGTTCTTTCATGCCTCTGATTTTCAAGATAGCATTTAAGCTGGAATATAAATTAATATAATTTTTATTATATGCTATTTATGGCGCGTTTATTTATTATTAATTATATTTTTTCAACTTGTTAAAACAACTTTACCGTCGTTTATCTTTGTTATACAACAGTTATTCCTTTAACCAGTTAAGCTGGTATATTCTAATCTAAAGTGCATATACAATATTCAAAATTTAATTATCATATTTTAAATAAACTTGCCACAATCCTTTACTGATTGCTAGACTTTCTGATTCATTATGTGAATCTTTAAAACTGGTTTTTGGATCATTAATCTGTCATTTTCAGTCCCCTGAACTAGCATACATAATATGTATATAAGTATATGTGGTCGACAGCGTCATCGCAGCTCATTAACGAAAGTTTTATTGTTTTTTTTTTTTTTACTTATTTTGGCAGTTCCCTTGGAGATCAATATGTTGACAAGGGAGCACTTTAACCGCTGGTATAAGCTGGGACCCTACTTCTTATCGCAGATCTCCTTCGAGATACCCTTTCAAGTAAGTGCACATAAATAAGAGGAGTATTGCATTTTATATATTTATATAATCTATTAATTACATTTTAATTTAACAGAGTTTATGTGCCGTTTTGTACATTGTGATCAGCGTAAGGCTCACGGATAACGACAGCGTGGACCCTTTTCGGATCTACTACTTTATGATCTTGGCCGTAATGGTCACTCTAAGTGCACAGGCGTGGGGTTTCTTTGTGGGTGCCACACTGCCAACGAAGGTACATCCATTTCTGCATTAACTGCTAAATATTAATTATCTATAACTGATATATGTGTGTTCCTTTAGCTTGCCGTCTTTCTTGGTCCCATATTGGCCGTACTCTTCTCCGTTTTTGGCTTCTGTACACGTTATATTGACATAACGCCGATGTTTCGCTGGATGTGGCATCTGAGTTATTTCCGTGCTGGATTTCACGGTGCTCTCAACGCATTTTACGGCATGGATCGATCGATTCTGAAGTGCCCAGATAATGTCATGTACTGCCATTTTCGTAGCCCTAAAGTGTTTCTCAAGTACATGATGATCTCCGATGTGCACATGTCCGATTGTGTCCTGCTTATGGCCATTGTGATCGGTGTGATGCATCTATTGACGGTGATCACACTCTGGCGCAAGCTGAACAAACGATAGAGCATACAAATATAGTATATTATATAATATATAGACGTAGTTAGTAGTTCATTTAGTTTATTATCTTATTCATGTTGTATATATATTTTAAGTGTCTATCTTTTTATATCTGATTTGATTATTGAAAATTTGTATTGTGTTTCGTTTCAAAATTTCCAATTGATTAACTATTTTATTTATTTATAACCTAGTTTAACAGATTTACTCAATGTTGTTGCTTAACTTTAACCAAATTGTACACAGAAGGCTTTAGGGTAGCAATTTAAAAACATTTATTCTCTTCCAGTTTGTAAAGTAAGTTTCTAGTTTTATGCTGATATACCAAAAAAAAATGGAACAAAGGAACATTTAATTAATCAACTAATTAATGTAACAACCAACATTCACAAATTACTTATAGCCGAAAGAAGTGCTTGCCAATATTATATATATTTTTGGAATCAATCACTATCCACATTTTATGGCCAACAACAAAAATACTTTGTGATCAATGAATTTAAATTTTTATGTTTTAATTTAATTTGAACGGATTTTTTATTATTATTGTGGTTTTTAATTTTATTAAATAAAATGGTAAAATTGTACTTTAATTGATCAATTTATATGCTACATTTCAACGGATCATTCTTATCAAAATATTTACTTGAAACTTCTGTTTATTGTCCGATCATAATACTATTTTCAGCCTGCCGGTAATTGTTTAACAAAATTGATATACATATCTATAAAAATGCACTTGGGAATTTACTTAAAGAATTGATAGATATGGCAAAATACAGTTAAGAGTATATTTTTTTAAAGTCGGAGAACAGTTTTAAAATGTAAGCTGTGTTTTTATCTTAAATCGAATCAATTTTACATTTATCATATGGTACAATATATTGTACAAGGGTAGAAATTTGTTAAGATACATATATATACTTCGATTTTGGATACTTATATCCAGTTCTTATACAGAATTCAAGTTAACTTACATGCTAAAACAATTGTGATTTATTAATGCAAAATGTAAATGCTAATACAATAAGTTAAATACATTTATGGTTCAAGCCGATTAGAGATGTGAGTTTAAATCTAAACTAATCAGATATATTCATATATCAGAAGTAGATTCACATGGTGGGCATGCGTGCATAGCCGTATCTAATTATCTGGTCATGATTGAGGGGTGAGTCTGTCGTGAGCTGGACACGTTGCCATTGACGCGTCTCATTGGATTTTCGTATCGCCTCGACAACAGCCTGAACGTAGAGTCCATCCTCAAAGGTGGCGGCTGTGGAGACGGGTGCCTTTATCCAACTGGACTCCCTGCTGCCAAAGGCTTCCTTAAGAGCACCGACCATCTTGCAAAGGCCCTTGATATATGGACGTGGAAGCAATGAATTTGTGGTAGAGAAATGCAAATCCTGAACATCCACATAGACAGCCTCCTCTTTTGGTTGACCCTCCTTGAGAACAAAGAGGTCTCCGCCGCGGACCACTAGATGCCCTTTGCTGCCATAAACGAGAACCTCTTGGGAGAACGACTTGGCGGGCACAGTGTGACTATGTAAGGCCACCGTGACAAGCGTTCCACTGGACAACTCCATTTGAAAATTACAAAAGTCCGGCGCTGTTATCTGTCGTATGCCATTAATGGCAGCTGTGGTTTTGGTGTAGGATCTGAGAACACCGTGCACTCGCACCGCCTGTTGTTGCAACAGAAAGCTGACCAGGTCGACGACGCTGCCCACAAGATTTAAGGCTCCACCGCCCATCTGTGCATCGCACATCCAGTTGTATTTCTCCGGAAAGAGTGTGCCCATCTGCACTCGCACATCCATGAGAACGACGGCCGCCAGCGGTCCGATGAGCTCATCCTGAAGGCAACGGCGCATTTGTGTGAATGCGGGCAGAAATCTCAGCGGATGATTCACCAACGATATGAGTGTCGGATAATATTGCGATGCCCGCACCATTTTCATGGCATCCATCTGATGCAGACCAGCTGGCTTGTCGCACACCACATGCTTGCCAATGCCCAGAGCCTTTACGGAGATCTCGGCGTGCAGGAACGGCTGACAGACGATAAACACCAGATCGACGTCTTTCCTCAGCAGCACCTCGTCTATGACGTTCGTGTGAAATGCCACATTCTGTGCGCTGGCCGTCTCCTTGGCCTCCTTCAGGGTGCGTCCCCAGATGGCCCGCACCTCAAAACCCTTTTCCCGGAGCAGGGGGACCAGCACATTGGCGATTTCGCCTGTTCCAAATACGCCAACGCCAGGTAGCATTTTACGTTTATGTTTATGTGTAATGCAGCCAGTGTCATAGAGCTGTTGAAATATCGATAAGAATATCGATTCATCGAATTTGAAAACAATTTTTAAGATCAGCGACTATTTTAAAAACATTGCTACCATTTAGATATTCCTATTTTTAGCTTAGTTATTAACTATTGGGTTTTATTACGCAAAGGAAATTCAAATTTAGAAACGTAACAATTTGTAAGTATTTTAAAAGTATCGATTTCTTAGCATCGAAGTTACGCCAGCTCTACAGTGTAACCAGCCTCCAGCTTAAACAATAATACAACATTTAAAAATACTGTCGGAATAAGCTATAGTCGATTGTTAGGCGTGACCGTTTTTAAACCGATACCTACGGACTAATCGATATTTTAAACGGCATTCAGACTGCCGCTTTATTTAAATTGAATTTAATTTCTTACAATGCGATTAACAACTAGTTTTAAATTTTTTTATATTATGCAATTGTGTAAAATAAATGTCAAGTTAATGTCAACAAATATATGAAGTATCTCTAGCATTAACTAATTTAAAATGTCAAAAAATAAATCTAATTTTCAAGAACTTTAGTTGGAAATATACATTAATTTCACGGTTTATCAATTCAAAATTCTGAATTAATGAAGCCGTTAATTCAGTGGCTTTTCAGCATAAGTGCTGGTCTTTTAGTGGGCGTGCAAACAATGAGCTTGTTAAAGGTGGCCAATGATGAAAACGAATCTTACTTTGCACATATAATGGATTCGTCCGCGATTCAGAATAAACCGGATTTACCGTTCATCTTGGGATCTGAGCAGATTAGCGCAGCATTGCAGCATATTCTAAGCAGCGATGATAATAATTTGGAAAATCGTTCGGTTTTCATTAAGGATGTGTTGAACCCTATTCAGGCAGATTGCGCACTCGGCTCAGAATCTTTAAATCGCATGCTGGAGGAGATATTGTCAAATTCGTGTAACGATAATGCTGAACAAATTCACTTTGAGCCCGCCATACAACTTTAAGTACACAATATATTCAGATGGTAAATAAATTAAGGTTTCCTCCCCCACATGGTCAATGCTGTAATCATGGGTTAAATCATGTTTAGTTGACACTCGACATTCCAAGTATGTTTATATATATATAGTTAACAAACTTGCCTTGTCATATGATAACCCAATTAGTATAATTGAGTTGCCAGGCATCTCTTTTGTCCTTTGCCAAGTTGACTGAGCTTTCGCAGCTTTAATTAAGCCATACAGGGAGCGTAATTGTCAACAACAAGGTTGCACTTTATACCAACCAGTAAACAGCTGTTGGAACCCATTAAATACGACTATATGTTGTCCTTATAATACCTTACTTGAACTTTCGATTAGGGATGTAACTCGAATTTGTAAATCGAGTTAAAAATCAAAAAAAAGGGCAAAAAGACACCGAGTTGTCGATTTAACTGCAAATAATTCATCAAGTTACAATCATAAAATTATGTCAAATGACTTTTTAATGAAAAATTCATTTTTCCAATATTGCTGCAGAGCTAAAAAAAGTTAAGAATGTAATTAAATTGATAATCCGCAAGGAAAATCGGTATACATTTAATTAAGTTATGACCGTTTGAAGTTTTTGAAAAAAGGTCAAGCAAAAGGAAAATAGTATGGCAAAAGTGAGGAACATAAAATGTAGTGTTTTCAATTTTGATGCAGAATCAAAATAATGAAATTAACATTTCATACGGAAATTCAAAATAGAAACCAAATTATCGGTTAAGATTTAAATAAGTTGTGACAGTTTAAAGTTTTAAAAAATGCAAGTAGGCGGGAGGAAATAAATGTAATGAAGAAACTTAAGCTTTCGGGATTTGAAAGAGAATTGTAAAACATGACTTAAAAAAGCTGTACGAATTGCTTAATATAAGTCTATAAAATGTGCTGTTTGTTTCGCTTAAGTGCGCCTCATTTGGAATACAGGTTCTGCATAAGCCATGGCTAACATGCTCAGGTTTCAGGGAGATTTTATGCTATTCGTTTAACTAGCATCGCAAACGTTAAAAGAGAGAGAGAGAGAGAGAGAGAGCATTAAACTAATCCAATAACCTGCAACTTGCACATCTTAATGAGCCATTTTATTTGCTTCGCGGCTGCACTTGCTCACGTTTCTGATATCCTGGTGTCCTGATGTCCTGGCATCCTGCAGTCCTAGCGCTGTGGCATCTAGGCAAACTTTCCGCTTCCGACTGGTAAAAGTTGCATTTAATGATGCATTTAAGCCAGTCGACATCCTGCCGGTACTGAAAACGTTGAGCTTTGAGCTTGTTAGCTTAAATTTCGCATGTCGCGCAATTAGGCAAAAGTTAAATTGCTTGTCATAAATATAAAATTTTACGAAAATTGAGTCAAGTGAGTGGAATTTATGCGCTCACTTCAAAACATGTTTTAAGCGGCTTTGAATTTAAATTGCACATTTGAGTGTCTCTCTCTCTCTCCTTCTCTCTCGCTCTCCCCCTATCTCAACTCCTTGAGCTGTATAAACGCAGAACCATAAAGATTATAAAAAACTCGTAAAACGCAAAATTATGGAATATGATAGTCGGCTCAGCAAACTGCAGACTTGTGCGAAATTGCGAAACGCGATACTCTCTGTGACATCTCCTACTTTAAGTCAACGAAATATAACTTTGTAACCCGGCAAGGTTCAAAAATTGCGCCGTCGGCGCAACATTTTGTCATTTTTTGCCGCTTAGTCGCAACAACAAGAAACTTACTTCATTATAAAGCAGCTTGCCAATCCAAATGTCGACTTCATTCTTTTTTCTTACATTTTCAAAAGTTGCATATAATATATAATTTCAAGTATTAAGCAAGGTCGACTTGCTTATCTCCTTTTATAGCTAGCTATCTCGTTTTGATATTCATCATCATACGTAAAGACGTACAAGAACATAAAAATATTCCCTGCATGTGAAAAAGTAAAATGGCAACCGGAAGTAGCTTTAAATTCGTCTCTCTCTCTCTAACTGAGAAAAAGTTGACTTATGAGTCTCCTGGGAGCAAAGTTTTGTGTTTGTCGGAAATGCATTTTGTAGCAAAAGTCACACCTGTTAGGTGTATTGTTACACTGGGCAATCAAAATATATATATATATAAGGTTAACATATATTTAAAAAATGTTCATCAAATGTTAACATGTTCTTTACTTAAAATTAAACAGCTGCAAAACTATTTTTTAATTTTTTTATTTGTGTATTTAAAGATTTAAAGATCCGTTAAGACTCAATAAATTTATTTTAAAGAATTTATAGCATTTTAATTATATTTTATTACAATATTTATTAAAGAATATTTATTATTTTTTGGCTTGTTATTTAAATATTTCGTTTCCTCTTCAATAGTAGTAAATAGTAAATAATAAAGTAAAGCATTTTATAAGAAATTTTTTATTTATTTTTAGTCAAAAAGATTCGAGCTAAAATTCTATAGCATACTTAACCATTTTGCAGCTACATTCGAATTAAAATGTTCGCCCTTTTAAATTGAAAATAGAATGAAGCATTAAAAAAAGATATATACCCCTTTTAAAATGGGCACCAAGAGCCTTTCCCTTATATATATAAAAAAATATATCCTGCCGCAGTTCTTCCCAATTTTTTTTTTTACTTTTTTGGTCCCAAATTCCGTGGCATTTCCATTTGGAGAGACGTGACTGATTTTTTTCCGGCGTAAACTGCGAGTATAAAAAATTTTTATTTCCGTCGGCAGCGAAGCGCTTAGCGCCCAAACTGCGGGTCTAGCTCACAAAATAGAACTTTATCTGCATTAAGTACATAAATAATCGTTGGGAATCGGAATCTCTTCGACCCGAAAAGCTTTTAGCTGCAATGCTGCAAATAATTTTCCCCAGCTTTGAGTTTCGTTGAGGGAGCGGTGAGAGTTAAGTTAAGTTTATTGTATTTTTAAGACAGCTGCTAATTGTAACAAATTGATGTGAATTTGTTTGTGTTGAAGAGTTTTCGCTCATTTCGAAGTCGATCAAATTGATAGACTCATCAATCTAGTCCTTAAATGGTAGCTTTTAAGTCAGAGACATATTCCAATTGCAACTGTCATCAGTCGCAGTTTCATCAACTGGTCAAAGGTGAACTAAGCACTTTCAATCTCCCCTCTCTCTCTCTCTTTTCTCTATCTCTATCCCTCTCTCAACTCAACAATGACAACAAACATGATGGCATCTTATGTGTACACTGTACATCCAACTTCTGTGATTGATAGTCACAGCGCTTTGCTTTTGAAATGGCCAAACCGCATGACAGTTATGACGAATAGTGCGTTCTGTTGTTGCCAAGTTGTTGAAAGGGCAGCTGAGAAGCCTACTTCATTTGCATATCACATCCACATTGTCTGAGCCATGCAACCAAAAATCTTCTCAACTAACAACCGCTATTATATTTATTATAAGTTTGGTGTGTCGTTCAGTTCACATATTCAGTTTTTTTTTCCTAGTTGTTCCCACAAAATTAACGTAAATTGGTAACATTTTTAAATATATTCACGAAAATGTTCAAACTGACGGTTGAAATTAAGTTATCTCGCCAGATCTTAACTAGGCTTTGAGCTTTTCATTGATATGTATCAGATAACCATGTAGATCAGAACGGGGTACAAGGTATGTTGTAGTCGATCACACACATCTTTCATCTTTTATATGGAAAAACTTGATACAAGTTAATGTTTATTTTTATGTGATGGCAAATCCTATCAAGCAAGTTTGACTGCCAGAAATATGAATTTGTCGATGTGTGTAGAAGACACCAACACATCTTCACTCACTCCCACTCCCACACACACACACACATACACATACACATACACACACACACATGCCTTATTGTACACTAATGAAGTGTATGTTGTTTCTGCATGTGGACATAGGAAATAACCAGAGTTTCAAACAGAATAGGCTCAAAGGATGCAGGATGTGTTATGTAAACTGGTGAGAGATGACCATAGACAATGGATAACAATGTTACCTAACAATATACATATGTTCAAGGGAATTGGGTCACAAATTAAAGCAAAACATGCTCCAAAATAAAGATATTCGAATATTTATTTGCGCCAGAAGTTTGAGACAATTTTAAGAAGTTAAACAAATCTTTATGAGAAATGTATCTCTATTTTTCACATGGAAATAAGCAATATTATTTTTTGTTGAATAGTTTACTCTGTCTAACCATAAGAATATATTTATAAATGATGCAAGTATCAGCATTAATTGTAGGACTTAAATATTTTTATTCTTTTACAATAAATTATATCTATCAACTTAATCGCAGTTTTAAATACTTGTTTGTTAAAATATATTATTGAATGTAATGAATTTAAATGTATTCAACTGATGTCTGTGACTAAGTATCTTTTATCTGCTTCTAAATAGCTACTAAGCAGATTTCAAACAATCTTTAGCTTTGTCGCCTTCATTAGTCAGTTGAATGTCCAGGTAGTTGGTCAAAAGAAAACCTTTTGAGAAACATTAATCACATTTAAGCAGAATAAATACTTAATACATGCCTGAAGACATGGGACAAAGGCAAATAAAAGCAACAAATAAAAGCAACTAACATTTAATAAGCCAAAGAAGGGAACGTTGACACGATTTGCTACGTGACCTCATCTGTGTTAGGTTGAATTGTGTGTGTGTGTGTGTGTGTGTGTTGACCAAGGATCTTCAAGGATGTCACTGCAGAGAGTCGAATGAATCAGACCGCACATAGATCTATGTCAGAGGCATTAGCATTAGCATCTATGGGGAGCAGCATAGATAGTTCATCAAAACTGACAAGCCCATTTTGGCCAAAGAAGGCAGACTGCAAAGGAGGGGATGGGGCGGGAAGGGGAACAACAACGCGACGGGGCAAATCCAGGTTTTAACAAAACTGCAAGCGCCTTTCGAGCACCACAGCACCACACACATAACAGATGAGAAATATTCATCAGCATTTACGTCACGCAGCGAGGAATACAGCAAAAGTCGCAGGATGAGAATGAGATGGAGAATGAGACAAGGAATGAGACGCAGAATGAGACAAGGAGTGAGACGAAGAATGTGAATGATGCTGAAGCCAAAAGCGATGCTCAAGCCATGGAGATTTAAGGATGGAACAGGGAAGTAGCAGGAAGCAGGGGGAATATGGCTTTCAGGAGACAGGCTGTCAGTAGATTTATGTTGACATTTCAATGACAGTTGTGAAAATGCGCTCGGCTGCCCTTTTTGTGTTGTGTTGTGGTTTCCACTTCCAACTTGTTGTTGAATTCCAACAATTTGATTATCACGCGCGCTGATAACAACTTGAACAGCGTAAAGCTAATTTAAATATGCTGCGTATCCCCATGGATCATATCGCAAACTAGTGAGCAAACAATACACCAAACTAGTCACGTTTCACGTTTCACATTTACCATTTCACATTTACCATTTCACATTCACCATTTCACATCCAACACTTCACATTTTAAATGTCACGTATTCAGATGGTTCCATATTCTCGGTCCATTTGTCTAAACAGTTCTCTCGAATTCTCTGACTAATTGCATATGACATATTGTCACACACATTTAACTACATCCAACAGACGATTAATTATAGCACATTTAATGTGAGTATTATACGACTTAATTATATAGTTAGGCTTGCTGTTTATAGTCTACTTATTAGTGATTCTACATTTGGACTGATCTATGTTGGCAGTTGCAAAAATCAGCAAATATCTGTAAGTATTTTAATTTAACGCATTTCCTTTTTATCTTATCGTGAATAAGACTTTGACTTTGACTCTTATTTCTATACATTAAATATTAATTTAAAGAAAATGTTGATGATAACAAAAGTTGTTAATAAAAAAATGTAAGCTAGTTAGACATTTTATGTTTATTTTAGCTTTAAATTTAATATTTTTAATATGTATTTACTATTATCAATCAAGAAACTTATGAAGTCTTTAACAAAATTGAAATAGAATTTTTATATAGGATACATTGAAAGGTCAAACCATGTAAAGTATAAAAAAATAATATATCAACTGAAAATCGTTTCAGTTTTGATAAACTTATGAATATTTAAAGCCAGCAACTTGACCAGTCTAAAATGGAGAAAAAAATTAATTAAAAAAATAATAATAAACTTTTTACATACAGCAAACATACAATAATTTCTTGGGTATTTTTCCGAAATGTTTTTCGGTATCGTCTTTCGGATAACAATTGAATTATTTTTGGATACAATTTGGTTAGAGATTCCTGTATTGTTTGCTGTATTATTCCCTGCTGTTAACATTATTGCCCAAATGAAATTGTGCTATCAAAAGTCACACACTTTGGATTGCGTTATGCGGGGATCAATGGAAACAATACCCAGCAATAAGTTGCAGTTTACTGGACTCAATACAAAAGGACATCCAACTCGGTCAGACATCCCTCTCTCTCTCTTTCTCTGTCTCTTTCTCTTTGTCACACTGTCTGCAACTGGGCAAACCAAAATCGCTAAGATTATTGTTGCCATTTTCCTTGTGCTGACATTGTTCTGTCGAGCTGAAATGGCTGTTAGGCGTATCAGACATATATAGTTATATAATGCCAAAAGTAGAAAGGAACCAAAGCCATTTTCTATTACGGTTATGCTCCTGAGGCGTTAAAATAAATGAGAAGCGTTTAAGTCAAAATCCCAGTGGCCAATGTGGAATCCAAATCAAAGTGGCAGACATGTGAATACCTTTTGAGGGGGAAAGTTGAGGGGGAAAAGGTAAATCCATAGTGAAACGGCTCAAATACCCAAGTGTGTGTGTGTGAGCAAATTAATTGGCAGCATTTGTCAAATTATCATTGCAGAGATGGCAAATTAAATAAATAATTCTGCATCAATTTCCTGATACATTGGCGCAAGTTTTATGGGCCTAAATCGAGGGAATGGCAATGGAAATGGGCATGGAAATGGGCATGAAAATGGGAGGTGATAAGGGTATACCGCTACAATACATAAATCTTGACGATGGCAACACCAAAACGTGTCCGAGTGGCAACCTCCTCGTCCTCGTTTAACGGCAAAGGAATCGGGTCAACGTTTTCCCTTTCTCCCACTTTTCTGCTGGAGTGTTCTTTGTGAGAGTTGCCTGTACTTGTGCTGGTATGTGTATGTCTGAGTGTGTGTGAGTGTGTGTTGGTGATGGCAAAGTTGTGGAGCCTTTCACTTGACCTGGTTACCAAATGCCATCAAGCAAAAGCAAAACCCGGACAAACGGACTGAAGACGCTTGACTAAAACTCAAACATTTGCATTATATATGTCAAGGCACAAATTGAAAGTTAAAGTGCAAATCGATGTGGATTCAAATACGCTACCTGATTACCCATAATGTGATCAAGCTATCAGTTCTACTTAATACCGGATTAGCATAGATTTTCGGGCTTCCATTTTGGCATTTCGCGTATTATATTTGTGAAAATTTGACATGGGGTTAGATTCCCTCATCACTTTTCATAATTGACAGCATATTTGCCTATTAAGATTCATGCAATTTTCTTGATAGTGATATGGATAATGTTTAATTTCAATAACAGCTTCAAGCTCAGCTGGGAAATTCCAGTTTGAAACACTTTTCGGCCAACGACCAGCTGAGAAAGTTCGCCAAGTGACAGCTGAAAAAATTACTCAAATTCATAATTATCGTAAGAGTGCACAGAGGGTCCTTGCACACACACACAACAAGCACACACATACACACAGAGAGAGAGAGAGAGAGAGAGTCCTTGCTCAGCTCAGCTGTGACATTTTTATTAATTCCTTCTCCTCACACTCTTGGACCTCCCTCTGTGTGCACAACAATTTATCGTTTTGGTTTGCGTTTTAATTAAAAAAATATCTTAAAACTTTCATCTAACATATTTCACTTAATTTCTGTACATTTGGTAGAAAATACTTGAAATAAGTACTTAAAATATATTAGCATATAGTAAGAAACTTATTTAAAAATATAAATAAATTATATAATATTTTCATTTAAAAAAAAAAAAATAAAATAAATTATACATTATTTTCATTTACTTTTTATACACATAACATATATTTTACATTCTATATTTTTTATATTTTTAGTTGAGTTTAAAATTATGAATATTTCAAGTTTATATGAATATAAAATAATCAAGATATATAAATATAATTAGTGCGTTTTTGATAGATATGAACTAAATAAATAAAGTTGATGTAATCAATTGTGCTTGGATGCTTTCAAGATTTGTGCTTAGTAATATAAGTCAAAATTTTCTGATATTATGAAGAAATTCAATTATCATTGTCTTGTAAAACATCTCATAAATGTTCGACACAATTTGTGGCTTATTTTAATTCCATTCAGTTCATATGCTAAACACTAATTGCCTCCAGCTCATAAAATTTGCATAATTCGTTGCCCAATTTGCGGACAACTTATAAAAGGTTTTGAATGGTTTTCAATGGATTCAAGTGACAAAATTATTCATGGGGATGGGACAAGTGTTAAGGCCGAGAAAAAGGAGGCATCTTTAATACGTTCAGCTGACAAAGTTTCAAAACTTTTTAGACAATGAATAAGTTAAAAAATTTAAAATAAACATTTATTGCGCTTTCAGGAAAGCAGTCTTTATTTATCAAAATATTCATCGTTAATTGTTCTGCTGTGTTTGCTTAATTCTCAATATTCGTTCATCGCGTTGATAAACAAACAAATAATTGAAAATGTTCAACATTATTTTGAGCACAAAAACAAAGAAAACTTCACAAATTTATTGAAACTTTCTTCTGTTAGATATACACAATTATCCCATTCAAACATTTCTAATTATAACAAGAAAGTAAGATACTTATCTACTTTATAGTCCAAAACCTTGATTAACTTTAGGTCGTGCATAAAATTAGATGGCTTTAAATTGTTTACTCACTATCGTAATTTGCAAAGACTTAATACGAATTTATGGCAACTGGAATGAGAGTCATTAAAAGAATGCTAACAATATTTGATACAGCTTTGCTCAACTTTATCTGAGAGCGGGGGAAACTGAAATGTTGCAAGTACATATACATATGTTGGCCTATGTTGCCAACCTGCAATGTTGCCACAGCAGCTGCCACGTGGCAAAAATTACGAGGTCCTGTTATTGATTTCTCGCTTCACTTGCTTGGGGACAGTATTTTTGGAAACAAGCGGCAGAAATTTCATCTGAACTTGTCACATTCTTTGAATACCCTACAAAATGAAAATAGAAAAATTAAAAAATGCAAAACCTAGTAAAAGGAGCAATGAAATATGGAACATCGATAATAGTTTAAGGAACTTAACATCATAGATTTATTATTTTAATTTTTTAGGGCTTAAATCGAGTCATGTGCAACATTTTTCTAGTTTCCCTTAATCGATGAAATGGTTGTTGTAAATATTTTATGAAATTTCTTTGTCGTACCCAAAAATTGATGAACTGCAGCAGTTTGAAACTGTTAGAGGCGATTACCCGTCCCACTTCCCGCTGTCCCCTGCTTCTCTCTTCCACTCTCTGTCTTCTCTGGCTGTGGCACGAATCATGACTTGCCCGGTTTTGTCAGGCATTTTAAATTCCGTGCACGCAGGCATCTCTGCTTGTCTCGTCCTGGCTCCAGATTCCCGGCTTGCATCAGGTTGCAACAACACGAAGTTGGCTGTGAAGTGGCCAGGATGGGAATTGTTTGCTGTACAAAGCAATTTGGGGCCTTGGCTCCATTCACGTTGTCAGCACCTTCATTATGGCCCGCATTTCTGGCCGGGGCGTTGCCGTCGCTTGCCAGTTGATTAGCACATTTTTCCGCACAGCAGCCAAAAATTTGACCATTTATAAATAACGCAGCTGACGAAGAATTTAAAAATGTTTGGCATATCAGAATTTTTAATCTTAATTTTACTATTATTTATGTAGGAATTTTAAAATGTAGTTAGCGATTTAGAGCATTACTTTTGGAGTTTCTATTTATATATGTATTTTTATTTTAAATTATTATTGACTTCCATTCGTTAAACTTCATCAAGAACTTACTATTACTATTTATTTTTGGTAATGTCGTCATTCTTAGTTTTTATGCCTTCCAAATAATATAACGCATTAAATTAAATTTATTCTTGGTTTTGTTAAAATTTACATGGTTTTTGAAACTTAATGTTCTGCAATTTAAAGATTAATAGTGCTAAGAAGAGTTAAATTAAATCGAGAAATAATAGAAAATTCAATGACATATGACAGCATTTGTAATCTTATTTAAATCTCTAGATTTACTTTAGACAAAAATTAATTTAACTTCAACACTTTCCCTAGCAATTTTTTACTGAAAATAAAAGAACACATTTTTAGGTGCTACTTGAAAACAGACAAATTTCACTTACCACTCGTGAATTTATTTATAGGCAACAGCTACAGTTTGCCTGGGGAAATAGCAAAAAAAGAATTGAATTAAAGTACAGATTGCATAAGATAGAAATACACAAGGTGAATCGTATTTTTTTTTATTTGAGCTACGCATTTTTAACAAAAACCCACACCACAAGTACACTGGAAGAAAAATGGGTAACAAATTTTAATTCTCGTATATTAGAAACTTAAAATTTTTATTAATTGCTTCAATGAAAATATGTGAATTTATTTTAGTATATGGAATATGTTTCTCTGAATGTTGTCATTTTCTCCATACTTTTTTTGAGTGTACATAGTGCTACATATCCCCTTAGCCTTAAATTATGCAAATGGTATGTGAAAGAAACTACTTCTCCGTTGGGTGACAACTTCCAACGCATTACACCAAACAGGTAAAACCTTGCAAGGACCTTTGCCACCATTTGGGATGCTTTGTTATGGTTTGTTGGTGGCTTTTTTTTTGTTGTTTTGTTGTGGTCTTCACCCTGGCCTGTGTTTAGCATGCTTAAGTTTCTCTTTTGGCTCGGCGTGTTCGTGATCCAAATGCATGACAAGTTTTAAATTTGTTTATCTGCTTCCCCTTCAATTGCAAATATATAGTATATACTATATTCTATATACAGCTTGTATCTATTTGAATGCTTTGCGGTATTTGAAATGCTAATGCAACCGAATATAGACAAACTGTACTGCTAAATTTTGTATTGTAGGTCAAAGGAATATCTAACTGAGTTTCAACAAAGTCACGTCGAGCTTGTGCTGAACGTGTCAAAGGTTAACAGGAGTCTGTCTCAGATGCAACAACATGCAGTGCTTTTAAGGTCAAAATGAAGATGGGAATTAATGCAGGTGTAGGTGCAGTTGTTACTTACCCTTAAAGTGGAATTTTAAATTTTGCATAGCTTAAATAACACTTGAGTTGCTTTTCTATGTTGTTTCCTTTACTCACCGAGGCATACATAAATATGTAGATGTTAATAAACATTATCATAAACATAATAAATGTTCACGGGGTCATATTCTTGCTCTTTTCAGCGCAACTCTAATTGTATAAAGTCTGTGCAGACTTTGCAAGTTGTTCTCTTGCAGCAACCACCTTGATAAATAGAGAAAATTTAAGACCCAAACACATATATCATGTCGGGAAAGCCTCATCCTTTGGGTATCTGAATAGGTAGCGAGTTCCCTACGATGTTTTATAATTTCATTTGCAACTGAGGCATGATAGATGGCTGAAATAATATGGAGTACGAGTCTGGTATGGAAACCATAGGAACGGCCTCATTTCAATCGCAAATTTCCTGTAGAATTTTTCTTTTTAATAACTATTGAGGTTTATTGTACTCTTGCTGGCACTTTAAGTTCAAGCAAAGTGGTAAACTTTTGGAATCTAATTAATTTGCCATTGTAATTGAATTGTTTCAAGTTGAAGTTAAGTTTCGCATGATGTAATAATCTAATTCAGGTCAGTTAATTATTAAAGTTAGCAATGGTAAGGAAAATTATAGTGTACGCTGAAAAGTATGCAGCAAATAATTTTATATGCATATATATTTGGTTCACGTTTCTGGAACACCCACGAATATATAAAATATTTAAAAATCATTTAAAATGATACTATATCCAGATTCTAAAAGAAAACTGTGAATTCAGAATTCGCTTTAATACTGAAACTTTTTATGGACATAAATATGTCATATGCCAAATGGGAAATCATATTTATTTTGTTATTCTGAATTGTTCCTCAGCGAATTCTACTAAGATCAGTTGTGTTGAAAAGTTTGTTAAAGTTTTACTGCTGATTTGATAAGTAGTTAATGTAATATTCTAAAATAAGGGCCTTGGGTCGAAGTCCTTACAAGTGGAGCTTTAATGCAAATAAAAAATAGTTCGCTTCGATTCTATGCGTTCTTTGCTACATTGAACATCGGAGAAAAAAGCATAAAACTTGGTGTACTCGCACCATCTAATACACTTACTGACTGTCTTACAGCTCCTCCAATCCTCCTACCTGCTCCTCCATTCTAGGCAAAGGGAACACATAAAAGTTTACAGCCCACGATGCTTTTATGAATCCTTTCATTTTATATACGTATTGAACCAAGCGAGGAATGGAAAGGAGAGGAAAGAAAAGGCGCCAGGAGAGAGAAAAAGATGAAGTCAATATTTGCTGACTTGACTGCAATTATGGCAAATATTTTTATGGACTTGATGTCAACACGCTTGAATTGTTAAATACAGTTAGAACATCTACTGAATAACATCCAGACATAACAGTTTACATACACTAACCCTATTAAAAATGGTATATCGACTTTGCATTGGTGTTTGGAAAATTTTCGTAGTCTAATTAGTATTTTTTAATGGGATTAAAGTTTCCAATATTCATGTTTATTATCAGTTTAAATTAAATGTTAGAAAGTTTATTATTTATATTTTTTATTTATGTATGTATACATTAAATATCCTCCCAAAAAATTATGAATATTTAAAGGATATGTTGCTTCTAGATATTTTTATAACAGCTTTGACTAGATAATTTTTATAGACATTTGTGATTATTATTATTTTTAATATTTTATTAATCTTACACATGAAAATACATTTCAAAAATTATAAATTCATATAAATATATATTTTTATATAAATATAAAATAATATTATAAAAATATAAGTAGAATTAAAATATAAATGTGTGTGTTAGCAATGTAAAGATAATATTGAAAAATAAATATTTGTTATATTATCGCATTTCTTAAATTAAAATAACATATGCTGTTTAATTTTTTTCAAGTCAAATTCAAAATTCTGCTCCGTTAAATCTAATGAAATACTTATCTTCCACAAACGAGCTTTCACTGTGAGGGTCTTAACTTAGAAGAGCACAGTGATGTTTCATGTGAGACGGCAAAAGCAAAGTAGTTTCCTTATTTAGAAAAACATAATGAGTAATTTGCATGCTGGTCTGTTTTGTTGCTCACTCGGCTATAAAAAGTTGCATAATGAATTCCATTTTAAATGAAATGCTCTCCACAACAATAACAACAAGAACAATGCTTAAAAACGGCTTACACATTTTTTGCTTGTGGCCAGCAACAAAAAGCAAAAGTTAATTGTTCACATTTTCACATATTTTCAGGACACACACACATGTCTGCCTCATGCCTTATGCCCCTTGCCCCTTGGCCCTGCCACAGCATATGTGAATTTCGAAAGCTTCTACCATTAAGGTGGGTGTAAAGAAATATGTTCTAGGAATTGCAAACAAAAAGCGCTGTGATTTTACTTTTTGTCAAATGCAAACCACTTTTAATAACACAGACAGCCTTAATTCTCCCGTTTCCCTACTTTAATTTCTTAATGCACAAGTTTACATTTTATTTTTATTATTTTTTAAATAACAATGGGAATTTTTACTGCTGACCCGAGTGCACTCTCCCATTGTTTATAGCGCCTTGTCTTTTTTTCTATTCTTCCCCTAGCTGTAGGCAATTAAATTTAATTTATTAACGGTTTTTTTTATTATGAAGCTACAAAATACCCTGTAACCATTAGCTGACTAGGCTGGAGTATAATAAACACAAAATACATATTCTTTATATATTTTATAGGATATTTTAAAATAATGTAGATAGTAATTAGCACAATATACCCAATACACAATAATCCAATTTATACTTAATTAATCACGTGGCAAGAAACGAGCTCTAGATGTTGCTGTCGTTGAGTTTCCCGCTTGAATAACTTTTGAGTTTATTATGCGAACAGAATCAAATTTGGAAATTAGATAAAAAGACTGCTAAAATACCTAAATGATTAATTATTATTGCTGTTTAATAAATGCTGCAGGCTTTAACAGTTCTTTAATTTCACTTTTTTCTTTATTTTCTCAAACTTTTATCACTTTCTAAATAGATCAGCAACTTTTCCGTGAAAAACTTTTTCCCAACACGTAACAACAATACATTTATATGCTCGTATTTCTATTTGGTGAATTTCCGGATGATTTTTATCTCGTTGACATTGAATATTTACGAGCTTTCAAAACACATAAATTTTTACCCACATTTCTTAGGATTTTATTAGCTGCAAAGTATTTCAGACGCATTTAATTCGCAATTTGGCGAATGCGTGAGAAAATTAAAAGAGAAATCAATGGAGTTCATAAGATTCGTATCATATTTTGAATACGGAAACTTTATCTTCCTAAAATGAAAGTAGGCGAGAAAATCACTGAGACTCTGTGGGAAAAGCATGAAGGAACTTAGTATAAGCAAGATGGAAACTTATTATGGGTTTCTCTGCCTCACGCAAAAGTTTCTGTGGCATCTTTCAGCTGCATGTGTTGCACTCTTCACATGGTAAGTTCACTGGTAAAGGGTGTAGTTGATGGCGGTGAAAAGAGAATGACAGCAAATATAGTGAAATCGGCAAGTAAACAGAAAACTAATTTTTAATGTATCAAAGAGTTTGACAAGAAAAGGTGGCAAACAGAATTGAGAATGGAAGAGAGCCGCTCACTCGCTCTGTCAGTTGGAGCAATTCTTATTTGTTGTTCCATGCAGAAAGTGTCGCAGCCCAGGTTTAAACAGCTGCCAACTACAGGCTGTAGGGGAAAACTCCTAACGACTTTTCTTTAGCCAATAAATTTTCCATTTTCGTATAAAATTTTCCATTTACTTTACTGCATCAAGGCTAATTTCCTCACCCCCTGTATACCCCCTGCACCTTGTTTTCTGATTCAATTTCGAACATTTTTCAACTTTCCTCTCCTCATTTCTTACACGAGAAAAACAATAATGCAACACAAAGTGTACGAAAAATTCTCTTAAATTTGGTATTTTCAGTTCAGGTAATAATTAAAAGCAACAAACTTGAACAGGGCTGTCAGCTTTTATTTATCAGGGTTGCCAAGCAAATTGAGTATTAGATTAATTGCTTTCTTCATTTTGCTATTTTGTCGATAAATAAATCAAAACATTGTAAAAAAGTGGCTGGCGTTTTGCAGGTTTTTCATGCAACTGAGAAACGGAAAAGTGGATTTTTAAACATTTTAAATATTTTTTAGTTTAATTTTTATATCACTAATTAACAATTTTTTTTTCTTGAAATATTTGTTTAAGTTTGTGTAAGTGTTAAACAATTTTAAAAAAGAGCTATTTAATTTCTGCGGTATTATATAAAACAAAAACATGATGTTGATAATTTTAAAGTCTTAACAGAGAATCAGTGATGGTTTCAACAATAAAAGAATAGAGCAAATTCTAATAAGCCGATCGATTTCATAATGTAGCCATTATAGCTACGTTTTTTTAATATTAGGAACACTTTTAAGTCATTGCTGTCAAAAACTTTGAAGTCCCACAAAGAGTAAATCTTTCAGTTGATATATTCATATATATATTCAAATAGGACCGAGTCTTTTAAAGTAAGTGCAAGTGCGAGATGAAAGGATAAATGGAGTGAATGGCACATATAATGGGTGTGCAGTGAATGGTCTGTTGTCCCTGTTTGAAGTGGGGATTTAAAATACGAGTAGAAACATCGTCATCGCCGTTGCATTCAACTAGAACACACACACTAGAACTGGCCCCTCAAGCGACTGGGAAATAAGCTTCAGCTATAGAATAAGTCGGCCAAATGAGGCTAAGCTAAAGGGGGAAATATATATAGTCGAAGGATAAGTAGAGGGAATGCATAATGAAAGCGTACAATTGAGGGAATTTCTGCTTTCTGGGTTGTTTAACAAAACTATCTGCTTCGGAAGTACAGAATTTTATTCTCACAGCAGGACGAGAGAGTGCACAATGCAAGGAATGCGCTGCAGCAAGAGGAAGGGAAAAGGAAGGAATGAAACCATAACATAAAAGGGACAATTGCAGTTTTACTTTTATTTCAGTTTTCGCCTTTCTTTTATACAAACTACTTGTCTCGATTGCGTTGATGTTGTTTGCCGTAAAAGCGAATTACAAGCCTAATTTGAGGATAAACCATAATGATTATTTATTTTGAAGGCCCAAATAAAGATGAAAGAGATTAAAGTGTTGCTAATTAAGAAATGTATCGTCTGCAGTCTTCTCTTAAAGTGCTCACTGTACGTGTATACTACACAGAGTACAGTGCTCTCTGAATGACAGCCAAGTGCCGTTCGTTCTCAGTCTGCTCTGTTCGATTATTGAGATGACAAAGCCAAATCGACAACAAAAATACGATGTTGATTTTTATTATTATTATTTCCTTTTTTTTTTTGGCACAAGTGCGTAAATTGATTTTTATTATCCTGTGCATGAAAATCCCCCACATACAGCCTCACTCCTAATCGACCACTTAGCTGTTTGTTTACTAACCAAAGTTTTCGGCAATTTTCACGTCCTTCCTCGTCTTTCACGTCAGACAACAAAGAGAGAGAACCAATATATATATATATATACATATATTTGATTTATGGCTTTAATGCTACGTTCGCAAATGGCTCGGAAAGAACATCAACAAATTGGTCATCGCTTTGTTTACATAATAAAACTCTCGGGGTGTAACGTATTATTCCTTAGCTTGACTTAAGTTCGGATCTGATGGCTTATAAGCTTGAGTCCCGAAAATAATTTGCTTGTTTTTTGCGTTCGTTTATTTAGACTAGAATTGACGACAAATCCTGTGACAATAACAAACAAGTTTACAAAGTTGTTCGACTACGAGATGCTCTATATTCAAAGTATCAGTATCGTTATTTATTACATATTAAAACATATGAAAATGGTACTGTATTTCAAATATCAACATCTTTATATAATTAACAAATACATGTAGTGCAGAATATTTTAAATATTATTATCTTTGTCAGTTTTTCTTTTATTTATTTCTTAAGTAAAACTAATATAGGAAGAATGTGAAATATATATAAAAGATGTCTTTAAAATTAGTTGTTATTTATTTTGAAACTTATTTTGTTTGTAATAATTGGAATTGGAAAAGAAGCTTTCTGGAAAGTTCTTAAAAATATTTTAATTCTGCACATAAGTCATAAATATTATTCATTCCAATGAATTCAAAATTCGTTATCAGCAGAGTATCTGAATTTAATACATTTAAAATATCTAAAATATATTTTTTTCTTATTGATTTTAAAGTTGTATATTGCCGTTTAAAAGGATAGCTTCTATATCGAAATCCCATTGCAAGTCTCGCTTTAACTTTACTTTCTTAGAGAGCCAATTAAATTAAATTAATTTCTCAGCAACTAAAGCAACTGAGATCGTAAAACAGAGGACTAAGAATTGAGAACTGAGAAGAACTGAAAAATCAAGTGATGTTAAATGGATGCACTTAAATATCTGTTTGTCGAATTTCTTTTTGTTTTATTTGCTTCCAACTAAATGGCATGCTTTTACTATACATATTTTGATAAAGATAAAGAAAAGCAATCTAAAGCTTAATTCAAGCATTTAATGATAATTACAGCGACCATTAGCAATTGTCTGGCGGCGGTAATAACAGGGCGAGAGACAGAGAGAGCTTGAGGGAGGGAGAGTGGACAAAAGGAAGAAAAATTAAGAGGGAGCGAGAGCACAAGGTACATCAGTTAGTTAAAGTAGAAGGATTTAGTCGACGTGTCGTGCTTTTCAATTACCGCGACGACTACGAGTGTCGACTGTCGAAATGCAATGAATTGTTAAATTATGTAATGAAGCGTGTTCTCTGGATAAATGAAAACTAATTCAATTAATTTTGGCGAGAGAGCGCGGGCAAATAAAAAGTAAAAGAAAGCGAAAGAGATGAAAAGAGAAGTGCAGCAAACTTGCAGAAACTTTGTCAAGAGATAAAATTGCACTGTGCAATGCGATTCCTTCTGTCAGGATAATTGGATAGCTGAGACCGAATATATATAAAGGGGGGATTTCATTTGCTCGTATTTGCCAACATTTTAACAGAAATTGAAAATATTAATTGTTTGCGACACATAAAATCCACAAATCGCATTTGTTTCAGTCAACACGACAAGACCAAGTCTAGAATCTGTACCGAGTTCGGGCCCAGTTTGGGTCCAATTCGGACAATTAAGCACGTTCGTCGACCTCTGACCTAAGCACTTATGGCCATGGCTATTTGCTCTGCATTTAATGAGTCGTTCCGTTCAATTTGCCACATATTCGTGCCACATACGAGGCACGTAAAACATTAAAATAAATGCCACACAAATTAGACTGAATTATTAAACAAATAAAATGATGCGTGTACATTTGACCAGATTTATATATTTATTTATATTCAAAATAAAATATATTCTTTATTTTCTCATAAATCCAAATATTTAGATCATTATAATGATAGTCTATTTCATTAAATGCCAGCCAAAAATATTTGTTTGTCTGGTTTTACTTTGGGTTTGACTTTGAGTCGTTATGTCGACCATTGTATGTCTGACTTTGTTTCATATTGTTACATTAACAATTGTCTCACAACTGAGAACTGAGAATTGAGAGTGTGGGAAACCGCGCAGACCCAAAATGTGCACACAGAGAAGCAACCAAATATTTGATTTATCTCATGATTTACATCCCTCAAGTTAATTATAAAGAGACTAATTTTAGCGACATACAGGCAAACTTTCTACAGAAATATGAACATACAAATATATGTATATCTATATAAATATATTTATTAAAACTCAGACTAAGGACTTGGTCAACAAGTTGAAACGTCGGATGGTTTAATTATTAAAGTTACCGCCAGATTTTCAGTGAATATCCTATATAAAGTAAAGTCATCCTTTATCAGTTATGTAGTTAGGATAATAATATAATAATAACTTGTTGCAACATTCTGCGTGCTTCTCTGTGTATTGCAAATTTCCACAATGCTCTCAATTAACTTAATTAAAATTGACGGCTTTTGAGTGTCAGCCCCATGAGAAATGATGGCGGTTTGAAGGCGGGAAGAGAAGGAAAGCTCTTTCTGTCTTCATTTATTTAAATTAAGTGCCGCTGAGAGAAACAAACGCTAATGAGGCAGAAAGAGTGGGCACACACGGCGTATGAGCAATATGCCAAATTGCTTGCACTCAATTTGTTTCACACTTTGATGAAAATTATGGAGCATGGGAATGGATGATGGATTAATGCTCCACATTTCATCATGCTTTATTTTTTCATTCTCTTTTGGGCCACATAAATCATTTCATATTAATTGTTGCTCATAATTCAAAATACATTTTTTTTCAATTTTCGAACATATTTGAAATAACTATTTTAATTTCCTTTAAAAATCGAAATATAATTTTTATTTTTTAATTAAAAAGAAGACTTAAGGAATTCAAAATCGGCCTAAGAATTAAAAGGATTCACAACTTTGAAAATTCAACTATGAAAAAAATTCTCTATTTTATTAATATTAAGAAAAATTGAAACTCTATCTTTTAAACCAATTAGTACGACATAATGTTATGTATTCCTGCTGGTTGATTTTTAAGATTTCTTCTAAAACTTCACAATAATATTAAACTGTGATGAACACAATTTTTTGGCTTTCCGAAGTTTTGTTCTTGGCAATTTTGATATCCTAGTAAAATTATTAAAATTTGTATTTTTATAGCTTGTATTTCCATATCAAAAGCATCCTAGTTTATGTTTCCTAATTTTTATTTCCCAGTCTTGTATTTTTAGTATTATTTTTCACCATTCGTATGTGGATTTTTTTTCATAATTGCCATGAAATATGATGTGGCAAACAGTTTCTGAATTATGTATTTACACGTTCATAGCTAAAGCTACTGCTGCATAAATGTAGATGCCACAAAAAATAACTCAACCCATAATCTCTTTGCATGATGGCTAGACTACCAAACTCTCTGTCTCTCTTTCTCTCTCTCTCTCTCTTTCTCTCTCGCTGTCTCTCTCTATCTTTCACTGATTCAAAACTAATGGCATAAGCAGCTTATGCAGCTTGTAGTTTGCTCCTACTTTTAACCCAGTCGCCAGAGGGAGCGTTTTTGGAATTAAACCAGCTTTGGTTGCACAGTGGGAAATGTGTTAAACTAGCAGACACCCTTTACCAAATTCTGTTGTAAGCTTACACACATACTGACTTTCAGTTGAAAATGAAGTAATTATTGATTGGCCGATAACCTTGTTCTGTTGATTTCTATTCGGGGGATATGCTTTATGCATAGTGTAGTTGACTTTTTGGATTGATTTTGCATGCGAGGCAGCTTTAAACTTCAATCCGGGCAATTAGCCAGTTTGTTTGCCAACCCATTTTATGGTTTTTATGGCAACGTTGCAACGACAATTGTCTTAATTTCTCCCCGAGGTGTCTTTAGCTGCTTTCTTCTTATGCTTCCCTTTATTCAACATGACTTTCAGCGAGTTGCAAAGTGCTAAGTGAAAACTGTGGGCCAGAGATACGAGTAGCAACAAATCCTCGGCTTTGCTGCTAAGGGAGAAACGAAACTTTCAGTTTAAATGATTTATGCAGCGTATTTATTTATTGCTCCTCAATGAATTTGAATATAAATGTGCAAAATAAAAATGTCAGATAGCAAACTGGCAAACTGGTAAAAATAAAAAAAAAAAAAAAGCAACACAAACATTGGTAACATTGGGCTTATTTGTGCGAATATGCGAACTGAATAATCGAATTGGAAATCCGAATGCGATTTTGGACATGGTAAATAGACTGGGATACTGGGATGGATACGGCAATGGGATTGGGAATGGGAATCCAAATGCAAATCGAAACGGAAATGCTGCCAAGTAGAGCACAAAATGCACTTGCCAACGAATCACTTTCAGCAAAATACGCGAGTTATTTTCTTTTTCTTTTCTTTTATGTTTTTGTTTTTTTGTGTGAAATCTCATGGATTATGTTATTTATTGTGCATAAGGGATTGACGATTCGGCAACTCGGCACAGACTTTGCACAAATATATATATTTATATAAAATATATTGACGTATTCACTTGGAATCATTTTACAAACGGATTATAGTATTCATTATGGTATGAATAATAAGAAATTGCCGGAATCCTTTTAAGAGATTAAAATTTGTACTTTATAGATATTTATTTCTTTCCGTATTTTTGATCAGATCAGATTTTTAATATCATATTCAATCAATAAATCGCCTAGATTGTACGTGAAGTTCCCGTAAAATATATAAATTGGTTTTTTTCTGGCATATTTTATGCTTAAATCCTTGACCAAGTTAGGTAAGATAGTTCAAAACAAGCTGCCAAAAAAATTGTTTGCAATTTCTGTTTTATTTTGTGTGATGCAAAAAGTCCTCTTTGAGTTTTTTATGGGTGTCCTCTGATGTTGAGCTGTCTGTGCTGGCAAACAACTAATGCTTTTTACTTGACCTAATTGAGAAAATAAATAAAACAAAACAGACAAAATATAGAAAGGGGAATTTTAAAAAAGATGTCAGAATTTACATAAAATCTTATTTTACAAAACGACTAGGAAAGTCAAAATTAACCTTCAGAAAATTAGAATTAGAATTTAAAAAAAATTGACAGTAAAGTATGAAAAATTTAATTTTAATGTTTTGAATGCAGAATTTAAGTATGGGAAATAATATAATAAATTTGATATCACTCGCATATTTAAAGATATCAGAATTTACATAAAATCTTATTTTACAAACGACTAGGAAATTCAAAATTAACCTTCAGAAAATTAAAATTAATTTAAAAAAATTGACAGTAAAGTATGAAAAATTTAATTTTAATGTTTTGAATGCAGAATATAAGTATGGAAAATAATATAATAAATTTGATATCCACAAGAAAATCGGTTAATTTTTGAAAAGTTGTGACATTTTAAAATTTTCATAATCCATTGTCGCAATGGATTAAATGGATAGTAAAGTATGAAACTCACAAAATCTTTCACCCTAATTAAGACACATAACGTGGATTAAAAAATAAAAATCCATTCAATTTAACTACAAATTTAATAAAAATAAATGCAACATATGTTTTCTCCGCATCCTTTTCTTTTTTCTTGAGTACTCACAAAATTTTTGACCAGCAGCGAGAGACATTGCGGCAGATTTATGGACATTCTTGTGTACATTGACAGAAGTACTATATGTATAATAATCCATTTTTTTTATTCACTTTATGGCTATAAAAAAAGTGATGCAGGAATGCAAATATTGAAATGGTTATGAATATTAATGCCATGCTGCAGCAGTGGCCTCATTCTGGACATTTTGTCTCTGTACGCTCGGAGTCCTGCCGGGCTCACTTCAGTCTTGACTGGTCTCGACTCGGCCTACAAAGCGGACTGGTGAATAATTTCCCAGCAAACCACATGAACCACAAATGGACGTATGTGAATGTGAATGCGAGTGTGAGTGTGAGTGTGGATACCCGTACCGCAGTCATGCCTGTCAATAACTGCACTCACTCGCATATTTAAAGTGTTTGCAAATCATAGCAATGGGAATTAGCAGCAAACTGGCCAAAGAGAACGACAGAGATAGAAATATACTATAAAGAGAGAGAGAGAGAGAGAGAGGGAGTGAGAGAGAAGAATGGAGTGTACCCTGTAAGCTGGTTAGTTTTGACCAAATTCGCAAACATTACCAGTAGGTAATGCTCCAAAATGATGTCTGCAAATATGTATAATTGCAGCTATGATGATGAGTGCTGATTACACTCGTGAATACAAACAACTGTGAGTGTATTAAGGCCAAGCATTGCAACAATTGAAACTGAATTATCAGTTAAATTTAATTTCCTTTGTTCTGGATATGTAAACTCAATTTTGGCAATTAATTTTCCACTTTATCAGATTCTACACAACTTGTACTGTATTTAACTATTTGGTTGTGAAAACATTTTAAAATTGAAATGTAGACAGAGTTCCAAGAGTGAAAGAACTGTAAATCGACTTTCAAAACCAAATGTTAAATTGAAAATGAAATTTTGATTTTAATTTTAATTTAAATAAAGATCATAGATGATTGACATTCCACAAGAAAATCCCTTCAAAGTTATAACAGTTTCAAATCTATTTAAAAAGCGTCAAGGGTATAAAACAAATTAAAAAGTATGAAAATAGTAAAAATGCGGAATTTTGCAACTTCGATGCTGACTGAAATCAGAGTTGAGTTTTCGATTTATCAGGAAAATCGCTTCAGTTAATTCGTTTGATGGTAAAACGAATAACTGAGTTAAAATAGTTGAAAGCGCTTTCGTAAAATTAAGTTTTCGATTTTTGCGTGGTATTTTACATCAGTACTATATAGTATATAGCCGAAATTTTGGTGCAAAGCTAAAAACATTGAGAGCTTTACAGCTTGGCATAAATTTGAAAGTTACTATTGGGACAGCAACGTTAAAACGAGTCGTAAACTGGCAAATGACAATCGTAAATTTAAACAAGTGAACTTTAGGTGAAATCTGCATGCATAGGAATACCCTGTAAATTATGTTTGAAATATTTTAGTGTTATTTACAGAACCTTTAAACTAAATTTCTGTTTCCTTTTAGACTCTCGGTTATTAACCTAGTCGAAACATGCTTTTTATGGGTTTCACTTAGCAATTAACGAGTTTACTTTTTTCTTTAGTGTCAGTCCAGGTTGCTATGCTCCATCTCTTTTACTCTTCTAGCCTTCTGTATCTTTTATCACAGCTCTCCCAGTTGGCTCGTTGCTCTCAATTAGAGTGTCACTTTCCCAAACTTGTTGGCCAGCAACTGGCAACAAAACAGCAGTCGAGTTTTTGGCCAACTCCCCATAGGTAACCGCCATAAAGTAAACGTGCTAACGAAACTGGACAAGATGTGTGCCAGGATGACTATGAGTCCAACTAAACTCCCTTTTTCCCTTCGACTGAGTGTGAATTATCGCAAGGAGCATTTGACTAATCGCATTGGAATTGACAGAAGTTGACTTTGCTTATCAATTTAAGCACTTTGTTTATCGATTACAAAACCATTTGGTTGGGTAACAGTTGCTATAAGTGAAGAATCTCTAACATCTAATTCGATCTATTAACCAGGTGATCACTGTTGTTTAAAGAAAACAAAACAAACTATTTTTAAATAAAGGATTCAGATGGAATAAGTCTAAATTGCGTACAAAACTATTAGAAAACTTTTAACTCATGTTATATAATTAAACTTTTTTTAACAAACATCGGCAACAGTTAATTTATGTTATATACTTGCACTTTTCACTTATATTAAAAATGCAAAAAAAAACTTGTATATAAAACATAAGTCAATACCAAGAATCTTAGAGTTTATTACAAGAAGTTAGAAGAAAAAACAGTTCTTTATTTGCATTTTTTCATGAGTAGATAAGTTTATCATAAAATTAATAACTTTAAATTAAAGAATATTTCCATTTTTAAAAAAGGGGTAAAATAAAATTAATTTGGTGTTCTTTTTGTTAAAATTTTATGATATTTAGTTTGATTAAAATAAAATTTTTTAAATCAAATCAAATTTAATTTATATATTTAGATAAGATTTTTTTACTTTCATTTCAGAAATAATTTGCATCGAATTAAATAAGATTTTTGCATATGAAATGACTTTAAGTGAAATCACTATAATGAAACCTATTTGTAACTACGACCCAGAATGTTAAAGATTGAAATGAAATAAAACATTTGGCTGCTTCAAATGAGCGCAATTCAAATACTAATGAATCTTCGTCACACACGGCATTTTGAGCATTCCAATGACGACCTCATCATCAAGTGGAGCGTACGTGATCCAATGTGTCTGCATATTCTCTCTCTTTCTCTCTCGCTCTCCTTGCTCTCTTACTTTCTGCTGCTTGCTGCTGGCTCCTACTGACAACGGTTGCCAGACGGAGCTGCGTCGGCCCATTGGGGAATGTTGGTCTAATTCGCCAAGGGAATATCTTGTTTCGCTTCAGATACTCGTACTGCATGCGCATGTATATTTCCGAAAGCCACTGTCAATATGCCAATAGCACATACAACCCGCACACTCACCGTGCGCGAGGGTATCATACATTTATCATGCAATTCGACACTTTTGGAGCATTCAACAAAGCTATCTTCTTGTGGAAAATACTTTCAAGCAAACATAATGGTATAGTAAATACGCTTTAAATTGCGTAAGGGTATTCCAGCTGTTACATATCGATTTCAATTGTTGTTTGATTGTGTTTTTCATTTTGTTGCTGCTGGGCACGTGACAGTCGCTGTCGCTGTCGCAGTCGCCCGCTGTTTGCCGAACATTTTTTTGGCAACACGAGGAGCCAAAACAGAAACTAAAAATTTTGCATAAATGAAGGCTTCAGGCCATGCTGGAAACAAGGCCGAGACAGACATTATTATTGGCATTGCCAGAGCAACTTGGAACAGAGAATGGTGACTCTGACATTTGTACCGCATTTCACTTGAATACAAGTCTGGTTTTTCTCGACATTTCCTCGAAATTCAAATACAGCAAATGCTGAGAATACTTTATACTATATACGGTATGTATATATGCTTTGGAGCTAAAGCAAAATTCAAAATGGTTGCTTGCCAATTTAATTCATTTTTGGGCCCTCGAATTAAGAATTCTGTTTGTTGGCTTGTGGCCAAAAAATAATATGCTCGCAAGCAGCAAATCGATAAGTGTGTCGAAAGAAGCTCATGCCTGACTTAAAGTTACGCCGTATATACTTAGTTTAAGTTCTTGCCTCAATAAGTAGTTAAAATTAAAATTTCCATTCATTACAGTTGCTTAAGTATGCAGGAGTGTAGACCTATCCACAACTTACCTTATCAAATGACCAACTTTAGTTAATTTTAAAAGTTTCTGCACAAGAACATGAAATTGAAACACTTAAGCTTATTAAAAACTAAAATTCTAATTTGTAATTCCAAAGAAGCCACAGACGGTGATTAAGCAGATGGGACGGTGAAACTGCTCCACTTGGAGTTCACCGGCGGTGATTGGAGACAGGACAGAAGAGATTGGAATAGAATGGTCGAAGTTCACCTTGGCAGATTGTCAACGAATTCACTTTTGGCCTTTGGGCAATTTTAGCTAGTTTCTTAAGTTGCAGCCGTGAATAGCAGGCCAACATAATTCCGGCGGCAAGAAACCGCAGACAAATTTCAAAACTTCCACCGCACAATTACTCGAAATGATGAGAAAACTTTTGGAAATCCAACTCCCCACAAAAAAAAAAAAAACATTTACCATTGTGCAGCGTTCTTTGGAAAATTATGTTAAATAAGGGAATTTACCCACAAAAGTATGGATTTGGAAACGAGCAGCGTTCTGTCTCCAATCTTCTGGTCTCCCCGGTCCCCTATCTCCCGGACCTGTTCAAGTGCCGTGTAAATGCCCACAAAAAAGAACAGCAAGCGTTAAATGAGAGGCGCCACTCATATACATACACGTACATAAGCACACACATCCTCTCAGCCTCTCAGCCCCACATCCCCTCATACTCATACTCACATATAAAGATTCATTCATCGCAGACAAATGTGGTTTATGGTGAATACGAGAGCGTTCCGCATTATTTACATTTTATTCTTTCAAATTTATTTGAGTCTCAGCCTTACAGCTTCATTTAAGTTTCCTCATTTTCCGCATTTTCTTTCGTCCTTTGGGATGGTTTTATTTTATTTTATTTTATTTTTTCTGTAGCAAGCTTGCTTCAATTTTTGGCTTCCCTTTGTTGTTTTATTTTTTATTCTTTTTATAACTGAATCTGTTGCGACGCCAAACGCACTTAAAGCCCACTTACTAGCCACAAAACGAGTTCAACAAACAATGCAGCCCACAGATGGTGACTCTATCTTCAAGTCCTTTGAATGTAATCCAAGCTTTCAACATTCTCGGCAATTACTGCGCGACGTCGGATGCGTGACGATGTGGAAAAGGAACATGAATTGGGATGGGGTTGGGAATGGGGCTGAGGAAGAGGAAGCTATTTATAGGTGTGAAAATCCTTTCACCTGCCACACAAGTTCCCACACTTAACTGAAATTCGTGTTCCATCCACCAGGATGGAAGCACAATAACTGTCACTTTTATTAATATTACAGTGTGCTAAGTAAAGCAACAGACAAAGGAATATTATAATTTTTAAAGGAGCTGCAGTTGCTGCACTCAATTAACACCTCATCGACACTTCTTCAATCGTAAGAAAATCACACTAACCTATTTGTTAAGTGCTATGTTAATATGTACATTCACTTTGCTTACATTTCATACTTAATTATAAGTATTCAACTCTTAAAATGAATTGAAAAGCGAAGAAAATACTCAAAAACACTTGGACGAAGTGTTGTAAAAACAGAATATAATTTGCTTAGCATCTATTTGAGTATTCATGGCGAGTATTATTATTCGACTATGAACTCTAAAATGTTTTGAATTCAGACTCAAGAAATCTACAATAAAATATAAATAAACAAAATAAAATTATTTTTGAACAGGGTAAATACTGAATAAATATGACCAAGTTTGGTCAAATTTTAGGACTTCTTCAATGAAATATACTTCCTAAGTTTGATTTAATTAATTTCTAAGCTAATCAAAATAATAGATTGAGTTAAAAAATTATTTGTTTTCATAAAAATAAAATTATAAAATCTAGAACAAGTTTGAGTATCTTGCAAAATTTTATTTAATGTCACTAAAATATCGCTGTTGTATAAACTAAGTATAAAAATGTGTAATAAAATATTTTTACAACTTTTCAAATATCTCTTCTGCTTTAAATTACTCATTAATTCTTAGCAGGAACCAATCATCTCTATGTACGCTAATGATCCTATCTAAGACCACAAACTTAATTTGTACTGCAGACGACAAACATATAGACAATTAATTGCATTAAGATTGATCCAATTTCGCGATAAGATAATCCTCTTTAGCAGAGGTCATTGAAATTGTGAATTAACTGCATTCATGAATCAGAATGGAATTGGAATAGACAAAATCATATAGTGATTGATTATAGGCTCTATTGCTTTTGTTTATTTCTACATTTCTAGTGGACAATTCTGGAAGCCATTTCTGTTATAGTTTGAGCAATGTAAACAATTTGATTAGAGAAGAAAACAAAACAAATACGCAGAATGAAGTGTTTACACTTGCATTTAATCGCTAATTTCCATGGAAATATGAAACCTGAAACTTGGCGAAGAGATGACCTCCCTCAAATTGATTCGGAATGCGACTGTCGAGACAGAACGCAAATTTATGGCAACTGAAATCACTGCGAAAGCTGTTAAAGCTTTCACAAATTTATCTGAGAGCCTTGTAACTAAGCATTGACTACAGGGAGCACGGTAAAGGTTGCCAAAGGCTTGCAACATGTTGCCTTATGTTGCGGCAACAGTTGCAGCTTCATTTATCGCCAAATCTCCACAAAAATAGTCTTCTTATTGATTTCGCAGCTTATTTAATTTTAGACCGAGCGTTTAAGTGACTGAGGGTGGATTTCTGGGTCAATCATTACAAGCAACAATGACATTGATTTTCTTAAGCCCAACATCTGTTTTTGGTACTTTATTTAGCTGTTTTTATTATTTGGTCTTTATTCAATTTTCAAATTTTTAATGGACTCTCAACTAAACAATTTTTCTGCTAAAATATGATTTGTAAATTTCAGTGCATGTTTCAGAATTTAATGAATAAAAAGCTCTCGCTGCTAAATCGAATCCAATTTCTCTGCGTAAATTACATGACATATGATGTTGCCTGCTTTTAGAGATATAAAGTTCCATGGATGCGGGCCTCAGTTTGGGCCCCGTCATGCCCATTTTGCTAAACAGCAACGGGTTTTGGCAACTAGGAAAATTGGATCGCGGAATAGGTGGACTCTGATTGCAGGTTGCTGCCGTTGCCCCAAAATGCGGCACAAAGCGCATTGTCAGCACTTTCATTATGGCCTGTATTTCAGAGTCTGGCACATGGTGTTGCACTTGATTGGGGCATTTTTCAACACACTCCCATCCAAAAAGAGATGGATAGAGATAGAGGGGAAAGAGAGACAGAGCAGAGAAGCGAGACCTGCACCTTTCAGCTGGCTAACCAAAATCATTTCAGTGCATAGCTTCAAAAGGAAATGATGAAGGATATGTGATATTAAGCCGGACTTGCACAGTATACTGATTCAATAGGCCTTAAATTATGGTTAATGAGCATAGTAAGCCAGATTTTTTGAAAAACAAAGTAATTATATTTGAATCTAGAATAAATTCAAGGTCCAAACCATTCAAATAATATTTTTTTGTAAAATTCTGTCTATTTTTGACAAAGTTATGAGAGTTTAAAGTTTTCGGTAAAGTTATATCAGTTTGACATTAAACCGACTTTTGATCCATTAACAAATAAAATTTTGGTCAAATTTTGCATTATTTCTTGATTTTGAACTAAATTCTGAATTTAGAGAAAACCTATTTTATTTATCTATCTACCTATTTATTTTTAATAGACATCTTTTTAAAATTTACCCTTACAGTCGAAGAATTGGGCTCAAGTTTAGTTGCTAAAAATCATGAATTGAGTTTCTTAGGTAGTTAGAGTTATATTATATGAGGTTGCAGATTCTTTTATTTTCCTCAGGTTACAAATTATCTTTTCCATTTCTTCAAAACTTCCACAAGTTTTCACAACAAATTCTTGGCTTTTCACTTTATTGTTAGCCATAAAGTCATCGCCTTGCATGGACTCGAAATTCTGCAGCAGAATTCTGAAGAACTTTCCCCGCACTCGTTGAAAATGTGAGTGGAAATGATGATAAAAGGTGAAAAATGCATTTGCAGTGATAGAAATGAGGGAGAATGGCAGAAGCTAGATACAACTTATTAGAGCAATGTTTGCTGTTGCAACTTGTGCATCTAGCCAAAGAAAAGTTTATGTGGCAACTTCCAGTTGCAAGTGTTGCATACTTTATGGCGACCAACACCAGACGGACATGCATACGAGAGCTTGGTAAATGAGGGAGGAAATGTGGATGGAAAAGTTGCAAAGTCAAGCATACAGGAAAACTAATTTTTAATGTCCTCAACAGGGTGGCAAGAAATATGCAAGTTGTACGAAGAGTGAAGTCCTCAGTGTGTGTTATAAATAGTTGGCAATTTGTCACTCCAGTCAGTTTCCCCAGGAATGTTGGGCTGTCATTTTTAAAAACCCACAAAAGACAACTGATCGTTTTGTTTTAATTAAATGCTCTAATGAGGTGTCTTTGCTTATACAATTTATATATATATTTATATATATTATATATATTTTTGTGCCATTTATTTTGCGTATAATTATAGTGGAATTTAAATATTGCTGTGCATTTAAATAAACTCTATATAAACTCGTTACATTTCACTTAAAAATTGTCATTCAATAATGGCTTGGGAATTAGTTAAGCCTTATATAGTATAGTCAATTTGAATTTAAATCGATTGAGTCTTTCAACAGACCCAGTCTAACTGTTAGGATTTTATCTGTATAGACAGTCTAGTGTAATTTAATTATTAATTCTGCCCATGCTTATCACTCATCACATTCATTAATTAAGGAATGAATATGTGTTTCAATTGAATTCATTCATTAAGTCACAATGTGTCGACCTCATCGCAGTTGGTATCGGAAATTTGTTCAGTTCAACTTGTGGGCGACACTCTACAGTTCCTGGATCCTTGGACTCTTTCCGTTCATCTACGTTTCAAGAACGGGGAAATTAAGACGTTCTAGATGGTTAGTGGGGTACGGAATAATCATTAATGTGGTTGTGGCTTGGATCGGATTTAAAAACTATGCAGCTGCAGAATCGACAGTCACTCAAGAGATCTTTACACGTAATCCATTGGCTGAAAAAATCAATCAAATGCATGTTATACTTGTTCAGAGTACCATATGCGCTATCCACTTTCGCAATTGGTGGATGAGTGAGAAACTCGTCAGGATACTCAACATGCTACTCGATCTACAACATCTTCACTTCATTGAGCTTAATTCAATTGATTGTAAAGAATTTGATAAATATGTCATTTACAATGGATTATGCATTATGCTTAACATATTTTCGACGGTCAATATGGAAATATTCCTCAGTCCGAGCTACAGTTTTCGAATGCTTCTCGCCAATCTCAGTCTTCTCTTAATACAGCTCGGAGTTCTTCTGGTCATCATGCATTTTCATCTGGGCATCATGCTTATATATCGATCGGTTTGGATTATAAATCGGGAAATTCTACGACTTGTGAATCATTGTAGCGTATTTCGAACAGCAAAATCAAATCGAGTTCACAAGCTTCAATATTTTTATAAAATTCTCGTGGAGCTCAACCAACGACTTGTGGATGTTTATGATTATCAAATTACTTTACTCATTTTGTCATTACTCACAATTAATATTATCTCGCCATTCTACATACTTGTGTATACAATTAGCCTAAAGAATGTTATTACCTTATATATCGGGCTCAACTTCATGCAGGCCGTGTCCATTAATGCAATCAATTTCTGGCTGCATATTTCCGTCTGTGAATTGGCCATTAGTGCAAATCGAGGAACTCCTCGGATTCTCAAGCTTTTCAATGATATTCCCGACTTGGGTACGGATTTGGAACGCAGTGTAAGAGAATCTGAATTTAGTGGAACTTAAAGTTTATCAAATTATCTTTTACAGATTTCAGAATTTGTGCTATTCTCCTGTCATCGACGTCTACAATTTAATCACTTTGGGATGTTTGATGTTCACTATGAAATGGGATTTCGGATGGTTCTCACTAGTACATTGTATCTAGTTTACTTAATTCAATTTGATTATATGAATCTGTATTAAGAATAAAATATCTTGTTAAGTCTAGAATTTGTCCAAATATTAATGGGATTTAAACTTATCAAATTGGAGTTGTGTCCGAGCGGGAAGGAAAGCTAGAAATCCGTCAGGTAGACAACAAAAGTTCAAACATATCGCTCTACTCCGATAGATAAGCTAATAATATTTCACAGAAATTATCAGTTCAAAAAATGAGGCGGTTAACTTAAGAGTTCCAAGGTCTACAGCAAAAATATTTTGATTAACTTTTAAAGGATGAAATTTAATGGATGAAATTTTATATATTAAATAGTATGTAATTTGTATCTCATCTAAGTTTCTATGGAAACATTGGTCCACTTTGTTGGCAGCTCACTTGATTACAACATTCCATAACAAAGCCTACCACTAGCCAAATAATAAAGTAAACAATATAGTCTGTCATAGTCTAACATTTATAACTGAACACAATTCATATTGAATGTATTTTAGTGTTATTGATTTCTTACTGCTGCCCATGCTTATCACTCATCACATTCATTAGCGTCAGAATGAATATGCCATTCATTCGAATTTAATCATTTAGTTATTATGTGTCGAGCTCATCGCAGTTGGTACCGGAAATATGTTCAGTTCAACTTGTGGGCGACACTCTACAGTTCCTGGATCCTTGGACTCTTTCCGTTCATCTACGTTTCAAGGACGGGTAAAATCATACGGTCCAAATGGTTAGTCGGGTACGGAATCATCTTGAATGTGGCGATGGTTTGGGTTGGATTTAATAACTTTGCAGCTGCAGAATCAGCTTCCCTTCTTAAGATCTATGAACGCAATCCTTTGGCTTATCACATTAATCGAATTCATAATGTTCTCCTGCTGAGTACATTTTTTGTTACATATTTTCGCAACTGGTGGGTGAGTAAGGAACTTGGCAGGATACTCAACATGCTACTCGATCTACACCATCGTCATCTCTTCGAGTTTGACACAAGCGACTGTAAGGATTTTGATAACTATATAATTTACAAAGGATCAAGCATTCTTCTTGAAATGATCTCACTGCTTGTAATGGAAATTGGTGATGCGCCCAACATTAGTTTTGAAATGATTCTGGGCGTATTGTGTCTCTTGTTCATGCAACTGGGAGTTCTTCTCGTTGGAATGCACTTTCATCTGGCCGTCATGTTCATCTATCGATCTCTCTGGATTATAAACCGGGAACTTCTGCAACTTGTGAACTATCTAAGTGTGATGCGAGATACAAGATCAGCTACGAGTCGAGTTCAAAGGCTTCATTATCTTTACAAACGTCTCTTGGAACTCAACCAACGACTTGTGGCCATTTACGAATATCAAATTACACTTGTCATGATGTCTTTACTCACAATCAACATTATCTCCCCATTTTATTTAATGGTGTATGCAATTAGCCTGAAGAATCCTCTAACAATATATTTCTGGCTTAACTTTCTGCAAGCCATATCTATTAATGTCATGGATTTTTGGATGAACATTGCCGTCTGTGAATTGGCGATCCGTGCAAATCGAGGAACTGCTCGGATTCTTAAGCTTTTCAATGATATTCCCAACTTGGGTACGGATTTGGAGCGCAGTGTAAGAGAATATTAAAAAAGTTAAATTAAATAAATGATTATATACTCAATTTCAGATAACAGACTTTGTGTTATTCTCCAGTCACCAACGTTTAAGATTTAATCACTTTGGGATGTTTGATGTCCACAATGCAATGGGATTTCGCATGATTATCGCCTGTATATTGTATCTAGTTTACTTAGTTCAATTTGATTTTATGAATTTGTAATTAAAAAACGGAGAAACTAAAATATAAGGAAAGGGAGTTGGAGGAAAAGATTTATCATTAAAAGTCTATTACGATAAGTAGTCAACCGATTATTGGTAATTCAATCAAGATTCCTAATAGTCGTCCTTAGGACATTACTTTTATACAACACAACATTTGCCTCTTCGTTTGATATTAAATTTAACACAACTTAATGTATACTGCAGTAGTCCTATGGATATTTATAAACCATACCATTTACCACTAATTTAATGATGTCTTAAGAATTAAGTAAAAACCTAACTTAAACAAAAAAAAAAAAATTAATGAAGCCTCTTTGAATATTAATTATTTGTTTGTCCAACTATTTTCTTTTTGGCTGAATTGTGTAGTCTAGTGTTATTGATTTATTAGTTTTGCCCATGGTTATCACTCATCACATTTATTAGTTTCAAATGAGTATATCATTCAATTTAGTTGAGTTATTAAGTTAGAATGTGTCGAGCTCAGCGCAGTTGGTATCGGAAATTTGTTCAGTTCAACTTGTGGGCGACACTCTACAGTTCCTGGATCCTTGGACTCTTCCCATTCATCTACGTTTCAAGGACAGGGAAAATTAGACGTTCTAGATGGTTAGTTGGATACGGAATCATCTTGAATGTGGCGATAGTTTTGGTCGGATTAAACAACTTTGCAGCTACAGTATCAGATGGGAAACGGAAGATATTCTCACGCAATCCTTTGGCTGAACATATCGACCAAATTCATAATGTGCTTCTTCTGAATACAGTCATCGTGACGTATTTTTGCAATTGGTGGTTGAGTAAGAAACTTGGCAGGACACTCAACATGCTACTCGATCTACATCACCGTCAATTAATCGAGTTTGATTCAAGTGACTGTAAAGATTTTGGTAACTATATAGTTTACAAGGGTTCGTGCATTATGCTGGAATTTATCTCAATGATCATAATGGAATCTGTACACTCCTCCAGCTTTAACTTTAAGAAGATCCTGGGCATAGTTAGTATTCTGTACATTCAGGTGGGAGTTCTTCTTGTTAGTATGCATTTCCATCTGGGCGTCATGTTCACCTATCGATCGCTCTGGATTATAAATCGGGAACTTCAACGACTTGTGAATCAACTAAGAGTATCTCGAACAGTAGAATCATTTAGAATTGACAAGCTGCATTACCTTTACAAACGTCTCTTGGAACTCAACCAACGACTTGTGGCCATCTACGAATATCAAATTACACTTGTTATGATGTCTTTACTCACAATCAACATTATCTCCCCATTCTTCATAATTGTGTATACAATTAGCCTAAAAAATCCCCTTACTATATACACCGGGCTAAACTTTTTGCAGGCTATATTCATTAATATGGTAGATTTTTGGTTGCATATTTCTGTCTGTGAATTGGCCACAAGTACAAATCGAGAAACTGCTCGAATTCTTAAGCTATTTAATGATCTACCTAATTTGAATACGGATTTGGAGCGCAGTGTAAGATAATCTGAATTTAGTTGAAGTTAAAGTTTGATTTAAAGTATTTTTTCAGATTACAGACTTTGTGCTATTCTCCAGTCATCGACGACTACAATTTAATCACTTTGGGATGTTTAATGTCCACAATGCAATGGGATTCCGTATGGTTATCACTAGCACATTGTATCTAGTTTACTTAATTCAATTTGATTTTATGAATTTGTAATTTGAATATAAACTTATTTAAATTTTATTAATTTCCCTACATTTTCCTGACATTTCTTCGCGGATCTTTCAGTCTTAGAACTTAACTTGTCTGAAATTAGGGAAAACTTGTGGCAAATTCAATGCGAGCAAACTGACAGACAATAAAGACAGCTGGAGAAATTAAGGTAGTAGAAAAGCCGTACACAATGAAACCGAGCAAATGTACGAGTTTCTGGTTTGTATGTAGTTAAACAATACTCTCCTAGGAAGCCACAATTTTCATTCTCACAGTCAACAATGGAGCTGTTTCCAGAGGAAAGGAAAAACGAAAGTACAAGAGAAAAGTCTGTTTTCTTTGTTACGCCTTGTACGCATTCGTGTTCTGCCTATTTCCATTTACCTGAATTGAACAATTTCCCGCTCGCTTTCGTGTCAAGGGGAAACAGGTGTGCAGCATTTAGCTAGACAATAAAGCTGGCAATCCATCAGATGGAGCTACCAAGAATTCAAATCATCAATGACGCAACAGTGAAGTCTCTAAAAGTGCAGCCATAATTGGAAAGATTTAGTAAACTAGAAAGATAAACAGAGGTTATCAGTTTTAAATGGAAAGGGGTACTATTCAAAATATTGAGTTAAGCATCAAGGAAAACTGATTGAATTGGACGAACAAAATATATAAAAGATATCACGGAATAGGGAAGTTTGTTAAATGGTTATAGAAAAATATATTATGACTCGGTTAATGTTACATTTTGTTTATTCACTGAATAAATAATTTTATGCGGCTAATTTCTGAGGACTTACTATAAAGCATATGAGTTGAAAACATTTTTAGTTTGAGTAGAAGATACAATTTCGCAAGTAAACTTCAGTAACTTTATTATTTACATTTGCATAATAAAAGACCTATAAAGTAAACAGCTGAGTGAAAATATTTTCAGCATTTCCTAGAACTAAATAAACTTAATTATTTTTAAACGGCAGGAGAAAGCAAATGAATGGAAAATTAATTTTTTTCAAAAATGTGTTCCCAGCAAATTTAAGACAACTCTAAACACTTACATAATGAGATTCAATTGACAAATAAACTGTGACATTTAGAAAGACACAATAGGTAACATTTACCCTTAATTCAGAGATCTAGCAGCTGGTGTCTCCAATCCAACCGCATTAACCACATGCTTAGTGTCATAATTTCCGGGGATTTAAATGAAATAGCACTGTCAACGCAGTGCATCTTGTTCGAGTTGGAAACTGGAAAAGCGGGAAACTGGGTTGGTTTTCCCAATTGCCTTTCAACAACATAGGTAAATTTGTCCAGCACACTGAATTTCAAGCGGAAGTGACACTCTAATTGAGAGCAACGAGCCAACTGGGAAATGTTGTGGTGACCAAGAGGTGAACGGATGAAGCGGGGGAAGTGGTGGCAGAAATTCACTAGCACTAAAAAAAGATAAAGAAAAAAAGTAAACTCGTTAATGGCTAAGTGCAAAACCATAAAACGGATGTTCAGAGTAAGCTCACAGCACACAGAGAGTCCAGAGTCCAGAGAGTAGATTGGTTTGTTTGGTTTTAGCCGGCAGCGAATTCCGGAGATGGAAAAATGATTTGGAGACAGTTGGGGAAACAGTTACGGGGGAATTTGCAATGCGGGCTCGTTTGCTTGACTCTTTTTTATATGATGGTTCTAAGTAATTAATGGCCGTCAGACTGTCGAGTTTTCTGTATTGCATAAGATACACTCAATTAAAGTGCAGTTTTATTAGATTTTAATTAAAGTGAGCATTGACAAGTGTCTGACCAAGTTTGATAATTAGCAAATATTTCAAATTAGCTGAAAGACCTTTAATAAAATATATATCATTTCTTTGACTTCAATAAATTAAATTTATCAACGATAAACTGAATGCATATATATATTAAGTATAAGTATTTTATTTAAGTAGGAATAAGTAGTCATATTATTCCTATTATTCATATATTATTGTAGCAAACAAGTGTGCAATTTATTAGCTAATTTGATGAGCTAATTATTCAATAGTCATTGAAATAAGTAGAGGCTATTAAAGTCAAATTTTATGGCATTGAAAGTGTAATGAAAATGAAACTATTTTTTTTTATAATGGAAAATTATTATTAATTTGAAATTGATTAGCGCCTTAGCAAATTTTAAGCTTAAAAGAAATGTTATTAGATGATAAGAAAAATGAAAGAAATACATAAAATTTTTATGCTTACAACTTATATTAAATGGTACTTAAAAAGTAGAGATAATGCTGAGATAATTTACATGCTGCATACTTTGAATATTACGGAGCAGAAAAGCTGCATCAGTTTAGCAAATAAAGAATTGCACATATTTCAAGTCTAATTGCCAGAAGGCTTACAGAAATTGCATTCTTGTGTTTAAGTTGCAGATAAGGCCGTAACCAAGACGTTAACTGTTTCTAGTATAGGCCATTAGGTTCTAGCTCTACTCGTACGCCTAGTCTGCTAATAAATTCAAGTAAACTCTTTGCGACAACAGCTCAGACACTCTACACACACACACAAACACCCACACTCTCACAGACACACAGACACACAGAGAAGAAGCCATTAAAAAGCCTCGACTCGAATGTCGCCTACATTCGTACTCAAACTCATACTCACATTCGTATATGTGTGTTATTTGAGTACTTTATATTCAAAACTGTGTAATTTGTAAAAGTCGAGCAAGCAAAGAGGAGCAGTGAAGAGCCAAGGGTTACCGATGAGAGCCGAGGGATGTCGAGGGGAACATTGGCAACAGCTGCGTTTGTCACATTAACCTGATGTCGTGCGAGGGAAATGTGGAAAATGTGAAATGACTTTGGAATGACGGCTGGTTGCCTTTCCTTTCATAAGCCGACGTCCCGTCGGTTGCTTCGGTTTCGCCAGGTCGCGGTTAATTATGTTTTTTGTATGCCACGTTGCATACCAAAAGGCACATATCTCGACCTACCCCCCGCCAACCCCGTTGTCGTCGTCATTGCGTCTCGTCTCGTCTCGTCTCGCATCTTCTGGTCGGGATTTCTGGCCGTGCGTGATTATCGTCTCGGATTTAATGTGCACTTTGATGTGAAACATTGCTAATTTGGCTTTTTGTTGTTGTTGCCGAATTGTATTGTATGGCATTGTAGTTGGGTTATAGCCCAATGTTACTCTCAGGCATATTTAAAGCCTTATTAATGTCATGGCTGTGCTTTGCTTCAATTATGATGTTGGCCCAGATGCTGGCTAAAAGCGCATATAAGACATGCGTTAAAAATTAGCAGGAAAACTGAGTTTAAAATGAAGAGAGAATTAAAGGGCAATTAAAGTCCACTTTATTGGAATTTTTCCGGCAGATAATATTTAAGCTTTAATCTGATTTGGAAGATATTACGTCAACTGTCAGTTTGCTGTATATTTCTTGCCTTTTCACTGCTCTGACACTCAATCCCTATTATAAGCTTTTCTTTTTCATTGAGTTCATGTTTTGTTTCCCTGTCGACACACCTTTCAGCCTGATCGAACCTAACACATCGAATAACACTTGTCGCTTGTCAGAAACATCTTGATATTTTGTCCCTTCCAAAGTTGTTCGTTGTTCGTTCTCTGTTTTCCCTTTTTTTTCCTAGTCGTACATTGGCTTTTGCACATTTGGCTGATTTTTAAGCGTGTGCTTAACATTTTTTTGACAACTTCTTCAAATTCCTTAGGTTCGAGTACTTAGGTGGGTTCTTTGAAAAGTAATTTTGATTTTATTAGCTGTGTGCTGCACCTGATGGGAATATTTTCGTATCACCTGCTCTCAGTGCTAAGATTTCTCGCAGCTTTCTTCGATTCAATTTACCGCAACTGCGTGAAAAGTTTGCCATCCACTCGTCGCGAACACGGGACAAAGTTGAAAGGCTGGCGGAGTAAACAAGTTAGTGTTTGAAGCGAGTCGTAAACGCGACTTCGATATACCCTCTAAATGCACAAACCGCTAAATTAGTCCTAAAACGCATACTCCTTTTTAGACACTCTATTTGCACAGAGGGTAGAGAAACATTTCACAATCTGTTTCTCTAGTCGTTAACACTGTCGATACTTTCCTGCCAGGCAAAATACATTTGGGCCAAATGCCAAGCAGTCAGCCATTCGTGAGGCGCCTCCGTTTCGAGGGGTCAACTATTTTGGCACATTTTCCAAGAACGTGTTCCCTCCCAATGACCTTTCAACTTTGCCATGTTATTCGATGGAAATGTTTTTTTTTTTGTCAGTCAAGAGTCGTAAAAGTACTAGCTTCTATTTATGATGGCAATCGCATAATAGTGTTTGACTATATAATATACAACGGATATAAGAATTACGTAAAAGAAGTAGTAGCTTTAGTAGTAGTATTAAAAATAGTAGTAGTGGGTTTTGTAGATTAAATAGAAATAGAAATATAAGAAATTGAATGGAAATAGAAATGTAATAGAATAGAAGTCGTAGGTGTTGCAGACGTAGTATAGTATTAGATTCAATATAAAAATAAGGGCAAATGTAGATTTTGTATTAGTAGAAAAGTAGTAGTAAAGTAGAAGTAAAGTAGTAGAAAAGTTGTTAAGAATGTAGTAGAAAAATAGTATAAGGATTACTCGAAAAAGGCTGTATCAACATGCTGTGCAAAGATAACGTCAACCACATTGTTAACAATGTAAGTACGCATTTATTAATAATTGTTGCATAAACTCGTTGACCAAGCTTAAGATTCACTAACTGAATTCGCGATATCTTGGCTGAAACCACTCACAACCGTCATGTCGTCATCGTCATCGTCATTGTCATCGACGTCGTCGTCACTGTTAATTTCATCATCGACTTCGGACGCATCGCTGTCAATTAAGTAGCCAATTATATCGAATTCGGCATTAAGACTCTGCTCCCAACGTTGAATGAGATCGTCGGTGCAGACGCCCATGGAACCGCATGCGATATTGAGCACTTGATTGGCATTGCAGCCGGCCAACAAGGAATAGATTCCAAGTTGTGAGAATTTTGCTCGCGACGAGCTAAGATCATAGATTTTGCCATTGAGCGCCGTATAGACGGGTTTATTGTCATGCAATCCATCAAAGGCCGTCAACTGTCGTCTTGTGAGCCAGAGAGCTTCACGTTCCGGCGGTAATCCCAGCGGAGCACAGTCCGTATCCAGCGGGACACTGGCGGAACATTCCAAGTCCGGTCGACTCTTGTCCGCTTGGCTTCTAATCAGCGCACAGATTTTTGTAATCTTGATTGTGGCAAAATAACCAATCACAAAAGAGATAACCACTTGGGTCATTGGACTTCTCAGCAGAGGACGCAGAAGTCTTGTGGCCGCCATTACATTGGAATTCTCTTCTGCAATATTCAGAGTGTGATGTTCAGCAAGAGGATTAAATTTGAATAAGTTCAACTCACTAGCGAATAGGATTTGTGTTTGCACCAAGTTCAGTAACGACATCATTTCTCGCACTTTGAATTCTGTTCCCTTTTTTTACTTTTTAGTTTCACCTTATATTTTCTACGATTTTTTTGTGACAGACAAATAATTTTGTTAATTTTGTTTTCTACTATATATATATTTGAAATCCATTTCAAATAGAACAAGAGTTTATTTTACTCATTTCGAACCATTCGTGGAAAAAAAACAAATTAAGTCTTTCAATAAAGTGGCTAAATTTTATAACAACTAATAATATTTAATTTAATTTAATTTTAAATAAAAAAAATTTTAAAACCAAAAATTTTAAAGAGAACTTGCAGTTCGTTTTGCGCGCTGTTAAACTTAAGCTTAACAGTCATGTGTAAAATAATATTAACATACAGCTTTAAGTAATCAGAAATGTTTTCTTAAGTTCATACAAATTGAACCGTAAATTAAACTTCAACGTCAAAAAAAGTAAATTAATAAATAAATGTAAATTAATAATAACAATAAAGAAGTCCTTTTTTAATTTTAAACCTTATTAATATATTATATTTAATTAATATATTATATTCAATATTAATAGCAAGTTCAACTATATATAGTACATACATTTCACCTCATTTCAACCTCTACTAGTTGACTTCATAAATAATTTAATAATATAGACTGAATTTTACCAGAAATCAATACCTTATGTATATAATGGTGTATATGAAACGACTTTTATTTTTATCTGTAGATTTTATTCTTATCTTTGCTGACATTATATTCACAGCTAATTTTTCCACTCCTTGACATATTTAATTATCACAAGGAACTTAAGAATCAAGTTTGACTGAATCTCTGGGCATTTCATTAATTAGCTGAAATATAGGACATAATAAGCCATATTGCATAATAGGCACCCACTTCTTTTATCGCTGTCATTTGTCGTTTGTCTGACAGCCCCTTTTGTGTGATGTTTTGTGGGCTTAAAAGCTTAGGCTTTGCGGTTTTTTGACATTCGCCAAAAGAGAATCGCACAAAATAAGGCTAATAGGCAGTCGAAATAAGCCACAAAAAAATATAATACACAAAGTGCGGAAAGCAAAGTTAATGTGAACAGCTGCCCCGCTGTTTGTTGGCAATTGAAAAGTTTATTAATAACAAACATGGCAAACGCTTTGCTGTTCCCATTTAAAAGCGCTATTTATATAAATAAATAACATACATGTTTTTCTTTTACGTTTTAATTAAATCGTGAGTAGAGTGCAATTATATTTGAACAGCAAGCGTAGTATGTATTTTAATTTATTATATTAAAATAAGCCACAGCCAAACTTATTTGGCCAAAGCTCTGCGATCCCCGTAACACGCGTCGTATGCGTAATATGTGTTCTCTCTCATATGTGTGGCTCCTCTAGCAACAAAATCAACTTTATGCAAATTTAAATGTGAGCATAAGGCGGAAACGAGCTTGGTTGACTTTTTTTCCCCTTAGTTTTTTCAGAGAGTTTCACTTCTTTTTCCTTTTTCCCACCAGGCTGTGAATTCCCTGCAGCTATGTATATTTACATACAAGCGTCTGCATGTGCATGTGTCTCTCGAAACTCCAAATTACATTTGTTACACACACGCACACACACACACACCACTCCACACTCTCATACATGTGGTGACAACGGAAAAAATATTTGTAATGAGCTTATTAAGTCATATTAAAGTCCAAGTACAACCAATTTGATAAAACAGCAACAGAAAACGTGTGTGTGCTGGTGTGCGTGTGTGTGTGTGTGTGGTGGTGTGTGTGCATTACAGGCTTATACAAATGTACACATTTGGCATTAAAGTTAATAGCAAATGGCTGGCAGAATGTGCATAACATAAATGAGGCTGACAGATGGCTTAACAGTCGCCGAATTTTACAGAGATAGCGAGATGAGAGAACTGCTGGATTGCGGGGGTGAAGGGGATCACGGGGTTAAAGCCAGTTGCACTTGTTCTGCCAACATGCGACTTAACAAGCTTACATCCTCGAGTCTTAGGTTCTGTTGCCGGAAGCTCATTTATCTCAATTATAGTGCGAATTCAACGTATAATTGCCACACTGTGCATTAAATGTGTTTTTAAATGAGCGCGTTGTAATAATTTCCACTTGTTTAATTCCATGTTTTTTTTATTTTTCTTTGTGAAGTGTATCGATGATATTGAAATAGTTCCTTAGAACGAAACCAAGACTTTAATGAGTCCTTAACTTTTAAATATTTCTCATTATTCGCTCTCTTATTCTTTAAAGTTTAAAGATATCCAATCAAACGAAAACGCTGTGATTTTAAAATTTTTGGAATTTAAATTAACAATACAACATATTTTCCAATATTCGTATGCACAGAGTTCATAAACATAAACTGAATTTATACAAACATCTTCGAAACAATTCTGTATAAAATATTTATTTAAATTATTTATTCTCCCTGTTAATGAATCTTTTGACCATGGAAAGTCAATTTAAAAGCAAACACCACAGCAATGGAGCAACTTAGCTTTCTGCTGGCTCATCAGGTCTCATCCAACAAATAGTTAATAACATATTTATCAGAGTGCTCTTAGTTCCTGTCTAACTATGTTTTCAGTTTTACTACTGAGATGCTCATTTATTAATGAAATTGCAGTGCAAATCGTAATTTGTTCGCTTAATACGAGTAATTAGGTTTTTCCGGATCTGCATAATTGGGAGGCACTGTGAAAATTAATGAACACTGAAATGCAGACCGTAGAAAATTATACATAATATTTGTTTTTCCCTCTTTTTACGTAAAGTATACGTTGCATATAAGATCCTGTGGAGCTGCCACGAACTTTCAAATTGGGAAACTGGAAAGTTTTGGTGGCACGTTTTCACTTCGTGGCGCCACAATACTTTCTCTGCCCCAAGACCAAGGCCACCGAGAAATGAACTCATTACGCTGCGAGCTGCTCGAATATCCCATTATGATTCGATATTAATGACGTGTCGAGAATGTTGGAAATGAGCCTCAGTCAGACATGTGCTCATTAGTTATAACATACTTGAAAGCATTGCCAAAACTTAAAAGAGAACACAGCGATTCGCTTGCAATTAATGTCTGTCAATAAAAACTGACTAACAATGCTGCAGAATAAGCTCAAAACTTGTCTCCCTCCATAGATTGACCCAGTCTCAGTTGTGGCAACACCAGTTACGTGTTTTGCCGCATTTATAACCCATAAACACCACAGACATTAGGATGGACGGCTTTAAGTGACCCCAGTGTAAGCAATTCCACCTGATGGGGTTGCAGACGACAGCAGAGGTGACAAATCCCGAAGACACGGCACAAAACAGAAAACCGAAAGCAAAAGCAAAAAGCAGAAAGCAAAAAGCAGACAAAAAACTGCCTAAAAAAAACATGAAAATGGCCGCCACGCGACAAAGTTATGAGAGGTTGACTCAATCCCAACACCAACCCCAATCAAAATTCAACCCCTACCCAAATTCAAGGCACCTTCTAGCATTTCAGCTGATGTCGAACAGCTGTGTTGGCAATGTTTTGGGTAATTCTAAATGAATTTACCTCTCAAATGGCCCAACAAAAACCCAAACACACAAATACGTCTATGCTCAAAAGGATGCTGTGCGCATGTTGAGAGACCCAGCATCTCTCTCTCTCCCTGTCTCTATTTATATATTCTTATGGCAAGTCGGAGCTTTTATCTGAGCCACAAGGCATCAACGACATCGCTGCTGATGCTGCTTCAGTAGCGGAGCAACTTTCAAGCGTTACGTTTGGGAAAATGCCAGAGTTCTGAAAACCCAAAGGCAAGAAAATAATAACTGAAAATCGACGCGCCAAACAATTTAAACTGTGTTTAGAACGTCAAAAAAATTTAAAAATATTTTTAAAGTAACCATATAAAGATAACAAATTAAATACAAAAATTGGCATCTTGAATTACATCTTTTGGAATATTTAAATACCGTGCAATTGGCCAAGTACTGCAAATGTGAATTTAATTTCTATAAAGAGACTGTCATTTCCTACGGTTAAAATTTCATATATTTCAGTTTAATATTGAATTTTAATAATTACTTGACAGTAACAAAGTGTTTAATTCAATATTTTAATTATAAAACTAATATAAGAAATTTTTTTTCGAATATTTTCATAATGCAAAATGTTCAGTTAAATATAAAATTTTAACAATAGTATAAAAATATTATTATTTTACTGTATTGAGTGTTAAATAAGCTTATGTATTTTTTTTATTAAATTATTAATATTATAAAAAAAGTTGAATGCATTATTATTAAATTAATAAAAGTAATTCTATTATTTTAATGTGTTAAATATTCAATATAAATAGTAAAAAAATAGTTAAACAATCTGATTTGATTAATGAATTAATATTTAAATAATAATATAAACTCTTACCTTTATTATATAAATTTCATAAACACAAATAAACTTATTGACAATTTTTATAAGAGCTTAAATAAAAAATTGAATTTTTACTCAATTCACTAAAAGCATTGCAAAAATTTGAGTGTTATTTGATTAAACTAAGCCTGTTCCTAAAATGCAAAAAAAACTGTGTTGAAGAACAGATAAAATTCGGAATAATATGGAAAAAATAAAGACAGTGTAAATTAATCGAATCAAAAGTGCGGCCAAAAACTGAAACACAGTTTGGACAACAGTGTACACCAAACAAATAACTTGAAATTAATTCAATAGTCGATCAAAAAGCCACAACAACAACAACAACATTCACAACAAAGGCAGCAAGAAAATCAACAAACAAGAACAACATTGAGAACATGCAGCGACATTGTCAGGAACAAGAACAAGAAGTACAAGACACTTTAGTAGTTGGGGGGCAGAGCAGAAGAAGTGGGTGAAGAAGAGGCTAAAGAGGGAGTGGGGTTGAGAGGAAGAAGAAGACGAAGAAGAAGCGACCCCAAGCAGCGTACATTGTACGTGTTTTTCCTTTTTAAAACTACATCAAATGGCATTTTATACCATAACCGAGTTGAACCATCAGACCCGAGCTGAACCCACGTATTGCAGTCCCATTCCTATCTCCATTTCTATCTCCATCTCCATTTCCATCTTTAGGTCCTTCGTCGTCTTCTCCTTCTTCTCCTCCTGCTGCTCCTTTTGCCACTACTCTCCACTATTTCACAGACTAGTCAATGCCAGAGATCGCTGCTTTCAAGTGCCACTTGAAGTGCTTCGATTCCAGCTAAATGTGAAAGGCATTGGCCAAGGACGAGGAGATATGCTGGAGGAGCCGGCTGAGCAGAAGCAGCAGGAATAGACGAATGTATTGGTGTGGGTTTGGTATTTGTTGGTGACTTGGTTTATGTTGTTGACCCGGCTAACAGCAGCGTGAGGCAGGCACCTTAAATGCTTCGCTTTACATAGCGAAAACTAAAAGATTCTACAGATTAAGTTCAACCCCCATTTAACCCTCTCTTTCGCGCACACAGACACACACACATACACACAGACACCCGTTGACTCTTTCACGTGATTTGTATGCGTTGCCAACCATCATCAACGTGGCTCGGCTAATGTTAAACCTGGCGTTGAATTTGGTATGCGGTGTTAGTGACGTGAAGTTGTTCAACTCGTATCTTCCATCTCACTTCTCTCTCCTCTCTCTCTCTCTATATATCTTCTGTCTCCCGTCTCCGACATACGCTTTAAACTAGAAACTTGGCTACTTTACTCCTACTCGACACTCGACACTCGACTCCTTCCTCCAGTTTTATGCTGCGTGTTTTCGGCGTATTTGTGGCATAAAAATAAAGATAAATGCGAGTTCTTTATAAAACCGCCAGCATAGTGGGTCCAATTGTATTTTCCTATTCGGTTGATTTTAAAATCACCTTCACATTAAAGTAATTAAAAGTGAAATATTTTTTTATTAATTTGAAAAAGTTAAATTTTAACACAGGAAACTACAATGTTCTGAAAGTTGTCACATAAAAAGTCTGCATTGTTGTTGATTTATATTAAAGTAACATAACGCAATTTTTGAAATATTTACTTTACAGTTTTAATAATTTATTCATATTAAAATGTCATTATTTTGTATTAAGACTAAAATCGTTTATTAATTAACGTCTAACTTTCAATTTTGATATTTTTTGCTTGTAACAGTCAATTAATAGCTAATTACTAGTGAATTAATTTATGTGAAAATAGCTTGTACATTTACCCAGAAATAAGCATTAATTATTATATATTACATTTATTTTCTTTTAATTTTAATTTTTCTTTTTAACTATAGATAATCCATTACTTACAGTGGTTAAAAACTGTTTTCAACCAGCAACTAGATAAACTTTATTAGCTGAAAAATCTAAGCAATAACAATTTGCTACAAGAAATGTAAACTAAACGAAACGCAAACAAAATTGTTTAGGTTTTTGATTGGTTTAAATTATATCATTTAATTATTTAATTTTTTTACCACTTTTATACTTTCTACTCCTTTAGTTTGCACATATTTGCACACATGATTTAAA